>OX352765.1:91188964-92388964 GCA_947095585.1 Nephrocerus scutellatus | reverse complement strand
CCACCAAAAGAGTATCAAAGAACCACCAAAAGACCATCAAAAGACTCCCAAAACTCCCCCAAAAGACCAACAAAAGACCACAAAAGACCCTCAAACTACACTCGAAGAACCTCCAAAAACTCCTAAAGACTCCACAAAATATCCTCACAAGACCCCCAAAATACCACCAAAAGACTATCAAAGAACCACCAAAAGACCCCCAAAAGACCCCCAAAAGACCATCAAAAGACTCCCAAAACACCCCCAAAAGACCAACAAAAGACCACAAAAGACCCTCAAACGACACCCGAAGGACCTCCAAAAACTCCTAAAGACTCCAAAAAATATCCTTAAAAGACCCCCAAAAAGACCCTCACAAGACCCCCAAAATACTAACAAAAGACTATCAAAGAACAACAAAAAGACCCCCAAAATACCACCAAAAGACTATCAAAGAAACACCAAAAGACCATCAAAAGCCCCTCAAACGACGCTCGAAGGACCTCCAAAAACTCTTAAAGACTCCCCAAAATATCCTTAAAAGATCCCCAAAAAATACCTTCACAAGACCCCCAAAAGACTCTCAAAGGACCTCCAAAAGATACCCAAAAGTCCCTCAAAAGACCCCCAAAATAAAACCAAAAGACCCCAAAAGAGTTATCAAAACACCCCCAAAATACCACCAAAAGACTATCAAAGAACCACCAAAAGAACCCCAAAAGACCACCAAAAAACCCAAAAGACCCTCAAACGACACTTGAAGGACCTCCAAAAAATCATAAAGACTCCACAAAATATCCTTAAAAGACCCCCAAAAAGACCCTCACAAGAAATACCACCAAAAGACTATCAAAGAACAACCAAAAGACCCCCAAAAGACCACCAAAAGACCATCAAAAGACCCAAAAAGACCCTCAAACGACACTCGAAGGACCTCCAAAAACTCTTAAAGACTCCCCAAAATATCCTTAAAAGATCCCCAAAAGACCATCAAAATACCCCCAAAAGACCCTCGAAAGACTTCCAAAAGACTCACAAAAAAACCCACAAAAGACCCTGAAAGGACCTCCAACTCCTCAGAGATTCTTTCTTTGACCGCACAATAGTTATGTGGAATAAATTGCCCGACTCTGTGCTTCCGCATTTGTATATTGTATAATCAACAGTCATTCAAGACACCACATTTGCATAGACATATCATCCTCAGTATCCTAGTTCTACATTTCTAGTGGAATTAATTACTCAATTTTTATATAGGGTGGATCATCGGCAGGTTTTTATGAACCCACAGGTAGGCGTAGAGAAGCTATTGCATCCTCGGCACCCGCTGGTTGCTTAAAGTTGTTTTAGAAATTACGGCGTTCCAAGTTGATGATGGCAAGAGTGTTTTAATGAAGAGAGAGCGATGTAAACTTAGTTGTATGTACTACCATATAGTTAAGTCTTAATTTAAATCTCTAACCATGTAAACACACTCAAGTAACTTTCAATAAAAATGTATAATGCGATACAGAGGCAATTTGAAAAGGAAACCAACCGATGGCCCACCCTGTACATACGAAAATGCTACCGGCCATCCATTACTGTGCAATGCAAAAGCTGAAACGGTTTGTGTGCCCTTGAGACGAGATTTACATAAAAAAATACCAGGATAATTAGAAAGTCTGGAATTTAATTCAATTATTTATAATTACAGAGTAAAAAGTTGTTGTTGTTTTATTTTGAATCGTCTACTTTCTCGCTTTAATGACACCACTCAAGTGTGCATGGTGTGACCGGGGATGTTTCTTACCAAAGCATTTGCAGATAAAAGTGAAAGCCATTACTCATCGCTTTCATCGTCACTGGATGGATGGATGGTGCGACCATCGTCAGTGATATATACATTAAGGATGACGTCGAGTACATGAAACGACAAACTCATGACAGATTGTTTGGCTTTTAAGCTATTTTTTCGGAGAGTGAAGGAGGAAGCGGCTAAGCAATTTCAGATATGCTTTGCTGATATTGATTTATGGTGTTACAGCATTCCAGAAGGGAAGCAATCGATCACGAATGAATAACGGCCATAGCTGCAGCATCTGTTGAATTTAAATCAGCTGAAAGACGAATATAGAATTTAGGGCTAATAAAGCTTGAATTGCCCTATATGCTAGCAGCAACACCATTGGCAAGAAATGGGGTCTGCAGCCGAGCATGGCTCTGTGGCTGTACACGGCAGGGGTGTGTCCTATTCTAACCTATGGTGCGCTGGTCTGATGGCCGGCGATTAATAAAAAGTACAATGCCAGCAAGCTAGGTGGAATACAGAGATCAGTAGCAGTTGGCAAAACTGGAGCACTTCGGTTCTGCCCCACCGATTTTTTTTTATAATTCGCGCACGCTAAAAGGGGTTCGCACCCTTATAATGCTCGGCTATATGCTTGGTACAGCGTTGACGTTAAGGAAAAGGAGGAGAAAAGAGTAGATGTGTATGAGCTTGTTTTTGAATGCCTGTGGATCATAGTGATGTGGGAAGACAGAACTTGGCAGAGCATTTCACATACGTGTTGTACGGCTGAAGAACGAATCTCTGAACTTAACTGTACGTCCGAATATGGGCTTGAGAGTAAAGTGACGAGCATTAAGAGCGCCACGAGTATTGTGATTGAATTCAAGGAGAGGTGGCATGCAGCTGGCTATTTGGTAGAAACGATAAAACAGTGACAAGCAGGAAACGTTCCTGCGGTGTTCAAGCGAGTCTATTGAATTCGCTATATTTGCGTCGCCGATAAGCTTTATCGCGCGGTTTTGTATTCTATCTAGCTGATGCAAGGTAGTTTTAGGCGCACCAGACCAGACACGGCAGTTGTACTCAAGTTTAGGGCGAATAAAAGCCTTGTAGATAGTGGCTAGATCAGAGGGAGTGAAATATTTCTTGCACCGGGCTAGAAAACCTAAATATTTCGCAGCGTTTCTGGAGACGGTAAATATGTGGTCATTCCAACGAAGCTTGTCGTTAACGCACATACCGAGAATTGCGACATTTTCAGTTTCCTCGATGCAAGTGCCATTCATGGATAATGGCTTGGGATTTAGTATAACACAATCCTGTACTTAATATGTCCCGACCTATTTATTAAATACATGGCGGCGTGCAGCGCCGTCTGGCTCAGAGAATCTGGATGGTTTATTAACAAACCGTACGGCCACTACAATATACTGCAGTTGTTACCAATGAAGTTGATAGCATATTCACCTGGCTTTTGCACTCCTAAACTTCACTTCAATCCTAGCTTTGCCGTAGAGTTTCCAACGCGAGAAAGTTGGAATGACGAGAGAGCTGTGGAGCTCTTTGATGTTACTCTCTTCACCGATGGATCCAAGATGAGTAATAGAGTCGGTGCTGGAGTTTACTCTGAAAACCATAACCTTATAATATCTTATATAAGAGAGGCTTGCATGGCCCTATTCCACAATATCGCAATAATGGGCAAGGTTGCCTATGTGTAGACAGAAAACTGTTTATTGGATTAACATGAGTACCTGCAAGAAACACAAACCCCACGGTCCTCTTCGGACACGAATTGTACAACAATTAGCGATCATCATTAGATGTACCAGTAATAACTCACTGGTAAGAGCTGAGCCTATCTTATACTCATGCCGATTTAAGGGATAACGGCAACCGATTGTATGATGCCCAACTCCTCGCCGAGCAACTAACGTGTCGGTAACATTAACTGATTTACCATGATTGGTTACAAGTGGGACACCTCTGATGTTACCAATACAATGCTCTACCCGCATAAGGGTAGTAAACCACAACCCCCACGTTACATCCCCAGAACAAACTGGGTCTGCATCCATAGTTGTCCACACACCCGGTCAACCTTACGGTCAAACCGGTCCGTTGGGCAAGACAATTCCGGTGGTACCAAAGGCTATCTTGGTGAGATTTAGTATCAAAGATCTCGGTTCGTTCAGATATGAGTGCCTGGGCGATTGCGAAGCAGACCCCGGCAGCACAATCGGCCGGAACCTTAAAACATATCACTTATTACTAGGACTCTAAAGCAAGCACCACCAAGCAGTCCTAGGCCACCTAGAATATAACTATTCCAGGCACTCCAGCGGTCAAACGGTCTAAGAACGAGCCACTAAATACGAAACGCTCACCAAAAAAAAATTAACCTCTAAGTATCAGTAGCCCATTCTGGGCCGCTAAAGTGCGATGACATTGCCCAATCATGAGCACATTCAAAGTACCCGCGACTTATTTTCTTCCGTGGTAAAGCCCCGCACCCTACCCATATATAGAGTTAGGATGCAACTGGATGCCCACCACGGTGTCGTAACCCTGGCTGGGGTCCCATCATGGCATGTAAATCATCCGGGACAGATGACCCATGATTGATTAACGAGGTTCTGCTCCTCCACTCCTTCTTTCTCAAGACGGACTTGTAACCGGCTATGATGGAGTTGCTATATGTAGACAGTCAATCGGCTATTAAACCCATAATTGCGACAAGCAATAATTTTAACCTCGTCAGGCAGTGCCAAGACGAACTGGCTTCTATAAGCCAATGTATATACTTGATCCAAGCTTAGGTGCCGGGGAACAGAACAGCACATTGACGGCAATGAGAGGGCGGACGTGCTGGCGAAGAAGTTCTCTGAGCTCCGTTAGGGATCGTATTCTCTCCTTCCTTACCACCAAAGCACAGCTAATGTGGAGCCATTTGACCAAATACACCACGTCGAAAGTGATGTGGCCTTCCTATAATAAAAGCATATCCACCGAGGTGATCTCCAGATCTCGGAAAGATATTTCCAGAGTGGTTGCCATAACTACGGGCCACTGGCCGATGGGCAGCGACGCAGCCAAACTGGGAATCCCCCACAATACCTTTTGCAGGAGCTGCTTAGATGTGAATGCGAAAGAAACTCTCATTCATTTTCTTTGCAAGTGTCCGGCCCTTGCGGCTATTTGTTTCCGCAAACTAAGTATTTCATTCTTTTCAGTACCTGAAGGAGCTTTCAGAGTACAGCATCACAGATATGATATTGTACCTTAATGCTACAGGTTGGATATAAATACACACAACCATTTTCCGTTGCATTGCGTCTCCTGAGGACTGGGGCAGCAAAATGGAGCTCTATAGTGCTATTTGAGGACCTCGCCACTCCACCTACCTACCTATACTTTTGGTTGTTGTAGAATTTTTCTTCTTTCTTAACTCAACAACAGAGATCGAATCGTGGCATTCGGTAAATAAACCTCTATACCTTCCAAATTTCTCACCTAATCAAGTGTCAAAATGTTTGAAATGCTTTACAATTTTCTCCAGACTGAACGTAATGAGATTTTGCCAATTCCGGGAATTATTATTTGCATTCATATACGATGAAATGCGGCTGAGTAAGCTTCACTTCACTTCACTCTCAAAATCCCACATTGGAAAACCATAACCACTCTGTCGAAATCGAGTGACGTGCTACACACAAAGTGTATTTAATATTTCCGTGGCAAATGCATTACGAAACGTACGAATTCGGTTGCAATACTCGTAATTATTCATAGAATATGAATTCAATTTGAAATTTCACCTGCATCCTTGCCGGTGAGAGGAGAATGAGAAAGTATAGTGTGTCTTGCTGAGTGCGCTGCTGACTGCTGCCACAATTTGACCGATAATGTGTAATTAGAAAATAAATTTCAGTTTTGTAGTGAAATGCAAGCAAACCAACATACTCGTACTTATGTGGTTGCTAGTGTCGGTAGTTGCTGACTGTAACGAACTTCATTGGCATTGTGTTGTTGGTGGTTGTTTTGTTTCATTATTTGATTACCGATTAACTAACATTCCATTTACAGCTTATATTTAGCATACGCTTAGGAAGCTTATTTGGAGCGAAACACCTAAAAGAGCCTCTATGCAACGCAAAAGAATGCCTACTAAAGGAATTGAAATTAATTCCTGCCACTGATGCAATTCTCAGAATTCCTTGCACTCATAGTAGCATTTTGTTAGTCCTTTTAAATTATTCAGAATCCTGCAGTGCAGTTGAAATATGCCCATTAGTGCAGTGCACTTTCCTATGTACCGACGAATGCTATTAATTTTAATTCGTTTTCAAATCACGTCACTCTCTCTCTCTCTATCTGAGTTTCACGCCATCCTTGTGAAAATTCAGATATTTTCGATTCATAAATAATTTGGTGAATTGCTAACCGTCGCTAAAGATGGAAAACAAATTTCATTGGTAATTGCATTTCACATTTTGCCTTCAATTTAATTTCGAGAGCGATACAACACAATTGCAATCACATCTATAGATACAGACATATAGACACAACACAAAGAGTTGGCGGTTTATCTAAAGGATTTTACTCCGTTCCATGAAATCAATAGTAGCAAAGCTGATGGGGCAGATACAGGCACAGTACTTTTGATCTTGATTTAAGTCGTTTTTACTTTTTGTAGTAGATGTCATGTCATTCACTTATCTGGGAAAAACATTTTAAAATGGTTAAGGCGGGTAAAGAGATACATTTTTTCAAAAAATCAGAAAATTTAGTTTGAAATGGCTTTGAAGTCATAAAATGTAGAACCTTTTTTGTATCGCTTGTTAAAGGACATATGCAAAATCTACCTATATCTACCTACCTGCATTGAAAAAGCAATAAGGCACGAAAGATCTGTCAAGGGATTAAATGACTTGTGGTGGTTTTCAGCAGAAGGTATTGCTTTCGGATTGCTGAATCAAGTGAAATAGCCTGTTGTACAGCGATCCAGTCAGCCATTAGCAGAAAAGGGGGAATGACACAGAATGCATCACCATTGCAGGTTGCCGTAACTATCTCTGACTGGTGGAAGTGCGTTCAAACCTCAACGTGGTGGTCGCCGGTAATTCTCCTCCAATACAGGAAAAACTGAATGATCGCCCCATCACAGTAAGGTTGGCGCGAGGTAAATAACCTGGCCGAAGACCGCCGCCACCAAGCATAGACAAAGTTAGCAGAGCGATAACTCGGCTTAAAAATAATAATAATAAGCCACAGGACTTACTCTCTCTGCATATAGGACGAGGACGAGGACACAGTCTTGTGTGATGATGCAATCCGCGTTCGGAGCACCATACCAACAAGATAGTGGTCCGAGTCGATGTTGGCACCGCCATTGTCCATTGTCATTAGTGCTTTCGTGTAAGCTATGGGTGCCAATGTACTGCCTAAATACTGGCTCCCTACCTATTTTAGCATTCATATCCCCCAGAATAATTTTTACTTCATACTGAGGGCAGGCATGGAGTTCCCGTTCAACTGATTCAAATCGTATGGGGAATCCTCTGTAGGTGCGTGAAGGTTTATGAGACTTATATTTATATTTAAATATGGCCCGCACGCGAAGGGTGCATAGCCAACCACAACGATGGGTTTCATTCTTTTGCTGACTAGAAAGACCACCCCGAGTTCATGATATCTTGCATAACAGCTGTAATATATGGCATATTCCGATTTTTGTAAGACACCATTCCCCGTCCACCGATTGCTGTTATGTCAGCATAATATTTGGACAGGGTATCGGCTAGCTGCTGTGCAGCTCGAGCTCTATACAGTGAGCGTACGTTCCATGAGAAAATTCTTAAATCGTTTAGCCGCTTTCGTTGCCGTTGTCGTCGTCGTTCAACAGTGTATCCGAGGCTGATTTGGGGTTCCGTAGTGTGTGGTGGCTGCTGGTAATTTTCCTCCAGTACAGGAAAAGATAAATGATAGGTTTCAAAAGAGGTTGAGGTTAATAACTTCAAGCGAACAAAACCATTATTATGGAACTCCAAAAATAAGCCTTGGAAGCAGTGGCTACACAATTTATGAAGCCGTCTTCAATTGTCGGGTTACGCAATACCTTGAATGGTTGTAAATCCTTATGGACAAAGTTCTATAGGTAATCTGATGGTATATTCCACCGTAAAGTAGAACCAGTCTATTCAAAAATTTGGTGCAAGTAAAGTTGTTACACTCGATGTTTCTAAGGCATCTAGAACAGAGGCAATTGGAACTGGAAACGGATATTGAACTAGTAGCTACCCTTCTAACCGTTCATCCCAGCCGATATCGGACACTTTCAAATCTAATGTTTACCGCATAAATGATGGTGTTCCCCAAGGCTCTGTTTTGTCTCCAATACTTTTTCCTTTTTTTTTTTTTTCATTAATGATCTCTTGTCCTTCTACTTCTAATTTAATTAATTCTTTCGCTGACAAGAGGACTCGCAACTTTTCATAGGAATTCACGCTTTCTGCCAGTCACTCTTTTTCGCAAGTGGAAATTAAACAACATCGTATGTGAATCACCCTTTATTCTGACCTAAACAGCATATCAAGGTCGGGATTACATAAAAGAGTATAGTTTTAGACTTCCAAGACCCAGTGCTGTCTTCTGTCGTCTATGCCTACTATTGGGTTCCTTAATTTGTTTACATCCCCGCTATATATTGCATTGTAACGGTGAAATCCCTCGAATGTTTACATTTAGAAAAAAAATCCATCCCGTATTTTTGTTCAGTATATCCGAACACTACTCTATTTCTACTTTTTCTTTCCTTCTTTCATAAGATTCATTTTCAAAACAACTCAACTGGAACTCGAAATCACCGTTACGCTATTTATGAGCAAATTTGCAGTTTAGAAAAAAATGCACACATAGGCATTTACACACAAACAAAGCAATCCATTCCTCTTCGCGTGAAAGCAGAGTTTGTTTACATGGAAATGCACCAAACCTCCCCTCCATTGGTGTGGCCAATGATGGCCATCACGATATTTCGTCCATGTTATGACCGAATGAGTTCCATTCGCGTATCCTCTGCAGAGCGTCGTCGGCAATTTGGCAAATACCACTTGTTATTTGAACGCCGCGCTGTTCATTGGACACGATACTCACTTTCAGATGCAGTCGCAGTTACAAATTCTCTTCTATTTGATGGATGATGGGTTTGCTGAAGGCTGATGCCGTTGGCTAGGTGGCAATTTTCCACAAATTGGAAATGCGAATATCAGCGATCGAACAAGCGTCGCACTCAGGTTAGCTATCATGGATGAGTCAATGTTGTGTGGCGTCAAATAAATCATCGCCAGCGAGCAGTGCATGGCATTGCAAGTTGTATACTGCACAGTGTAACAAATTCTAGTAAGTGGGGTAATTTTTTAGTCACTTATTTTGTTTTTGTTTTTGTTTTGTTTCTAATGTACAGACACTTAATGACAACTTTTAAGTTGATTATGATGGAAGCTTTGCAATCGTATGGATTACGCTCGCCGGATCAAAAGTCTCTTTGTCGGTCGTTGTTGCTACTAAGTAAAAAATAAAATTTAATTTTCTTTGGTGTTGTCATAGGTTTCTTAGTTACAACAATAGTTAACAACAATATAACTGTAATAACGATAAATCGGGTTCTGACTCACTTTGGTGAAATTCCGCAAAAAGCAGTCCAGTAAGTGGATGATAAAATTGAAGTATAACTATAAGCTGACACTCAGCACATGGCACCAAGAAATTCTGGGCAAACGAAAATAAAAAAAGTCGGTCAAGCCAAAGCCATCAGCAGAATAGGGCGAATAACACAGAATGCCTCAGAATTGCAGGTGGCCGTAACTATCCCTGACTGGTGGGTGGAAGTGCGATCAAATCTCCAAGTGGTGGCCTGCTGTAATTTTCCTTCAATACAGCAAAAGCTGAATGATCGGGTTATTCCCGGGATTAAAGTAAGGTTGGCGCAAGGCCAATTACCTCATCTTATGTCATGTATCCTCTTGTGGGTCCTAGGACCTCTACTACGCCTACGCGCCATCGCGTGCGGTTCCTGGCAATGAGCTTCAGCTCTCTCCAACTCTTCCCCAATTACCGTGGCTCCTTCTCAACTGTTCTGCGCCATGTATTTCTCGGACGACCCGTTCTTCTACTATCCTGAGATAACCATTTCCATTGCATTGCGTAGTTTGCTATGGAACTGTCGCCTTTTCGGAGTGTATGACCACTGCCACTGCCACCTCCGTCGTTGGATGGTTGTGCCTATTGGTTCCTGACCCGTTATCTGGTAAAGATGTTCGTTAGAGACACAGGTAGGCCAGAAAACCCTTAAGATGTTCCGTAGGCACGTATTTAGGAACGTTTGTAATCTTTTTGTGATAGTAGCGGTCACCTTCTAAGTGCTGCACCCATACAACAGCACAGATTCAACATTTGAGCGGAACAGTCGCAGCTTGGTGTTAAAGCATTGCTTCGCCATATCATGGATATCATGATAATGATATCCAATAACCTCGCCCGTTAAAAAATTTATTATTAATAATAATATTCGGACCGTTGCTATCCAAGACCTAGCTTCTCGCGACCATTTGTGTTGTGCATATTATATTCACACAAATGGAAAAACTTTACGGAGCGTAAAATCAGCCTGGGATACATGACCACGGCCACGAAAACGGTTAAACGATTTAAGAATTTTCTCCTGGAACGTACGTTCACTGTATAGAGCTCGAGCTGCACAGCAGCTAGCCGACACCCTGTCCAAATATAATGCTGACATAACAGCAATCAAGGAGATGCGGTGGACGGGGAATGGTGTCTTACAAGAATCAGAATATGACATATATCACAGTTGTCATGCAATACATCATGTGCTCGGGGTGGGGTTTTTTAGTCAGCCAATGAATGAAACCAACCGCTATCGGCTTTGAAGCAGTAAATGAACGGCTATCCCCTATTCCTTCGCGTGCGGGGCAGATTTAAAAACATAACCCTCATAAGCGTTTACGATTCCCCAGATGATGAAAAAGAAGAATTCCTTGAATCAGTCGAACGGGAACTCCATACCTGCCCTCACTATGATGTAAAAATCATTTTGGCGGATATGAATGCAAAAAATAGGTAGGGAGCCAGTATTCAGGCTGTATATTGGCACCCATATACGAGAACACTAATGACACAATGGACAACGAGTCATAGAGATGGCAGAAAGCAATAATTTTGTCGTTGCGAGTATAGGGTTTGCACGTAAAAATATCCACAAAGCCACTTGGGTATCTCCTGATTGAGCCATTCGTGTTGCGAACCGAGCAATGCAAAAATCTCATAGAACGGGGGCACGCGAAGATTATTGAGATTAATTTACATACACTTTTTGGGAAACAAGAACATTCGTGGCTTGTTCATTGTTTATAACAATGACAGCTAATGCTAAGGGTCATTATGGGTAACTTAAAGAATGAGAAAAGTTAGCTAAGCTTTTCGTTCGGTTATGACTCAAAAATAACTCCTCTGCTGCCCATTATTGTTGAGGCTTTAGACCGAATCTTCACTTTTACCGTGCTCTTTATTAACTAAAAAGCCAAGCCGAAAAATTTTTCATCTAAATTCTCTAGTCGGAGATAAACAAGAGCGTGCAAAGTTTCAATTCAATCGGGCTTTAGGAAGTGGGTTCAAAATTTATCACAAGATTTGGCAACAAGCTACAAGTCACAAACTCACATGTTGACGCTGAAGTTAATACAGAGAGCTTAAAAATTAATTTCCTTCTTTTCTGATCGCTGAATGTTTAGTGAGCTAATCACCCTACTCATCCGTGTTTTTTGACCCCATTTAACCCAGTTTCTGGCAAGTTAGATGCTAGAAGACATATGGTCTTCTCGGTATTACCGAAGAAATATTTCACGCTTACACTTCATTGTCTAGATGGCTAGTACTTCATGCTAAGTTATATCTTTGTTAAGTAAGTACTATAAGTAGCTTTATTATTCCGACGTTGTAAAGAAACCACAAAAAAAGCAACATAAATAGAAATCACGTAATTTCCCGACTCTTTTTCAATTTGTAACAACACTCCGATGAATTGAAATGGAATCCTGGGTGTCCGTCGAGCGTAACCCCTGGAAGAACATTACAATACAAAGTAATGGAGTACAAGTTACGCATACGCCCCGGGTCATTCTCATTGATGATGATGATTCACTTGATTGTTAGGTCGATCGATTGCACAATTGTCAATAACATAAAAACCTCACAAAAGCCAACAACAATCGGCCGTTTTTCTTTTGCAGAACGTTTGTTGCTCCATTTCATCGCGTGGAACATTGGTAATCCAGCACGCAACAGACCCTAACGCTGCTTTTCACACCCACCAGCGACGAGTTTCCCATTCCGCCCTGCCCATTAAATAAATGCTGGCGAAAATACCAAATCTGCTCCAATTTTGATTTTGAATTCAAATTCAAAACCAAATAATACCGAAATCCACTTGTGGGGAGAATGTTGTGCTGTCGGCAAGCGAGTTCTGTTGCTTTGCCTTATAGCCCCACAAAATGTATGTATATGTGGTGCACTGTCTGCATCGGGGGCACACCATCAAAACTAAGCACCCACTTTAGTTCAATAAAATTTAAATTGGCAACCAGTTAAGGCGGTAAGCGGTATAGCGATTGCTTCAATGTTACACCCGTATGGACGGGCGAACAAACGAACGAATCCTATTATCCTTAAAATATGCAAACAAGACCCGGTCCACACCCGGTGGTTTGGAGCACTTCATATCCTGCGTATATGAATAAAGCAAATGTAGTTCCACATAATGGCATTCATCGATCCTTTTGCGTTGATGCATGATTTGTGCGGCGCTTTGTATCCTTGCTGCGCCCCTGGATACAATTGACTTTCACACAAATTATGCAAAAACTTGAATGCGTACCAGGATAATATTATTGTTTTTCGAAAGGATACTAATTTGAAATCATTTCTGAATGGGGGAGGTCTAATAATTTCGCCTGCACAATAAACAAGCCGTTCCAAGGCATAATACGAACTCGAAAATTCCATTCATTGATTGCTGTTCTGCGCTTTGTTATCCATTCAGACAAAAGGTAATTGGATGAAAAAACGACAAATCCACAACCAATCGGAATAAGTATTAGATTTGTTTTCCAATCCGTTTATGATTTATTGTAATTTGTTGTTGCTGTTGTTTCTGATTCAAATTGTAATTATTCCTGAGAGGGCATTCTATTTGATCGACTAAGGGTTGTCATTGCAATTGTCTAGCAGGGTTAGTCGGAGGGCGAACGACAAACAAAAACATATGGTATAAGGCTTCCCAGATTGATTCAGCGTTTAAAAGGACAAATGCGGTAAACTATTTTTTAACCCTAGTACTCCTACGAACATTTTCCTACTTTCACGTTAGAGTGCGCCGTAACCACAGACTTCGGGAGACCTTATGACGTGATAGGTATATTGAAATGATTATAGCCAGCCTATAGCGTTTGATACGAGATCAGATCGGTAATCCGGCACTCCGAAAGCTCCCTCAGGTTAGCAAAGAAGGGGTTTTTTAGAATTTATGGAGTTGGAAGCGCGTCAGGAATGGACAGCTGCAGAGATAATGGATAAGAGTTTCCCTCTATTTGGCATCCCTGCAGCTTCTGCAAAAAGAATTGTGCGGAGTTCCCAGTTTGGCTGCGTGGCTGCCCACCTGCCAATGGCCAGTGATAATAGCCACGACTCTGGAAATATTTTTCCGTGAACTTGAGATCAGCTCGCTGGATTTGTTTTTATTGTAGGAAGGCCGCATCGCCCTCAAAGCAGAGCAGTTGGTCAAGTTATTCCACCCAAGTTGTGCCCTGGTGGTATGGAAAGTGAGGACGCGTTCTCTGACGGAGCTCAATGGACAGCACACTGTCAATGTCCAATGTTACGCCTTTCTTAGCCAGTTCATCCACTTTCTCATTTCTGTCAATGTCGCTGTGACCAGGCACCCACACTAGGGTTAGGTAAGGTCCATGCTTTGGGTTACTGAAGCCAATTCAGGTTGGCACTGCCTGACAAGTTTTGAGTTGTTGCTAGTTGCAATAATGTCTTTGATTGCGATTTGACTCTCAACGCATATGCAAACCCCGCCATCTATAGCGGTACCATTAGCAAGTGCCCTGCATGCCTCCTTTATAACCAGGATCTCCTCCTGAAAGATGCTAGCGGAGTCAGGAATCTTGTAGGACATCGAAAGATTAAGTTTTTCTGAGAAGACTCCAGCGCCGGCTCCATTACTCATCTTGGACCCGTCGTTGAAAAGAGTTACATCAAAAAGCCCCAATACTCCTCCGTCCTTCCAACTTTTTCTAGTCGGGAACTCAACGGCAAAGCTCCTTTGGTAGCAGCTGCAGTAAATTGCAGTGCCCTTTCCAACAAACCACCTAGATTCTCTTAGATGGACAGCGCGACGTATTCCTTGAACCTTAAATCCTATATTTGACTTCCAGCTTAGTTTCCTATCAAGGATCACGCCGAGATATTTCTGAGGTAAGTGTAAGTCTCTGGTCATTAAGCTTTGGGAGAGCAAAAACCGGGATGTTGGACCTAGCGGTGAAAAGTACCATTTCAGTTTTCCTAGGATAAGCCTTTGTAAAGGTATTAAGGGCGCTCGGATATATATCCTTTCATATTACCAAGCAGCACTTAAAGCGCTATCGTCCAACTTAATGGACTCTATATTTGTTAACTGCTGCTACGATGTACTACAATTTCTTGACAGGCATAACAGGGTGAAACTCGGCTGGATGATGAAAATGTTTCAGGGCTGAGGTAATACAAACAATCAATCGGGCCCTTTTCCTATAAGAAAATACAAGGAAAGTAAACAAGGATAGCATTAGAAAAGTAGTCACTGTGGCCTGCGGTATCAGCTCAAGAAAAAATTCCAACAAAGAATGTAGTTTCTGCTCGGAAGATGACGAATCATGTTCGTCAGCAGAGTTGAGAAACTCTGCATCATTCCTCAGGGAGGTGGTATGTCTCTTAGATTAGTTCGTCAGTTTACAGTCAAGCCCATCTTCGGACGTACTGTTACGAATATGTTCAGAGATTCGTTCTTCTCTGTCTTTCCACATCACTATAATCCACAGACATTCAAAACACAAGCTCATTGAGATGTCTATGATGACTTAGATTTTTTTATGTCGCAGTGTCAGCTATATGGCAAGCGGGTCTTACCAAAAAACTGATTGACTAAGTCAACTAGTCAACTTAAGCACTAACTAACTAACTGCCCCTGTTACTATTCCATGCACACAGCACGCACCATTGTGATTCTACGACTGTGATGAAATATCATCAGTATACCAATTCAGTGATTCATAAACATTTAACTAAGACACAAACCATATTGGCACCAACACTTTCATTGATTCTCAAACTTTGCTTTCAGTCCTCCCTCTCCCCCTCTCACCCCTCTCAGTAATTCCCAAAGATTCCTTTCAATGATTCTCAACTTTCCTTTAATTAATTCTCAAACAGTCCTTTTTCTTAAACATCTCTTTCAGTGATAGTCAAACTTTTAAATAAAAATCAAGAAATTCATTGTTGGACAACTGACATTATATAAAATACACCAATAATACCAACTAGGGGTCCGTTTAATCGAATAACGGTCTGCGCGACCACACTCATTGGTTAATGATAATGTTCCACAGTGCACCGCTCAAAAGGTAAAGAAATATTGGTAGAATTCTGGGTCTTCTCACTCGTCAGTTTCATTAAAGTTTATTTTATATCCAATTCCAACTGTGGCATTTAAAGGACATGACGGTGTTATTTTTTTCTTCTCCTGGTGAAACGAAACAAATGAATTTCCAATTCATTTATTTAACCGGACATCCAGACACACACTCGCACTGCTATTAATTGGAGAAGTCCTGAATATTTTAATTCGAATTAAATGGATGAACTGTTGCGCCAACTGTGCTCGGTGTATTCCGTCGTTATGTGTTCTCTTAATTTTTGATTTCCTCCACTCATTTTATGTTTAATTGTTTTTCTGTCATTTTATTGTTATGTTTTACCATTTTTTGTTGAATAACAAATATTGCGTTAATTGGAATTTAATTTGAACTTTAAATCAGCTACGTATGGTGTGGTGCAGTTATCGTTAATCATTGGCTTTCCAGAGGATATCGCGTTGATGTTGCTTTAAACGTTTTTTTTTTTATAAATGACGAATGTCACCGCAGCTCGTTATACGAATAAAGGAGCCCCATGCTTGGATTATTTTATTTAAGAACCAAAATACTTCTAAATTTTTATTTAAAAGTTTGAGAAAAGTTTAATAACCACTGAAAGATGATTTTTAGTATTTTTATTATTCTATAAGATGAGAAGAATACAAATTCCCAAACTTCTCAAACCGCAAAGACTAGGAATTTAAAAGTAGAAACATATAGCGATATCGACTACACCCAAAAAAATCCCCCGAGATACCCTCAAGATTCTCGGATTCTCTTGACTAAGCAGAAATCCATTCACCCACCATACAACAACTCGTTGACCCACTACTGCCCTTCCATACTAATCATCTCAGCGACCCCAAAAAGTATTACCTTGGAAATGGAAATTATATCAATTCATGGTGATTGTTTTATAACACAACCCACAAGTTCAGCGCACGAATCCTATTAATAAGACAATCATGCCATACTCTATCAAAAGCTTTAGAAATATCTAAGGAAATAACGCTTGATTCACCAAGGTTTTCAATGCTTCGCTCCAAACAATTTTTACGAAATCCATATTGCCACCAATCTCTTCTCCATCAACAGCCAATCTTGTAGTTTCTTTAGACGCAGTACTCTCTCGGCATCAGATTTTGACACACTTCCTATCCTATCGTCCTATCGCTTGACCGTAGTTGTTTCTGGTCTCTTCGTTGCGATATGGGCTGCCGTGTTGACGCGAATCCGAATCGTAAATGCTGTCTTTTGTTATTATGCAGTCTGCGCTCGGAGCACCGATCGTACCGTCATCAGGTTCGGGCTGTGGCGGCGATCTATCAGCACGTGGTCTATCTGGTTGCGAGTGCCCTCATCAGGAGATACCCAGATGGCTTTGTGGATATTTTTACGTGAAAACCTTGCACTCGCAACGACCATATTGTCCTTTGTCATTAGTGTTCTCGTATAAGCTATGTATGTCAGAATACTGGCTCCCTACCTATTTTGGCATTCATATCCCCTAGAATGATTTTAACGTCATACTGAGGACAGGCATGGAGTTCCCGTTCGACTGATTCAAAGAATTCTTCTTTTTCATCATCTCTGTAGGAATCCTCTGCAGGTGCGTGAACGTTTTTGAGGCTTATGTTTTTAAGTCTGCCCCGCACGCGAGGGAAGGGTGGATAGCCGTTCATTTATTGCTTCAAAGCCGATAACGGTTGGTTTCATTCTTTTGCTGACTAGAAACCCGACCTCGAGCACATGATGTCTTACATGACAGCTGTAATATATGTCATATTCTGCTTTTGTAAAACACCATTCTGTGTAAGAGTAAATGTCATTATCTTCCATTTGAGCTCCCTTCTCCCATAATGATCTGCAGGCGATAGTGACTTGAAAGCTTTTGTAGAATCGGAGTTGCGGAATGGTGTAGTCTATGTTATCTGGCGGAATCCTAACTGAAGTCAGTATAGAAGAGTGACTGAATTCATTTCCGGTCCACTGGGAGATTGAATTGGGGCGAATAGTCGCAAAGGCGGCTATCTGTCTACTGAAAATGTCTAGTGCTGTAAGGTTGAACAAAATGTAAAGAGCGGCGGAGGGAGTTGTGCGAAACGCCCCGCTAATGCATAAACAAGCTGATATTTGGACCTTGCTTAGTTTGTCACAATTTACTGCTCTATCTAACGTAGTCTACACATACAGTCAAACCATATAGAAGTGTTGGTCTTACTACCGTTGAATATAGCCAATGGGTGATATGGGGTTGAAAGCCTTATTTGTTGCCAATGGCTTTTTTGCCAGAGAAGAGTGCCACTGTGATCTTACGAACTCTTTCTTGAATGCTTGGTTTCTAGTTTAACTTTCTATCTAGTATTAGATACAGATACTTGGCTTTATCAGAGAAAGTTAACCTTGTACCTTAAATAGAAGGACGGCCAACATGTGGGTTTATTTGTTTATTTGAAGAGGAGAACTTCTGTTTTATATGGGCTATAGTAAGAGAAGTAACACTCTCCTATGAACGAAGGCCAATTAGTTTCACTACTTTTGTTTTTTCTTTCATTCCTTAACCCCTCGGGGAGCATTGGGCATATTCAAACGCCCGAACGAACTAGATTCACTGCTCACTGTCTTCTCTGATATCTTGCTTTCACTTCAATTGTGCTCTTTTATGTCATACTTAGGAGGGGCCAATATGACGACTCCCTGGCGGGTTTTAGTCAAGGGCAGTAGGTTGTGTCGTCCGCCGGTTTTTTTATTGTCTGTTTGCTTAGGAGCGTTGTATCGATATAGTAGTAGCTATCACATTCAAAACAGTTGGCCATTAATCAACTTAGCGTAGTAGACAATTTCGGTGGGTTGATTTGTTCCTATCACATTTTACTCTCAGATATTTCTGTTGTCTACACAAAACTTAGTAGTAAAAAGATATTGTCACTGAAATGTCAAGAACAATGCTTCCATTAAAGCTTTTAGTTGCGATGATAACAAAAATGCAATTCATTATCTGTCAGGAAGTCATCTCATTCAATAACAATAATCCTTTTTGTTGGCGAGAGTCATTTCGTTCACAGAAAACCAAAAATAGTGCACTATTTTGAATAAACAACAACAGCAGCAACAACAACGACGAAATAAACAGAACGTAAAAACCATTATGCACGCGACGTCCTTAAAAAAATGGCAAAATGTTAAACCAACAGCTGCAAACATCGGTTCGGCATTGTTTGCCATTTTCCCCTCTGGTAGGTGATTTGACAACATCCATTGTTGGAGTGTGGAGTGCAGCAAAGAGTGGGCGGGTGGGCGAAGGGTAGGTCGTAAACAACAAATCTAAGCTTAGCAAATGTCGGTCGACGATAACAAAGGATTTGTGGGAATTCATAATCCATCGTCTCCTTAAAAACATAACGAACCCGCCCACTCCCCGCGTGTAGAGAGAGTTTTTTGGATTTAAAATTCAAATTTTGTTCATATAAATGCGTTCAAGTGCATACGAAATGGGAAGTTTGCAGCTTAGTGCGGTGTCCTGAGGGTAATTAAATTCTACTAAAACCAAAATGCATTAAATTTTTATTTTTTTGTTGTATTCAGAATGTGTATGGCATTGCACAGACACACAGACAAAGCTATAATCTGAAGTAATCATGCGGGATTGTTGCTGTAAAAATGGGAATGACTGACAATGTACACAAGATTTTCTTGTGATTCCGAATGTTTTTTTTTATAATGTACACACGCTCAAGGGATTTGCACCCTTATAATGCTTAGCACAGCGTGGGCGTCAGGAAATTAGGGAGAGATGAAAGATGTAGTCATTTAAGACACACATGCATAGCCAAGTTTAGGGCGAATATATGCCTTGTAAATAGTAGCCAGATCTGAAGGGGTGAAGTACATCTTGCACCGTTTTAGGAAACCTAAACATTTCGCAGCATTCTTAGCGATTCTTGGCGAAGATGTGGTCATTCAAACGAAGCTGACGCTGTTGTTGACGCACATACCGAGTGTTATGAGATTGTCAGTTTCTTTGATGTAAGATCCATTCGTTGATAAAGGTTGGGAGTTTAAATGGCGCTTGAATGACAGAATAGAGCTTTGGGTTATGGAAGCGCTAAACTCAACTCTATTATGTAGTATTATGCTTTCAAGGTCAGAATGTGCTTTACATACTTTGTTGTTCAAGTTCCACTTGTGATGAAGGGGGGCGTGGAGAAATCGCGAACTCATATGAAAAGCTAAGAGTACTGTCGTCAGCGAAATAATGATTCGGATTAAAAGTAGCGGATAGAGATCACTAATGAAAATGAGAAAGAGTGTCGGAGACAAAACAGAGCCTTGAGGAACACCGGCGTTTATGCGTTGTACATATTGGATTTGAAAACCGGACATAGGGGCTGGTTCAATTGCTTTTAAATATTTTGTTTACGATCTGGCATTTCCATAGCATTCCTCCCCCACTTTGACCCAGTGCGTAGCGCCTCGTAAACTAATCAATGTATCTACCAGTATGTATGTATGTGTATATAAAATAATTTTTCCCAGGTGAACCTCTCATGCTTAACAGGGCGAAAAGTTGGAATGATATTGTGCTGCTACACCGGTTCTACTTTTCTCGAAGGCTTCGTTTATCCCTGCTCACTGAGCATGGCATAGCATCATAGCATAGCACACGGGTCGGATGAAGGTGTGCCGAGGCAGTGATGAGACGCGAAATTAATTTTTTTTTAAACTACACACACACATATATTTTTTATTTAGCTGATGCTGAAAGTAGTTGTTGTTGTTGTTGGCACCATAGCAGCACAATTCTTCCACAACAGTAGTTGCTCTGGAGCGGTGTGGAACTATTACTCACCTTACTACACATGAAATGAACGGATAGTGAATAAATTGTATTGCAAAAGCCACAAAGTAATTGGCCAGATTTATGAGAGTGCATATGGTGTGGAGTGCAGCGCGTACGGTTTATATTTTATTCCAGGAGGTTAAGAAACAAAAAAACAAAATGAATACAAAATATGTGTTCGTATGGGTCTGTGTGTATAAATCACAAGGCATTATTATGCTGAGCGGTACCCGTGATGACTTTGTTAGTTTATCACCTACGCCGTCCGCCGCTCGCACACCAACACACATTGTCCCAGTAGCACAGTAAAATGGAAAAGTAGAGAGGAGAGAAAAAGAAAAGAAAGCTAGAAGGAAAAACTAAAAAGAAATGATTCTGCTCGTCAATTCCCCATTGAAATTCCCCAAAAACGGAAATGTAAATACAAAGTTGCCCTAAATCCTGTGGAGTGAAGTGTAGGATATGTGTGTGTATAGCCCCTCAGCTCGCTTATTGCTGCTCTGTGCAAACATTTGTATGCTTTTTAAAATCAAGAAAGTCAAGGATTTCCCGAAAACCCCGCACGTGAACAAGGACCTTCTGTCTGTCCTATCGACCGTTTGTCATACCGTCCGTCTGCCCTACCGTCCGTCTTCCCTTCCAACCGTCAGTCAGTAACAGCGCGGCGAACAGACGACAACGATGGAGGATGATGTTGAATGCACAATCCTGCCCTGACACTGATGCTGATGTAAACGGAATAACTTTTTGTGTTGGTCAGAATCTAAGTAGATTGTTGTTGTGCTCCTTGTTGGCATGAATGATCTCAGATGCCGCCCGTCACCCACCGCAGACATCCTTATTTTGTTCGCGCTGGAAATGTAATTTTCTACAAGGATTTTCTGGTAGAAGGGCTCACATGTTTTTCAGATTCAATGTAGGATTTTTGTTCACAACGAGGATGTCAGCACGATTCAACAATAATTCTGATACGATCATAAAGTCAAGAAAAATTCTTACTGACATCTGTTAGGGTTTAAGGTGAATAACTTCTGACAGAGACGATGTATTATCTAGTCTGTCGGTCATCTCTAGGCAAATAGTCAGATATGAGCAATTCCCTTTGCCTTTGTATGTAAGTCCGGAAAAAATGTAAATAAAAAAATACCGTTAAGCTAATAGTGATATACCTTTGGCACTTCTAGGATTTATCAGATTCGTGATCCTGAAAATTCCTTTTTTTCGGATGCGCCTGGAGGAATCTTCGAAAGATACATATTGGCCCGTACCGTACCATAGACCCACTATGAGAACCAGATAGATAGTAGCAGATACAATCCTCTCATTCTTTCTTTTTTGGTATTTTTGTTTCCTTAACAAGTAGTCTACGCCTGTGTTGTAATTCATCGTGTTAGGTAGGCATCCTTCCAGCAAAGACACCTACTAGAATCCATCATTACATGCGGTGTTCACTTACTACGCTAGATCGAACGGTCTTGTTCCCTGAAGTCGGCGCACAAGGTCTGTCTCTTCCAAAGTTCGGACTATTTCCTGGATGCAATGCACGTTTTGCGAGCAAAGTTTGTTGCCTCGTCTCTCACGGTAATAATTCCTAGAACTATGTGAATGTCACTATTCCTTATGTACTATGGACCTTTCCCGATTGCTCTTAGTGTTTTGTTTTTTGAAATTTTTGTAATATTGATATATTGTATGATTTGGTACAACCCCAAAGTTGTATACCCTACGTCCAAGACGGTGGTAGCAATTACTTATATACTTAGTTTCGAAAACATTCTGATAAGCCAATACATCTTTCTCAGCCAGATTTCGAGCTCGTCATATTTCTTTTTAGCGTGTGACGTCCACTTCAGTTTTGCGTCTAGAGTCATTCCTAAATATTTAGCCTCATTTGCATATGATATGTATACTGAGTTGATGAAAAGGGGTAATTTTTTCTCCTTTCTGTACGAAAAATTAACATGTGTTGACTTATGATTTCATTAAGAAAGATTGGCCAGGTCCCTCGCCACTAGCATATTTTGTCCAGAGCTTGCTGGAGTTTTCCAGTAGATAATTCCACAGTCCTACCCGTTGCGAGAATACCCGTATCGTCCGAGAACGTGGCTACGACTGTCTCTTCGTCTTGAGGTGTGTCTCTTATGTAGAGCAAGAACAGAATTGGACCGAGAACGCTTCCTTGCGGTACACCGGCGTGAATTTCTTTGCATCCGAATACTCGGTCCCGTATCTAACACGAAAGAGCTTATTTCTAAGATAGGATTCCAAAATTATAGTCAATTTTTACGGTAAGATAAGCTTAAGCTTATATAATTCAGGCCTTTGTGCCATACTTTAACGAAGGCTTGCGATACGCCTAGAAAAACGCTAGAACATATGTTTTTCTTTTGATCACCTTGACCTGATCAATTGTGGAATTGTGAACCGGGATCAAACGTCTTTTTCAATAATAGGTTCTAATTGTTTTAGAAGAAGTTTCTCGAAGACCTTAGACCTTAGTAGTCGTTCGGATATTTCGGATGTTGTAGAGGTTGAATAGTAGTGGTGCTAACACTGATCCCTGGGGTTGGCCGTTGCTTAGTTTTTCTGGTCGGCTCTTTGCATCATCGATAAAGACTTGAAACAATCCATCACTGAGCATGTTTGAAATAATTGTTGCTATTTTGATTCAGTGTACGATCTCAGGAATCTTGTAGATGAGACCGTTCCTCCAGACTGTATCGAACGCTGATGTGAGATCGATAAACGCCACTGATGTAATAAGCTTCGCTTGGTATTCGGCTGCTATATGTGTGGTTAGAGCCAACACTTGGTCGCCGCAGTTGCGCCCAGATTTAAAGCCTACCTGTTCCACGGGTACTACTGCGTTAATGGTAGGTTCGACTGCTGTGTGTGTGGTTAGAGCCAACACTTGGTCGCCGCAGTTGCGCCCAGATTTAAAGCCTACCTGTTCCACGGGTACTACTGCGTTAATGGTAGGTTCGATTCTGTTGTAAATAAGTCTTTCGAAAAGCTTGTATTCAACACTAAGCATTGAAATCGGCCGGTAACTTTCTAGTTCATCTTTGGGTTTCCCAGGCTTAAGCAAGGCGATGACTTTTGACTTTTTCAGTTCGTTAGGGAAGGTTCCCGTCTTGAATGTCTGAATAGAAGCGTGCAAGCTTACTTTTGAAATGCGTTCAGCTATGAAGGAAAAACTGGTGAAAAATGCAACAGATTTTCTAGGCTTAAGCTTAAGAAGTGCAGCTGCGACGTCCTCAAGGGTAAAAGGTCTTAAAAACTCGGTAATTTGTTGTTGAGAGTTTCTTTTCAATAACTTGAGACTCTGCTGGAACATTCTGCTTTCTACTTTGTCTGAGGGGTTCTTAAAGGGCTTTACAATTCTATAAGCAATTGTGTTAGGGCTGATTGAGGCTTTTGGTGTAGCTATTGGTGTGATACTTCCAAGTTTGCGAAGGAGACTTTTCGACTTAAATGCACGAAGTTGGTATTTTCAACTGTGTTAGCCACTTTGCACTGCGTGCTTGTCGAGGGACTTAAGCCGGTTGTCTGCACTTTCGGGGTTCTCCATTTAACTCGATGACGACAGGTCTGTACTGTCTGTGGGTGAAGTTAGTTAGGAATTTCCGGCTAGTTTGGAGAGTTCTTTCGTCGCTATTGTCGTCGCTATTGCAACTTACAAAAGTAAGATCTGGGTTGAAACTTCTCTGCCAACGTCTGGAGAAGAAGGTTCCTGCATCTTTTGCATTGAAAACCAGATTTAGTGGTTGACATCGGACCATTCAACT
Organism: Nephrocerus scutellatus; assembly: GCA_947095585.1. Lineage (NCBI taxonomy): Eukaryota > Metazoa > Arthropoda > Insecta > Diptera > Pipunculidae > Nephrocerus > Nephrocerus scutellatus. Next base: position 92,364,832 of record OX352765.1, on the reverse strand, counting down.
AACTTAAGGCCGTTTAGGTCATTCTGGGTCATAGGCCATGAGGTATGATGGCTTTCGAAGTCGCCGATGTATACAGCAGGGTATTCGAAAAGTGGGAGTACGTTCGGTGGCCAGCACGTTTTCGGTGGTTTATAGAGATTGGCAATGTGTTCCAGAAACTTTTATGGTGATACAGAATATGTTATCTTCACACAATTATTGGACTAGTCTTGCGTTGTTTTTGGTAGTCTTGTTTTGATAGATCATTTAGCGTTATCCAGAGTGCACCACGAGGATGCGATCTATCTTTGCACTCCAATTTTCTTATTGTCTCTTGGAGTTCGGACAACGATACGGTTTAGATGTTAAAGTTGTCGGCTTCAGTGTTGATATTGGGATCATCGGCCAACGATTGTCCGTCGAATGTCTTGAACGTAGCTTCCCTTATCGGTGGCGAGTACATAACGGGTTTCTATATGGACTTCATTTCTTTCCACAGCGAGTAGTTTGAAGTATAATCGGCAGTCAGACCTTTAAGGTAAGCAAAAGCCGCGCAATTTTTGAGATCTTGCAGCACATTTTTAAGCTTGTTACATAGCTGGTTTAAATAAGTTTTATCAGGGGGCGCTCCGGATGTTTTTAATGTTTTTGAACCCATCTTGAACCGTTCTGGTACGAAATCAGTTCGAGTATCGTGTTATTTTCGATTTGTCGATGGTCGCGTGAATAACTTTGTTTGCAGATTGGCTGTCTTCTCATATACCTACCCTTCCAATTTGTACGATACTATAGCTTTATTTCCTACAAGCCTACTATTATCGCCCTGCTGGAGATCGCAGAACAAAAGTGCTGTCATGAGAAGAAAAGTGTAATTGCCAACAATCAATCCTTGCATTCATTTGCATAAAAGATTAAAAATTAATTATTCTAGGTTTTGAGCAGAGGAAGACGCAAAGTAATCATCATCATCATATTCGGCTTTAAAAACGGGGTTCGTTCTTGACCTCCCGCAAAAAATCTATACACGAGTACCAATTTCGAGCCGATGTCACCCTTTATCCATCCAGAAGTGACACACAAAAACACCATAAAGTGAACCTCTGTTAACAGAATGAGCGCGAAAAAAATTAACATGAAATGTCCCGCTGAGCTGAACATTCGTCAGTAAATTAGCCCAGTTACAGTACTCATGTGTGCTCTGTGGTCGTCCGCCCGCCTCCCACTGTAATTATTAATCGTGTCCTTTCGTAGAGCTCAATTAGCCTTAAATTGAAAATGTGAAGCAGTGATTAATGGCAGCAACAGTTTCATACATGACTGTGTGACATAATGACGTGCAGTGCAAATAGCCAGTAAGGACCTAAGAACATATAATCCTTTATGGACATTCGAATCCAACTACAGGAGTAAGTAGCAGTGTGATGTGCAGCACAACATCTGGTTGACTTAAGTGTCAAGTACTACTGACTGGAGTGCAATGAAACATTTATGGCTCTCGTGCATGCGATGGCTGGTTCTGCAAATGGGATAGCTGTCGCGATTGTTAAGCAACACAACATTAAATGTCTGATTAATTGAAATTCACAACGATACTTTCCAGGAGAAAGTGAAAGAGATATCGAGAGACACAGATACAACGGGATGATTAATATTTTAAGTACTCGTAATCTTTTGCAAGTACTCATAATCCAGGTGTTAATTTATTATGTGTCGTAGTCAGGTTGTCGATTTAAATGCAAAATGCTTAATGGTAAGAAGTAAACATTTGTGAAGGAGCACTCTGTAAGGTGCCTTTGAGAGGACCACAGTACGGTTGGAATCGACACTTTTTAAAAGTCACATTTTAACATTCGTAGAATAGGATGATTATGATTGTAATGATTGGATTATAGGATAGTTATATGATAATTATAGATAGATTATATGATGATAATAGAAAGAGTATTAAAGGGTTATGGAACAAGTAGTGGATTTAAGGATAAGCTCGGTAGGCTTCGGTGGGCAGGCCACCTAGTTCGCATGAGCGAAGATGATCTTGCTCAGAAAGTCTTTTGTGGGAGGATTTATGGAACACGACAGCGAGGGCGGCCAAGCCCAAGACTAGGGTGCCCAGATTTTAGGGATGCCAAACTGGATGACATCGGCTCGAAATCGGGACCTGTGGAGAGATTTATGCGGGAGGCCACGCCACGAATCAGATTCGAGTCAACACAGCTGCCCTTCGCAACGAAGAGACCAGAAACAACTACGGTCAAGCGATAGGACTCGCCCTAAATGCAGGGAGATTAAGTCCTGTGGCTGAGATGTCGGGCGTAGAAGAGAATTGAAAATAATACTGTCATTAGTACTGCTGACTCCATCTTAGGCAGAATTCGTAGAGATCGGAACGACTGGTTCGATGACGAATGTAAGCTACCGACTGAACGTAAGAATGTTGCGTACCGAGCAATGCAACAATCGCATAGAACGCGGTCATGCGAAGATGAATATAAAGAGCTCAAAGATATGATCAAACAGTTCACCGGCAAAAAAAAGCAGCCTGGCAGAAGAAACTCGTCCGTGAACTAGAACGCAGTACATAGAGCAAGGACCGTGCCAGGCACTGAATTCTACAAAGGACTCCGCAAAGACGGCAAAGACAAAGAGGGAAATCTGATCGCCGCTCTCAAAGGCATCTTAGAGTAATGGGAAGAGCAACTTCATGTGTTGCTAAGTGGCTAGCTAACTGTCGAATCGGATGCTCCACCAATGACCGAAGACCACATAATGTTGCGGCCACCAATCATAGACGAACTTAGCAGATCGATAAATCCGCTCTAAATTAAGAAGGCCCCGGGGTCAGATTGTATCCCAGCTGAGCTGATTAAATAACGAGGCCCTGAAATACACCAAACAATTCATTAACTAATAGTGCAAGTATAGGAGGAATAAGCGATGTCAGAACACTGGTGAATAGGTATCTTGACCCATACATAAGAAAGGAGATATACTAACATATAGGAATTATCATGGTATAATGTTGTTGAGTACCGCGTATACGCTTTTCTCCTCTATCCTCTAGACAGGATAGCTCCATACGCTAAAGTAATCATTGGTCCCTACCAATGTGGCTTCATCCCAGACAAATCAACAACTGATCAGATTTAGACCCTTAGACAGGTAATTGAAAAATGTCTAGAGTTTCAAAACTCACTACACCATCTTTTTATAGGCTTTTAAGCCGCCTATGATAGCATTACCTTTAAAAAGCATAAAGTCTTACGGAGAATTTCTGTACGATTCCGGAGCCTCTATAATGATGAGATCTACGAGCGTTATCGCGAAGTCGACATCGTGAAGAGAATTAAGCTTGGTAGGCTCCGGTAGGCAGGACCCCTAGTTCGCATGAGCGAAGATGATTCTGCTCGGAAAGTCCTTTGCGGTAAGCCGGCCAAGCCTAAGCTGGAAAGATGGCATAGGCTAGGACGGATTTAGGGATGCCAAACTGGATGACATCGGCTCGAAATCGGGACCGGTGGAGACACTTTTTGCGGGAGGCCAGGACCGGACCACGGTTGTACAGCCAAATATTATGATGATTGTCACCGGAAATATACATGTGTGCAAAATTTCCATAAAATCGGGCTTTGGGAAGTAGGTTCAAAATTGATCACAAGATCTGACCAGCCAGCCAGCCAGTCCGCCAGCCACGGGCATGCGAAGTTAATATAGAGAATTTAAAACTATTAGCAATATCGTCTGCGCACGCCAGAGGATTGCTTATCACGCCATTAGATCATTGAGTCTTAGATAACTTTCTCCAAGTCCAGGTTGAAGAGGATGCAGACCAGTCCATACACTTGACTGAGCTCATTACAGATATGCACCCAGCACAGTGCATGAGTATTTCCTCTCATTTGATCTGACTACTTTTTACAGGACGTTCATTTGCCTCCAAACTTTGGTATATCTGTCACATTTGGTCAGGTGCTTCCAAACCCAGTTTGCAGTTGCTCTTATCACTTCCAAATTGTTACAGAAAGTGTTGTTATCGGAAATATACACCTGTGCAAAGTTTGTATTAAATCGGGTTTTTAGAAAGTGGACTAAAAATGTATCACAAGAATTGGCCACAACAAAAAAAAAACGAAAAACACATTCAGGGACGAAGTCTCTTAAAAAAAAACTTAACCAAATACTAACTTAGTCAGTTTATCTAGCAATAATTTATAAAGATTTCTTTTTGGAAGTTGAAGGCACATGATGTGCCTTTATCTTTTTCTTTGTTAGCTTAGCTGAGCAAACAATGTTGCTATTACGCTTTTTGAATTGACATAGATACTTGTCTTTTGGATTGCGTGCGCTCGGATATTTGTGTCTATCAGTATGTCTTTCGAAGTTAGATTTTTTTAAAGAAGTTTTGTCTAAGTCCAGACTTAATTTCATAATGATATTGAGATTCTAGATAAGATAAGATTTGGTGAAATCTATGGTATTATCAAGAACTCTAAGTTAATGCATGGTCTTTATCTTATGATAATAAAACTCACTTACTAGTCTCAGTAGAGCTGATGTGTTAAGTAGAAGTAGTCAGAAGTTTCCACCTTTGTCAGATTGTCATCTTAGTGAAGTGCTGAAGGTAAGCATTTATTAATTGGCCATAGGAATTGGTTATTAAAAAACATACATTTTCTAAGGTCAGGACAAACAACAACAACAATGCGGTCCATTGCCGTAAGATTTCTTGCCATAGTAATTTTGATGGCAATATCCTTTGGAGTCCTCGAGTGTACTACAACGCGAAACCCACCGTCAAACGATGTCGACTTGTGGGACATTGATGGTGGTCGCAATCCTCAAACTTATGACAGCTTGTCGTGGGTTTTATTGAAGAAGATATTCACGATGGAAGCCACAAATTTTGTCATATCACCAATTGTGGCCAAACTGGCACTAGCCGTGCTTTTCGAGGCTGTTCGATCAAAGCTGAATACCGAAAACGAATTGACTCCAATTTTTACTTTTGACAGACATCATAAGCTAAGGACAGTCTATAGAGACACTTTGCTATCGCTTAAAGGAGAAAATCCCTTCTACGAAATGCACTTGGAGACGTGTCTATTTATGACTAAGCTAATAAACCCACAGGAGGCATTTCAATATACAGCTGAGGCATACTACGGTACTAAGGTACGGCTGCTTGACTTTCAAAATTCAAACGAATCGGCGAACCTTATCAACGAATGGGTGCAGCAGGCGGCCAAAGGTACATTGGAACAATTTGTAACAGAAGAGAATATCGCAAATAGCGTAATGCTGCTGATGAATGTCATCTATTTCGAGGGACAATGGCATCAACCATTTTGCGATAATAATACTTTTGAAGGACCTTTCACTACGCATTCAAATCAGATAGTTATGGCTCAGTTTATGACACAGACAGAATATCTCTATTTTGACGATTCCAGTCCTGTCGATGCTGAGATAATACGTTTGCCCTTCAAGGGTGGGAGGTTTGCCCTGCTGATTTTGCTGTCGAAGTCCGGCAATGACTTGGACGATTTATTTCGCTTTTTTTCAAATAATCAGCTAAAATTGTTACGGAGCGAAATGAAAAAGACCAAAGTCAAAGTTACAATACCCAAATTCAAGTTGGAATACACAGCCCGTCTAAAATCGGCAATGCAGTCGTTGGGAATTCGAAAGATTTTCACCAATGCTGCAACATTTGCTGGACTAGAAGGTGATGGAGCATCAAGTGGGCTACTTAGAGTTTCCAATATTATCCAAAGAGCTGGCATTATATTCAATGAACAAGGAACAACAACTGAATCTTTTGCTGCAAATCGGATGCCAACCGGAGTCGAAGAAGAAGTGGGCGGCGATGAAATTAAGGAGTTCACAGTTAATCGTCCGTTTATCTTTTTAATTGAAGATGAGACAACGGGCAAGTTAATCTCTTTTGGCAAGGTGGTAGATCCTACATTGTTAAGGGAAATGAATTATTTAGAATAAATAAATAATATTTTGCATTTAAATGTAATCTGGGGTAACCATAAGCACTGCGTGTTTTTTTTTTTTCTAAATTTGTAAATGGACAAACAGACATTCCAAATTTTTACAAAAACTGTTGTCCATCGGAGACACATTTACGTATAAGTATATGAAGAAAATCGGGTAAATTTTGTAAAATATTTGTACCGGAGCCACCCGACAAATAAACAGAAAGACAATTTCTGAAAAGTGAGATCACTGAGTTCTCAGCACCCTTATCTCTCTTTGTTGGCACTTTAACTGATACGTTTTACTCCGGATTTTAAAATTTTAGGCTGAACTTATCCAGTTTGGCATTGCTACACATTTACTGTACACTGCATATATAGCGTGTGAATTCACAATCCATAAACGACTCCATTGGAATAACAAAATTATCCTATAAGTGTCCTATAATCTTAAAATCATTCTATAAAAAGTCTGAAGTCACTATATAACCATCCTATTGTTCGTCAGGTCATTCTATATTTATCTTTATAAGCAAAGCGCATTCCATAACCATCCTATAATCTTTTTACACCTAACATATAATTATATCCATTTATGTGCAAAAATATACATTCACAACACAAATGGTGCGAGAAGCTAGGCCTTGGACCACAATGGTCTGTCGCGACGAATATTATTATTATTATAATCGCAAAGTCATTCTATAATCCGGCAGTCATTTTCTACTCTAGCTTAAATCCACAACACATCCCATAACCACCCTATTATCCTTCAATCATTCTATCATCATCATATTTGGTTTTACAACCGGTGTCCGGTCCTGGCCTTCCGCCAAAAGTCCAGATTTCAAGCCAATGGCATCCAGTTTGGCATCCCTAAATTCTGGCGACCTGGTTTACGCCATCCTACCAGCGTAGGCGTGGCCGACCTCGCTGTTGTGTTCCATAAATCCTACCACAAGGACTTCCCGAGCAGGATCCTCTTCGCTCATGCGAGCTAGGTTTCCTGCCCACCGGAGCCTACCGAACTTAATTCTCTTCACGATGACGACATCGCGGTAACGCTCGCAGATCTCATCATTATAGAGTCCCTGGAATCGTACTTCCTCACATACGGGGCCAGCAATTCTCCGTAAGACTTTACTCTCGAACGCGGCTAAGAGGTCAGAATGCTTTTTGCTAAGCACCCAAGTCTTTGATCCATATGTAAGTACTGATATGACCATTGTCTTAAATACCAGCAGCTTGAGCTGGCAGCTGGATTTAAAGCGTCTTGACATACTGTAGTAGGCTTTGTAGGCTTTAAGCAACTGTGCGCGTATTTCTAGTTCCATGCTGTTACCGGCTCCTACTTTAAATTCGCGCTCCACTATCTGAATTGAGGAATCAATGTTGGATCTTCTATTTGCAGACATGGCCACCATGTACTTTGTTACTTTGTTTTGCTCTCATTTATGTGCAGCCTAAGATTTCGTGCGCCTGCCTGATCTGGATGAAAGCTTCCTGTACAATTCTTCGGATCTTACCAACGATGTCAATATCGTCTGCCTAAGCCAGTATCTGAATGGACTTATAGAGGATTGTTCCTCTCGCTGTTACGTCAGAGCCTCGGATCATTTTCTCCAACGCCAGGTTGAAGAGGAGGCAGGACAGTCCATCCCCTTGTCGGAGCCCGGAGCTATGCTAGCTTCGTCTATGCTTGGTGGCCGCAGCATAGTGTGATCTTCGGTCATTGGTGAAGCCTCCATTAGGCAACACATGAAAGTGGTCTTCCCATCGCTCTATGATGCCTTTGAGATCGGCGATCAGATTACCCTCTTTGTATTTGCAGTGTGTGCAATGCGATGTATATTGCGTCACATCAAGGACTCTTTGGTAAAACTTCCGCGCCTGGTGCGGTCCATGCTCTCTGTACTGTTCTAGTTCACAGACGAGATTTGTCTCCCAGGCTGCTTTCTTTCGCCGGTGAACTGTTTTTTCAAATCTTCTGAGCTCTTTATATTCATCTTCGCGTACCCGCGTTCTATGAGATGGTTGCATTGCTTGGTACGCAACATTCTTACGTTCAGTCGCTAGCTTACATTCGTTATCGAACCAGTCGTTCCGATCTCTACGACTACTGCATAAGATGGAGCCAGCAGTGACAGTATTCTTAAGGCGTGCCCATTTCTCTTCTACGCCCGGCATCTCAGCCCCGGGACTTACTTTCCCTGTATTTAGGGCGAGTCCTATCGCTTGACCGTACTTGTTTCTGGTCTCTTCATTGCGAAGGGCAACAATGTTGAGTCGAATCTTTCTTGATGATGCAATTCGCGCTCGGAGCACCATACCAATAAGATAGTGGTCCGAGTCGACATTGGCACCTCGATATGCTCGTATCGTCATCAGGTTTGGGTTGTGGCGGCGGTCTATCAACACGTGGACTACCTGGTTGCGAGTGGCTCCATTATAAAGTCTTACACTGGCATCCGACGGCGAATTGAGACGCTTTCCGTGAAAAGTTATTACTCTCGGACGCTTGTCAGACAATCGCGAGAAATGGGACCATGAAAAATACTTTTGGTGTTTCCTCGCTCAGTAATCCATGCACTTTACCAATGATCACAGCGCCCACCTGCTTTATAAGTAGTTGGTCAATTAACAGGCGGGGGTTGTGAGTATTTAAATTCCAGACATTTCTGCAATAAATGCATGTAAAATGGTCTTAAAATTTCAGCTCTTCCATCGATCGGGGAAAGATTTACCTTCAAAATTTTCTTCATTTATGTACTACAGTTACCACGCACACACATATTGAGAAAATTCATATATTCTGGTCTCGTACTCTGCGAACAATTTGTCGCTCATCTATTTTCGTGCTTAACGGTGTTCCATATACGCGACCTTAATAAAAACTAATTTATGATTATCGAACGAATAATAACCTAAAGGTCACCATGAACATGCGAGGTTTTGTCATACTTCTGATGAAGAGCAACCTCGTATCGTTAGCTCTTCTCGGTGGTCCTTTGTTTATTGCTTGGAGCCAGTATTCGTGCATAGTATTTCACCACTAGGACGCCTATTTATTCAGAATCATAAAAGATATATTTTAGATTTAACAACATAGCATATATAGTTGGCATATTAGGTGCTTTAGTGCTGGTGCTATTGTACCCATCAAGCACGTCCTGGTGAGCGCAAAAATTAATTAATTACAAAAGTTATGCGCATACGAGAAGGGTAACTAATTTATCGCCAAAGTGCCTAGCACAGCACTATATTGCATTACATCCTTAATAATTGTAACATTAAACTTAAAACAAGGACGAACCATATGACAGGTTAAGGGGGTCTGCCTATCTACCCTGTTAACATTTGACTCTGAGTTGCCAAAGGTGAAGTGAAAGTTATTTACAAGTCAATGAAGGGATTTGTTGTAGAGGATATCTCACAGCCCCAATTAAAGTTTAAAAAAAAACTTCCACCAACACCACCAACACCATCAGCGAGTCAAGTGATTATGGAATCTCTTTCGGGAATAGCACGTATCTGGTTGTATTCCTAAGGTGTCAAAAGTTTCTCATGAATGAAAAATAATCAAAACTTTGCATCGCATATGATTGGGAAACTTTCGCGAATGTTGGAAATATTTTCAATTTTGGGAGCAATGGCATAAACGTAGGAGCAGCCATTGATTGATAGGGATAATGCGGATGTAACTGACAACTGAAAGAAGTTTATGTTTTCAGATATTTTATGGCAGCGGAAGCATGCGGAGTAGTAGAAGATTTGCATGTTCTTTTAAAAAATTTAGGGAATCTTTCGTGTTATTTATTCGTACCTTAGTTTAAGTTACCTAGAAATTGAAGTTTTAAGTTAATTTCGTGAAAGCTTATAAATGTTTTGGGTAAAACCAGTTAGGAATTTTCTTGGCCTCAAACCACTACACATAGCAAGAAAATTATGTTGGAATTTGCTACTTTTCTTCACAAATAACGACCGCTGGTACGTCTGTCGGTTGATCGGTTCCGCATCTGATGCGCATTTAAAACTTTTTGAGGAATTTTATGTCACTACAATAAGCAACTGGCTGATGGGTTTAGTACCGGAACGCAAGCCTAGAAAACCTAGCCACCGAAGTGCAGAAAATAGTAGAAATAGTTTCCAACGACTGGTAAATGGGCCTCATATAGAGAGAGTGATATGACATGAAGAGAGCGCACGTCTAGTCAATGAAGAACCAGTTCCACCACCCAGTAGAGGTTGGCTTAGCTATAAAAAATATTAAGAAAAACATGGCCACCGGCACTGATGGTTTACCAGCGGAGCACTTTAAATACGGAGGTGTGGCACCATTTTATCAAGCAAGTCTGGGTGGAAGAGAGCATGCTCGATAACTATAAGCGCCATATGCCCTATTTTCAAGAAAGGTGACTTGCAAGGAACCTGCAAGAGTTATCGATAGTGGCATAATGCCTATATAAGTTCCTATCCAAAGTACTGTGTGAACGTCTCAAACACCTTTCTGCAACACATTAATTATGTCTTCCGGTCCCGCAGATCGACAATAGACAAAATTTTCACACTGAGACAAATCCTGGAAAATAGTGTCTCAACACCATCTTCTCTAAGCCGCATATGATAGCATTCATCATTAGGAGCTTTTTATGGTGATGGCCAAAATTGGGATCACTACTGAACAGTTGATACTGGAAAACACGCAGTGCAACGTTCAGTTTGGGAACAGACTATCTGAATTATTTCATAGGCCATGCGCTATCATGTGACGTGACTTCCTTGATTTCCTTTTGGAGTAGATAGTGCCCAGGGCAGGAGTTAACACGAAAGGCACTATTTTCTAAAAAAAAAAAACCGTTCAGCTACCGTGGTGTGCGAACGACATCGTCATAATCGGCCGCTCCCATGACATGCGAGAACGGTTGAAGTAAACCGGGACAAGACTAAATACATGCTGTCAACAAACAACCAAACATCTGTCCAGCACCTATAAGAAAACCTCAGTATTGACAGCAGCAACTTCGAGGCAGCTAGGAAGCTCATCTACCTCGGGATAAACATCAACTCCACGAATATCACCATAGTGGAGATCTGTCAAAGAATTACAGCTGCTATATCTGTGGATAACTGCATGTCTACTGAGCAGGCGGTTCGTGGTTCGAATCCCAGTAACACCAAAAAGTATTTTTCACGGTTTCCCACCTCTCGCGAATGTCTGACAAACGTCAGAGAGTAATAACTACGGAAAGCTTCTCAATTCGCCGTTCGGATACGGCATTAAATTGTATGTCCCTTCCATTTGTGTGAAAATAAACATGCACAAGAAAAATGGTCGCGAGAAGCCAGGCCTTGGAGCGCAACGGTCTGTCGCGCCGAATATTATTATTATTATTTATTTCGGTTTCGCAAAAAAAGAAAAAACTTTAAAACTCCTGACTCTAAGGACGAAATACATGCTCTACAAAAATTGTATCCGGCCAGTTCTGCTTAATGGTGTTGCCGAGTGCTGGAATATAGGCAGAAAAGTAACTGGCTGATACTGGGCTCCTTTAAACGAAAAATTCTTCGACGGATTTTTGGTCCTGTATGCGAGGAGGGCGAATGGACACTTTGAGCTGCACCATAAAAATATAAATCACGTAGACTGCTACATCAAGCGAATTGAGTAGAATGCAGCAGCCAAGAGGATCTTAGAATCCCAGCCCCTACGTTCGAGATAACTGAACCTCAGCTTTAGAGATCAAACCATCGTGGATGCCAGAGCTCTTGGCTTGGATTAACTGAAAGCAGTGTTACCAGAATCGCAGTGGGCGAAAGACCGCCATGAATCAAGTAGTGACTCTTCATGGGCTGGATGTCGATAAGTACTTTAGTAAAGGTGCAGAAGGTCACGACGGCTAACCTGCCTTAGGCTTTCTGTGATAGGCTGCGCTTAATATGCGGCTGGTCCAATGGTTGTCATTTATTGTCTTTTGTTGGTATACAAAGCTAAGCAGTCGTCACCTCCTGCACCTTTACTTAATAATCATTTTATCTTGAAGGGAATAAATGAATAAATAAATGAACATAAAATAGCGAACCCTCAGGCGAACAGATAAGAAAAACTACAGTCTGTACGAATTGGATCATTGGCTTACCTCTCGGTAGCCTGGCAAATCATTTTTGATAAAAATGAAGGATTCATTTGCTCCTTCATGTATAAAAGGTAAGCTTACCGAAAATGAGAAACTTCTTTCAAAATATATACCAACCTGCATGTTTCCTCTGTGATAGTGTGTTTCCGGTTGGTTTCGATTTTGCAATTAGTCGCCATCGGTGTTGTTGCATCAGAATCCCAATTGACATTATATTGAGGCATGCGGTAAGTAAAGTGCGTATATGTGTGTGTATTTATAATCCAATTACTATGACATTATGAGCGACGGAAATCTTTTGTTACGCTCAGTTCTACCGTACTGACAACCAGTAGACCGCACAGGAGTTCCACCGAAGAGACATTGTGTCGACATGTTATGAGGCTAAGGGTATATGTATCGTACTGACCAAGCATCGCATTCGCATTACGTAAAGTCCCAGCTTCCAATCTCACTTCTTTCGTTGCAAGTCATTATTTGACTCAGACGTTAAAGACTGTTGCTGCCATTAATCACTGCTTCACATTTTCAATTTATGGGGCTAATTGCGGTTTACGGAAGGACACGATTAATGAGGATGGGACTTTTCACTTTTCACTGTACAACTTTATTTTTTATATGTCAACGGGATTTTTCGTCTCTTATTTATTGACTCTGCCAAGCGATCATTTTAATTACAAAGCTCGGTTGGATGTCCTTGATTATTTAATCACTTACTTAAGTACCGCATCTCGCTTGAAGAGAATATGATAATATGATCAATGACACTTACAATTAGATAGTACGGTTTAACAGATCGATTGAAGGCTAGAAATTCATGATTTACTGCTAGATGTTTCTTTTATGAATAATCTTTAAAGGGTTTTTTGGATCTACTTTACTTTATTGTACCTTATAATTAAGAGACACAGAAAAATTAGATAACTTCCTATAAATTTAAAAAAAAAAGTCATGACCTACATAGTCGTGTCAGTTTATTTGGGGTGCCGAATTCTCTCATGACTTTCTAAAGTTATACTCTGGCTATGCTCTCATAGGCGGCTTTAAAGTCTACAAAAAGATGGTGTAGTGAGTTTTGAAAATCTAGACACTTTTCCATCGCATGCCAAAGGGTGTAGATCTGATCAGTTGTTGATTTGCCTGGGATGAAGTCACACTGGTATGGACCTTGAAGGATAGAGGAGAAAAGCTTATACGCGGTACTTATCCACGTTATACAACGATAATTGCAGCATGTATGGGGCAAAGGATGCCTCTTCGCCAGTCTTCCCGCATAGCTTCTTCGTCCCATACTTGCACTATTATTTCATAAATTGCTTGGTGTGATATGGGGCTTCCTATTTTTATCAGTTCCGCTGAGAACCCATCAGATCCCGGGGCATTATTATTTTTGAGCCGATTTATTGCTCTGCTAACTTCGTCTATGCTTGGTGGCGGCAGCATAGTGTGGTCTTCGGTCATTGGTAGAGCCTCCAATTCCTCAGTTAGCCTGGTGCGGTCCTCGCTCTCTGTACTGTTTAAGTTCACATTCTTGTCCCAGGCTGCTTTCTTTCGCCGATGAACTGTTTTTGCATATCTTCTGAGCTATTTATATTCATCTTCGCGTTTTATTAGATTGTTGCATTGCTCGGTACCAGTCGCTCCCTGCATTTGGGGCGAGTCCTATCGGTTGACCGTAGTTGTTTCTGGTCTCTTTGTTGCGAAGGGCAGCCGTGTTGACGGATTCAGTCTTTCGTGATGATGCACAGAGCACCATACCAACAAAGTCACAGTCGACGGTGGCACATCGGTACGTTCGTATCGTCGCGTCGTCAGGTTCGGGTTGTGGCAGCGGTCTATCAACACGTGGTCTTTCTCGTTGCGAGTGGCTCCATCAGGAGATACCCAGGCGGATTTGTGGATATTTTTACGCACAAACCTTGTACTCGCAACGACCAAATTATTGCTTGCTGCCATCTCTATGACTCGTTGTCTATTGTCATTGGTGCTCTCGTGTAAGCTATGGGTGCCAATGTTCTGCCTGAATACTGGCTCCCTAGCTTTTTTGACATTCATATCGCCAAAAATGATTTTTACGTCATACTGAGGACAGGCATGGAGTTAACATTCGACTGATTCAAAGAATTCTTCTTTTTCAGCATCTGGGGAATCCTCTCTAGGTGCTTGAACGTTTATGAGGTTTATGATTTTAAATCTATCATAGCCTTTCATTTACTGCTTTAAAACTGATTAAGGTTTCTTTCTTTTGCTGACCAGAAACCCCGAGCACATGAGGTCTTGCATGACAGCTGTAATATAAGTCATATTCTGATTTTTGTAAGACACCATTCCCGTCCACCGCATCTCCTGAATTGCTGTTATGCCAGCATTACATTTGGACAGGGTATCGGCTAGCTGCTGTGCAGCTTGAACTCTATACAGTGAGCGTAGGTTCAATGAGAAAATTCTTAAGCCGTTTTCGTTGCCGTGGTAGTCGTCGTTCATCAATGTATCCGAGGCGGATTTGGGGTTCCGTAATATGTTTTTTTTACGGGCGAGGTTATTGGCCTCGCGCCAACCTTATATTGAAGGGACTAGACCGATCATTTCGATGTTCCTGTATTGGAGGAAAATTACCAGCGGCCTCCACGTGGAGGTTTAAGGAGTCAGAGATAGTTGCGGCCACATGCATTTCTGAAGCATTCTGTGTTATTCGCGCTATTCTGCTGATGGCTGACCGCCAATCCTTTAATTATCTAATACTAATAATACTATGTATATTGACACTTAAACTATCTTAAAGTTATCCTATAAGAGTCAACTATAACAACTTTTAATAAACATTTAAATATTTCTCAGTCCATTCTTAAATCTCTCTTTTATCTTAAAGCGGTGCCTTAATTCGAAGTGTTATGCGTTATAGTAGAATAACTTCTCAGGTCTATAGTCTAACTGTGAACATATCGTTCATTGATTAGAAAACTTTATTAAATATTAGCTTTTCCGTGGCGCTCCGCCACCCGCGCACATAAATCATCACCTTACCATCACTACCACGGGATGGGTGTACTATTGCTTAATCCTAAACAAAGCGCCTCCTCGATCGTATTCGCACTATATTTTCTTAAGACGCATATTCTGTGAAAGTTTCAGCTCAATCGGCCGTCTAGTTTTCGAGTTTTAGTGTCGTATTACAAACCAACAGACATTCATTTTTATATATACATATATAGATTATAGTACGTACTAAGTAGCGCAGCACACAGCACACAGTCATTATGATGCCGGACCTTTATTTCGTCGACTTAAGTTATTTAGTTACAAAATTGGTCACCACGAAATGCTCTTATATTAAAATGAGATAATGTATAGCTTATGTTCACTCTTAAAGTCCAATTTAAATACTGGTAAATAACGTTTGAAATCGGTCCAGTAGTTTCGAAGATTACCTCATACACACTAACCAACATTACCGGGTTTTTATAAGATTAGTACAGATTCTTTAAAAATTCAGTAAAATCGTTCTCTTAAATTCCCCTTCAGGAGAAGCAGCTGACGTACCTACAATAACAAAATTCAACTTCAATCAGTTATTTGCATATTTATTGGCCGCTATCCTGTGTCACTCTGTCCCATCCACATTTTCCCGATAAGGATGGCACACGACTCTGTTGAACATGCACAAAAGGAAACATCGCCACTCTAAGTAGAAATATATATTAGCTGAGGGCAGGACATGACAGGACAGGGCAGAAATTTGAATTAACTGACATCTCGTTTGCGCCGTTGTCTGCTGGTGTTCTGCTCGCCTGTTATTTATTGGCTACGTGCGCGCATACGCCTACCTCCCTCCAACCATGTCATGCATAAACCAATCCGCAGGCATAATAATTTTGAGTAATGTTTCTGAGATCGTAAATATTTCCAGTGTGATTTATCAAAAAGAAAATCCAAATTGCATTAGCTTCCAATCCAATAGGCGACACACGATGCATTTAGACTCGTATGCGCGTTACACATGTCCTTTATCCGCAGGCAAACCGTAAACTTCAATTACTACCACGACCTCTTCTGACACTAGAGTTGTACATTTGATTGGGTGGCTCTCACCTCACCTACTTCTCCACATCATGTGGTGCACTTAAATGCATCTCCTGATCACAATGAAGTGTCCTGCAGCACGACACGATATGCGCTGATAACTCAATCTGTTTGCCAGTGAATGTGATTTGTATCCCCCGGGCGGGTAACTAATGCAATCGTTCGTACGAGTGTAACAATTAGTTTTATTTTTTTAAACTCGTATTGTGTTTTAAATTGGAAATTGAATAAAATGTCCGATTTAGTGAGGCAGCAGATTCAGGACACCGGACACGCTAGGATCAGTTCTTGTTGTTGTTTGCGCAAAATAATCGATGTGGAGGTTATTTGTGTTCGGGTACCTCGGATTAAATTAACAAATAAAAAAAAAGGGAATTCCAATATGGCTGTAAGGACTATACACTGTGATGTAGCAACTTTAGTCACTTCGGACAAGTGGTTTGTGGTCCTTTCCATCTAAGATTTTCGAAGTTAATTCTATTTTATTGTAAAGCCCCCACTTTCGTCATAATTTGAGGTGGCTCACATACAATTTTGCGAAGAAGAGGCACGTGAAGAAAGCGTGAACGGGCTCGGAGCTGGAAGTTAAAATCAAAGCATTTACTCTCTGAAATGCAATTTGCCTCCTAGCTAAGGCATTGGATTGGATTGCAGGTTTAAAAAACTGAGAGTGCTCTCCTCAGCGAATGAATAAATTCGTTTAGTAAAGCCGGACTCTATCTAGTACTTCTGTTAAAGCATTAATTTATAAAAGACTATTGGCAATTTATAACCTCGCCGTATATAATGTTGGTACAAAAGAAGCAACCGGTTATGTATGGTATGAGGGGATAGCAGATAGGGGTTCTGATGAAGTAGCATCCTGCGTCTACAATTATCTCCAGGATCACTGCAATGGTAAGCACTTTATTTCAATGAATGACATTGCGGAGACCAGAAACGCAACATGAATGTATCTGCAATGTTGCTTTTTGCTGTCCAGACCTTGGATATTCCTGTACAAGTATTGGACCAAAGCTTTTTTAAACCACTCTATGGTGGAATATGATTTCGAGAAATCTACAAAAAATATTACATATCTATTACCCTATAGGATGGTACACTGCTATTCTATTGGCATCTAAAAAAATCAAAATACTCAAAGTTAAGGAAATACCGCAGGACAATATGTCCAGCTTCACAACTGTAAGTTCCATCCTAATAAAAATTACGAATGGAAACGATGTAAATTGGATGAAACTATCTTGGCTGCAATATAGAAAGGACGATAAGAAACAAATTGTTTTTCAAGTACAACAAAGAATGATTTTAAATTGTTGCAAGTTATACGAATGGAAACCAGAAAAATATTAATTTCGTAAAATAAGTAATTAAAGGATGATGATCATCATATTTTGCTCTACAACCGTGGTCCGGTCCTGGACTTCCGCAAAAAGTCTCTCCACCGTACCCGATTTTGAGCCGATTTCATCCAGTTTTGGATCCCTAAACTATGGCCGGCCTCAATAGACTAAACACTAAAGCAAAAGGCTCTCAACATCAGCCATGTTTGTTTTCTCTTGCGGCCGATATCACTCAAATGCATGCATATGTAAGGCAGGTGACAACCAATCACAGGCATTGAACTCAATAACTACTGAGGAAACAACACGAAGAACAAACCTGCAACCACCAACCCAACGCAAGTGATCTCATACGGCTCATGTGCGATCAGGAAGGAGAGCAACCAAGTACACGACACACGAGCAACATCGAATTCGCCAAAGAGTACGACTGTCCCGCTCACACTCGGGAGTTAGTTATAGATGAACTCATACGAAATCAATGCACATAAACTTCATTCAACGGCTGATGAGGTTGATGACCGAAACTCTTCTTGGAATCACAAAACCTGTTTATAAAACCGAGAGTACGAAGACAACAACACTAAAGCTATGATTAGATTGAGTGATGGCAGATTGCCGCCATTTTCCAATGTCAAATGAAGGCAAACAATGTAATCGTCAGATTTTTTCCTGATAAATTGCAGCCAATTTACAAATTTGACGAATTTGCCAAACTAAAAATGGCGGAAATCTGCCAATGAGTAAAGCATGCAGATGAAAAGTGAAAACATGTATATTGCAATAAGAAAGAACATGTATGTATATTACAAAAGGAAACATGTAGAAACACATGTACGAAACATGTACGAAAACAACAACAAAACACAAGGATAACCGCAAACTAACGGAAAACGACGCTGCATAGCAACAACGGTTTCCCAGTAGTTTTTAGCAACAGACAAGAGTATAAAAGAAGCCCGCAGCTCGGCAGAAGGGGCAGTCTTTCTCCTGGAATCAACTACTTAATGGTTCAAGAGTACTTAATTTTTAAATGAAATTTGAATGAAGATTTGAAAATTTTAAATAATCTATATATATAAAAATGAATGTATGTCTCTATGTCCTTTATAGAATCGTAAACTATGCATTTGATCACGTAATGATCTTTAGCAAAGTGGTTGTACCATGAGCCCACGAAGGTTTCTGAGTTGGTACGACCAATTTTCGACAGATGGCGCCACTGTCATTCCAATGAATTTCATATATTGCCGTGACAGTTCATGCTGATTTGAATTGAAACGAAAACAGCGAATGAATGATGACGTTTCGAGTTGTGGTTGACATAAGAATTTATGTAAATTGTGAAATTCCCGCTAGGTGGCGCTGGTGTCGTTTTTTCCGAAAATTCTTATTTATGAAACGATTTGGCTCAAATTCACACCCACCATATAATATTTAAATAAAAAGAAAGTCGTTGACAAAATTTGGACCCGATAGGTGGCGCTGGGGTGGAAAATGTGGTTTTCCCTGTATATGATCTTCATATAAAGAATATGTCAATATCGTCTGCGTAAGCCAGTATGGGGCTATCCTGTATTGAAGGATAGAGGAAAAAATCGTATACGCGGTACTCAACAACGATATACCACGATAATTGCTGGACGTTGTGATATCTCCCTTCTAATGTATGGGGCACAGGATGCCTCTTCGCCTGTCTTCTGGCATCGCTTCTTTCTCCCATACTTGCACTATTATTTCATGAATTGCTTGTTGTATTGTAGGGCCTCCTATTTTAATCAGTTCCGCTGAGAACCCATCAGATCCCGGGGCCTTATTATTTTTGAGCCGATTTATTGCTCTGCAAACTTCGTCTATGCTTGGTGGCGGCACACTGGTATGGTCTTCGGTCTTTGATGGAGCCTACAATTCCTCAGTTAGGTGGCTATTTAGCAACTCATGAAAGTGCTCTTCCCATCGCTCTAAGATGCCTTTGAGATCGGCGATCAGATTACCATCTTTGTCTTTGCAGTATGTGCAACGCGGTCTATATTGCGTCATACCGTGGACTCGTTGGTAGAACTTCCGCGCCTGGACAAGTAACTCGAGAAAAAACATTTTCCGGTAAGTGACCTTACTCAGATGGAGTACAGTGTGGATTTATTTCAACATACATTTCGTTTCCCTTTTTTTAGAGATAACAAAAGAACGAATCAATTTCAATTTTAATTTATATATATATTTTTTAAATTTATTCCAAATATATTATTTACGGATGGTGGTAGTTTGGTAGTTTTTTTCTGCTATTGTATGGTATCACTGCTTTCATTTATTTGGTATAAGGCGACAAATCATCGTTCCTCTGTACGCTGTACTAAAAAAAATCACCTTGTACTCTCGTGTTCTGTATCGCTCCCTGTTCGTCCGTCAGTTTGCCCATTTTTTTTCAAAACATTGGGAGAAATTCGAAGCTGAAGCAAACAACTGGTTACTTTTAGAAACCAACACGTACCCGGACAGAAAGCTTAATTGATAACAGAGGATCACCCATTTGAAATGTCGATAGCCGCCCACCCAATCTCACCCCCAATAACAGTCCATTGTCCTTTTTATTAATTTTAAAAATTTAATTAAAATGACTTCCGAATTTCTCATTATACAACAATAACAAAAAGATAAAGATTTATGCGCGTATTTACATAAAATATACAACCATTTACTTCGTTGCTCGTACGCTTTTTCCGCTTGTCGACCAGCATTAAATTGTCTGTCACGTCTATTGTGTGATTGATTCATCCTTACGCAGCGATGGATAAATGTCATTTTCAGTCCGTGTGGTCCCCCTTCCAATTTTTGGTTGCATTTATAATGAATGCAGGTCGGTTTTTTCCTTATACTGTATTTCTATAAATGCATTGATTCCTTCCCGTTGTTGCAGGTATCAGTGTCTACGGCACAATACGGCATAAATTTCCCAATACATTCGATATATTATCGAACAACTGGATCACTGCTGATGTCGCCAATGATGTTGATGTTTTTTTAATTGAGTTGAGGAGTACTTGTTTTTTTTTGTCAGTCCACCATAAAGCACACATCAAGGACTTCACAAACACTCAAACAGCTAAATCCGGAGTAATCAAAATGATTGCCGTCTGCAGTTCAGGATAGAAATAAACGAACCAACAACAAAAAAATGGATCAAGTGGACAAAAGCCGAGTTGTTCGGAGTAGAAAAACACGATATGGACAGTAGCACCAATAGCCGAAATGTTTCTGTTTTATGTGGTTGATAATTTTAAAAAAAATTTATGAAATTATTTGGTCTAAGTGTGCCGAAGCAGCCACAGAAACATAGCCTTACGTCCTTATTTTGTCAACGTTGGGTTAAATAAAGATTTAGTGGACATTTCAGAACTCCACCAACGTCTGTTTATGAAGCGTGACACTTTTTCAGAAATGAGAGTTAGGCCCATTCTCTATTTACCCAGGTGTTTGTGCCTTATTTGGGCTAATGCTGGCACAAAATTGGAGGCAAACAGAGCATTGGGGAACACCATCATTTATCCAGAATAAGAGGAATAACATGTTGTATGAATGCACGTATCTTTTCTGACTTATGGAAGTGTAGTCGGTAATTTCTCCCATAAAATGAAAAAGCTGAACGGTGAGTATTAGATTTACTATGACCTGTATTGAATGGGCAGAGAGATAGCTATTAGTCTAATTAAGCAGGGTTTGTTCAAGTCCGTGCACTCATTTTCGACAGAAGAGCTTGACGCCAGACCATATCTTAGAAATATCGAGTGCAACAACTTTGATCTCTCCAAATTTCACGTGGTAGAAAGTCATTGTTTTTCAGATTTGCTGACACACTTCCTAATGTTCGATTACAGATTCTATCAAACAGCGGATCACATTGAGGTTCTTAATGGTCATTGAAGGTTATATATAAAGACAAATTGTGAAAAGCCTCTTCGATAACATCGTAGATTCTGGACCTACAAAAGCATGATCTCCCCAGCAGTACATTGGTCATGGTTATGGTCAACCTACATAGTCGTGTCAGTTTATTTGGGATGCCGAATTCTCTCATGGCTTTATAAAGTTCTACTCTGGCTATGCTATCATAGGCGGCTTTAAAGTCTATAAAAATATGGTGTAGTGAGTTTTGAAACTCCAGACCTGTTGATTTTCCTGAGATGAAGCCACACTGGTATGGACCAATGATGCTATTATGGCGTATGGGACTATCCTGTCTTGAAGGATAGAGGAAAATTTCTTATATGCGGTACTCAACAACGTTATACCACGATAATTGCTGCAGGTTGTAATATATCCTTTTTTATGTCTGGGGCACAGGATACCTCTTCGCCAGTCTTCTGGCATAGCTTCTTCCTACCATACTCTTGTACTATTATTGCATGAATTGCTTGGTGTAATATGGGGTCTCCTATTTTTATCAGTTCCGCTGGGATCCCACCAGATCCCGGAGTGTTATTATTTTTGAGCCGATTTATCGCTCTGCTAACTTCGTCTATACTTGGTGGCGGCAGCATAGTATTATCTTCGGTCATTGGTGGAGTCTCCAATTCCTCAGTTAACCGGCCATTTAGCAGCTCATGAAAGTGCTCTTCCAATCGCTCTAAAATGCCTTTAAGATCGGCGATCAGATTTCCTTCTTTGTCCTTGCAGTATGTGAAACGCGGTGTATATTGCGTCATACCGCGGACTCTTAGGTAGAACGTCCGCGCCACGGATGATATTCTTCTCCTGGGATGCTTTCTTTCGCCAGTTAACTGTTTTTTCATATCTTCTGAGCTCTATTCATCTTCGCGTGCCCGCGTTCTAACGAGATTGTTGCATTGCTCGGTACGCAACATTCTGATTGTCCCACAGTGCCCTCCCTCTCCAACGAAGTGCAATATGGAAACGAACGGAAGCACGCCGACCAACTGACACATTCCTGTTTGCATTTGCATTTATCAAATTGTTTCGAATATTATTTTTTTTTGGAGAACTAAAAAAAAATTTTAATTTAATTTCCTTCCCCTGTACAGTTCAGTTCAGTTTAGTTTCCGTGTTGTTTCACTGTAGTTGCAACCAACTAGACAAGTTCCGTTCGTATTATTTGTTGTTCTACAAGGGTCGAAACAAAACAACAACAACTGAATGTCGCACAGCATCGACAGTGACAAAATGTTGATGACGGTTATGACCTTGTTGTTGTTGCCGCCGACCGACCGGAAAAGCTGGAATGGGCTCTCAACGGCCTGGAAATTAAATTCGAAAAATTAAAAATTTCCTCCCATGAATGCTGTATAGGTTTTTTGTTTTCTTTTAAATTTTTTTTGAAAAAAAAAACCAAAAAATTGGAAATTGAAATGAATTTCCACTCTCATCCATCCGCAGGATATCACAATACTGCGAGTATCGATTTGAAACAAATTTTCCGGCACCACTGATAAGTATATGCGATGCGACTGACCCACTGATGCAGTGCGGTTGGAAAACTTAATGAGTTTTCAGAATGTCTCGCTGATGATTTTGTTCTTATTATCGTTGTATTTCCTGAACAATATGATATAAAATATTATGGCAAATAGAAAAAAAATCCTGAGCACTGGCACTATACAGACGGTGCAAAGGAGAAACACCGACAGAATAATAATTTACTCGCGTGCTGAGCCCTCCTGCACGCTCTGTCTTTGGTGTGAAACTTGTGCACTTTGTCCTTTCTCGCATGCTAGATACAGCAGAAACACGACGGTGTTAGATGATTTCAAGTTTTCATTTAATTAATTTGTCTTTCCAGGGAAGCGGCAAAGGGCAAAGCCAATTAGCCAGACGGTTGCGCTGATTGCAAAGAAAGGAGGTTGTTGGTTGTTGCATGGAATGTTGGTTGATGACGTGTACTAGAGCACCTAACTGCACAGCAAAAAAAGTCACAAGAACTTGATTACCATCGTTATTAATCTTAAGATTGCTTGCACAGGTTCAATTAAGTTGCTGGTTTCACGAGCAATCAGAACAACAACAAAAACACCTCACGCATCACTTCGGTATTCAATTACTGAAAATCCTTCCCCTATGGATTTTATAAACTCCGCCTTGTTACGATGGTAATATGACGGTACCGAGCCCGGGTAAAGGGTGGGGGGGGTTTAAAGCACCGGATTTGTCCTTTCCTCAGTAAAATCTATTCATAATCCAAGGTGGAACACCGAAGGCGATGGATTCATGGCTAAGAGGAAGATTAGTCGCTAGGATGCGGATCCCGAATACCTGGTAATCTTAGGTTTTAATTAGCCCTTCATTGGCATTCCTCGAGGGTTAAAATAGAGAATATAATAAAAATTATGAGACCGATGCATCTCAAAACGCATCAACCACGGGTCCTGCTCTTGATGAACAACCCGTTGTATCCCGAGAAGCTGGTGAGATCTCGTCGGCCAACTTTAGTCTGGCCTTAACTGTACCGTCTGCTATTGAGCAGCTGGATCTTTCTGAGTTTTCAGAAAGCGTTGCGACGGTGTTGGAATCAAGAACGTGGAGCAATCCACGTTTGATTCTGAGGCAACCATAATTGTTGATGCATGTAGTGTCATTTGGGAGATGACTCTATATGCATCTGCGAAGGGTGCGTCCGCTACCTTTAGCAAGTGGTTTGCCGAGGATAATATAATCCTTGGTCTCATCCAAGAGCCTTGGGTTATTAGAGGTCTACGAATTCAGTCAAGTAAGTTGATTTTTAAAAGCTGTGGTAGTGCCAATGGCGGCCTGCTGGATCAGCACGAGAAATAACTTTCCATCCAATTCCATAATTCATAACAAAGGACCTGGTGGCCCTACAAGTAGAAATTCCAACCGAGAGGGGAGCTCTTAAAGTGGTGTGCGCTTCAGCATACTTCCCCGGCGACGACGACAACATTCCGCCCACTAAGAAGGTGCAGGAGCTAATAGAGCACTGTCAGAGCAGAAAACTCCAGTACCTCATAGGTTGCGATGCCAATGCACATTATGAAGTCTGGGGCAGAAGGGGCATCAGTAAAAGGAGTGAGTGCCTTTTAGAAAATCTTCTGAGTAATGATGTAGAAATCCTAAATAATGGCTTTAAGCCTACCTTTTAAAAATGCGATCCGCAAAAGGTACTCAGCCTCACACTCGCCAGTCCATTTATCTCGAAAATAATTGAAAACTGGCATGTGTTTGGCGAAACCTCGCTGTCAGACCATCAGCACATCAGGTTTGACATTCCCGATACAGGCTTCTTCTAGATACGATCCTAAGTCTTCGGGCTGGAATCTGTATCGGAGACTCTTAATTGGATATGCTTGTCACACATATAGAGTCCACAGGGTATCTAGATGAAGCAGCGTACCAATTAAATGATGTGTCACTTGCAGTTTGGTTTGGTGCACCATTTGGTCCATCGATGTTGGTTTACGCCGTAACTTGATCAAGGATCACCAAAAAAAAGTATAGGTGAGAGGACACATCCTTGCCTAACTCCTTTGGAGATGGTGGAATTGGCGCTGTTCTTGCCCTTATATTGAACGCTGCAAGCGTCATCTCTATATAATTCATGGATAAGGCTTTCGATTGTGTCCGGAATTCTGAATATTTTATCGAAAGCTCGTTCGAAATCGACAAAGAGGATGTACAAAGGTGAGTTCCATTCAACTGACTGCTTGATGATAATTCGCAGAGTATTAATGTGGTCTACGCATGATCTGTTCTTCCTAAACCCCGCTTGCTCTCGTCTATAATAATGCTACAAATTAATGTGAAACGGACCTGAAGCGAAAAGTATAAAGACAGTTTTCCAGATAAGATGCTATTCATTTTAAATATATCGGTTCAAAGCCGAGGGCAGACAATTTAAAGTGGATTAGTTGATGAGATCAAAAGCCTTACTGAAATCAGTTGCAACAACGTCGACTTCGTTGCCACTCTCTATGGCTCAAAGGGGGATGGAGATGAACTCAACAAGATTAGTGATGGTTGATCAAACTTTCAGAAAGCCATGTTGGCTGGGAGAAATAAGAGACTTGCAGTGAAATTAAAATACTTTCGAAGAGTTTGGGTATATGGGAAAGTTTAACAATGCAGCGATAATTAGTTACATCATTTTCTTTGATACTTTTTGGGTATCTGGGTTTTGAAAGAGGTCTTCCAAATCTGGGGTAATTCTTCTTGTGAAAGGGATTGACAAAAAAGGTAAGAAAGGGGATGGTAGTGGCTGGAAGAACATTTTTTAAGACAAAAGACGGAAAGGCCATCTGGGCCTGGTGAGAATTCATCATTAAGTTTTTGTAACTTATTTTTGATAACAGTAGTGTCAACAGTCTTAGAGAGAAAGGGGTCTTTGGAGAAGTTATGTAGGTAATTGAAATAAGAACATTGAGATAATATGCGATGTTTACTTACAATTAGTTTTTTTTTTCAACCTTTGTTTGACTCTCATAAATATGACCAGGACAAAATAATTCTGAATCCACACCAAAATAAAAATCGGCATATCATCCGGCTTATTATGTGAAATGGGCAATTTGCTATCGCTATACAATAAGCAAAACACGAAACTACTTTCATAAAAAGGACAAACTTTTAAAATGTCCTGTGAATGTCTATATCTTCTTTCCTTCTATGGTCTGATCGTCGTCGTCTTGGGCGTGAGAATAAAAATCGATACTCAAAAACTTAAAATCATAAGAAAATTTGCATGAGGCAGTTAGCTCTGTGCAAGTGCAATAAAGTCAATTTGAGTTTTCTCATCTCCTCTGGACTCCCCACTCCTCACACTACTACTATCCAGCTATCCAGCAACTGCGGTTGTAGTTAACATTGGAATGGGATTTTTGCTGCACTCAGAGCATCATGCGGTTAATTTGTGCGTAGTTTGCGGTTGTGGGAGTATAATATCATTATCCGTATCTTTATCTGTATCGGTATCGGTATCATTAAAATGTTGTTCTCGGAATTAGTTGGGTCGATGGGTTTTGCGGTCTCGTCGTTGTTGCTTAAACGTTTAATAAAACAACAAAATAATGGCATAAATATAACTGAGTATCGTTGAAGTAGTAGTAGTAGTGGTGCTCATTGCTTAACTTTGTCAAACTTTTCAGTTTTCACAAACTGAAGATGTTCTTTTACGAGCGGGCCCCATTTGCTATAGAAAGTTGCAAATTGGTCGTTAAAAGTTCAACAACTATTTGCGCTGTATTCCTTATGACATTTATTCGGACCAAGCAAGAAACTTGGAGTTTATAAAATAAATGACAGCGTCCTATGCGATTAAGTACAATTTACGAGTGGCACATTTTTCAAAGAATATCAAAAGTCAGCCTGCACTTTGTCGTGCTTTGGTGCTAAACTGAACTCATAATTCCGAATTAAATTTGATGTAACTTTTTAGATATTTTTTTCTTTTAGTTATATAAGAGAAAAATAAATCCTCAGTTCATCGCAAGCTACAACGAGAACCCTCTTAAATGACCGCCCGCCACCGCTAACCACAGTTGAATAATACTCCTCTATCTGCATCAATAATCCTTGCGAGTGTTTCTATTTTTTCCATTGCTGTTGTTGTCCTTGTGCGCTCTTATCATACCACATTCACAATGCAATTAATTACAACTTGTATGCACAGACTAGGAATTACGAGCTGTGATTAATTGTGTTATAATCTCTAGCTAGCATGTCATTGTGTTGACCAAGAAGTGTGTCTTGCCACAATAATTATTGTCAGTCGGGAATGGAGGATACTCGTAGGTAAACTGTTGCACACAAAAAATTGAATTTTGATATTAATGCTTAAGAGGCCATTAAAAAGTCTATTGATCCTTAATAATCAAGAGCCATTAGCTAGGAGACAACAATAGAATTAGAGATAAAAGATGAAAAATGAAAGATTTTGTTGGTACGCCTGGAGGTACAACAATCTTCTAAAGACACCAATGACCCAATTAAAGCCGGAGCTGGTACACTGGCTAAATACTGCCGTTGTAAGACTAATACTTATTTATGAAGTTAGTGTCTGGTGGCTGGCTCTAGGAAAATCCACTTAAGTAAAACTTTTGGAGAAGGCCCATTATAATTATATTAATATTCGGCGCTACAGACCGCTGTGGTGTTTGTATATATTTTTGCACACAAATGAAAGGGACCTACAATTTAGTGCCGAATCCGAACGGTGAATTGAGAAGCTGTTTCTGACAAGTTATTTATTTATTTATTTTTTAAAGACAAATTCCTAGCCCAATTGGCTGACACTGTGACCAAAAAAGATCTATTGTATCGTAGTTTGTAACTAATCTAAGTAGGATAGTATGTTCTTTGTGGCAGAGTTTCACAGATCTGCCGACGAACTTATTGCCTTGTAAAAAATACGTCTCCTTAACCAGATCAATGGTGGACAATCACAGAGAATGTGCCCGGATGTTTCATCAACCTCCGAGCAGAACCTACATTCCGTGTCCACTGTAACCTGTAAGAAAGCTCACCAGCTTTCCGATGCTTTCCTTGTTAAGATCAAGGATTTTCTTGTAGGAAAAGGGCCTGATTACCCGTTTGGTTTGCCTAAGCCCTGGGATATTATCCCAATGGGCCAGACGAAGTATACCTTCTCACTTATTAATCATTGCTGTGGTGGCAGCCTAGTTGACACCACAGTGAGGTTCCGGGCCTAAGTGCGCAGATCTGAATCAGCCCTGACTAGTTCATACGCATGTTAATTGCCTTCCTGGTGACTAGGGACCCAACCGAGTTTTACCCTTTTAAGCCCTGCCAGGCATTGCAGTGCATTGTAACAGCATTTAACTGCCTTAGAGCCCATCATGTTAGACGATAGCGCTTTCAGTGCTGCTTGACTATCTTAAAAGATATAAATCATAGCGCCTCCAAAACTCTTACTAAGGTTAATCCCAGCGCAGACCTCAATGGCATGAAGTTCAGCTTGGAAAATAGTGGGACTAATACCCATTGGTATTGAGACTTTGGTCCGAATACCACAGCTCCCACTCCAGATTCCATCTTTCGTCCGTCTGTTTACCAGATCATACCTTAATCGTCCAGTGCTGGAACACCATTAGAGCAGATTGCCTGGTCCAATATTTTAACCTCAAAACAGTACTCAATGGCCATGGTGTCAGGGATAGTGCAAAACGTGTCTCCCTCTGCAATTGAGTCAAGAATTTTCACACGTCACATGTAGTCACCTGGTTTCTATCTATATTTTAGTTGCAACTTAATAGCGAATCTAGCGGCCGTCTTTCTAATGAAGATTGGCAGGGGTGAAAGCCCTAAAATAGCTTCTAATGCTAGATGTAAAGCAAGAACAGGGTTGGACCGATAACGCTTCCTTGCGGTACACCGGCTATAGTTTCTTTGAACTCCGAATACTTAGTCCCGTATCTTACACGAAAGACCCTATTTCTAAGATTCCAAAATTCTAGTAAATTTTTCCGGTAAGATAAACTTTAGCTTATAATTCAAGCCATACCTTATCGAAGGCTTGCGATACGTTTAGATAAACGCTAGAACATATTTGTTTCTCTTCAAGGGCTTTTTCAATTTCATTCGTCATTCGACTGACCTGATCAATTGTGGAATGTTTGACCCTAGACCCGAATTGGTGATCTGAGATCAAGCGTATTTCTGCAATCTACGCCCGCCAACGAACTCGATTTAACGCCTGAGGTTTCAAGAGACGCCACTCGGTCCCCTGGGATCTTGCTTCCTCTTCTATTGTCCTTTTCCATGTCTTGCTAGGACGGCCAACTCGACGGCTTCCTTGTGGATTCCAGTCGAGCGCTAGTTTCGTAATGTCGTCCGCTGGCTTTCTCAGATAATAGGTTCTAATCGTTTAAGAAGTTTCTCAAAGACATTATTGGCAGTAGCGATATGATTGTTTGTCTTTCGGACATTTTCCCGGTTTGGATTATCACTTCACGGCTTTCCATTGCCACGCAACAAATAAAAATCTGTAGGAAGCATTTAAATATAAAGAAGCTTGACTATAATGACATTTTTTGCAAATCCTTTTAGATTTCACCAGTAATTAAGTCATATCCTGGAGTCTTGTTATTTTTCAATTGAATTTTAAGCTTCTGTTCTCTATTCCTATTTTGTTGAGCGTCTTACGAAGTGTGAGATGAGAGAGATGAAAGATTCTTCTTAACATTTTTTGTTATCAATTGAAAGTGTAGCCATCACATTGCATTTAAATCTGTAAATAGTCCTTCCTTGTTCCATCTATTTATGACACTTACAAATACACAAACCCATAAACACTTGACAAATAAGATGACAGTGCGTTAAACAACATTTATGTATTGACATTTATCAAATGAAGTTGACAGCCTTAATAGCTTTAACCTCTGCCGATCCCATTGCTCATCCTTTCATCCTCTCGTCCTTTAGCTGTCAACTCATCGTTGTCCTAGTTGATTGATTAATTTTCCCCATAAAACTGACACAGTTTCGATTGAGTAAACTGCAAGCTGTAAATCCTGCACACAATACTCTCGACAACAACCAAAGCATGCACACTCGCGAATCAGTTATCTTCCGCTTGAAAGCTTCAAATACAAGAAATTAATCCACCAGATTAAACCAACACTACACGTACTACCACACCTCACTCACTCCCTTAGCCAGAAGTGCACATTCAAATGGGTAAACCTAAAGGCGAGGAATGTCGAAGGGGTGGCGGAGGTCGAACAGAAGGAGGATTCAACGACAACTCAAAGATAATGTGCGATGATGACGAGACATGAATTACATGAATCCCACCTTCTTTGTGTTGTTATTCCATTGATGTGCAGTTATTGTGCCAATGACTTCGAACAACTCCTTCAGCAATGTACTGAGTTGGTTAACCGCACTGAAGACGAACGAAAAGCCTGCGGACAGACAGATAGAAGCTTTAAATGTACTTCTTCTGATGGGGAACAGACGCAGATGGACGGACAGATGGAACAATGGCAAAATTGAAAACACTTTTGGTGATTGTTGTTCGCCAAGAATCTTAAATTGATTCAAATTTCCCGTCCGTGGTTGTGGCCTGAGGCGAAGCAGGAGATAACGATGTTGGCAGGTGATTCGTTGCCACTGTTAAAAGCTATAAGCGACCCTCTTGCAGTATCGTTAAACAATACCCTAAAGCCTCGAGTTTGGAAAATAATTCTGTGCGATAATTCACCAGACAGGTGAGAAGTGGGTGCGTAGCAACAACAGAAAACCAAGCAGAGGTGAAGTGCACAAAAATGTAGGAAATAGGAAATGAAAAAAACTGTTGTTGTCCATTCTCCATTATTCAGAATGTTATTTAAGATTGAAGAGAAGCTTCCATTGTAACATTCGTGCACAGTGGGAAGAAGCGGACAAGTTTTAATAAAATAAATCGAAAAAGTTAAGCTCAAGGATAGAGTCATGTAACTTTTAAAGATAACAGGTTCACAGTCCCCATTCAAACGTCAATAATTTGAACCCTACATCCATCCCTACGTTCATTAGCAATAATCTGCTTATTATTTTACTGACTAACTTGCATTTTACTTTTCAAATTTAATTTTCCTTTTGGTTCATATGTGATACATGGGCGTGATAATCACAAAAAACAATCATACGTCCTATGTGTCAAATATGATACATGATCTTGTCTGTGTCTAACTGCATGAAGTAGGTCCGTTTTTTTTTTTTTTGAAACCTGTGTTAGTAAATTGCTACAATCTAGTCTTAGGACTAATAAGCGATTTTGTTTTGACTTAAGTTAATAAAGGAAAACTTGATCAAAGGTTTAAAGCCTTACTTACTTACATTATCATCAAATTTGGCTCCAAAACCGGTGTCAGGTGCTGGCCTCCCGCAGAAAATTGACAGACTAAAGTAGGCTTTGTTGGCTTTGAGCAACCATGCGCGTATTTCCGGTTCCATGCTGTTATCCGCTGCTACAGTCGACCCGAGATAGTTAAAGGATTGCACTACTTCAAATTCGCGCTCCACTATTTGAACTGCGGGACCAATGTGGCCAACATGCACTTTGTTTTGCTTTCATTTATGTGCAGCCTCAGAAATCGTGCCGCCTGCTCGATCTGGATGAATGCTTCTTGTACAGCTCTTCGGTTTCTACCAACGATGTCAACATCGTCTGCGTAAGCCAGTATCTGAATGGACTTATAGAGAATTGTTCCGCTCGCCGTTATACAGAGTCTCGGATAACTTTCTCCAACGCTAGGTTGAATAGGACGCAGGCCAGTCCATCCCCTTGTCGGAGCCCGTTATAGATGTTGAATGGGCTTGATAGTGATTCGGATATTTTTACTTGGCTTATAACATTGGTCATGGTCAACCTACATAGTCGTGTCAGTTTATTTGGATGCCGAATTCTCTCATAACAAAAGTATTTTCTATGTTAACACACTAGTGTGAATATTGCCTACTTTCTGGGGGTATAGCGTAAGAAACAGTCACTTTCATCTATGGTCGAGTGAAAACAAAATTAAAAATTCGGTTCTTACACTATATGGAACTTTTACCACTTTTCATTTGATATCAAATAACCCTGACCACACATCCCAACTTCATAAGACCCAACCAACACAATGCATTTTTTCCAACATTTTTATGACTCCTTGAATTCATCCGCAATACTCGTGGCACTTTAAATGCTCATCAGTTTACCCTCAAGCCCATCTTCGGACGTACAGTTAAGTTCAGGGATTTGTTCTTCAGCCGTACAACACGTATGTCTTCCCCAGCTCTGTCTTCCCACATCCCTATGATCCACAGCCATTCAAAACGCAAGCTCATAGACATCTCCTCTTTTCTCCTCCTTTTCCTTAACCCCACGATATGTCAATCATATAATAATAAAAATATTCGGCGCGACAGATCATTGCGGTCCAAGGCCTAGCTTCTTGCGATCATTTGTGTTGCGCATGTATATTTTTGGATACAAATGGATGGGACCTACAATTTAAGGCCGGATCCGATGGTCGAACTGAGAAGCTTTCCGCGACAAATTATTACTCTCGGAACGTTTGTCACCCATTCGCGAGAGGAGGGACACCGTTAAAAATACTTTTGGTGTTACTGGGATTCGAACCGCGAACCTGCTGTTCAGTAGCCATGCGCATTTCCACTGAGCCACGGCGCCCACTATCATATAGCTGAGCATTATAAGGGTGCCCCCCGACCCTACGACCTGATTACTCTCAAATTTTAATAGAAAGTATTGTCACAGGAAATATACATGTGTGCAAAATTTCAATAAAATCGAGCTTTGGGAAGTGGGTTAAAAATTGATCACAAGATCAGACCAGTCAACCAGCCAGACATTCGGCTAGCCACGGGCACGCGAAGTTAATATAGAGAATTTGAAAATATAACAAAACTTTCTAAAGACACAAACTTCATGTACTGAAAAGTGTTCAAGAGTTATAGGGTGGGAAGTGATTTAAGGTAGAATCCGTACGTTTATAACGCATTCATCGGGTTGTACAAAAAACCTCTTTTCACCCGCATAAAAAATCGCTCCTTTAAGTATTTTCCGCTCTCACTGGAAAACCCTGCTTATTAATATAAAAGTTTAACCCATGATTTTGCGTCTCCATACCATTTTGATTGCTGCGGTGCTTTGACAGTTTCTATTTTTAACGCTTCATGCGGTGCGGTGCATTTGATCCGTTTGCCCCAGTTGCGCCACTCTGCATTTCGCATAACATCAGTAACGCGCCAAGCGGTGGTGCGGTCTTGTGAAAACGTTTACATTGTCCTTGGGATAATAATAACAATAATGCTCCTAGTCGCGTAGTGTGCAGCGTGGTGTGCACCCACCAAAGAGTTGCTGTTGCAGCACTCCCTCATAATATCTGGGGATGTACGCCGTTCGGGTTTATTCGGTTGGGAGCGCTCGTCCTGATGGATCCACAACACACACATACACACACTTTCGCCCATTATCACTTATTAAATGCAGACAACTATACAATTACAAACACAACAACAACAACAACAAGAATAGAAACAACAACATAAACAACTACAGGCGAACAGGACGCGCAGCGAAAACCACTTTATTGTGATAAATGCTTCTATTGTCCTTGCTGCGGCATGCGATGCATCCACTCGTCGTCGCACAATAACGATGACAACACGAGAAGCAACAACACGATGTGAACAAAGTGCTCCAAATCCTTGAAGGTGGTGCACAGCAGTAGCAAGGCAGCGCAGCATCTGAAGTAACAAGGGTGGCCCATCGTAAGTGGGTTTTGTTTTGCTGAAAGTGCAAATCTGACGGTGAAACCATTTGACCAACAACAACAACAACACCAACAAAAACAACAACAATTTCGTGATAGTGTCGTTGGCTGAATTGATTGCATTGTCAACGAGTGGCATGACAGACAATCGATAACCCATTGCCATGATCACCTGATCATTGGAAGTTTCTTTCTTAGTTGAATCCATTTGATGTCCAAGCGATGGAACGCCCTTCAATACGCATAGACCATAGAAGGTACGCATAGTTCTCTCTTAGTTTTTCAGTACGCAGTGTCAGTCCTTATGCGGGTACTAAAGTCTCAATCAGTTTTTTCGGTTTCCTTCTCTAACTCTGTCCACCTTGGAATTTAAAATCTTCAGAAATGACTAAGGCAACAGTGAGATATACAACTGGGGGAACACGCCGGAGAACACAAGAACAGTGGTATTATGTAGACTCAATTATTACAAACAACAACAAGAACAACAACAACAACATATTCAACAGAAGAAGAACACGATGGCGTTATTTTAAGCGGATCCAAGGCACGAGTACTCCTTCCACATAATCTCCCAAAGTTTGTTCAACAAAATATCTTCTCAGATTAAATCTTAAAATTGACACGATGCGTATACATGATGTGTGTGTGTGAGTGTGGGCAAGGACTAGGATTGCAACAAATTTTCCGTCCTGTTGCTGAGATGCATTAAAAACTTCCGCACTGGCAGTGAAACTTTTCCAAGAGGACTCAGCAAGTAATGGAGCCTAAATAAGAACGAAGGATTATCTGGTCTGAAGTCAGGAAGTTAACATCGCAGTTTGATCCTTTTGAACAGCTGTGCAAAGGAAACGAAATAACTTTGCGCTTGGCACTCGCACCACGATAGTAGGATAGCACTTAAGTTGTTGTTGTTGTTGTTGTTGTAGTCAGTTTGAAAGTTTCCTTATCTTTTATCTTTTGTGTCGATAATGGAATGAACACACTCCAGACTCCCTCTATACGCACATTTACTACACCAAATTGTGGAATCTCTTGTGATTTTCAGTGTAACATGACAGGCTGACCATCCTGCCAATGGGTCAGCCCGGTTATGTTTCGTTTAGCGAAATCGAATGGCCGACGAGCGGTCTAATTGGCGGTAACGTAGCATCGTGGCATCATACTGGCGCTGGGACAGTGTCATGAGTCTTGTGTTAAATATATCGCAAGTTGCTAGCGGAAACGAAATTTAAGATATTTCCTGTTGATCCTGTAGGTACTTGCTTGGTTACTGATTGGTTATTAGTTTGGTTATCCTGTTGCGCATTCATATCCAGTTTCATTTTGGAAACATCAGGCGGCAAAAATGTCCCTTAGTGTTGTTGACTGTCGGTCGCTGACCAATTTTTGGCTGAATGCCTTGCGTGTGTGCGGGAAATGCGCGAGTCAAAGCGGATGTGCTTGCTCTACTGTTCTTCTGTGGTTATTGGAGGTCCTGCTTTGTCAGAAGCAGAGGGTAGAAACAATTAGCCATATCTTCCTAAATGATAGTTTGTTGAACTTTCTGTATTTTTTTAATTACCTTACGAAGGGAACAGATGCTAAAGTTCAGCGGTTAAGTTTTCAGAGGCAATTCAATAACACGCACTTTTCTATTTGCCATATGACAACGTAAGAAGGATTTGGGTTTTTTTTTTTAATTTGCGCAGGCGTAAAGGAGCTCGCACCCTTATAATACTCGGCTATATGCTTGGCACAGCGTTGGCGTTAAGAAAAGGAAGGAGAAAAGAGGAGATGTCTATCAGTTTGTGCTTTAAAGAGCATTTCACATGCGTTCTGTACGGCTGAAGACTGAATCTCTAAACTTAACTGTACGTCCGCAGATGTGCTTAAGGGTAAACTGATGTGCATTTAGAGCGCCACGAGTATTGCGGATGAATTCAAGGAGAGATGGTTTGCAACTGGCTATTTCTCTCGAGTACCGCCGGTGAAAGAAGCGATAAAATAGAGACAAGCAGGAAACGTTCTTCAATAGATCCAAGAGAATCTATTTTTTTCGCTATGTTTATGTCACCGATAAGTAACGACAGCACACAGCATTGGATTTCGGAAGGGTTAAATTCTACTCGATTGTTTTCTCCCCTTATAATGCTGTTCAGGTCAG
The DNA here is from genome assembly GCA_947095585.1 of Nephrocerus scutellatus. NCBI lineage: Eukaryota > Metazoa > Arthropoda > Insecta > Diptera > Pipunculidae > Nephrocerus > Nephrocerus scutellatus. Next base: position 92,328,925 of record OX352765.1, on the reverse strand, counting down.
AAGTTAACCTGCTTAACATACGTAGTTGTTTGAGTGCAAAATGATAAGTGAAGGGGCGTTCCTCAATATGAGAAGCTGAGAGTGACATCAGCGATAGAGTGAATTTGATTAGAAGTAGTGGACAAGAGATCATTAATAAAAATGGAAAACAGTGTCGGAGACAAAACAGAGCCCTGGGGAACCCCAGCATTTATGTAATGTATCTCAGATTTGAAACCATCCAAAAAAATTTGGAATGAACGGTCCAAGAGAAAGCTTCTAATCCAATTGAGCAGGTAATCATCGACTACATAAGCACGCATTTTGGACAAAAGAGCCTGCTGTCAATCTCTGCTGTCAAATGCCTTAAAAATATCGAGTGCAACAGTTTTGCTTTCACCAAATTGATGCAAAGACCGGTTCCACTTTTCAATGAGATATACCATCAAATCGCCAGTAGAACGTTGCCCACGAAATCAGCACTGACGTTCACTAAGGATTTCGTTGGTTTCATGATATTTTATGAGCTGAAATTTTTATCAGCGTCTCCACGACCTTGGGAGTGGTGGATGTAAGTGATATGGGTCGATACATAGAAGGAGACGACGGCTCAACTCTTCTGTTTTGAATTCGTTCAGGATTCTACTGGGCAACACAGACTACACCATTTCACTACTCCAATTCGAAAACAACTTCCAGGTAAACATTCCCTCCAGATCATTTTAGGAAGAAGGCGCTTACGTGGAAGATGAACACTCTTCCATAGGAAGATGGCCGCTAGATGCGTTATTAAGCTGTAACTAGAATACAGGCATAAACCTGGTGATAATGAGGTACACATTCAATTTTACACAGACGGGTCAAAAACTGCTGATTGGCTTGGCGGAGGCTTTTTCTCAAAAATGCTTAATCTTAGTCTCTCTTTCCGTCTTTCTAATCACTGTAGTGTCTTTCAAGCTGATCTTATGTCAATTTGGGCTTAAGGGGAATGTCATATCCGCTAAGCATGTCGTCATCTTCTTGGATAGCCAAACTAAGCTGAAATCCTTGGAAACAGTCTGTATGAACTCTGTTGTAGCCCTAAACTGGCGATCATCCCTTGAGGAAAAGGAGGAGCAGTTCAAAATTCAATTGAGACATTCCGGGAAACTGCAAGACTCATGAGCTCGCCAAACATGGAACTACTCTGCCCCTTTTACCTGAAAATTGTTCCTTAGGTATACCTATCGGTACATGTTAACTCATGTTAAAGCAGGATGCTACTGAAAAAACTAACCGTAGGTGGTCAAATGAAACAACTTGTCTAGCGACTAAACTGATCTGGCCCAAGCTGGGTCCAAAACGGTCCAAGCATTTGATCACTCAAAAAAGATTGCACATATTGGTGTTATAATAGGTGTCATCATTGGGCACTGTCTCATATGCAAACATACAGCAAGGTTTGTCGTTTTTTTTTTTTGAACGACTTCTGCAGATGCTGAATAGAGGTAGAGGAGGAGAAGATGTGCCCAGCCATCTCTCAAAAACCTAAGCTCCATCTGGGAGCTATTTTTTACAACGACCTTCACGATCTTACTTACACTGACATTAGTAGTCACTTGCGCTTTATACGAAGATCCAAATGGTTCAGTGACTAGATGGGACAAATTACCTCGATCCATGTGGTATCAGTACTGGTCTAAGTTTTTCGGCTTTTCCACCGACAGCCACCTTAACCTAACTTAACCTAGGGAGTCTTTTGGTGGTCTGTCGTTGGTCTTTTGTGGTCCATTAGGGTCTTTTGGGAGTATTTTCAGTGTATTTTCAGATTATTTTGAGGGTCCTTTGTTGGGTCAAAATGCGTTCTCTTGAAAAGGTTATAAGGATCTTTTAGGAGTATTTCGGTGGTCTTCGGTGGATCTGTTGTCTTTAGGTTGTTTCTTAAGAGTCTTTTGGGAGTCTTTAGAAGTTTTTTGTTGGGCCTTTTGGTGGTCTTTGGGAATTGTTTGAGGTTCTTTTGATATTTTGCTGCACAGTGAACTAGAACTTTTTACTGTGTTATATATCGTGTCAGGCGATAAGATTCCATCAGTCGTTTATACTATGTCCCTTCACTCCTCTTATCATTCTGCTTGTATGGATTTTTAGCATTCATTATAACTTTTAATCTTTCAATCCCGCCAAAGAACACGCGTACAAAAGTCCACGCACGTACTTTTTTTCCTAACCGCGGAGATTTTATTAAAAGGTCAGCAAATATGAAGGCGTGCGAGAGAAGAACAGAGAAACGGGGAGGTGTGTAAAAGTCTCCACGAAAGCATCTCTGCAACCCAATTCAAAATCAGAAAGAAGAAACAAACAAACAAAAAACCAAGGCTACTTTCCATTATCATCCATAGTAATGGTTACAATCTCCTTTCTTATCCTATTTGTTGTTGTCAGCATTTTACGCATCCTTTCCCACTCGATTTGATTAGAGGAATTGCTATCCTCCATAAATGTAATCGCATTGTAACCACTGCTGGCTGCTCTGTGCGGCACAACAGAATTCCAATTAATTTGAGTCGAACGCTTAGCCATAATTATCATCATTACGGTTATGGCAAACTGAAATTTAAGATACGATGGAATTCCTGTCTATTTGCTACGAGTGAGTGTATTCGAAATGGGAAACCACAAAATGGTAGAGGCGTTGCCTTAATTCTCTGCTACACTTAAGTTATTCCAAGTACACTTAGCATCAGCCAGCCGTTAAGAACACAGTCGAAAAGTGACAGAAAGTACACAAAAGGGTGATCGTCATCATTATTTCCAAGATCAGAGGATATTGCTCGTAATAGTGGCGGAAAAAATTAATTGAAATTAGAAGTGAAGTGAAGGACGCTTCCATTCGCACACGCATAAGACGAGAATATTGTGGTGATGATGATAATGATGCTGATGGTCAGCCTCTCTATGCCCTGAGACGGCATTCATTTGCATGTTCATTCGAAAGGAAAGAAGATCAAAATGGCAAAAAGGATTCGTAATAAAAAATTGCACAAGAAAAGGCTGTTGCTTCCAAATGAGAAAGGAGGAGAGTCATTATCCTTTTTCTTTATGGCTATAATTTGGTTATATTATTGGGCGATTTTTATTGCAATTCTGTTGCAATCCTTTTCAGATATTTTTGTGGCACTAAACAGAAGATGGTGGTGATTCTATTGAATGGTCAATTGTTAGCAAATAAAGTGACTTTAAGGAAGCTTAGTTGTTGGCGAAACTTCTTGGCCAACATTGTCATGAGCATCGACCGTAAGAAAATTACATTTCCTTTAATCCCCTTTTAAGCCAAAAACCCTCTTGATCCATCCGCAGTATAAAAGTTGATTAAAAATGTATTGCTTTGTTAATTGGATGAAGGAAAAAACTGTTGAGCATTGTTCTAGTGCACACGAGAGTACGTCCTTCAATGAAACCGACAACCACTTTACCAAGAACAGTTGGTTTCCCTGCAACCAAAGTGGACATTGCAAGTTTCCTAATAGCTCAACTTAGAGGTCTCTTTATTTCTGTGTGGACAGTCGGCAACACTGCAAACAAAGAAAATGTTAAATCTTCGCCATTTAAGAAACCGCTCGCCATCAGAATGAAGGACACCCAGAGGAAACAACGAAAATGAAGAAAATTACTTGCTGCAACTAACGTAGAGTAATGCATTGTGTACGTCCCTTTGTTCCCGTGTGTCAATGGGAAAAGGCAAAATATTCCTACGTCCCCATTCATAGCTACAGGCGCAGCGACATTAAAGACATGGTGTTATAAATGGTTTTCGTGTACATATTGGACGGTCGTCCTGCTGGGAAGTGTGATTGGATGGGTTGAGCTAAAGAAGGATGAAAAACTGACTGCTGTATAGAGAAGAAAAAAAGGACACGGATTTGTTGGAAGCAGAAGACTTAGGCAATAAGTTTTAAGCTTTCAACATGTGAACGAACGCATTGTTGAAATTCAAATTAAGGGCACATTTGATACTATCAGCCTAGTATCGGATCACTCTTCTACTGAGTAACAACTCCAAAAATTGTTTCTATCTCCTCCTCGATCCTCGACAGAAGTTACGACCAATGACCCAAATGATTTTATTGCCAAAATTGGGAAGAAGAATGGTCTGGTAACACTGTCGTAAAACACAGCCCGCATGACACTTCTTCTAGAAGCAGACTTAGGCTGATTGACGTTGCTGCGTGAAAGAATGTCACACGGTTTCCTACTACTAATTATCGCAAGCAAATTTCGATTAACACGCCAACAACTGTATTGATCTCATTGCGGTCGTCACAATCTATGCATCCAGTATTGTAAAAGTAACACATTTTGAGCTTCCAACATTGACTCAGATTACTTTTTAGTTACAGTCTAAATGCGAATGCCAATATCCCAAACGCCACAACAACGAATAGTCACTGTGAGAACCTTTAAAATCGTCTGCAATTGCAAAAGACTGCTAGGATCTTTATCGATCGCATATCACGCAACCTCTCGAGAAATACTATGCCACTTCAATCAAGAGGATTAATGTCTATGTTGCCATCAAGCCGTCAGACAGACGCGCCACTACTGATGTACTAGGGTTTCACCCAAACCTCTGTCGAGATAACGAAGGAAACCTTACAATTGAAACATACTGGGAACATGGAAATCCTAGGAAGGTAGAGTGGTGGACTCCGCTGTACTGCGAGGTCCTCAATTAGCGCTAGTGTGCGCCATTTTGATGCCACAAATCTCGAGGGAACTAGCATGGATATTTAAGTGTCTTAATTTCAGCCTGTAGCGTTCAGATACAAGATCAGCTCGATGATCCTGTAATCTGATAGCTCTTTCAGGTTGTGAAAAAATGGTTTTCTTAAAATGCGGTGTCTTGGCCCTGCCGCCGGACAACTGCAGAGGAAGTGTATGAGAGTTTCTTTCTCATTTTCATCTTTGCAAATTCTGCAAAAGTTGTTGTGTGGTATACCCAACTTAGGAGCATGGCTGCCCACTGGCCATCGGCACACGCTGATAGTCACAACTCTGGTAATATCCTTCCGAGTTCTACATAACAACTCGGTTCGACAGACTGGTCCACCTGAGCTGTATCTTAGTATTAAACAAGTTAATATAAAAAAAACTTCGTTTTTCACGTGCTGCGACACTCGTCAAATGCTGGTATTGAAAATTTGCTTCTGACATTGAACCGCTCACAACATTTCAACACTCAAGGTCGCGCGAATGGTGGTTAAAAACGACCTCATAAAACGAGAAAATGGCGCGATTTAAAACCATCGCATGCGCCACACGCGAAATGCGACTCGCGTCATAGCCGGATTATAAAAAATGTTATTATGGGCTTAGACACTAGAAAAATACAGCTCTCTAAATAGCGTGGAAGGTTGTTAAAAAGAACCACAAAGAAGTTGACAAAACCAAAATTTTAACCAATCACATGCGCCAAACGCGACACGCGTCCATCGGGGAATAGAAAAAATGCTATTTTGGACTTAGATACTCACAAAATTGCAGCTGTCTAAATCATGTGAAAGGTTGTTTAAAAGGACCTCAAAGTAGTCGAAAAAACAAAAATTTTAACCCATCACACGCGCCACACGCAACACGCGTCCCACGCTCAATATAAAAAATGCTATTTTGGACTAAGATACTCTTAATCACAAAATTTCAGCCCTCTAAATCGTGTTAATCGTTTAAAAAGGACCTCCAAAAAGTCGAAACAACAAAAATTTCAATTCATCACACGCACCAGACGCGACAAGCTACACGCGTCTCACGCAGAATATAAAAAACGATATTTTGGACTCACAAAATCTAAGCTCTCTAAATCGTGTGGAAGTTGGGTAAAAAGGACCTCAACGAAGTCGAAAAAAGAAAAATTTCAACCCATCACACGCGCCACACGCAGAATATAAAAAATTGTTATTTTGGACTTAGATGCTCACAGCTCAGCTTCAGCTTTCTAGGTCATGTTGAAGGTAGTTAAAAAGGACGTCAAAATAGTCAAAAATACAGGAAAAAAAGGAGTCAAGTCAAGCTAAAGATCACACGCGAATTGTGACACCAATCATACGCGGGATATTAGAAACGCCCACTGAGGTTAAGCTACTCACAAAATTTCAATTGTATAGCACGTGTGGAATGTCATACGCAGGAACTTAGAAATGGCCATGATCACTGAACTGATTGAAAAGTTTCAGCTCTCTAGGTCATGTGGAAGGTGGTTTAAAAGAAGTCGAGAAAACCAACAGACAGGAAAAGTTAAATAAAAGCTTATAAAAACAGGCGAAGCAAAGGAAAAAGTTCAATATATATGCCTAAAAGTATACCCACGGATAATTTTTATGAAATTCACATGGAAGCAGCTCTTCGACCTTGGATCCCACTTCCTTCCAAATTTTAATAAAAAGTGGTGTTATCGGAGATACACATGTGTGCATAGTTTGAATAAAATCTGTTTTTAGGAAGTGGATTGAAAATGGATCACAAAATTTGGCCAGATAGCCAGCCAGCCACAAACAAACAAACACACGCCGGACGCACGAAGTTAATATAAAGAATTTAAAAAATAATCATATCTACTTTCTTTTAATTAAATTCCAGTGAAATGTTGCTTATACGAGTACGTTAGGAGGATTAACCGTAAAATTCCGATGAAATTTTTACCCAAAACTTTAAAAGACTTTCCCTTAAGGATTGCGTTTGTTTTATGGAAAAACTTAAATTTCTTGGAATCCCCCGTGCGATTACTCTACTGATTGCTGCATAGAACGTAGACAACACACACACGCGCGCACACACAGATACATATATAACACAATTCCGTCGTGGTGGAGATAAATTGTCTGTCATTTGATCAAGATAAAGTATGGCGCAATTGAATAGATAAACTTTCTCCAGCCGCTACAATCGACTGCAGCTTCGTTAACGCCTACAAAAGTGCACTGCAGAAGACACAAACATTCACGCAGGAGTACACAAAAAAAAGCGCCTCGTAATAATAAGGATATGTATGCAACAGAGGACCGTGAACATGAAAGGCAACCGGAACAAATCATATTTGCCGAGGAAAAGTTTGCCGAAGGAAAAAGGATCTAGGTACCATAGTGAGCGAGGTGGAGGAAAAAACGGATCCAACATAAGGATGCCAGCGAAAAGTCGTTAGAAAGTCGTCGCAGTTTTCTTCGACTAAAATCGATTATCAACGTTAAAGTTGTGGGGATGGATTCCTTGGCTTTTGCACGTCGTGCTCGTCGTTCTGCAGCACGCGAGTTTTGTTGGTTGTCTGGTCGGAAATCGGTTCGATGGAAAAAACTTTTCCCATGTAATGCCACCACTTTGTTCTTTTTCTGGGTTTTACGTTTTTTACCTAACACCTACACAGGGCGATGATGGCACGTGATGGCACGTTTCTTCTCGGCATTTTCAGATTCAAAACTGCAAACTGAATCACCCTGTTTATGAGAAAACATACCATGCGACAGCAATTGCTACACCATCAAATGAATAAAGAAGGAAAGGACAACATTTCTTGACACAATTACGTTTGTTCTGAAACATTTTTTTGTTTTCCTCAATTTCCGTGTTATCCTTTTATTGTCGTCGTCGTCGTCGTCGTCGTCGTCGTCGTCGTCGTGGAACGCATCGTCAGGAAGCGAAAAATTGTCTGCAAGTTTTGAAGTGTTTTACCTTTTTCGGTGTTCGCCTGACAGTCGTTTAACGATGAAATATATACGTATAAGACAATCAGATACTCCTTTACATTTCAGATCCTTTTTTTTGATTTTCATACCCGTGAATTGATTGCTTGAGCTGCGTAACCACCATCGAAAAGGAGCTCGTTGTTGTTGTTGTTGATTTGCATGCGCCGCGGATAGCATTATACGAATGGCTTTATGCTCAATTGCTCAATTTTGTTCGATTTATTGCAATAGGCGTCGAACGTTTATTGATTGAATGACTTTGGCAACAGAATGGAAAATGGATGGATGACAAAATGTTATCCGGTTATTGGATATTTGATTTGGCATAAAAATGCTGCCTATTCGAGAGTATGACAATAAAATGAAGGAGTCATAATATTTAAGCAACTGGTGTTCAAAATGGCTGTACTTAGCGAAGAACACTCTAAATTATTAAATCGAACGCTGTGTCTAAGGCTCTCCCAATACAAGCAATCGATTGATTGTGAAAGGAGCGGATAACGTAAATGGGATACGTACGAAGCAATCTCCTTTGTCGTTTAGATCATCCGCAAGGGGCCTATTAGTACGATACTATTGGCTTGAGTTATGTTGCAAAAGTTCAAATTACTGTGCTGCTGGTACTTTGAGAAGCTAGCCGGCAACTGTCTCCGTTTCCAGTAGTCTGATGGGTCATTCAAAGCAAATCGAAAGCATTACAAGCTTAGGATAGTCTCAAAAACGATCACTAGATTAGATCGTCGTTCGGGATGGGTGTGCTGCCAAAGTTAGCTTTGTATTCACCCAGCCACCCATGCGGTACTAGCTGAAATCACTGAAATCACACAGGCTACGTGAGCTGGTGACTTCCGCAGAAGGCAAACTTTCTATACACAGTTTCTTTCTTTTGTGCCAACCTTAGTGCGGACACATTCTATTTGTGGATGTTAAGTAAAGGCTGTGGTTTTTGGAAACTGTGACCTTAAAAGCAGTAAAGATTTTGGTAGATCTCGCTTCCATTAGTGAGAACTACTGATAGCAATAGCAATGTTGTGTATTGGCGTTGATTGGCCGTGTAGACCGTGGAGTTGAGCCGTCCAGGAAAGTATCCAAAGACAGATAGTATCGTTTCGATTGTACAGCAAGTAGAAAATTGTTATCCATATTTGAAAGTGGGACAAATAATGAAGTCATGAAGGGGCGAAGAACAAGCCAGTCGCTCTCTTAGTCTATTGAGTGAACACGTGCTAGTCGGATCAGAATAGGTAAGTTGATATATCAAATGTAAAACCACAACCTTCGTTATTCTGCCGAAGTTTCTCTGCCGACGTTTTCTCCCACGACGCTTACCCACAGCAGCCGTTCCGGCTTCCGGCGATTCGACCACCATCGCTGTTAAGATCGTGTACCTGCAGCAGAATCTCAGGGCACGAAGTTTACTCACAGCAGCCGTTCGCTGCCGACGATTCGACCACCACCGCTGGTAAAATCGTGTACATCCATCAGAACAACTTTTTCCGTAGCAGTAGTGAGCTGCCAACGGCCTTTGTCCATTCCGCCGCCTACGTCACTTCTTTTTTTTTCACACAGCGTGCAAGGTTCACCATCGTTAAGACTAACGCACTGTTCAGGCTCCCATTCGTTCAAGGATCGTTCAATGCTGACACATCGATTAGACTAACGTTCGTTCAAGGCTCGTGCAAGGCTTGTACAGCATTCAGGCTCACGTATCATTCACACTCACGCATCGTTCAGGCTCACGTTCGATCAAAGCTCGTGCAAGGCTCACGCATCGTTCTGACTTTCGCACAGTTCAGGCTAACGTTCGTTAAAGGCTCCTGCCAGGCAAGTGTAAGGCTCGTACAGCATTCAGACTCACGCACCTTTCAATCTTACGTTCGTTCAAGAATCGTTCAAGGCTCACACATCGTTCAGAGACTCACCCATCGTTCAGGCTCAAATATCGAGTAGACTCACGTTGCTATTTATCAGAGAATGTTAAGCTTATACCTTTTATGGAAGGAGGGTTAATAAGTGGGACTTTATATTTTCTGGTGAATAGGATACACAGCGATATACCCAGCAAGTTAGCTTGTTGAGAGCATTTTGCAGGAGTTCCTTTGAGGTGTTCGGGTATTTTCCTGAAACGGCAATAGCAACGTCATCCACATGAGCGATAACTCTGCAGCCCTCACCTCTTAGGCTAACAGCAGTTCATTTACCGCTAAGTTCCATAGAAGGGCAGACAGGACTCTACCTTGTGGGGTTCCTCTGCGAACAGATCTTCTGGCAGTCAATACGCCCAGTTTTGAATTAATAATCCGACTTGTGAGCAGAAGATTAATCAGTTCGCTAAACGAGTCGTCTACCATCAAAGTCGAAAGCTTATCCGAAATAGCAGATGTGTCGACGTTGTTAAAAGCGCCTTCAATGTCTATTGTGTACTCATTGTGGTGAACTGAATGTTTAATAGAACGTACCAGTCTGTGCAGAGCTGTTTCTACAGACTTACCTTTACAATAGGCGTGCTTATCTGTAGACAGGAGTCTTTTGTCAATGCGCGTGCGTATGTAGATATCGATCAGCCTTTGCAGTGATTTTAACAGGAATGGTGATAGACTGAGATACTTTGGACTAACATGCGAGGATTTGCCGGCTTTGGGTATAAAAACCACGTTTACTTCTCTCCATAAAACTGGAATGTGGACCGGATCGAGGCAACTATTTAGAATTGTTTCCAGCAAAGGAAGGATGATATCCGAAGTCCTTTGCAGGTCGGCTGGAATTATGCCATTGTTTTAAAGCTTTGTAGCGCCCAAAGCAGTTTGTCCTTATTTATCAGATCATTGGAGATAGTTGTATGAGTGTCTGCCCTATCAAGGCTGACATTGCTTAACACATTGGAGCTTCCCGTGAAATGGGTATCTATCACAGTGGTTATTGTATCACAAAAGAGACTCCAAGAAGAGCGCTTGGCTGTCCTTAATTCTCTTTTATAGAGTTTGAGAGATGCTTTGCATCCCAGTCAGTTTCTAATATAGTAGCCTTGGCTACGTTGACTAGCTTCCTGCAGCCGCTCCTGAAATTCCATAACTCCGAGGTCCACCAAGCTGATGAACTATTAATGCCAGTAATAGCAAGAAACAAATATCTAGGATATTTGAATTGAATTAAAGAGGCATCTTATGCTGCATAGAGTAGGCGCCGTGGCTCAGTGGAAAAGCGTACTGAGCAGGGGTTCGTGGTTCTAATCCCAGTAACATCAAAAGTATTTTTCACGGTGTCCCACCTCTCGCGAATGGGTGACAACCGTTCCGAGAGTAATAACTTGTCACGGAAAGCTTCCCAATTCGCCGTTCGGATCCGGCCTTAAATTGTAGGTCCCTTCCATTTGTGTCCAAGAATTAACATGCGCAGCACAAATGGTCGAGGAGCTAGGCCATGGACCGCAATGGTCTGTCGCGCCGAATATTATTATTATGCTGCATACACAAGATTCTTAAATGGAAAATAAAGATGACTTTAAGGCCCATATTAAAAACCTTCTTAATATAGGCCCGATAATATTAAGTCCTCTTCGCTATTCTGATGATGTCTGCAATTGTGATGATTTTTCCTTCTCTTTACTTTGCTGCTCGAGATTTTCAGTGAAGGCACTCTAGGAAAAACTTCCGCCCAAAGAACAGCGAACCTTTTGATGAGAAATTCTGAGAAGAAACTTTTCAATATAAATTCGTATTTTTGTTTATTTTCTCATCATTCGAGTAAGTTGAGTCCTAATATCGAAATGGAAATAAAAAATGGCGGACGGCTAGCACAACTCCCTGTTTATTTAGAACTTGAAAGTTATTGCTTTCTGACCGCAGCGTCATCAATTACCATTTTCCCATCAAACAAATGATAAAGATAGGAGTCTCCTATTTCCCATAGGCATTGAAAAGGCCAAAAACTTTTCAGCAACTCAAAGTCTATGAAACGGAGAACTTACGGGAGTCCTTCAAGTTTTGCTTTTAAGAAAATTGCTAAAGGACTAATAAGTAATTGATTTTTGTAATTTGTTGCTTAATTTTAAGTTAAGTTATGTGTATTGTGAGCATTGTGGTTGGATACGTTTTTTGCCTGGAATGCAATTACCCAGAAAATGACTTAAGAGGAAGGATACTATCAAAGCTGTGTATGGCACGGATATGATTCATATTTCCGCGTTCAAATTGAGAAATGAAACTCTTCTCTATAACTTATTGTTGCTGGAAGTATTTAAGCGTCACCATCAAGGAATCAGAATACCCAAAAATCGGCCAACAACCGAACGGTCTCACCAACTCGCCAATCAGCCTGCAAATAGCAAAAAAGTCATTACAACATTTCGTACCATGTCGGTTTTAAGGAGTTTTTCAATCGCCTCTTTGTCATCTCCTAGTGCGAGTTGAATTCTCACCATATTACTTCAGATTGGCGCATCCTGAATTGTGACAACGTCCACATGTTGGAGAACAATGCGTGCGTAGTCCATTTCGCCTGTGAAAATGTTTACCAAAAACAACCATCCAACACCTATTCAGCTAACAAGCACACACTGTACCAGGTCGGAAGACATACTTCCAATGATCTAAAACACAAACAATACGAGGTACAAATTTTTCAAGGTGCGATGCTGCTACGAGTACTCTACTACTCCATGGGCGCATAGAGCACTGTAGGTGGATTTAAAAACAGAAAAACATTCAACAACAACTCTCAAGGATGGCCGACGACAGCCGCAATTGTTCCGTGTTTGTGTTGGTGCTGATGGTTCAGCCACAATTCAGTGGAATTTCTGCATTTCATGTTATTCCCATTAAGACGAATGCAATGCACAGACACAAGACAAATAGCCCGGCCATGTCCATGGTTAAAGAGGTTTTGTAGAGTAGGAGCATGAAGGCCAGTTTTTCGGAACAAAACAGGAGCAGTGTTTTGTTCTGAAGGTCATTAGCTGCAATGTTCTTGATGATAGGAAGACTCATCTAATCTCACAAATATCACCAGCTGTTGGCATAACTGGAACACTTCGGTCCTATCCCACCGAAAAGCTTTGCTGTAGATTTTGAAGGACGAAACAGCTGTGGGACTTTTGTAATGTAACTCTATTCACTAATGTATCCAAGATGAGTTATGGAGTTGGTGCTGTAGTTTACTCTGAAAACCTCGAACTTTCAAGGTCCTATAAGCTGTCTGAGTCTGCTAGTATCTTCCAGGCGGAGATCTTAGCGATAAAAGAGGCATGCATGGCTCAATGTCGCAATAGCGGGCAGGGTCGACATGTGTGTAGACAGCCAATCCGCTATCAAGGCCATTATTGCGACAAACAACAATTCTAAACTCGTCAAGCAGTACCAGGCCGAACTGATGGCTTCGATAAGCAAACGCATAGAGTTGACCCTAGTTTGGATGCCGGGACACAGCGACATTGACAGTAATGAAAAAGCAGACGTACTGGCGAATTAAGGCGTCACACTGGATAGGATTCTGCTGAGACAGTCTACTGTCCTTTGAGCTCCGTTCCTTGACTGAGTGCTCTTTCCTTCCTTACCATCAAAGCACAGCTAAGCTGGAGTAATTTGACCAATTGCACCACGTCGAGAACGATGTGGCCTTCCTAGAATAAAAACAAATCCACCGACCTGATCTGCAGTTCTCGGAAAGATATTTCCAGAGTGGTTGCCATAATCACGGGCCACTGGTCGGTGTGTAGCCGCGCAGCCACACTGTGAATCCCTCACTATATTTTTTCTAGGAGTTGCTTGGATGTGAACGGGAAAGAAACTCTCATTCATTTTCTCTGCTTGTGTCCGGGCCTTGCGGCTCTCCGTTTGTGCAAACTGAATAACCCCATCTTTTCTGACTTGAACGAGCTTTCAAAGTACGGCATCACCGATCTGATATCGTACCTCAACGCTACAGGTTGGATATAACTATAACTCTACATTCCTAAGCGAACGGATTCTACTTCATGGAATATATGTAGGTCCAGCGACCTGCAACTCATTCCCAAAGAGCTCGATTCCTTCTTAACTGTTTTGCGCCACATTTGGCTGGATCATGCCGCTGTTCTACATTCCAGAGTGACCCGATTCCACTTCACGAAATATATGAAGCTGCACCTTACTCCAACTCATTCCCAAATAGCTCGGTTCCTCCTCAACTGTTCTGCGCCACGTTTGACTGGATCGCCCCACTGCTCTACATTCCGGAGTGAGCGGATTTCACTTTAAGAATTGTATGTATATTGCAATGGATTTGTCTTTTTGCCGTAGCGCTTGTCCGATTCACAGCCACTCACTCCTCCGGAAAGTAATGCCTACAGATTCTTGATCTGTTCTCTAATACATTTGTTTGTTGATTCTTAGACACTTACGTCTGTGGTGCTCACCTTTCTAGTACAACACCCACAAAGTTTTACTGAATCTACAGTCGCAGCTTGGTTCTTTAGACAGCATTCTTGGACAGCATTCCGAATTCAACTTTGTTCTTTCCGATTCTGCTGCACACATCCAGTTCAGTGGCACCACGGTTAGCTGAGACCAAACTTCAAAGATACGAGTATAGAAAGTTGTCTACTCTCTTGATTCTCGTCCTGCAATGTTGAATTGAGCGTAGGTATTAGAAGTGCTCATGGCTATTTTTTTTGGCTTTGTTTTTTTTTTTTTTTTTCATTTTAATCCCCACTTTAATTACTTTGGCTCCTGAATTATGAGCCATCAGATGAATGTCCATTACTCGTTGTGAAAGTAGGCAAACGTCATCATTGTAGTCCAGGTGTTTAAGGGCACAGTCCATCGAATTCCATGTTTACCATATTTATCAATGCTAAACAACGTAGTACATAGCTGAAAACCAGCACCCACCAAGAAAAATAGCGGTGACAAAATGCACCTTTGACGTACTCCACTTTGAACTAAAATATCCTCTGTAAACGAATAGTAAACGAATAACAAAGGCCTCGTAGAAGCAGCAAGTTCCGCTATGTATTGGTCCGCTGAATAACGAGAAAGAGCGGCTGTAACCGAAAATCTAACAGCTCTGTGAGTAAGCCTTACTTACAACTCCTCACTGTACCATGTGGAAATTTCTGATGAACACTACTAATTAGTATTCCCTAAGTTGACTATAAAGACACAGCTTGATGCCCAGGAGTTAACTTTGCTCAACTCAAATCGATGACTTTGCTAATCATGGATAGATGCTGTTCTGAAACAAGGATCATTATACCATCTCCATAATCAACTGCCTTCGTCCGGTCTCGCCCAAGTGTTTATGGGATTTTGTTGACGACAATTAGCCACAGTATTGGGGAAGTCACCCTATAGACTAGTTTTGTAATGTTACAGCTGCCAAATAAACTACTTTGCTATCAAACATGGATAAAATGCATTGCTTTAGGAAGCGATCAACTCTTGACTGGGTTAGAGATTCCTAAATGGCCGCGAAGATGGAATCGTTGCCTGATATGGTAGTTTAGAATGCGCTCCAGAGCCTTTAGCAAAAACGACGATAGATAGGGGACTGAAATCTTTCGCTGATACGTGTCCTCTTCTACCTGACTTAGCTATGAACACAGCCCGCACTCTTCTGCAGCTGCAGCGAACAAAGCTGAGTCGATAACAGCTTCTAAAAATCGTCACAAGCCAGAAAGTCGATAGTTTGAAGGAATTCTGCATATAAGCTGCATTCCATTTAGGCATACAATATTAGAGTAGTTGATGACCAGGAGTGAGCTACACTCAGAGAACAATAAGAAGAGTTTGAAGTGCACCTGACTGCATTACTGCAGGGTCATCTTTCAAGGCACTTGCTCAGAAGTATCCAATTTTGTAAATGGATATTATGTATAAGAAAACCACAATCATGATCGTTTGCTCATCGGCTGGATCCTCTAAATACTTCAATCAATTGCTTTTATGGCTTTCAAGACCGAAAAACTTTTGCATTCCCATCCCTTAACAAACTCTCTACTTCATAAAGAAGGAATCATCGTAGGCCGACCTTTAGACCCTATTCTTTATTTTAATTCCAGTTTTTATCTAAAAAAAAAAGTCCAGAACATAAACCAAGAATCTCTGAGTCTCTTACCTAAACAAAGGGTGTAAAGAATCCAAAAGTACACACAATTCCATTGAGTCTCTTTATCTTCCCAGAAGAACTAATTATCATTAACTCTAATTAGGCAAATACCAGGTTTGTGTGTGTGTGTGTGGGTACCTTTGTGTGAGAGTCAAAGCTATTTTGAAAATTTCGTCCTGCTTGAAAACTGGAAACGACTTAAGGCTAATTACACGATTGTGCATAGTGTGACGACGGACGGGCGGACAGGGCGGACTTTAATTTTGTTAATTGAATTGAATGGGAATTGTTCTCGCATCCATTCGAACAGCTCTCAAGTACTCGATTAGGAGCCGAATTCCTGAAATTGAATCGACTTACCGTACAATAGAGCTCTGAATACTCGCTGAATGTCAATTCAAATCGAATATCGAACGAATTCTTCTCCAGAGCAGTAGGGGCACCAGCGAGAGACAAGAATTCATTTGCAGACGATCGAACGGGACGACGTTGTTTGTGTTTTGACTCTGCTGTGGCGGGCGGCAGTTGTCGTAAGCTATGTCGGAGTTGGCTTATTCTATGTAGGTACCATCACTGCATGTGCTGCAGCAGCATATCACGTATGTCAGTGTGTCAGTCAGTTATTTAGGGCATCGCATTTGAATTATTCCAATTGGCTTTAGCCTGCATGCATCCCTAATAGTAAATTGGTCGTTGGTCACCTGTTTGACTGTCATGTCACTGGCTCTGCTAGCATGTATTTAAGGTATCTGTGTGTGTGTGTGTGACAGGAAAATGCAAATATTTGCTCATTTTAGCTCGGTTTGAGAATCTTTGCATTGGACCATTTTACTGATGGTCATCATTATTCATCCTTCAGATGCTAAGCAAAATAAGCGAAGGAACACCTGAACGGTAGCATGTTAGGTATTAACAATTCACCAACAACCGTGACACACAGCCATGACTTGAAATTGAATGAGAATTTGAAATTTCCGAACTGCAATAGAACGATCGGGGGATTTATGTTTTAGTATCGAAAGTGTCCAGCTGTCAAATGCTGGTCACTCAGCTTCTTTGTCCGGTACGTTTGGTCGATTCATTAATGACGATGAAGGGTGAGAAGTGCTAAAGTGACTGCTTTTTTCACTAAGATTCATAATAAACTTCTTTGATGGTTGCTCTACTTTGTAAGTCATCTCGCTTAAAGAGGTCATCGTGCCTACTACTACTCATATTCATATTCACATTATATTTTCGTTTAGTGCTCCGATAAGATTTTTTTTGCGTAAAGAGAAAAAAGTCTCTTCAACAATATTTTTGGATGTAGCCCAGGCTTTTGATATAGTCTGTCATGAAATAAAGTCTGTTATGGGTTGAATTACAAGCTCAAACTACAAACAGAACTACTACAATCGTATATATCAGAAAGATTCCTCAGAATCAATCAAGGGAAAGCCTATTCTGACTTTGAAAGAAAATTTAAACCGGTGTTCCACAAGGCAGTGTACTAGCACCAGTAGTGACTTACCTACGTTCAATGAAAACATTGTTGCTACATTCACTGATTATACTGCAACTATGGCTTTTAGCGACAATAATATCGAATTAACAGAAAAATTACAAAGAGCTATTGGCAAAGTACAACGTTAAGTGGCGTATCAAATTAAACGAAACCAAATCTATGCATATTGGTCTTACCAACAAACATATCCAGCACAAGACAGTGCATATCAATGATCAAGTTAATCCGTACGTGAATAAAGCTAAATATGACACTAGAAGCCAGAAAAAACAGTTGAAACTGAAATACAAAAAGATGTATTGGTTAATGGGTCGCTAATCAGCCCTATCAGTTTACAATAAGCTTCTGCTTTACAACCAAGTCATTAAGCCAATAAGTAATTCGTGACATTGTCGATGTCCCGTGGTACATTGAAAATGACAACTTACATAAGGACTTGGATATAGAATATATCGAGAACGCTATAAAACGCATACTCAAAATCACCAACAACGCCTAAGCCAACACATCAACGTTGAAGCTCTCCAGCTCCTGGACAATGGTGACCTGATCAAAAGACTAAAGAGTGTGAAACAAACCATTTGAACTAACCTAAGCCTAAACATGACAGATTTTTCATCCAACCGAATATAAAATTTAAACTCAACTTCATAGCTAAACGGAAGATTGATATCGATCGGGGATACTTGTAAATCATATCACCATAACGGAGATGGATACAAAGCTTAACGGTTTAGGCACGCATAGTACTAAAAGTTATGATTCTCATACCTTGGATTCTCTTGAATTTTCCGTATTTTAAATGAAAATGGAACCCAATAAAACTCCTAACCCTTCTGTAACCATTCAAAAAAATTACAAACCACTTTCGTTAATAATTTTTATTTAATTTGTTTATAATTTGCACACCCGTTAAGTAGATTGCACCCTTAAAATGCTAGGTTATATGCTTGGCACAGAGTGGACGTTATGGTGGGGACCAAAAGAGATATCTGTCAGCTAGGGTTTTAATTGTATGTGGATCATAACGGAGAAAAAATACACAGCTTTGCAAAGCTTGTCTAGCTTAAGAAAGAATATGTTAACTAAACATTACGTCCGAAGGCTTGAGGGTAAACTGATAGACATTTAGAGCGACACGTTGATGGAGAGACTGCATTTCTATTTCTCATGAGCATGAGCCGGTGGTGAACCAACAAAAAAAGGAAATGCGTTTAAGCCCTAAGCGCCTTTATTTTACAAAGGTAGTTGTTTGATGAGTTCCACATGCGATCGGGATGGAAACGTTCCTCAAAGTTATATGAAAAGCTGGGAGTGCTGTCGTCAGTGAAAGAGTGAATTGGATTAAAAGTAGTGGACACGTGACCATTGATGAATATGAGAAGAAAGAGTGTCGGGGACAAAACAGAGCCCTGAGGAACAGCAGCATTTATGCGGTGCGTTTTAGACTGGAAACTTTCTAAAAAGACTTGGATTAGATGGTCCAAAAGATAGCTTATAATCTAGTGAATCAATTAAGCATCGACTCTTGTTTAATTACATTCGTCAGACATGCCGTAAAGCTCCTGTGATGTCAGCTGCTGCTGATCGCTGTAGTTCTAGCATTGTATTTTTCATAATGACAAGTGTAAAAATTAGTGTGTACATCCAGAGAGCTATCCAAGCCAGCCAAGATGCTTACTTAGTTACTTATCGGACTAGCGGCCCATGAAGAGTCTGAGACAAGAAGGCCTTTCTTCCTGTACGATCCCAGGCACGCTGCTTCCAGTTATCCGGACAGCTGTGCGAAGATCTATAAGAGTGCAAATCCCTTGACATTATACAAAAAAAAAACGTTCTGTCAGCCGCGATGTCTTTGTTTTTAAAGCTGAGCTTCGATCTCCTTTTTCGTCTGGTGTCTTAGAATTTTTAGATCCCTTTGACTGGATCTTTATTATCCATACGGTCGGTGTGGCTAAGCCAATTAAGTCGACGTGTTTCCGCATCTTGGACACCACCCACATCTTGCTACAGTTAATAGAGTTCGCGGTTGTATCTTCTCCTCCATTCGCCCTCTTTGTATGTCAGTATCAAATATACCCTTCTGCTTAACGTCAAAAACTCGGTCCCATAAAGCAGAACTCTAACATAATAAAGGATCAAAAAGATCATTAATTTCATCCTATGAGTCGAGAGTTTTGAACCCCCCACGATGTAGCAGAGGTTTCTATTCTTGTTCTTCGTCGGATCTTGACTTGGGTGTCGTTTGTGGATTTGATATGTACCTCGAGATAAATAAAACCCTTACTAAGCCGAAGTTGCTGCTGTCAATAATGACGTTTTGCGGACAGTTGTTTACTTGTTTGTTGGAGCTTGACAACATTCATTGTCATTGCTTACTTTAAGACCGCAACCAATCTCGACTGTTCTTTAATCGCCGTGAAAGGCTCTATCATGGCACGCTGGGAACGGGTAGCTAAACGGACTTGTAGAAAAAAGTTCGAACGCGTTGACACCTGTCCTGTGCACTATCTGCTCCAAACCGAAATTGAAGAACACACATCTCTTGCGAAAATCCGGTGTTTGCTTAGAATAGGTCAGTGGATCTCATCCCAAACTATACGTTGCATCTGCATGCGCTTTCCACGGTCACGCGACACAGTTGTAAAAGTTTTTCCGGGATCCCGAAATTGTTCATCGTGAAATAGAGCTCCTGACAATGATTACGGTGCTGAAATCGATGGATGGTTAGTCTTGACTTTAAATTCGTTAGTCTTTCACAGCACTTGCCTCAGTGTGATAATTCGGTCCTTGGACGATCTGATCTTAATGCCAAACTTTTTCAAGTACCTTGGATATATTGAGTGGAACAACTTTGCTTTTACCAAATTAATGAACAGACTGACTGATTCAAATGTGCAGTGAGATATGCCATCAGATAACCAATAGAACGTTGAGGATTGATCATCTTGGAAAGAATAATCGTAAGTGCTATGCTTCGGTACAAAGAAGAACACGACGGCCCGTCTTTATTGAAACTTGCTGAGCAAAGGCCGTTTCCAACTACTCAGAAAGCGTTCAGAATAGGATAGGTGCGAAAAAACATCTGGTCCTGCAGTTTTGTGTATGCTGAGATTACTTACAACTCTAGCAACTGTATTACGAAAGTGTCCGCAGGTACTGGTGAAAACGGACCAAAATCTAGAAGCCTCAATTTTTGGTCTCAGATGAATTTGTCCGGCCGAAGGTGGCCATTGCAATAACTTCTGGCTCGCTTGAAATTTATTCAGTTTTTCTCCGTTGAACTTGCTCTGTAGGATCGAAAGCATACCTCTATAATTCTAGAGGGCTCTCTACACCTTGAACCATATCATCCATGTTCACTTGGTATGAGAGACTTATTCCTTGAAGCGATTAAGTCTCTCTATCCATAAGAATAATGTTGTTTGTGATCGCATCAGCGGCGGTATCCACGTTGCGATCACGGAACGGCCAGTTTATGCTACCATGGAAGATGACGAGGCCGTCTCTGTTTTTTTTTTGGGAGTTTTTTCTGTAACTGTGTGATAACGGGAAATACAACACAATGGTCGGATAAGCCTAGAGGCTGTATTTTCGCCTAATATGGTGTATTTATAAGGATCAGAGGTAAGGGTTTTGGTGGAATGATTTGCATCAAGGTCTGGGATTCCTGAAGACTTATTTTCAAGTTGAGTATGGTTGTTCATATCAGCAAACATCTCAACGCACCTTTCTTTTGGTATTGTATGTCTGGCCAGAAGAATTGTGTACATTGAAATCGCCCGCAATAATGTGGAGGTACAATTTTAGAGTTTTGGGTCACGAATGAAGGATGAGAGGTAATACGGTGTATTTATAAGGATGAGTGGTAAGGGTGTTGGCGGAATGATTTGCAAGGTCTGGAATTCCTGAAGGACAGGAATCGCCCGCAATAACGAGGAGATACAATTTTAGAGTTTTTGGTCACAAAATGAACCACCGGTTACAAAAAGGGTTAACAAAATTCCATAAAAAGTCAAGCGCCATAGGCATCCATCCACTCATGAAGAAGGAGGCAATGTATTGAGAGGGATTTATAAATTTTGCCCAACGAACTGTGCGCAAAGTATCTGAGATATAAGATATGCACACACAAACACACACACTTCAGAGAATAACTCAATTTCCAGAATAAAGTCGAATAAGCGCCAGATAAATAATTCAATTATTGCCACATCTACACATCCTTGTAGATATGAGGCATTTATGAATTATTATTTAAGAGAAAGATAGGGTGGAACAGAGAGGATGGTGTCTCTTTTTAAGAAAAAAAAAAAAAGGAAACTTTTGCAACTCTTCAAACTCAATGAGGTCATATTAGAGGATTATAAAAATATAAACAAAAGGATTCATTATCAGGATTATCCCATCACAAAAGGATAACGCATTTTTTATACGGATGGATGCTGAAAGAAAGGATGAACGAACCCAATGTAATTTCGAAATGAGTCTCCTCACCTTGGCTGAGATTACGATACCAGCGAAAGCGCATGGAATGTTAGCCGTCAGCAGTCAGACGATGGAAGGGTTTATTTTTTATTTTGTTGTTAAGCAGACACGAACCAGACCAGACATCCACTTTGCACTTGAAATGGAGATGGCTTGCAAACCATCTCATCCGGAACTGATTGCGTAGTAACCAGGTGAAAGTTTGCATCGTCATTTTTTCTGCGGACTGGTTACAGGTAAAAACGTTATCGTTACTGACATGACGGCGTTCATGGCAGAGCATAGAAAGATTGGATGGAAAGTGAGCGCGACTCAATGCGAAAAGCGATTGCATATTCCAGACGGCAAACAACCTTGCACAGTAGTCACTTGATTCCACATGAGACACTAGTGGTAGAATAGGACGCTCGATTGAATCAGTTCAGCTGGAGAAGTAACAGTAGTACGAGTATATCGTGTGTGATTCCATCTTAACTCCCAGCGCTGCTGTTCACAAACAATTCTTATACCAACCCGCACTCACTTCAGTGCTATTCATATTGGATTTGTGTGTTCCAATTCATTTATAACGAAAAGGATTTAATTTTATTTTTTCAATTAAATTTGTTTATAATGAAAACCCACCCATCCGCATCCAACCGCACCGGCCACTTCAAATCATATTCAGTTTAACATTCTGCATAGAAGCATATGCTTTATGGTCGTGCATTACTTTGTATGGAAGTCTAGTCCCTGAGGACATTACGTGCGGTCGGTTGGGTTAAAATGGCTTGCATACGCAGTTAGTCACCGACTGTCACAGACAAGGACAGTGCACAATTTCTTGTTGCAGGAAACGGATGAATGGATGGATGAAATGGGATTCCTTTGGATGCAATAAAAAGGCAATCACTGTGTAGTTGAGGGCATATCTCTCTCTCTCTCTGTTTTCATCAGATATGGCCAAAGTGCTTCATCAACCAACTGTTTCTCTTATTTGGTTAATTGAATGTCCCAAAAAATAATGACAGTCCTTGGCATACAAAACATAATATGGTTCCTCTTAGCAGACTGTGGAGTAGTCCTTTTTTTTGTGTATTCGACCTTGTCAAGTGGCATACACACATATGACTGCTCCTGCTATTCTAATTTTAAATTTATTTGTTAGTTGATATTTTCAACTTCTATTCTGAATGTTGGCAAGGGTGGGTGGCCGTGGGGGTGGTGGTACGAATGTATGCTATGCTGAATAGCTTTTAATTAAATCCTTTTGTTGGCTTCATTGGTTCGGATTAGCCCCTGCAAGACATGCCCAGAACGACTCGCTCCTTCCCCCACCCCGCAACCATTCATCGTCAGTTTGGGATGAAAAGACGAAAATCAACCACCGATGTGTCAGTGTCTCTGATTTCCTGCTGATGCTCAGTCTGTGGCAGAGAGGCTGCTGGCTGTTGGCTAAAACTGATTCCGGAAACTGAAACTGAAATTGATGATGATTGCATTTTCTTCGAATTGCGGACTTTTCGATTCAGATTGAGAATCACTTTCAGGTGTACACAATGCACTGCACATACACACGGATACGTATGTGCACACCATCATCATCAGCCAGAAGGCCTCTGCAGAGTCGCACGCTTCACTAGATTGGACAAGCAGGAGGGACAGGGAAATAGGAAATTTCCAAATTGAAATTGAATAGCACCAAAATTTTTAGCCAAAGCACGACGATGATGATGATGATTCCTTTCGTTTGTACGACTCCACCTAAATATACAACAAATATAGAATTTCAATTTAATTTTGCTGCAAACTTTTTGAACTTTCATATATTCCTCAATGTAAATGGGAAATATGTTACGTTCATCATGGGGGAAAGTGCAAACGATCCAATTTGCCGAATGGTCATGAATGATTTCCTATGGACTATGATGCGATTGCTGTTGAGGAAAGTTATTATGTGTGAAAGAGATGCACATTGTGGAAATGCAAAAGGTTCTTTTATTAGATAGAAATTAACTGTCAAACGATATTTATGTTTACATTTATTAATTTCAATGTTTCTCCTTTTAACAAAAGATATGTACAACCAATGATTTCTGAGCAGAGGGTTTGTAGTTCGAATCCCAGAAAACACCAAAAGTGTTTTTCACGGTCCCACCTCTTGCTAATGTCTGACAAACAATCATCCATTCATCCATTCATCCATTCATCCATTTGCAACGGAGTTTTCCCAGACGGGGTAAACTCAGCGTGGCCAGGGTTCAGAGAAGGGGTCGTTACAATAAAATTTATATTTGGTGACTCTTCGAATTATATTTTCGTTATTTCTTTATTCTTATTACTTATAATTTAAGCCTGAGACAAGCATAAATCCTGAGCGATGCGCTAGCCTTAGACGAGTGTAAATCCTGGGTGACACGAGTGAGAATCCTGAGCGATGCGTGAGCGTAGTTGGAGACGAGCGTCAATCCTGAGCGACTTGTGGGCGTGAGCCTGAGACAAGTTAGAATCCTGAGCGATGCGTGAGCGTAGTTCGAGACGAGCGTTAATCCTGAGCGACTTGTGGGCGTGAGCCTGAGACAAGTGAGAATCCTGAGCGATTCGTGAGCGTAGTTCGATACGAGCGTCAATCCTGAGCGACTTGTGGGCGTGGGCCTGAGACAGGTGATAATCCTGAGCGTTGCGTGAGCGAAGTTAGAGACGAGTGTCAATCCTGAGCGACTTGTGGGCATGGGCCTGGGACAAGAAAGAATCCTGAGCGATGCGTGAGCGTAGTTCGAGACGAGTGTCAATCCTGAGCTACTTCTGAGACAAGCAAGAATCTTAGGCGATGTGAACATTAGACGATCGAGACTACTGATCGTAAACCCTGGAAAGGTCGTGCGATGGCGAGGCTAGCGACGACTCTAGTGGACGACGTAGGCAGCGATATGCTGAGCTGTACCAGCATAAAAACCTGCGGGGAAACCACACAGCGAAGTTACGTTGTACGACGTCAGAGTTGTGACGAATGCAGTGGACGACGTTGGCAGCGATATGGAGAAAATGTCGGCAGCGAATGAGCAGTGACGTCGGCAGCGAAACGCGAACCCAAGTTGTATTTATATAAATTAAATTTCTAGCACTTATCGAGGTGTGATCCGGTCAGCGCAATGCCAACTAAAGAAAGCGACTAAGAGAGAGATCGCCTGCGTGCTCGCCTTTTTATAGCATTTTGTGTTGCAAAATCTTCAAGTCGTGTGCTGCGATGTGATTGGCCAGTCCGGTGGCGTGATGTTGTTTTACTTTTATATGCATTTGTTGGCTGCACTGCGTGGGTACAGGGTGCACCCGCATTTGGGGGAAAAGCTGTATGGCATGTTTTGTATGAACAAAATTTGGCCACAAGAATTTTGTTCCTCACACATTCATCCATTCATCCATTCATTCGTTCATCCATTCATCCATTCAATTATTCTTTCTTCTGTTTTCATTTAGTCCTTTAGCATTTATTTGTTTTATGAACATGGCCGTGAACTGAATAGATCCATCTCTGAGAGTTTCTCTGTCTATATTCAAATATCTTTTTTCTATTAATTTGTTCTTTCATCAAAGCAAACAAGGAGTTTCTAACTCTTCATTATTTTTGAATTTTCCAAATATTTTCAATTACTTCTGATCTATCAGTGTGTGAATGGCCTTTGGCCAATGAATGCGAGCTATCATTGTCCGCCATACTGCACTTGATAATTTTCCACCCCAAAAAAAAGTTAGCTTCATCCTCATTCACTTTATATACTCGTATTCGTATTTCCGTTTCAGCTCACTCCATGTACAATTCCTACTTTCGTCAGTACTTCATTTCACTGCATTCAACTGAAAGGACTTCGTATAATGTACAGATCAAATCCTACTCTATAATTTGGGCATTCAACGAAAAATAGGATTCTATGCACATTTTTCCCGGAAAAGTTGTTCCCTTACAACGTAACTGGTAGTAAAAATGTTCTCCGTTTCTATAGTCCAGGCTCGCTCACCCGTTATTGCAATTGCAATCAAAATATTTCCCAAATGCAGGCGCACAAAATACAGCACAGCAATAGGAACTCCATATCGGAATTTCAAAATTTTCATGTTTTTCTTTTTTTACACTCGAATGCGTCTTGGAAGTGGGCATCAGTGTTAACGTATCCTTCTATCTGGATAAAATACACGGCATCGCATCATGTTGTGTCTGCGCGTTGATTTTGTTCGTTTGCTACACTATCCAGAGTGTCCTGCACAGTGTGCTTCTACTTTCGCGCCACTCTCAGCAAACAGCCAACTCAACCTACATGCAGACATGCAATCGCAGAATACGTTTCGCGCAAAGGCAATGAAATTCTCAAAGAAAACTTCAAGGAGAACTTTCAAGAAGATTTTCAAATTCAGCGATAGTTAGAGAGGGAGACAGAAAGGACGAACCGCATTACATATTCCACTACATAAAGGGACACATAATGCGGACTAAATCTGGCTGACAATTAACTTTAAGGATCGTGCTCGAACACTCAAATATCCTCCTAAGGACATTGTAGAGTACATACTTGCTCTCAAAAGCAAAAGAAATCTTCGGTTCAAGGAATAAAGTTAAGTTTTTTAGAAAAATTAAACACAGATTTGTTGGAGTCGTGCGGTGAAAAGTTGGCATAGAGATTATACTTCCAAAGGGGAAAAGGAGACGGACAATTTCATAGAAAAATAATGCACAGATTTGCTGAAGTCATCGAGTTGGAATTTGGTCAGATTTAGAGCTCTGGTCTTTTTAGGAAAATCAATGTGGCTCTGCTCTTTGTAAAGAGCTTATCCTGTTAAACAGATAAACAGAAACGAACGCTACATTTGTTGGTTGTTATCATATATTTCTTTGTTTCAATTGGAAAACAATGTCCATCATCAGTTTCCAATCTAAATTAGGAATCAAATGTCAAATAGGATCTCGCTCTCTAACTGAAAATGAATTTCAAATCCAATCAGGATTACTTCTACATCTCGAATTATATATCCTGCAAATAAAGTCCTCGTCCTCAGCTCGTCAGTGATAGCGAGCGAACGTTCCATGGACGTATCGGCTCACCGACCTGCCGACCCACCGACCAGACATCAAACGAAACGATAATAATTATAACTGTTCTTCAGGCGTGCTTATTCCCTCATTTTAACAAGTAATCCCAATCACAATCCCAAAATCCCTTTTACTATGAAATTATTCGTTCACTGTATTGCTCGAGGATCCTTGTTGGATTAGATATTGGCCAGCATTGCAGAGCCATTGACGAACGAAGCACAGAGGACGATAACATAAGTGTGGAATTCAGCAATTCAGCAGTTATTATCTAAACAAAGCAAACACACACACAATTCAAAGGACATTCTTGTGTGTGGTGGTAGCTTATATTTCAGTTTATTGTTTATATTAAAAAAAGGATTAAACAAACAGAAAAAAATCCGATAATAAGAAGAATTCTGAAGGAATATCCTTTCTCGTTGTATGTGTATTCAGTGTAGATACGAATTTCGAGTATATATCCTTAATACACGTTTAATGCAACTGATGATGTTACAATGAAAAAAGGATAACTGCTCGTTGGTGATAGACAATTCTCAACAGGATTATTGAAGTTTTGGTGCGGCAATAACAAGTTTTTTAAGATTTTTAAAAAATAAAAATAATGTTAATAATGTAACATAATGACTTATATTTCAGCGTGGGCATTAGGGAGTAAAGAAATAAAGGAAACGATAGGAGAAGATGTCTATGCAAATGTGTCTTGAAATCACAGAACTGGCATTTTACCCAACATAATTAATGTGCCAACCGAGATGACATCGGCTCGAAGTCGGGACCGGTGAAGAGATATTTTTCGGCAGGTCAGGACTGCACCTTAATTTTACAGCCAAATATGGTGATGAAAGAAGGAATCTCTGTATTAGTCATTGCGATCTAGGATAGTAGCTCGAGTTTAGATGCATTGGAGGATGGACGGGATGCACCGCTTATGGTAAAAGCGATAAGACAGAGACAAGCACCACACATTCCTCAGATATTCTTCAAGCGGGTCGATTGTATTTTCCTCAACAATCTGTTCTGTAGATGTAATGTGGTCTTGGAAGCACCTGACAAGACAATATTCAAGCTTTGTGTGCACACATTCCTTATTGAAAGTAACCCGATCTGAGAGACTGAAGTACTTCTTGCACCGTTTTAGGAAACCTTAACTTTTCGCAGCATTTTAAGCGATGGCCAATATGTGGTGGCTCCAACGAAGCTTATGGTTGACGCACACACCAATTATTGCGAGTTTTTCAGTTTGTTTTCATGCAAGTGATCATGGATAAAGGATTGGTGTTAAAAGCTTTTAATACTACTCTATATGTGGTCATACCGACGACGTTTGAAGCTTATAAATAATATTAATGGATAAAGTGTAACGAAGTGATTTGATGCAGTCAAAATAATTCGTCACACACACACACAATTTGCACCACCCGTTGTACACAGCACAGTAGCCCAACCGGTCAAGCTACTGATTGTCGAACGACCGTCCCACCATTCTCCGTGTAATATCGAGCCGACGTAAATAGAAATCACTATTACATTAAGAGTGGTGGAGCCAAACAAAAACAACAATAGTCGGAAATTTCCTTTGGTGAAATATAATTCCCAAACATCTTTTGCCACATGACTAATTCTATCAAAACCCCACTCCATACCCCCATCAAGACTCCTGAAAAACTCACTAAAGACCACAAGACCACAGGTTCATCTCTAAGATCCCCAAAGATCCACTCCAAAACCTCAAGACCTAAATCACCCGTCACCCCACCAGAAACATTCACTCTACCGCATCAGCACCTCTAAACTTTCAGCTATACCAGGTTCCTCAGACCTTCTAGGTCCCCCAAAAGATCCTAAGACACTCCCAATACCCACACCAGCCAAAGAGCAATCCTATCTTCTATCAAAAGCACCGTCTTCGAGTTAATCTCAAACAAAAAATTCCTTCCCAAACGCTCGTCAGCATTCATCACCCCTCTCCCAAGCCACATACCAGAAACACCCACCACAACCGTTGCCGCCGTAACCCAAATTTTCAGTCACATCGGTTGAACGGTCTTCCAGTTAATCGCGAACAGGCATACGATAATGAAACGATGAAAAATGGATTGTATACAAATAGCACTGCGGCCCATGCGGATCTATTGCGCTTCCCCCTAACTAGTGCTATGGAGACAATGCATGCGTCCGTCCCTATAACACACGCTCCATACCAATGGCTCTAATGAACTTAATGATATGGTGTGGGTTCAGTGAATGCCGTGCAGACTCGGAGATCGCGTGAGTTCTCATGTGGTCAGATGGTTGCTCCGCATTTATTGAGAAGGTGCCACGGGGTTTTCTCCACTTTCCCAAAATGCCTGCAGTTGCCATTCTCTTCTAATTTTAATTTCTTTAGGTGCCCCTTTAGTCAACCATGTCCTGTTAGGAAACCCGTAATGATTCTTACATTATTTCTTCTTATACCCCATAACGAGCGAGACCTCTTTGGGTCATAATTTCCCATCATTTTCTTTGCTAGTCGTGGGCCTGGGAGATTTTTCTATCTTACGGAAGCAGGTGTCTTACCCCAACTTCGTATCTCCTCACGCATTATGCGGTACCCTATGCCACAGAATGGTTCTGGCCCTACAAGCGGAGGTTCGGCCCCTTTGTTAGCGAGCCCAGCCTCTGCTTCATTTTCTTGTATGCCATTGTGTCCCGACAACCAATTCAAATGTACCTTATTAACTTCGTCAAGTTTGTTTAGCTTCGCCCTGCATTCCTCTCGCAAAACAGACACACAGACAAAGTTTCATTTTTATATATTAAGCTTACTTCATTCGCTAGGTGCACCGACGTCAATCTCCCTCCCTCTCCCTTCCTAACACTCACCCCATCACTCTCTCTTACTCTATCTGAATTAAAGATTTGATTTTTAGGAAACAATAATTCAAAAGTATTTCCATTCACAAAATTTGAACGTATGGCGGCAACCGACATAACGCAGGAAATTCAGCCTAAAAAGTTGGCCATATTTCGTACCGGAAATTGACCGAATTTATGGATTAGAACATTTATCAATTTATTCGGACGTCGATTGGTTCATTCGTTTGTTTGTTTGTTCATTGATTTGTTTTTCTCTCTGGCTAGCAACGATACTCATCACATCCGTTCTAATCAAACGAGATGGGAAAATACGGCGGCATCCTCTGCAGCCGACTTTGGCAATCAAAATATGTTTCCTTTCGAATGGAACCGCTTTTATTTGTTCCTTTTGCTGTGTGATTTTATGGCTACACTTCCGCCCCCCCCCCCTGATGGTGATTTATTTTTCTGGCTATATCCGGTAAACTGCTATGCGGAAAAGCGGAATCCTGATGTGTGCCGCAGAATTATGCGGCACTTCGTTGTTTCCCATCCATTCGTTAGATGGAAAATCAATCAATCAAATTTCGCTGGGATTACGAATGAAAACCAAAGGATATACGAGTCGGAAATGTTCCGCTGTTTAACTTTTTCTGAATAATAAAAGTGGAAATATTTTCCGACTACCGCTGACTTTCAAATCGTAGAGAAAGTTCAACTGTATAAGTACTCCATCGATATGTACCTGTTTAGTACAATTTGTAATCCTTGTCATGGCGGAAAGGCTTACACGACTCCCACAAAAACAAAAACAAGGTTTTTATAATCGTGGATCGTTTATTTGCAAATTTCAATTGGTTTTCACTTTCAAAAAATTGTGCAAGAAGAACTGCACTAACTCGTCCTGGCTACTATTTACAAGGCATATATTCGCTTAAATCTTGAATGCAACTGCATTGTCTGCACAGATGCTTCCATATGACCTCATGGCATCTACTAGACAGTATAAAGTACATAACCAGGTAGTACCAAATCGCAATAAATTACAATGCATCGAATGCATTTTACCACCAATATCACTCCCCACAAATAAGACGGCAGTCGAGAGCTTACAAAGATCAAATAAACGATGGTGTAACTAATTCCAGACCACCAAGAAACCCTCAAAAGTTCCCCAAAAAGACTACCAGGAAACCTTCAAAAACACTCACAAAAGACATTCCAAAAAATCCCCAAAACATTCCATATAGACCCATAAATACCCCCATATAACCCTCATACACCCCCAAAAGTTTACCAAAACACCCCAAAAAGTCGCTCTAAAGACCCCCCGAAAAGACTTTCTAAATTTCCTCAACCAACCAAACACCACAAAAAAAACCCTCAAAAACCCTCCAAAGAAAGACAGTTTGATATCCACTGCATTGAATAACATAAAGTCACTTCTAAACGTATGCTTTTCTTCTTGAAAAGCGTTGATTGGTTTGTGTACTGGATATTGGGTTGATCCGCACTGCGTTGCGGACAGTGGAAGAATTAAATCGTCATGTTGCACTTTCGTAACGCTCTCATTTTTACGCTCTACTAAACACGAAAAAAAAGGATAAAATATATTTTTCAGTACACTGTTCAGTATACGGTTCAGTATACAATTTCTTCACGCTTGTATCTTCATTTTGGGCCATTGATTTTGAATACTTACATTTGGATCTTACCTTTGGGTCATTAATTATGAATACCTACCTCCAGATCTTTACTTGGGGTCATCGATTTTAAATACCCACTTCCAGATCTTTATTTGGGGTCATCGATTTTAAATACCTACCTCCAGATATTCATTTTGGGTCACTGATTTTTAACACTTACCCTTGGGTCCTTACTTTGTGTCATTAATTAAGAATACCTACCTTCAGATCTTTACTTGAGGTCATCGATTTTAAATACCCACCTCCAGATCTTTACTTGGGGTCATCGATTTTAAATATCTACCTCTAGGTATTCATTTGGGTCACTGATTTGGAATACTTACCCATAGATCCGTACTTTGGGTCATTAATTAAGAATACCTACCTTCAGATCTTTACTTGAGGTCATCGATTTTAAATACCCACCTCCAGATCTTTACTTGGGGTCATCGATTTTAAATATCTACCTCTAGGTATTCATTTGGGTCACTGATTTGGAATACTTACCCTTAGATCCGTACTTTGGGTCATTAATTATGAATACCTACCTTCAGATATTTACTTAGGGTCATCGATTTTGAATACCTACCTTCAGATCTTCACTTTACTTCATCGATTTTGAATACTTAGCCTTGGATCTTCACTTTAGGTCATCAATTTTGAATACCTACCTTCAGATCTTCACTTTACTTCATCGATTTTGAATACTTATCCTTGGATCTTCAGTTTGGCCAATCACTTTTAGATCGTCACATTTGGATTATCATAAAATCGAAAAATCCTTTTAAATGGCATACTTTTAGGATTTATTTGATTATTTTAAATGGAACCGCTTCATACCGGTTTGTGCGGTTTGCCCGGTTTGTGTGTAGGAACATTATTGTACATGTAGTTTATTTTTAGAAATTGACTCATTACAGATGAGTATCGTTAGTTGTAAATAAGGGAACAAGGCAACAATTTTCTGGTCTTTTCTCGATATTTCTGTCTATAAGATTGGAAGTTTCTGAAAACTATTCAACGAGTATAAATATAGGCGTTTGGCCAACGTAGTTCAGTTCTTATTTGAAACTCAACCAGTTAAGTTGGAAAAGTTCTTGCAAAGAAATATTGCTACCACCTAAGAGAATTGTACTGCAGTACAAGTCTTGTTGTAATAAGTGCTTTTGTGTACATTTATAGTTATCACCAATAGAAATTTTGAACTTGTACTAGTTTTACTGTTTGTTTATTTAAGTTGTTATTTATAATTTAATAAACTTCGCACATATCTATTGTAAGAAATTCAACAAAAATTTGTGTTAACCCTTCAATATCTTAGCTTACTAATACAATGAAAACTGTTATTTAAAATAAAATGATCCATAAAGTATCACATTTTAGAACTCAGGATATAATATGACATTTGATACATCCTTAAGAATGCAAGGACTCTTTGAACAACCCCAGTATTAAATTCGATCATATGTCATACATAATTGGTAACTAAAAACCATATTGTTTTACATTTTGATGTTCCACTTAAGTTTCACTTAAATATACATA
Organism: Nephrocerus scutellatus; assembly: GCA_947095585.1. NCBI lineage: Eukaryota > Metazoa > Arthropoda > Insecta > Diptera > Pipunculidae > Nephrocerus > Nephrocerus scutellatus. The sequence goes on along the minus strand of OX352765.1, from coordinate 92,296,030 downwards.
AGTCTCGCACTCAACGTCACATTGTACATTAAAGTATCCACCTTGCTCCTTCCCATAAGGAAAGCTTTTGTTTTCCAAAGAACTTGCGTTAGACTCTGAGATGTGTGTTCAATCGAATTAACCACAAAATGCCTGTGGCGCAGCACTTCAATGCACAAAATTTAAATTCATAAACACAAACATCAATATTCCATTCTGGCCACATCCTGGCACATTCATGGCATTCTCCTATATCCATGAGAATAAACATTTCATTTGAAATTTATTAAAATATCAATGACAGACAAAAGTGTCCCCATATTTTCCATGGGGATGTATTCAAAGGATATTTTCTTGTTGTACGAGTACAATAGGAAGCGTGTGTCTTATCCGAACACACACTCTCACATATGATCTCTCCATCAATACCAGATATTTTTATTCATTCTTCAACATGGTCACATCCTTGTTATCAGCTCTTATCGAACATCTCGGCATCGACAATAAAATGTTATTTCGAAAATTCTGCAAATAATAAATTTATACGAAACGCATATGTCCGGCAAGGACGACTACGGCGAGCAAGGTACCACATGTGAATAATGAAAAGGAAAATCCGAAGACGACGCAGAAGCAGAGAAAATCCTTACTCAGTGTTTTATCCTTTGCACCGGGCTGCGATGATAAAAAGTGCCGTCGACAGTGACCGTCCTTCCGTCGTCGTTGTCGTCGTTGCAACTGCAAGTTAAAGGAAAACCTTCCGATTGCCAGATATCCCAAAGATGTTTTTGTGGAAAAGGCGTTTACGTACTGTAGAGACCTGCAACATTGATTGGAAAATCTGGAATATTTATTCTCACAACCTGGGTTAAACGACAACGCAACAATGTCATATCCTTACTCTGTAGTTGCATGGCAATGTATGCAGGATAATGCTTTTTTTCCTCCGATCTCCGTTTGGATATGGAGTCGTCTATGCAGCACCCACATCTTAGACACACTCGTACTTACCTCTTTGGATTACTGTGATGCTGAGACGGCATCGGCATGCAAATGTTAGGCATAGTTAGCTGTAAGCAAGGACCTCTTTTCCACAAACACACACACACACACACCCAGTCCAAACAGATCAAAATAAGAAAGATTAGTTTTTTTCTTCGTCTCCTTTTCGAACGGGATGACTGTTGTGTCATCGGGCGACAACGCCGATGATTGTACCATTGGGCGACGACGACGATGCATATACTCTGCAATTGATGTGAACGATGCAGAAAGGATATGCATATTAAAAGAAATCCTTCAATTTTTTCCTCTTCTTTCTTCTCGGTTTTTTTTTCTGTGTGACAACAGCAACCATGCCTTTGGGTATGTCCTTTGCTTTTTCATCTTCTCTGCTCGATGCATTCAACCACTTTGCTATGCACGAGAGTACCAAGTGCCATGACAATTCTACTTTAATGTGGTTGATCCTGCACTGTGTGCAAGTATCTCTATTCACAACTTTAAGCAGATAACTCTAAGTTACTTCTATCAAGGGTAATTCAATTGGAAAAGAAAATGCGTGAAATGAATTATTCGACGATTTGCGAGACTTGAAAATTGCAGAGAGGTTGACAGTGGGAGGGTATAGAAGGCAGGATGAAGTAAAAAAAAGTCCTTCCACTAATAGCACACAAAAAACTGAATCAAGTTTGAATCCTTTATTCTTTATTGTGGGGAAATGCCACAATATTATCCGTCATTTTGCCATTGCCGTCATTTGCGAGAGGTACTCCTATCGGCCAACTATTTGCTTTGGTAAAGGTACCTCTGCATATTGTCAGCATTTTGCTCTACATGCAGGGTGTTTCAGTATGAGTGGAAAATACTTAAAAGGGCATTTCCTAGGTTCATTAGGAGTTAAGATAAGAAGGCACCCCTATCGTTTAGTTAGTATACTGATGATATTTCAATGTTTGAGAATCAGAAATGTATGTGCTTGCGTGCGTGCGTGCGTGCGTGCGTGCGTGCGTGCGTGCGTGCGTGCGTGCGTGCGTGCGTACCTGCATCAATGAACGAGTGACAGGAGCAATTAGTGTAAGTATGAATAGAAATTTTGCGCGAAATAACTTCACTCAAAGAAGAAAATGTCGTGTCTATAGAGTATACGTACAGAAGTAAAACTTCTTTGGGAATATGTAATTTTGTACTTAATGAGTCCTAAGATTCTATTACATATTGTTAGTTCCTAAGCTGGAAGATCAAATATCTAAATAAATAACACTTTGGCAATATAAACTTTAAATCTCAGCGATTTGTAAGCATATAGAAGCAATTACGATGGCAGAAAGAGAAAACTATTTTAAAATACCTAAAGTATGAACTGGGTCTAAGGATATTATATATATAAATGAGAAAAATATAGGCAAAATATTAGTTTTTTTTTTTGGGTAATTCTCTTTATTAAGTTCGCTTATCGTGTGTTTGTCTTTCTGTTTATCTGTTTGTCGTGGAATCTTGCGATCAATTTGTATACCACTTCCTAAAGCCTGATTTTATTGAAACCTTGCACAAATGTGTATTTCCGGTGACAACAATTTCTATTAAAATTTGGTAGTGATCGGGCCGCGCGGTCAGGTTGCTACCATACAAATTTTGTTTTTAATAATCATACCATATATGTCGTTGAAGCGAAATAGTAACCTCTAGCCATTATCCATCGAGGAAACTATAGCTATTCTTGGTATGTGCGTCAACGACAAGCTTTGTTGGAATGACCACATATTTAACGTCGCCAAAAATGCTGCTGAGTGCCTTGGCTTCCTAATACAATGCAAGATATATTTCACTCCATCTGATCTGGTCTGGCTACTATCTACAAGGCATTCATTCGCCCCAAACTCGAGCATAACTGTCATGTCTGGTCAGGTGCACCTAAAATTATCTTGCATCTGCTTGACGCAAACATAAGCAGATCAATAGATTCGTTTGAACATCGCTGGAACGTTTTCTGTTTATCGCTGTTTTATCGCTTCTTCCACCAGCGAGCGGTGCTCAAGAGAATTGGCCTTTTGCATGGCACCTCTCCTTGAATTCAAACGCAATACTCGTAGCGCTCTAAATGCTCATCAATTTACCCTCAAACCCATCTTCGGACGTACTGTTAAGTTTAGATACTCTTTCTTTAATCGTACATCACTAATGTGGAATGCTTTACCAATCTCTGTATTCCCGCATCACTATGATCCACAGGCATTCAAAATGCATGCATATCGACATCTCCTCTTTCTCTCCTTGATACCTTAGTGCCCACGCTGTGCCTTACATCATAAGGGTTTAAGCCCCCTAAGCGTTTGCCAATGAAAAAAACGACTTCCTAAAAAACTCCATGAAACCACGTAGGTAAGCAAAACTATGCGTACTGTATTTATGCTTGTTATGTAATATATCTTTATAAAGCTAAGCTTCTCCTTCGCTCTTGACATAAGAATAAGTCCGCTGCTGTCCATTATATGTAGTATAGCCTTTAGACTCCGAGTTTTTGTTCGTCCATACTAATAGCCTGCTGTTGCTTCTTGCAGACTTTAACCCTAGTGAGTCAAAGTTCGTACTGTATTTTAATTATAATTAAGTATAGTTATATAAGTAATAATATATAAGTATCGTATTATGAATTATTTGTACCAATTATATTGTTACTTAAAGACCATAACATACCTGAAGAATAAAAATACAAAAATTAAATTACAACAGCATGTGGTTACTTTGTAACCACACCGACCGATAGCCATGCTCCGGATCCGCCAAGCGTTTCCCCAGCAGACACTGTTACTACGAATTTATTGTCATTATAAGCTTTTATTCTGGAAATTTGTAATTTCTTCTTTTCTTCTTTTGCATTAAGTTACCTTTGACATAATTTCACTCTTCGTCACTGACGCACGCAAACTAAATTCTGAAGATGCAAAATCATCTTCGTAACAAAAATCTTGACGACATCTCCCTAACGAACACATACGCCTCATAAGATAGACTACAAGCATTTTCTGTGTAATCCCCATTGTATAGCTTGCTGCTAAGGAAACTGACTCGCTGATGGTGCATTACTCTCTCCTTTGCATTACTCTACCAGCAAGCTCCAGCATATACACTAAGCGTTTGCGTTTTGCAACTGTAACTTAAAGTGCTTTGGGTAAATTGTTGTTCGGGGTAACTATGAAGGAATCCTTTTCCGTTGCTCCTGCTGCTGTGCCATTTTGTATGCAACTCAATCTTCAACTTATTTGCATCTAATGATGGAGCGATACTGGTGCTTTGAGATATTCCCCAAAGCTATCACTCTAATGCATGTACGAGTATGTAGGGTGGATGTGTACGAATACATAAAATCTTAAGGATATTACACATTCACTGAAATGACTTCAAAATGAAAACTCAAAAAGCAACAAAATATAAAAGCAAAGTGACACTACCATCGCATCATGAAGATTCAGAGTGGGAACGCTCGCTTTTGTGTTAATCCAATGGGGACCGACCGACCTTTTTGTATCATGAATTTTAAATGGCAATTACTGCAGTTAGATGGAACATCCTTACCGCCATTACAATGTCATCTCTTACGCAGTGGAACGTTGAGGCAACAAAAAAAGACTACCTACTGAACTACTAAAATTTTGAAAAGAAAAAGAAGTTAATTTCTTTGTACTAAGATGGCCCGCACTACATGAAGCACATCACGAAATAACTGTGCAAGTATGGGAGAAATAAACGATGCTAGAAGACTGGATAAGAGACATTGTTAAGAAAGGAGATTTTACAACGTGCAGCAATTATCGTGATATATCGTTCTTGAGTACCACGTATAAGATTCTCTCCTCTATGCTTCAAGACAGGATGACCTCATACGCTAAATTATCATTATTGGCCGACACCAGACTAAAGTCAAGATATACGGATATTTAGCCTCTGAGGTAAGTTAAGCTGTGAGAGGGCAAAAACCTGTATGTGGACATAGCGGTGAAAAGTACCGGTTCAGTTTTCCTAGTGTTAACCTGTAGCCCAGGAGCTAACCTTGCCTTTAGCCATTTCCATGAGTTCACTAATCGCAGAAGGGCTCTGTCCTGACACAAGTATAACCACGTCGTCCGCATACGCTACAGCTCAAAAATCCTTAGGACCTTATTTATAACCATCAGCCGCAATAACGGCGATATTAACCCTCCCTGCGGAGTACCTCTGTTGACTGATTTGATCATGTTACTAATGTCCAAATTAACATGGATTTCTCTGCTGCCTAGCATGGAGATGATCCACTGTTTTTGAAGTTTCTCTACCCCGAATGCAGTGAGAGCCTTCTGAATGGCGTTAGTATGAACATTGTTAAAGGAGCTTTCTACGTCAAGGAAGGTGGCAAGAGTGTATTGTTTGTATTTAAGGAAGTGCTCAATCATACGCAGCACCTCGTGAAGGTCCGTAGACCTGCCTTTAAGGGCATGAGCATGTTGGAGTCCGGATTGCGTTGTATCTTGACAACACCATAATGACATGTTCTTATAACTAGGAAATATTTCACCTGCAGTTAATACACATTTCCCAAATTAACAGAATTTTCACACTAAATGACAGCAGCTCCTAATTAGGATTTGTGCCAAAAATATTACCAGAAAGATCGTAACACTTTTGACGCAGAATCGTTATTGTGTCAAGCATTGTTACGAATCAAAAAATTAAATGTGTGAAGAAAATGTGTCAAAGAAGACATTGTGTACAGAAAATGTGTATGCCTGACACAATGCTTGACACTGTGTCAAACACAATTCATTCTTTGCTTCCGTAACTGGAAAGAAACATTGTTGACACCGTTTAGTAACACATGTTTCCAAATAGGAACTCATTTTGACACCACAACATCGCCACGTCTAAAATTCTGATTATAATGCTACTTACCGCACCTAAGTGAATAGTAGTACAAGTGTTATAAGTGTTTTTGTGTGCATAATAAGTAATCACATGTGTAATTTGTGAACTTTGGCTTTTGTTAATTAAAGTTGTAAGTGTAAGAAGTTGGGTTAAATATTAATTACAAGATTCCACCAGCCAGTACGCTGCGTACACGCGTACAACCCATACAAATTTTTCATGTAAATTCTCCAATGACCAATGACCTAATGACTGACTGTTTGCTTTGCCGTGGACACCAAACGACATTTCCAATATAAACGCTTAAAAAAATTAAAACACATGCGAAACAAATGAAAGAATTCAAAACATGCGCCTAAAAGTATATTGATTTATTGAAGTGAAAGTTTAAAATTTATATGGGAGCCACTCGAACCCGGAGCCCGATCATTATCAAACTTTAATAGAAAGTATTGTCACCGGAGAAACACATGTATGCAAAGTTTGAATAAAATTGGATTGAAGGAAGTGGGTTAAAATTGAATCCCAAGATTCCACCAGCCAGTCAGCCAACCATCGACAGACTGATAACCGGGAACCGGGAAGTGACTATAGAGAATTTAAAAATATTATTCTTCGTGAATACTCGTATACGTATGGCACGTTTAAGACTTTTAAGAACTTTTAAGAACTTTTATTGTTTACTCTCAAGAAGTTTCAATGAAAAAAAATTTATATTCCATTAAAAAATTCGGCTCAGTTTAGCCCGAGATGGCATTCATTTCACTTCCTTCACATCTCAGAGCTCTAATTCCTCACTTTGAGTCATATCCTGATGGATTATTGTGTGTTACGACCTTCTTCAATGGAATATGAAATACAAATTTCTCACAAACATTTTAAATTCTTCGGGCGGGCAAATCTCTTTCAACATTTCGTCCATCTCATTTGCATGAAAGGACGACGACGAAACGGATAACATATATTTTGCCATATTGTTATGCTGGGCGGTGGTTACATCGCCCATCTGCATCATTTTGTATTCATTGTGCCGCTCAAGGATAACATGCAAATTTCATGTTCACATCAACACAATCAAAATGTGTTTGTGGGTTACTCATTTTGGTAGGATCAATGGGATGAGGATAGGCGAGTCAGTCAGTTACGATAGACTTGAACTCCTCACGAATAGTCCCAGAATCAGAGATTTCTGTGGAAATTTGCATAAACAGACTCTAAGCACTTTGTGTTTGTTGTTCATTGGAAGGAGTTGTTGGTTTGTTGGTTTGTTGGCTTGTTTGTTGAACGAAATGAATTTTAAGAACAAACAGTGATCACTGCAATAAAGACACAACATCACCTTTGGAATACTTAGGAGTAGTTGCGAGTGTACTGTTTGGCAGTCCTCGCTGATGTTATTGTTTTGAAGAAATGCAATGATGTACTTAATGATGCATCGAACGTCATTGATTATTGTTGTTTGTCGTTGTTTTGCAAGGACTCCCTTGTAACCAAAATAAGGAAACTTTTTGCGTTGGAGTAGCTGACTTACGTAGAAGATAGAGAATTCTGGAACTAGGTAGATAGGTAGGTAGGTAGGTACAGTGGTGGTCCACGCTGTGCTTGCGAGGTCCTAAATTAGCGCTGGTGTGCGCCATTTTGATGCCACGAAATTCGAGGGTTCTAGCATTGAGAAGGACAAGGTTTAAATCCAGCCTGTAGCGTTCAGGTATGAGATGATCGATGATCCTGTAATCCGAGAGCTCTATCAGGGCCACGCCCATCCCTCTCTATTACTGTGCCCCAGCACCCATACTGCGGTGATGTCCAGGAATTGACTGACCGAGGCCAATTCTTCTTGGCACTGTTGTACTAATTTCGCGTTTATTGTAGTCGCATAAATCGCCCTTATGGCAAATTGGCTATCAACACAAATACCAACCCCTCCGATTTGTGCGTTTCTGAGCCTTAATGCCCTACAGGCCTCCCTAATGGCTAGAATCTCTGCCTGAAAGATGCTAGCCGAATCGGGTAGCTTGAAAGCCCTTGACAGATTTAAATCATCTGAGAAGATACCTGCACCGACTCCGTCCTTCATCTTGGATCCGTCACTGTATAGTTCTGGGCCTATTAATGGTATTTCTGCTCCCTAACTCCCTTGTTGCCTTGTTGTCTTCTATACTTCTATTCCATGTGTCCTAGCAACCCGGTATAGACATACTTTGTTGTTCTCTCTAAGTCAGTTAAGTTTTTCCCTGGACTCCAGCATGTGCCTTGACGTGATGTGAGTACTTGCTGATTGGCTGTCCAAAACGATGGCCTCATGAAGTTCTATTCCAGATTGCAGTGCGCACATCTTTCGATGGCATGCACCTTAGCACGTATTTTGTCCCATTGCATCGGAGTACTTGGTTCTTGTCCCATTTACACCACCGCCAGCTTTCTTTGATCCATCCGTAAACGACTAAGTGACTTCCGGATGTTTTGGTATTCAGTTTCAGATTTGAATTCTTTTTAAATTCTAAAGTCAAGCGTTCACACCATGTTATCGCATGGCATGGTGGCTGGTAGTATATCTGTCTGGCAATTGAGTGCACTTAACTCCTTGATTTGTCATTCGTAAAGCCGCATACTGTGCTTAGTTATGTAGCTTATTCTACTTAGATTTGCTGGCCACCACTACATGTAGTGAAAGTGCCCCACTGTAGGCGGATACCCATGTCTCCTTTTGCTAAGACACATTCCGGCCTCTGGACTTTTTTCAATTCTTTCTCTTTTATGTGGAGCTTAGCTTGGTCCTTTCTTGGTTTAAAATGAACAAAATAGAAATTGATCCTTTTATTGTAGTCTCGTCAGTGTTATAAAGAACAAGGATAACAAGCTTAATATCCATACATAATTTAAGGAGTTAACTCTGATTTGGAAAATGCTTTTAACTTTAAATTGCTAATGTCATCATCATCGCCAAGAGGGCAATGAATTTTCCAATTAGAGACAAAACAAACAAAGCAGGAATTTTCCTTATTATCCTTTCACAATCAACTGACAGAAATAATTTGTCATCTATCCTTTATTTTCGTTATGCATTCGATTGCTCTATCGAGGTACAAAGTTTGCTTTGGGGTAAGTATCGACTGCTTCACATTCACTGCTTTTCTGGTCGCGTTCAAATCCAACAAATATGGCTGACAACTCGGACAGGACTCGTATTCGAATCAAAATCAAAATCGAACTCAAGATAGAAGATACCGCAAACCGGTGCAATGCATCAGGCAATGAATGATTCGATTGGTAATTATCATGTTTAACCAGTCGTGACGTGTGTGCTTAACCCCTGCCTGTTGGCTGTTTCGAAAGATGACGGTCAGACAGGACCCTCTGTACAGACATAGAGACATACACGCCTTGGAGAGCATTTTAACTCCGTTTCCGAGTTGAAAGTTAACTCCGGATGCCATCATCACCGTCTGACCGAAATGAAATTGCATTCCAGATCCAGGGACCGACGACTGGCACGAAAAGGGTGCTATAAAATGTTTACTATTCGCCCCGCTGCAACAGGAACAGCTGTTTAAATATGATGACCCGCCTGCCAGGATCTATCCTGTCTGCCTGCACATTTATGCAAAATGCAATAAACAGAGAGCAAACAGAGTATCCTTGCTCGTTGTGTCGCTGTTGACCCACTATCAACTGCAATGTAGGCGCTGAATGATTACACAATCCGCAATCAAATAGGCGACAACGAAGAGCGTCATCATCGTCATCATCATCGTCAACATCGTGACATCGTGAGATTATTGGGGAACTCATTTCCGTCAAAGGTTGATGTCGCGCGCACTCAACACCCTCCACGATACACGACGACGGGCGGGCGGATAATTGAAGGAAAAGTTGAACAACACCAAAGGACCTCATGTGATTTTGCAATCTGTCGTCACACAGTTGCAAGTGCATTTTGCCAGATGTTGCCACGCCACAATAATGTGTGTGATTTGTGCTGTGTATTGCACGATTTCGTTATTACAGCTTTTGTCAGTCAGCACAAAAGCAGAGCTTAAGGATACGCGAGCGCGAATCCTTGCGTTTTTGTTCACATGTCGTGGATGAGTCGACGCTTGAATAATGATGACATAAAGAGTTCTGAGATAATAATTCTCTCTCTTGTCCCTGGTAGAGTTGTTCAGTGAGTTTGTCAGGATTTCAATTTTGCATCCGCACGGCGTTGTGCTTGTCAGTCAAAGCTCAAAGCCTTATGCGGAAAACTTGTCATATCTGAAGGAAAAATTAATTTTATAGACATCACAAAATTATTTGCGTGTCTTAAGAATGACACTCTAAGAATAGATGGGTTCTTGAAAATCAATAATAGCATTTCTGGTCTTATGCATAATTGCATCGCACTCATTTCGAGAGAATTTTAATCAAATCCTGGTTGCCTTATATCTGTGTCTGTGTTCATGACATGTAATTATGGAAGTCATTCCTGAGTTACGAGATAAAAAACTTATAGCTGAGGGGAGGGTTCTATTTTCACCCCTCCGTGGTTGTTAGCTTACACAACGTTCCATGTTATAACTCTTGAACACTTTCACATTAGTCATTTAAAAAAAACACCAAACATACCGTGCTACCAGGGTAACGAGTAATATGGACAACCCTGGGTAACGAATAATGTGGACACCCCTGGTATTCAGTTTTGTGAGGCAGAGCTGTCATTTTATTCGGTTGTGAATTAGATGTGTTCCAACTACATGGTTAATTTTACAAAAATAAAGAAAACCTTTTGTTTATGAAATAAAAAGAACTGTGTTATCTTTTATTAGCGATACCTTCAGAAACATAAAAAGGTAACAATACCATATAACTCCAACGCTCCTCTAACTTTTCGATGCTTCCTTCCTTCTTAATCCGCACAATAATTATGAGGAATGTATTGCCCGACTCTGTATTTCCGCATTTGATTTAAGACACACGTGCATAGACATCTCATCTTTGACTCTACCTAGTTTCCTAAAGCGCACGCTGTGCTATGCCAAACTCGTTCGATTTTGCAGTGTGACGAAGGAAAATTCTCGCTGTCCCGTCAAGGTTGGTAATAACCTGACCGGCTCCTTCGATGACAAGAAAGGCAATGTGACGCGTTGTCATGAGATTTCTTTAACATCTTCTTAACAAAAACTTTAAAAACTATGGAGTTCAGTATGAATTTCTGAAGTAGGTGGAATATTTCAGTAGCACTGCTGGGCTCCAGAAAACATATTCTGCTGAACTTCTTGCACTGTCGTCGAATAATTAAAAGCGCTTGGGCCCCTTTTCACAAGATTTGTCATAAAAAACCTCTGCATACCTCACATAGATGTTGATTTTTTCGTCACAATAACGCACAAAACACTGAAAGTCCTTTGAAATGATGTAAAAGTAATCAGCCCATCAATCAAATCTGACTTTGTAAACGTGATTTGATTAACAATTGTGTTGTCTATTGGCTAATGACAAAATGAACCCTTCATCAAGTCAATCAAAGTCGAGAATATTCTTCCCATACATACAAAACTCTCTAACAACTGTTCAAGTGTGAAAATTTGATGTTGTCCGAAGCCATTGCCAACTGAACACACATACTCGTACTCGTATCCCTAATCGATTATCAAAGCCCCATTCAGTGACCAACAAAAACCCCAAATCGATTATCAAATTTTGGTTTTTGATAATATGAATTAGGGGTTAAGCCATTTACAGTAGTCCTTCTTCTCACCATCACAATAAAAATTTTATAGCTGCAGAAAAGCCACAAGTAACTCTGTGCCAAAGTTTTTCCTCCAAATAATTGCTGAAGGGATTGTGGGATATAAGCTAAAGAAAATACAAAAAGATGCTCGCTTTTATCGCTCGTACTGCAACAGCAACACTTCAGGTTTATCATGTCGTTTTTCAAACTGTATTAATGCCAATTATCCCCAATTCCAGGGTTGGTTACATATTTCCGAACTGGGATATGGCCCTCAAGCCATCATAAACATTTATTTTACGTCTCAAGTAGCAAGTAACACCTTTTTAGTGTGGGTATGAAGCGTTGCTACCGTACTGGACGGCTTTACATTGGAAGGAAATCCACTTTCTTATATCTCTTGGACTTCATTATATCAGCGCTTTTGGCTGAATACGTTCTCCGTTATTAAATACCCAGGACTACATACCAACAACGACTGAAAACTACTGAAAATGTGCTTAAAGGAAATCATCAAAATGTCTTGGAATAAGTCCAAAATGTACACCGCATGAGGGTTGGAGTCCAACAAGACACTTAGGTCGCTTCTTGCTTCTTATTCTTTACTGCTACAACAAAGGATAACTTAAGCCGATTCCTTGATGAGAACCAAATTGAAAAACATCTGCTCTCATGAATAAATATGTTCACACCAACTCATGGTTATAGCTGCGATATGTACGGTGGGTTAAACCATCCATCAATATGTTACAATGGGACGAAAAGCAAATTGTGTTGTGTTTTTTCTCATTAATTTAAAGCATACTAGAAAATTTGCGTCTAAATAAACTCAACAGGTTCATCTTACATCTTTTTACGTCATTGTTCTTTAATAAGGGTCAGCCTATAGTCGATCTATAATTCAAACATTCCTAAAATCATCTTTCACTGAAATCCCTGGAATCAATCTCCACAAATTCAATTCTAGCCCTTAACTGCTGATCATCTCTCGTGGAGATGGCGGAGCAGTTCAATATTCACCTGTGTTGGGTGCCGGGGCACAGAGACATTCCGCCTGATGAACTCACCAAACAAGAAACCCATCCTGAATATGGTTCTCCAGGCATACCAATCGCAACATGCAAATTTATATTAAAGCAGGATGCTAATGAAAAAACTAATCGTAGATAGTCAAACGGTAGAAATTGCATAGCGACCAAACAGATCTGGCCCAAGCTGGATCCGAAACGCTCCAAGTGTTTGATCTTTCAAAAAAGATCGCACATCGGTGCTATTGTATGTGTCATCACTGAACACTGTCTTATAGGCAGGCATGCAGCAAGACTTGGAGTCTTCTCGAATGAGAACTTCTGTAGAACTGTATGGATAAGGAGGATGAGGAGACCATTATCAATCTTCTCTATACTTGTCCAGCCCTCACCCAAAAGCATAAACCCTATATGGAAGCTTTCTTCTACAACGACACTAATATTGACATGAGCTGTCTCCTACGCTTCAAACGAAGCTCTAATTGGTTCATCGAGTAGGTGGAAGGAAATTTTTTCTGATCCGTGTAGTATCCCAATGGACCATTACTGGTCTAAGTGTGTCGGTTTCACTGACAGTCACCTTAACCTTACCTAACTTAACCTCTCGTGGTTTATGTTTGACGTTTTATTTGCAAAATGTACCCGGGGTCGGTTTAATTTTGCGTTTTATTTGCAAAGTTTTGTAACCGACACTGTAACTTGCTACCCGTCGGAAATCGACTAATCGACGGGTAAGGTTTCGTTTACTCAGCAAAATGGCGAAGATAGTGCAATCAGACTAATTGCTCAGTTTGTTCTTGATATTTTGGCTGGTTTTGGCTTAGCGTTCTATTTGCAAAGCATTCACCACGAAAACCATGAAAACCCTGTCCACTTTGACAGCTTATCCGTGGATTTGCTTTCGGGTATGGTTAGAGCTAATCGGAAGAGGCATTAAATTTCACATAATTGCCATTACAATCAAACAAAATAAATCCAAGTGCAGTAACTAATAATTGTTAACGCTATCATTTAACTCCTCAAGTTTCCATTTTGTTGTAGTTGTGTTTCTTCGAGAACATTGAATTTTCTAAATTCCATGTCGTAATTCAACTCCCCATTAAAGTGAAGCATGCACCGCTGTCTGCACTCATTATTCTTTAACGGTAATCACTGTGTAAAGGAAGACATATTGAGCAATAAATTCCCACCCACCCAACCTTAAACTTGAACTCTGCTCTGTGGGGTTTTCGCCATCTACCGCATTATGTCAAATTCAAGTCAGCATCAACATCTTCCACAAACATTTCTCGGACCGAAAAAGCAAACAAATAACAAAAGAGCCGTGTCCTTGAGTTTCGCGCGATCGTTTCATGCTCCTCCGAGCGATGGCGACAGCAAAGTCTACAACGACGACGACGACGACGCGATGGGGCACGATAAAATAGATGAATATCCTTTTTATGTCCTTCTGCTTTGAATCCATTTGGCTAAACGAAGAGCGGTAAAGTGTTCAGCATACTCGCAACATGTGAGCGTGTGCCGCCATGTGCAAGTGTGAGAATCTGGCGATGTAAATCAGTTTTTGACAGGTTGATTCATTAGACGTCTGGTGAGGCGCGGAATTTGTGTTCCTCGCTTGGCAGATTTGATGTGTGTGTGTGTGTGTGTGTGGGTGGGTGAGTGGCGCGGTGTCACTTTCACTCTGCGATTTCTTTTTTTAAATGGCGTTGTTGACAAGGACAGTCAAGAATTGCTTAACTAGGAGAGCAGACAGAGAAATAAATGATGGCATTATCGCAGTTGCTTTTAAAAAAATCATAAAATCCTTTCCACCGGCCGACCCCCTTTGGTTAATACGGTTGTCAGGACGTTTGTCTGTTTGCTATCAGAGGTGACACCCCCAGCAATATGACACTCAGCTTATTGTTTGTACTCGAACGTGCGAGTGTGTATGGAAACAAAGGCGTTAACACCATTTTGCTTTGTGATGCAATGCAATGGAGGCGACCAACAACAATTTGCATGTAGTTGATAAAAGCGCAACAGTTTGTTGTTGTTTTTGTCGAACTGTGGGTGGAACGGAGCTGTTTTAGGGCTTGCAGTCCTATAGATTTCACTTAACGGATTATCATTATTTAGTTGTATGTTGGTTGGTACGCAGCGCTGGTGTTAAGAGGGAGACTTGCTGAACTAATACTGTGTCTTGTTCGCAAATTATTTCTGACCATAAACAACATGACAACAACAATGTAATTGCACGTAGAATATTTATTATGAATAATGTGAACGGCGGCAGAGCACCATGCGTGGTAGTGCGTCGTTGATTATGTCATCCTGTGGTGCCGAATGGTGCCAGGAAGAGCGGAGCAAATATAATGGAACACAAATAAATGATAATCACAACTCGGCAAATGGCTGACAATTGCAAACATTGCATTTTGCTGGTGCTGTGTTGTGTTGGTGGTGCATATAATTAAACAAAAGTGCCGAGTATTTGGCTGACTGCACAATTGTCAGACGCTTTGTCAGATTGTCATTTTGCGCCAGCGCCAGCGGTCAAATCAAATCAATTAAACGCACACACTGTCCAGATTATTGCTTGCAATCAATGCATGGACATCATGTTCGTATTATTGTTTGGGTGGTTAGAGAGTATTCAGGCATTTTGGTGTGTTGTTCCAATGTTGGCCAAAATCAAGGTGCAAACAGAATTTTTGCATAACTTGCGAATTAATTTTGGAAATGATGACTAATCATAATAATGTTAATGAGAAGGATTGGTATTGGTAATAAGTGTAAATATAAAAATATCCTGTAAATTATTTGAAATGAGTATTCAATCTGTGCGAGAAGATGAACCGAAGAAGAATAACAATACTAAACAGATTTATTTACTAAATACAAATATAACTATTAATATAAAAAGTAAAAGCGTAGTTAATAGTTTAAGACACAAAAATGAACTTCCTCTGCGACGCGTTGAAAACAGAAGAATGAAATTGAACTATTAACGACTGTATCTGTCAGATGCAAGAATGACTTTAGGCTTGTTCAGTTTGCTTGCTGTCATGGTTGTGGTAGAGTGACACGGAACGATAAATACTCCCCCTCGTTACGTGACTATAGACTTCACACCAATGATCTCAAGACACTTCCAGTGCTTAGGTCCAGCTAAACTTCGTCTGCGACGCGTTGAAATCAGAAGGATAGAATTAAATTATTAACGACACTATCTGTCAGATGCAAGAATGAGTTTAGGCTTGTTCAGTTTGCTGTCAGGATTGTGGTAGAGTGACACGGTACGTGACTATAGACTGCACACCAATGATCTCAAGACACTTCCAGTGCTTAGGACGAGCTAATCGTTTTGTTAAAATGTCTGCTTCCATGTCCTCAGTTGTTGGTAGGTAATGCTTCCTACACAAAGTTATGCCTGACATCAATATGTTGGGTACGGGAATGAAATACAGGATTCGAAGCGAGTTTCTGAGCTCCCATGTTATCACATAGGACCGACACATCCTTCACAAGCGACTCAAATCCAGGTTCTCTGATGAATCTTTGCAGATAAATACCTTCCTTTACAGACTCAGTGAGACTCATGTATTCTGCTTCAGTGGAATAGAGTGTCACAGTCCTCCTCTCTTCACGCGACTACCAAGTAATAGGCCCACAGTCGAGGATGAAAGCATACCCAGTCTGTCATTCGGGCAATTGACCCAATCTGCATCCACCATACCTGTCAATCCGGTTTCCGATGGTGCATACATCATAATCATTCATCAAACCTATGTTTTTGGTACCCTGGAGATAGGGCAACACTCGCTTGGCGGCAACCCATTGTTGTGGCTATCGTTAAATTGGCTTAGTCAACTTACAGCGCAAGCTATATCGGGCGAGTACTCATTGCCAGTCACATGAGCGATCCTACAAGCTTACGATATGGCACCTTCCTCTGATCATCGTCGTTTGCCTCCAAGTTTCACTTGTTTGGTACGCCGACACACATCGGAGTTGAAACTAGTTTACTATCTGCCATCCCGAATCGCTGCAGTGCATCACCTATGTAACCTCGTTGATGTATAGAGTATCCATCAGCTCTTTTGATGAACTCTACACCTAGACAATATTGAACTGCACCAAGATCTTTAAGAGCAAATGTTTTCAATAAACTCTCGTTAAGTTGTTTAACAACACAGGCGTTCCGAGAGATGACTAGGATATCATCCACGTAGAAAAGCACGATAAGCATATGTCTCCCCGAACACTCCATGAAACACGAACGTATACACAAGTGTCAGACTTGGGGATGTTATCCAAAAGGCTGCAGTTCTTGGTTAAGACTCTCGTACCAGCATCGTCCCGCCTGACGCAGACCGTAAAGCGCCTTCAGTTAGGCTTGTTCAGTTTTCTGTCATGGTGTGGTAGAGTGACACCAAACGATAAAGTAGAACTCCGATATAAATCGCGTTTGAAAATCGTAGAAAATAAGTTGAAAGAAACTATATAGCTCTTATTAAAGACAAACTTTCTTGGATGCAGAATAAAAAGCATAGCAAAATAGGCAAATGAATCAGCCATAAACAGGACTAAAGCAACAAATTATGTTAAAGAGGAAATAATAACATACGAGACATTCAAACCCTACAAGGCACCAGGACCAGGGGCCTATTGCATAAAACTACAAGTGTTGTAGTTGTATACTGGTAACTACCAGCGCAAATAAAGTAAGGAGTTGTAATATTGAATCGGATATGATCTTTTTACTCTTAAAAAATATACAAAATGTTTTTTTGAAAGCTGTAGTTGTTTGTTTCTTTAAACATGAGATATGTCGGCTACTATGAAGCATTCAGGTGAGAAATAAAACTTTTCTCTGATACTAAAAAAATCGGGAGCGTGTACGCTTCTGTACGCGCGTTAGAAGTTATACTTCTTTGGCGTGATTGAAGAAATAAACGTCAATAGGCAGACCCCGAAAATACCCCCAAAAGATTCCTAAAATACCATCAAAAGAATCCCAAAGTACCACCAAGAACACTTTTAGCAGACCCCAAAATATTTCCAAATGAATCCCAAAAGACTTACCAAAATACCTTTCAAGAGACTCTCAAAATACCTTCTTAAAGACCGAGAAGGCCCCCAAATGACACCCAAAATATACTCGAATGACTCCCAAAGGACCACAAAAAACCCCTCAAAAGACCCCAAAGGATCCACCGAAGAACCTCTCAAAAGACCCTCCAAAACACTCCCAAAGAAATCCGAAAACAGCCCCAATTAACCTCAAATGACACTAAAAAGTTCCCCAAATGACCCCTAACCAAAAAACCCCAAAAAGACTTCAATAATACAAAATCACTTCTACACGATGTCTAATGTCTTCAATCAATTGTAATTTGTGTTGAAAAGCGTTTAGCGGTTTGTTAACTGGGTAGTGGGTGGATCAGCACTGCGTAGCGGGAAATGTAAAAGTCATTGTGTCGCACTTTCGTACCGCTGTCTATTTTACCATCTACTAAACGCGCCAAAAGAAGTATAACTTCAAAATTAAATGGCAGGAAATGTTCTTTCAAATGATAATGAAGTTCATTTTTTGAGATTTTTTAATTTTTGCAAAAATCAGCTCTAGATGAATTAACCCTTGATAACATATGTGCTGTGTAAAAGTTATGTGTACTTTCAAATTAACGCCGCCGCACCCAACACACACATGTGCTTCATTATTTGGAAGCCTACTTGTTGCTTAGTCAGCCAAATTTCTCCTTTCATTGTTCTGCATTTCAAAATGTGAAATAAATTAACCATAAAAACGATGACGTAAATGTTAACATATAACATACTAACTGCTAACCCTTTCACGTTATGTTGTAATCTGTATTCAGCGTGAAAGGATTGAAAGGAAACTTTGAAAAGTTTTAACGATCGTTGTTGTCAAAAGCACAGCCATAAAAAATGTCAACTGACACGTTCCAGCAGTATTTGGGTAATGAAAAGTAAGTCAACAAAAAAATGCGCTCGTCTGAGCAACATACCTGGCAGCATCAGCACCCCCCGCAAAATAGGGATACCATATTAGAGATAATATTCCGTCTTACCCCTGACAGAAGTGCAAAAAAACCAAAGTTGAAATATTTGTTGGGATCATAATCGTGCAGCAATATAAGTAGGTCGATACTAAACTGGTTGGTGCTTTTACCCACGGTTCACGCATTAAACGTTCTTTGCCGAGCAAATGATGATTATTTGGGCATTTTGAAGCGAAAGTCACGCGCAACCTCCTTTCCGTCTCTCACCGTGCCATTTCAATTTGGAATGGCGCACTTGGTTCCAACATCGTCATCATGTGAAGCAAATGGCAAAACACGGTTGCATAAAATTTAATGACAGGTCGTTCGCTGGCACACAACGAGTCGTTATGCATTGTCTTCGTTTATTATCGCTGATGGTTACTTTGGCTCCGACCTACTCGCCTACAGACGCGCTAATGGCGGTAATCGGCGCGTTAGGAAAATGTTCTTCCATCCCCTACCCAACTTAGATACCAGCAGACTTTACTTCACTTACGCTAAACTCTCTGACTAATAGTCGCAGTCTATAATTCACAAGCGCCCATCCGCTATTTACATACAGTACGCTACTACCAGTTTTTGGACGGGAAGAATGCTATATACGCGGTATGCAAATTCGTGACCACTTTTCGTGCTCCGACGGCATAAAAAGTTGAATTCCTTTTCGATTTTGTTGGGCGGGGAGGGTGGAGGGAGCGAACACCATTCTTTTCACACAAAAAACAACACAGTGCCAACGTAACAGTAAGTTATGTGCCGACTCGCTATTCATGCCAGGAATATCGAATCACGCCTTACGACCACATCTGGTAGGAAAATGTAAGCAGTTATTTGGCTAATAGCACCGCGCTATTCGACTATAATTTGGAACTCATCTCTTTCTTCCTCCAGGACAGACAAACAGAGTAGATCTCGCTCTGGAAATCGTTTTTCTTGTCTGCCCATTCGGCTTCACCCACTGGCTAACTTCCGTTTCTTCGGGTCTTTGGACGGGTTCGCATATGTGTGGATGATCTGATTTACTCGGCTTATGAATTAAATAAATAAAATTCTCAATTCCTTGCTGGGCAAAAAATATCCGTTTGGGTTATTTTTTAAATGTGTGAAAGACAATCATGTATGAGAGCACCGTGGGATTTAAATTAAAAACTGCAGTTAAAAACCAATTTGGTAACAATTCGATACGACTCTGTTGTTGTTTTGATGAAATATCAGGTTGGTAATATTGTTTGCAAATGAAACTCTTGAGTGTATACCTTCAAGGCCATGTAACGTTTTGTACCGTCCTTTTTCGTGCTGGTAACTTTTGCCATAACGTTTTACGTGTAAGGGATGTGTAAGGGATGGTTGTTTTCCTTGACATTAAGGGTAATAATAATAATAATATTCGGCGCGACAGACCTTTGCGGTCCAAGGCCTAGGCCTGAGCAACGTCGCCCACAGACATTAAGGGTACTTTCGATAATACTGGCTTCGACTCAATAACAAAACCAATCAGTACCAGAGGTATCGAGTACTCGACCAACGAATGGATACGGTCCATGCTTGAAAGCCGAGTTATCACTTCCTCCACAGGGAGATTATCTGTGTCGGTGACTGCAAATAAGGGCTGTCCACAATGAGGTGTCCTTCCTCTCCTCCTGTGGTCACTCGTCGTAGACAACCTTCTAGCCGATCTTAATAGATTAATTATTTATTAATTAGCGGTAAGCACAGCACGACCCTTATAAATGTCATGCAAGGTGCGTTACTTCATGACAATCCTTGGAAAACCGTTCTAGTGCCTTTCACAAAACTCGGTCCGAGTTGGCACCACTTTAGATGATTCCTGTGAGGTTAAACAACTCGGCGCCATCCCTGATAAAAGGCTAAACTGGAATTCTCATATCAAGGCACTCTGGCTCTACGGTTGAACTTGGGGTCTTAATCCTAAAATCATACATTGGATTATATACAAATGATGATAAGACCGTATGCGTATGCGCCCATCGTTTGGTGGCCGAAGGTTCTTGAAGAGACAACGACAACTACGCTTCAGAAGCTACA
Source organism: Nephrocerus scutellatus (assembly GCA_947095585.1). Classification (NCBI taxonomy): domain Eukaryota; kingdom Metazoa; phylum Arthropoda; class Insecta; order Diptera; family Pipunculidae; genus Nephrocerus; species Nephrocerus scutellatus. Next base: position 92,275,316 of record OX352765.1, on the reverse strand, counting down.
AAGAATTGCCTGGTGTCATGCTCACCTGCCCTACGACTGCATTAGAAGCTTTTGTAGAGTTTTCACCGCTCCAAATCTTCCTTTGGAGGAAGGCCACTAGATGCGTTATTAAGCTGCAACTAGAATACGGGTTCAAAGCAGGTGACTACATGGGACACCTGAAAATTCTTGACTCGTTTATTGAAAGAGACATGTTTTGCACCATCCCCGACACCATAGCCAGGGAGTACTGTTTCGGCAGGTTATTTAAGGTAATAATATTGGACCGCGCAATCTGGTCTAAAGGTGTTCCAGCAATGGCCGCTAAAGTGCTGACTGGTACAGAGACGGATCGAAGATGGAATGGAGTAGGAACTGGTATTTTCGGAACCAACACCAAAGTCTCGATAGCATTGGGTATGAGTCCCACGGTTTTCCAGGCGGAGCTCCATGCCATTGAAGTCTGCACTAGGATTAACCATAGTATTATTTCGGCGCAATGATGTATATCTTTTCAGACAATCAAGCAGAAGATTTCGGTCCCGTCCGTAAAAGAAAGTCGTGTTGTGCCCACACCTCAATTTTTATATATTCCGAGTGTCGTGTGTCGCGTGTGACGCGTGTGATGGGTTCATTTTTTCAACTTCTTTGAAGTTCTTTTAAAACAACTTCAACACGACCTAGAAAGTTGTAATTTTGTGAGTGTCTAAGTCCAAAATAGCATTTTTTACATTCCGAGTATGACACGTATCGCGTGCTGCGTGTATTGCGTGTGATGGGTTGAAAAAAATTCTTCGACTTCTTTGAGGTCCTATCTAACCAACTTTTACACGCCCTAGAGAGCTGAAATTTTGTGAGTGCCGAAGTCTAAAATAGCATTTTTTATATTCCGAGTATGACGAGTGTCGTGTGTCGCGTGTGGCGCGTGTGATGGGTGGATTTTTTTCAACTTCTCTGAGGTTATTTTAAAGCAACTTCCACACGACCTAGAAAGTTGTAATTTTGTGAGTGTCTAAGTCCAAAATAGCATTTTTTACATTCCGAGTATGACACGTATCGCGTGCCGCGTGTATCGCGTGTAATGGGTTGAGAAAAAAATTCTTCGACTTCTTTGAGGTCCTATCTAACCAACTTTTACACGACCTAGAGAGTTGAAATTTTGTGAGTGTCGAAGTCTAAAATAGCATTTTTATATTCCGAATATGACGCGTGTCACGTGTTATGGGTTGGGTTGGTTTAAGGTCCTTTTTAACCACCTTCCACAACACGTAGAGAGTTGAAATTTTGTGAGTATCTAAGTCCAAAATACCATTTTTTATATTCCACATATGACGCGTGTGGCACGTGTATATGGTTTGAAATCGTGCCGTTTTCTCGTTTTTGATCACCTTTCGCACGATCTTTGTGAGCGGCTCAATGTCATGGGCCCCTTTTGATATCCCGGTTTTGACGAGGGTCGCGAGTCGCATATGGCACGTGTGAAGCGTGGAAAAAAGAAATTTCTTTGAAATAGCTCCGACCTCAAAAACAGATATTTTGGCGATTATTACCAAATATGGCGTTTTTCGAAGTATATATAAAAGTTTGTTCCCAAAAAAGGAAGTATTTTTACATTTACTTGTTCCTTAAATGAACATATCACGATTTGCTTTACGTCCCATTGTACAATTTCGGTGGGTGGTTTTGCACAAAGTGTGAGCCCAGCTAATATTCATTCATGAGAGCAGCTGTTGTTCAATTTGGTTCACATCAAGGCGAATCAGCTTAAGTTATCCTTTGTTGTGGCCATAAACGTAAAAAGGCATAAGAAGCATCCGACTTTAATGTTTTTTTGGCCTGAAAGCTGTAACCCTCATGTTGGTGTATACTTTGGACTTATTCCAAGAAATTTGGATGATTCCCTTTTAAGTCCATTTTCGGTAGCTGTCAGAGGTTGTTGGTATGTAGTCCTGGGTATTTATGAACGGGGAACGTGTACAGCCAAAGGCGCTGTATTGATGAAGCCCGAGAGATATAAGAGAGTGGATTTCCTTCTGCTGTAATGCCGTCCAGTATGGTAGCAACGCTCCAAATCCACAATAAAAAGGTGTTACGGTGTGCAACTTGAGACGTAAAATAAATGTTTATGATGGCTTGAGGGCCATATCCCAGTGCGGACATATGTAACCAACCCTGGAATGGGGGATAATTGGCATTAATGCAGTTTGAAAAACGACATAATAACCGTCAAGTGTTTCTGTTGCAGTACGAGCGATAAAAGCGAGCATCTTCATGTATTTTCTTTAGCTTATATCCCACAATCCCTTCAGCAATTGTTTGGAGCAAAAATTTTGGCACAGAGTTACTTGTGGCTTTTCTGCAGCTATAAAAATTTTATTGTGATGGTGAGAGAAAGGACTGCTGTAAATGGCTTAACCCCTAATTCACATTATCAAAAACCAGAATTTGATGATTTTTTTTGCTGGTCACTGAATGGGATTTGATAATCGATTAGGGATATGTATGTAAGTTCAGTTGGCAATGGCAGTGGACAACATCAAATCTTTCACACTTGAATAGTTGTTGGAGAATTTGTTGGTTTTTCTTGGGAAACTGATTTGTGTGCATGGGAAGGATATGCTCGACTTTGATTGACTTGATGAAGGGTTCATTTTGTCAGTAGCCGATAGACAATCAAGTCACGCTAAGAAAGTCAGATTTGATTGATGGGTTGATTACTTTAACATCATTTCAAAGGACTTTCAATGTTGTGTGCGTTCTTGTGACTAAAAATCAACATGTGCGTGAGTTATGCAGAGATTTTTTATGACAAATCTTGTGAAGTAGAAGTATTGTCTTAATACAAAAAGGGCATCTGCGCTTATAAGTATTAGACAGTCCAGGAAGTCAATCCTAGTGCTCCAGTCAATCCTAGTGCTCTGAGTGCTGCCTGGCTATCTAAAAAGATATATAATATAGCGCCCTTCAATCCTTTACTAAGGTTAATTCTATCACAGATCTTAATGGCATGGAGTTCTCTCTGAAAAACCGGAGGGACTTTTTCCCATTGGTGTCGAGACTTTGATGTTGGGTCCAAAGACACCAGCTCCAACTCCAGTTTCCATCTTTGATCCATCTGTAAACCAGACCAGATGTCTAACGTCTAGTGCCGGAACACCATTGCACCAGTTTAGCAGTGACAGGTAAAGCAGTGATAATCGTGCAGTCCGCATAACCAAGGGCGATGTAGCCTGATCTGTGAAGATCGACTAGAAGATTGTCAATTACTAATGACCACAGAAGGGGAGAAAGCACTTCTCATTGGGGACATCCCTTAACTGCAGTCACAGACACAGACATTCCTCCCGAGGAGGAAATAATATCTCGACTTTCAAGCATGGCCCTTATCCAATGATTGGTCGAGTTTTCGATACCTCTGCTACTAAACTATTTACCCTACTAGTAATACAGACCCATTGGCCAGATGCGTTCGTGTACGTGTATGTCGCACGAGTAAACGAACCTGGAAAATGAACCAGGAGTAGGGTTCTGGTTGTATCCTCACGGCCCGACGTGTAGGTGCCATCGGCCTTTTTAATAAACCTACACACTTTGTCTGATCCTTAACTAATGCCTTGTCGACTCGTGCCGCTACTGACATTTCAACAATATTTTCCCAGCATTTCCTCGATGTGGCACGTTTGGATCGTCTTTATTCAGACTTGTACTCTGTAAGGGCGAACCTATAATCGTCCCAAATGTTCGTGCGCTTAGCTGATTTGATGAGTTTTCTAACTTTCTTGTTAAGCTTATCCAGCTACACAAGCTGGTTTTAGGAACACAGCTGTCATGAAAGGAAGAGAGCAACACACCATTAAGTTGATATGCTGCCTCATCTAGGTCCCCTGTGGACTTAATAGATGTGACAAGCATATCTACCTAAGAGAGGACAAGTCCCCGATATAGATTCCAGTCGGTGGACTCTGGGTCATATCTAGAAGAAGCACGTACCAGTTTGCCAGGAAGGGCAAACATGCCAGTCAGTTTTCAATAAGGTTGTAGATAAATGGACTAGTGAGAGTGAGTTCAAGTACCTTTTCACGAATCGCATTTATGAAGGTAGGTTTGGATCCTTTATTTGGTATATCTACATTACTCCTAATAAGATATTCTAAAAGACACTCACCCTTCTATTGATGTCGCTGCTGCCCCAGACCTCGTGATTTGCATTTTTATCACATCATATGAAGTATTGGAAGTTTCTGTTCCGGCAGTGCTCTATCAGCTCCTGAACGTCTAAGGGCGGAATGTTTTCGCCGTCGCTGGGGAAATATGCTGAAGCACTCTGTGTTCTGTTCTGTTCTGTGTTCAGGGCAGGGCCACCAAGTCTTTCGTTAAAAATTCTGGAATAGGAAGAAAGTTGATGGCGCCGATAAAGCAGGCTGCCCTCCGCACCGGTTCCTCGAATTTACAGATCAACTTACTTGTACCATTCCGTAGACCTTTTATCTGTCCGCTAATCAACCAAGGCTCTTGGATGGGTTATATTTTCCTCGGCAAACCGCTTGCTGAGGGTAGCGGACGCGCCCTTCGCGTGATGCAGGCTCACCTGTAACACCCTGATGGAGCTCATTAGTCCTCCCTGGATGCTGTAGTTGATGGGGCAGCTTTGGCAAGAGCAAGAGCCTCTCTCTATCATTGCCCATGCGTAAAGCATGTTTATGTCGCTCTTCTCTCTATCGAGTTCAATTTATTGAATCCACCTCAGTTTTGCTGGATCAGTAGCCCATCTTATGTAATCCCAATAGAAGAGCATGCGGATTTCTCTGAGATGACGCTACATGCATCAAGGAATGTGGATTCGTCAGAATCAGAATTGGCTGATTCCACTTTCTCAGTTCTGACGCCATCGCGAGTTACAGATGGGCCCGTATGGCTACGCCGTCTGAAATCTGGGTAGGATTCGGCTGCTCAACACCAGACCGAGCAGTTGAGAGTTAGCCATCCAGAGCTCAACATCTTCTCAATAATAACCAACGCGTATCCGGGAAAGGAGGTCACCCATGACACAGCCCGGTATGCCATGGGAAGGCCAGCTGAAACCCAAGGTCGCCAGGTATTCAGAGTCCGCATAATATCGAATAAGCACCCTCTTAGCCATGCATCAATTCCACCTTGGATCAGGAATACCTTCTACTGAGGATAGGACTAGTCCGTTGCCTCAAACTCTCCTCCTTTACATTGGCTTAGGACACGCATGCTAGCCTTGTAGCAATGCGGAGTTAAGAATAGCATTACTAAGCTGGTAAGCTTTCTCACAGGTCACTGTGGCTTGCAGTATCACCTTAAAAAAATTAATATAGGCTCAGACACGGAATGTAGGATCTGTTCGGGAGGTGATGAATCATCCAAGCACATTCTCTGTGAATGCCCGGAATTCCTTTGGTTAATGAAATATGTTCGGCGGCGGAGCTGAGAAACTCTGCAACTAAGGACATACTATCCTTCATTAGAGAGGTAGCACGGCGTCTCTAAGACTAAATATCAATAGATCTTATTAGGTGGCAGTGTCAGCCACATGGGCTAGGGTCTAGGATAAGAAAGAAAACCACGACTTGCCAATCACTGTTTGAAAATTTGACAAAAATGCAACACAATACCCATAAAGGTTGAACTTTGCACACACACATATGCATCAACATGTAATAAGGCAGCATATCGGAAGCAATTTACAATTACGCCGCACTAAACAACGCACAAAGAACACCAAACAACAAAACAAATTTTGCAAACAATGGGGAGTCAGCCATGAGCTCTTCCTCCTGCAAATGAGTAACTATTTTAATTACAAGTACAAGTACTGTGTGTGTGGTACTTGTACGTGGTACACAACCTCTGCAAACCTATTATTTTCCAAGAACCTTTTCGATAGCAACAACAATCCATCAACATCATCATCGCATCAAAATAATGAGCAAAACAAAGCAAAGAACTACAATTTTGAAACCAAATTCGCTTCACAAACACAAACACAAAAGCCAAAGTCATCCTTTGGTTCTTTTGATGGAAAGCTCAATCTTTCATTGCTTCATAATCAACTTCCAACTGATATCCACCCGTTTGCTTAGCACAGCCAGCCTAGCAGGGCTTATGTGAAACAATTTGGGGGAGCAATGTCGTCGTCGTAGTCGCCGTAGTAAGGGCGTAACTCAAGGATTAAATACAAAATAACATTCTTCGCTTGTTTTGTTTTTGCCTTGGGCACAGATTTGTTTTTTTATTCAGAGCTTAGTTTCAACTTTGGGCTATTTGCCGGCGTACCAGAGTGGACCTAATAATGTAGTGTGTGACACAATGACGTGATTAGGCGAAGGAGAGAGTCGGGATAACACGATGGTAATGCTAATCAGTATACAAGTAGTACAGGACATCAAGTACGACAGCGCATATATATTAGACGAGTATAGTGTTTGTTTGTGTGTGTCTGTGACTAATCCTTATTAACTTACACTCTTGATATATGTGACACGTGTAAATACGTACTGGACTGGTTTCTCCTCCAATTTATGCAAACGACAAAAGACAAATAGCAGGTAGTGTAATAGAAAATAGAAGGAAGACACACACACACACACAAATAGCAACTGACATATATCAAGAGTGGGAAGTCTATGACAGGACAGGACAGTGGGCTATAAAGTAAAGCACAGTCGAGTTGATTACATAACTGAGCGAGTCGAGTACAAAGGTCATTGTCGTTTCGGTAAGAACTAAAAAGAACAACAACAACTGTATAATACCGTTAACTTGAGATGCCCATCAACTATTCGTTAATCCAATTGAAGCTCCACTTGTTTAGCCTTTGAGTGCACAATCGGCGAAGGCTGAGGCCAACCAAGCAAATAAGCAAGCAACGCTGTTTCATTCGGTCGGGTCGAGTCGCTTCCATTTTCAAAAGAAGAAGTATAGGACAAGTCCGTTGCTTCACACGCTCCTCCTTTACCCGGGCTTGGGACCGGCATGCTACTTTCGTAACAAGACGGAGTTCAGTGCCCGTGGTCGTACACAATTTTTTATTACCGCAAGTAACACTTATTGAGAAAGTTTTCTAATTATTGCAACATCATATTTGGCTTTACAACCGGGGTCCGGTCATGTCCGATATTTATGGGACATCGCGGTGGAAAAATTCATAAGGAAATTAAGAGGGGATAATGTCCTCATGGTGTGTGTGATGCTAATTCCAGTCACAGCCTCTGTGGGTAGCTCAGAAGATAACGAACCGGCTGAGTCCTTTTTTTGATTTTCTCGAAAAATATACTCTTTTCACACGCCCATAGACGAAAGTGACTGTTTCATAGACTATAACCTAGCTTCGAAAGTAGCCGTTATACACACTAGTGAGTTCACATATAAAATACTTTTGTTATTTACTTCAGTCACAACGAACACACATTCCTAGAGTAATTTTGCATTGCATTGGTTTAGCAGAAAAACCGGTTTTGGTGTGAGAAATAGCGTACATTACTCGCAGAAAAGTGCTTATCGCCTCGACCTTTTATCCGTACTATAATCTCAACTTTCCTCGCTCGTTATGTAATATACTATAAGATACACAACACTAGTAGTACTCCTACCTTTATCTTTCTGAGATCGGATAGGTATAATGGATGGTAGGAAGTGATAGATGTCACATTGACTACTAGGAATTTTCAATTCATGGTTAACAACTGGACTGTCTCCAGTGTCAACTCCTCCTATTCCGATCATAGATATATAATGTTCGACCTGTCTCTCCAGTCGGAGAATCAAACCATACAGAACGAACTGGATGAAATTCAGTAACGTTATCCAGACAAAACTGTGCAAAATTTCTTCTATTGAACCAGCTTCGATTGCGGAAGTGGACTCCAACATTTAGTTGTTTGAAAGCGCCATGAATTTGGCCATGAAAATATCATGCCCGATCAGTCGCAGTAAGAAAAAGCACCAACCTGGAGCGATAAACTGAATAAGCTCAGAAGGCTGTCCAGATTCATGTTCAACATCTGTTATACTAATAATTCATGGCAACCCTTCAAGGACTGCCTTAAAACATACAAGAAAGCGATCCGGAAAGCTATGGACGGAGTTTTGTCAATCCATTGTGTCCACAAAGGAATCGGCCAGAATATTGTTACGAAAAGTAGTTAGAAGCGCATATAATAGAATTCGAATCCTAAGGTAAATCGTAATGTACACCGCATAATAAAAGGAAGTACTTTTTTGTAGTATACTTTTAGGCTATACGATTATTTGAAATGTAACCGCCTTTAAGTTTGAATCATTATGTACTGGTCAAAAATGTAGTCAAACCGGCTTGTGCGGTTTGCCCAGTTTTTGCGAAAGAACATGATTGAAACATGTGGTTTATTTTTAGAAGATGACTCATAACATATAAGTATCGCTAGTTGTAAATAAGGGAATAAGACTACAATTTTTTTGGTCTTTTCTCGATATTTCTGTCTATAAGATTAGAAGTTTCTGGAAGCTTTTAATTGAGTACAAATAGATGCGTTAGGCCGAAGTAAGTTAGTTCTTACTTGGAATTCAACCAGTGCAGTTGCAAAACTCTTGCAGAAATAGAAGTGAAGTAAAAGCATTGTTGTAATTAGTGTTACCAGTTATCACCAGTGAGAGAGAACTTTAGTTAACTTTACTGTTTGATTATTAAAGTAGTTATTTGTAAATTAATAAACTTGTGTTGTGTTTTATTTGCAAAATCCTTTACGAACTCGAAATCCTAAATTTCGTATCAATATGTAATATTCTATCCAAATACAACACTTGTCCGACCCTTATAAAAAGACCGGATGGCAGTTGGTCAGAATCAACGGCTGAAGCTTTGGACATCTTAGTAAATATATAATAATAATAATAATATTTGACGCGACAGACCATTGCGGTGCAAGGCCTAACTTCTCGCGACCATTTGTGCTGCACATGTTAACTTTTGGACACAAATGGAAGGGACCTACAATTTAAGGCCGGATCCGAACGGCTAATTGAGAAGCTTTCCGTGACAAGGTGTTAACTATTCTCGGAACGTTTGTCACCCATTCGCGAGAGGTGGGACACCGTGAAAAATACTTTTGGTGTTGCTGGGATTCGAACCTGAACCTCCTGCCCAGCAGCCATGTGCATTACCACTGAGCCACGGCGCCCACATCTTAGTAAATACCCACCCCATATTCCGCATGTAAGGACTCGGGCTCAGCTCACTGGCTGAGTGCTCCTGAAAGATAGGCAGTGACGCCATGCGAAGTGGATAACATTACAATCCACAAAAAGGTTTCCTGGGCCATTCGCAGTTTTTCTGCGTATAAATCACCTGGCCTTGACAGCATTCTATCATGCTTCAGAAGGTGTGTCGGCCCCTTGGTTAGTGTATATTTTCAAAATTTGCCTAAGAATGCGGTCTCGCCATCGACCGCAGGCGGCTTCAAAATTCCTTTCTCGGTACGGGAAGACTCTGATACTGCTTTGTTGATTGATTTCTCTGTCCAACAGAGAGTGACGAAAGTAGCTTCTGTCTCTACCTCTCCCTCCACAAAAGAGTAATTTATCCAATTGTCCAGTTTTTCACTTCAGCTTGTATTGTAGCATTGCTGTACATTTGCTTGTCCTGCTGGGACAAACTAACGAATTGCTGGCCAATTTAACATTCACCACAGTTTCTTCAATCTTCAAGCTTAAAGCAAAGCAGCAAAATCTCTTAAATAATTAACCACCTTCTCGTACACACAAGGTACCTCAGCGCAAGGCGGCTACCTACAATGCAACGTTCTTGTACGTTGAGCTATTGAGCACTTTTTTTATAGCTTTCATTAAAAAATTACCAACAGCTTCTTAATATAGGTCAGCTGGTAAGACGGTGATGATGGCGCCAATGCAGCAAGCAAGAGCCGGAAGTGCTGACAGAATGCTATACACTGTTGCGTCCTTAGCAATGCAGTATATAAGGAACAGCAACTCTTACCTGAATAAAGGAAGTGGCTCCTTGAAAAGCACTGCATGTACAGTTTTTTCATGGCTTTGTTTTTGTTACTTTTTTCCTATAAACAGTCAAAACTAAAAGTAAACGTATTTGAAAAACACACTCGAATGACTGCAACTGCGGAAGTTATTTTATCCTGCGGTATTTTCATATATTTTTCGTTAATTTATTTCTCTTTGCGTGTACGTACTCGTACATTAGAAAATCAAAGTTTTTATTTTTCAATTTTGAGCACGCGAATTGGAACTAGCACCCTTATACTGAAAGGCTTAGCACAGCGTGGGCTTTAAGGTTTAGGATGAGGAAAAGAGGAGATGTCTATGAGCTTCTGTTTTAAATGCCTGTGGATTGTAGCGATGTCGAATAACAGGCAAAGCGTTCTACATACGAATGATGAACCGATGAATCGATGAACTTAACTGTACGTCCGCAGATGGACTTGCGGGTAAACTGATGATCATTTAGAGCTCCACGAGTATTGCGGTTGATTTCAAAGGAGAGGTGAGATGCAACTGACTATTTCTCTCTGTTGTTAATAGCGGTAAAACAGTGACAAGCAGGAAGCGTTTATGTGGTGTTCGAGCAAATCTATTGACATTGCAATGTTTTCATTTTTCATCACCGATAAGCTTTAACGCTCGCTTTTGTATTCTATCTAGCATATGCATGGTGGACCTTACTAGATATGACAATTGTATTAAAGTTTGGCGCGAATAAAAGCCTTGTAGGTAGTTGCCAGATCAGAAGGAGTAAAATATTTCTTGCACCTTGTCAGAAAAGCTAAACATTAAGGAGCATTTTTGGCGTTCGCGAATATGTGATCGCTCCAACGAAGCTTTTCGTTAACGCACATACCGAGAATTGCAGTTTCCTCGATGCAAGTGCCATTCAGGGATAATGGCTGAGGGCTCGCTTAGATGACAGAAGACAGCATTGTGTTTTGGAAGCCTTAAATTCTACTCTATTAACTTATTCTTAAGACTTCTTAAGAACGAGCTTAAGATGTGTAGTTGTTTAAGTTCTACAAGTGAGTAGGAGAGACGTTCCTCAAACTTAAGCTAAGAGTGCTGTCATCAGCGAAAATATGAATTGAATTAGAAGTAAGTAAAAAAAAGATAAGAAAGAGTGTCGGAGACAAAACAGAGCCCTGGGGAACGCTAGCATCTATGTGATGTATTTCGGACTTGAAACCGACCAAGACAACTTGCATTGAGCGGTACAGAAGATAACTTCTAATTCAACGACGCAGTTTTTCATCGACTCCATAGGCATGCATTTTGTTTAAAAGAGCTTGATGCCAAACTGTGTCAAATGCCTTGGAAATATCGAGTGCAACAACTTTGCTTTCAACAAATTAATGCAAATACCTTTTTCACTGTTCGGTACGATATGCCAACAAATTACCAAACCAAAGAACATTGCCTGCGAAGTCCTTACTGTCGATCACTAACAATTTTTGTCGATATGGTTCATGGGCTGATAATTGATCAGCGTTTCCATGACCATGGAAAAAATGGATGTAAGTGCTATGGGTCGGTAAAAGAAAGAAGATGGCTGACCTTTTTTGGGTACAGGCGGGACAAAGGCTGTTTTCCAACTTTTCGGGAGGAGTTCAGAAGAATAGGATTGCTGGAAAAGCTTACGCAATGGTAACGCCAGCTTTGAAGAACACGTCTTTAAACATATTGGGTAAATACCATCTAGCCCAGCGGTTTTGTGGGTGTTGAGATCGTTTAAAAGTCTGGCAACTGCACGAGTACGAATATAAATCTGTCCCATAGAAAGTTCAATACTCGGAAGTGAAGCCGGCAGCAATGCACAATCTGGAAGCGTGGAGTTAGCTGCGAACTGAGCAGCAAAAAGATTGGCATTCTTCTCATAAGTGACAGCTGGAATGTCACTATAAATAAGCGTTGAAATCGACGACGAGGCTGTATTTTTGATTCTTTTCACGAATGACCAAAAATTTGTATTACCTTTGGGACATTGCAGTATTTTTTGCCTCTATTTTTGGTCAATTTGGTTTGCAGTAATTTCTGGCTCGTTTGAAATAAATTCGAATTTACTTCATAAAACCGAAAGCAAACCTCTCTATTCCTAGAAGCCCCTTTACAGCTCGAGTCATACCATCCTTATTCCTTTGGTTTGATAGACTTATTCCTGAAAGGGAATATACATTTTTGGAGCAACTGTCAAACTTTTAGGTTAATTAATTTTAGCGCTCATCAACATTTGTTGGAAATTTCTTTTTTTCGACACCACTGTAGACTGTAATACTCATGACCACCTTTACATTACATTATACGACCGTTTTTCTTCCTTCTTAACACACACACACTAACTTTGTATTACACATATAATTACGAACAGGATGTGCTTAAAGCCATTAAAGCCATTTTTCCAATTACGTTTACGACGAATTTCTTGGCAAAAACAATAGCAGGATGCCTTTTTAATTATTGGTTGTAGTGCAACATTTTATGGGCAAAAGTCAGTGTGTTGCTGGTACAGTACAACGTTCTATTCGATTGCGTTATTCAACTTCAAGGAAGGATTATCGTCCGTCCAACCGACCGTTTAAAGAGAACTAGCATGTATTTTGCAGATTAGCATGACATGCCTTCTTTCTTTTTATTCCACATCATACTAATGGCTGTCATAGAGTTCCCATTCGACTGATATAAAACGTTTTCCTAAATGAACTGTCGCTTAGGACTAGGCAAACAAAAGTGGATGTCGACACAAGTGAAAGGAATTGGCGCTATATTGGACACATACTGAGAAAACCTGACGACAATACAGCTATGCAGTGTTTTGAATGGAATTCTTAGGGCGTAAGGCGAGTTGGTAAGCCTATAACACCTTGAAGATCAACTGTTTTTTTTAAAAGAAAGCTCCGTCCCAAAATTTGACATCGTAGCCACACCTAATGTATCGTGCTGCGAACAGAGGTACCTACGAAGAACTGGTTGTTGCCCTATGCTCCAGGAGAAGTTAAAGTGATGCTGCTAACAACAGATACCGGAACACATATATTATATAAGGAACCAGTACTGATCTTACATTAATGGCTCATACAAATTGAAAGCTCTTAAATTGTTTTTGCACAGTATTTTGGCTTCACAGATAAAAGGACATCACACTCACACGTAAAAAGGTAAAATCTCGGAAATGGAAATTTATGCAAATTAACTGACCAAAGCCGAGTTTAATTTAATCGCCGCTTAGGGTTGCAAAAAGAAAGAAACACCAACAAGAAAACCATCACGCGTATTTAAAATGCAGAAAAGAAAACCGTTTTTGGTGCGCTCCACAGAATGCACGTAGTTACAATTTATGACCAAAATGCATTCCCTATCCCTACATAGCTTGCACCCTACTACGGGCTGTCTTACCGTTAAACTTTTATAATTAATTTCGCCTTTATTTTTCACTGCCCACTGTAGATCGTATGCCGTGTAGTGTATGCCTTGTTCATCCTAAGTAAAGGTGCAGCTAGCCCGTTGTTCCACCGCATGCAATCGGAAAAATTTTCTTCAGACAAAAAGACAACGAATCGTAGCTGTACCGACGACGACGACGATGACGACTATCCTGGGTATTTTAACTTCAAGGAATCATTTATAATGTTGCAGTACGATTTGTCTAAAATCACCACCAGTTTCATGACTGTGGGACCAGTCAACATACACCGGCGGAGAGAAGGTAACTCTCTGGGGTAAATGTGTGGAATGAAAGTAAGAGTGAGTGTAAATGTGAATAGAATGAATGAAACAAATCCCCCAATCCAAGGTGGGACAGCATAAGCCGAAGTATGAATGGCTAGTGGGAAACTAGTTCCTAATATGCGGACTTCGGGGCGCACAGCCGAGGCCGCACTTAAACAAATGCCTTACTGCGCTAATCCGGAGCTCTGGCGTGGGGGACATATCCTTCTCGCGGAACTCGCGAGATTCAAAACGAATGATTTGTAAAAAATAAATTAAGGGCGGAAGCAGCCCAAGGAGCTTCAAATAAAACAACAGAGGTTACAGATTCTCTAAGTAAGAAGCCAGGACAAGCAGAGGAAGAACGTACTTCCACGTCCAAAGGCTCTTCAAGAAAAATCGAAAGGGCATAGAAACTCTGAAGGTAGAAGACAAGTCCCCAACAACAACACTAAACAAAACAAAACAGCTGAGTGGTGCAGGCCGGAAAAGGCTCTCCTACTTTCTAAAAAAAGGGTTTTGTAGGGAAGAGGCCAGAGTTCAAGCCGAAAAGCCGATACAAAAAGCTAACAAAAAACAAGCACCAAAGAGGGTGAGGTCGTGTCCGACCGAACAAATTACAAAAAACATGCGGAAGAGCCACAAAAGAAAGCCAAAGAATCATATAAAGAGGCTTTATTTGAAGTTAAAACTGCAGTGTTGCCAAGTGAATTCCCGAATTCAACACTAACTACAGCAATAACAGGACATTATACTTGTCGGTATCATGTACACACAATAGGAATCAGTATTGATGAGACCTGAGGAAGAGGAGACAATAAAGCACGTCCTAGCAGATGGCGCAGCCCTAATAAAATTAAGGATTAACAATACCAACAAATTCCAGCCAATGAAATAGTCCAGTTTATCAAAAGACTAAAAGATTTCTAGGCTCCAAGAATATGGGGCACAATAGACCCATGCAGGTCGCGGTGCAACTGGCTTGTACACACACATCGTATTGTATGGTATCTGAATGCCTCAGGTTGGATATAATTATCTCTCGTTCCATTAATCTTCTGACGACTGTGGTTACAAAAGGGGCACTCAAGTGCTATTTGAGGCACTCGCTAAGACAGCGCGGATCACCACTCGACCCTTAAACACTCTCTATAAAACAAACAATAAGTTTCTTAAAGTAAATTTTATTCACTAAATTATGTATGTAATATTATTACGGTAGTAATTTTTATAATGATTTTTATAATAATTTATAATAATAGTTTTATATTTTATAAGTATTCAGTTGTATGTATGTTTACCATGTGTGTATCTGCTGTATAGTAATTGAATTGGTAAATTAAAGTGGGAGGGCGGTTCGCTGGAGAAACTAAGTAAAAATTTAAAAACCAAAAAAGGTACGTAATGGAGGAATGAAAAGGAAGGCTAACGAGGCAACCAAAATATGTAAATAGAATACATATGTGTATTTGAAGCACTATGCTAAACTTAGCAGATGACCAAGTCTACAGTGAAACGAAATGAAAAAGAAAAATGGTTCGAATTATGTGTTAGTGTAGTGTGAGTGTAGAGTGAGTTACAAAAGTACAAAAACAAAAATTCATTTTAGTTGCTGCTGGTGGCTGCAAAAGACGATGAAGACGACGACAGTACACTGGTTTGGGGCTGGCCAGGTACCGAAAACTGAGGCCGGAAATTGCCAAAATTACCGGCAGGACTACCGGTGAATGCTGGCAGTGTTGTTCCCTGGAATCCAGCTGGGAATTGTGTCATCAATTGAGCTGTAAGATGGAAATAATTTATGTCACACATCAGCATTTCTGCAGCCCCACCATCTGCTAACTTACCAGAATTTGGAACATTTCCAGCTGTAGCCGCAAGTCGTGACAAAATCGAACGCTCCGACATTTGCAGACGCTGTGCCACCGGTGGAATTCGGGCCAAAGTGGCTGGCAATCGCGACACATCGCTCTTCATGTCGGACAGCAACTCCTCGAGCTGGTTGAGCACTTTATGCAGAACCGCATTGGCCGGTTTGTTGCCAGCCAGCGATTCTTTGCTCAAATGTTGATGTGATTCAGCCAAACATTCGACCTCAGCGAAGCGGGCATTCAACGACATTGCCGGATGATTGGGATCCTGTGACAAATTCAAATATGCAGCACGTCGCAACTGCTCCTCAATGACAAGCGCCTGCTCGAGCAGCTTGAAACGACGAGCAAGGAATTTGTTTTTAATTTCCAGGAAATTACCCTTGCCAACATCCATCTTGAAGGGTTCGTTGATGATCGCAAAGCGAATGTCATTCTGAATATCCTGCCAGCGTCCATAACCGTGTGTAACAATGCCCGCAAGCAGCCAATAATCGTGACGACGATGCCAAATTTCATACTCACGTCCGGGCACAGCAGCCTTCTCCTCGTTCAGCCACAAAGTGTGCAACTCGGTGAATCCCCCATCGGCAATATTGAACATGAATTTCCTTTTCAGCACCTCGAGACTCTCTTCGATTTTTGTTTCTCGCTTGAGATCCTTCGATATGCTGGCAGAGGGTTTCTCAACCTCTCCATCATCCTTAATGATGAGAACATCATCGTCGTCATCGTCCAAAATTGTCGTCGTGATGGTGGAGGAAGTTGCAGCGACAACTGATGCTGCAACGCCAGTGGCAGCAGCCTCCTTACCCGTAATGCTAGTGCTGGTGTCTTCCTCCTTTTTAACAACAACGGCGACATCTGGCTTTTCGTCTGCAGATTCCTTATCTTTTGCTGCACCTTTCAATTCGATATCATCATCTGCTGCTGTTTCTTTCTTTATGGCGCCATCATTTGTAGCCTTCTCTATGCCTGCAGATTCGCCTGCAATTTCTGCCGTCACCATCGCTACAGCCGATTTTTCATCGACTACGGCTGTTGATGGCTTCTCTTCAGTTGGCGCTGGACTTGGGGCTGCACTTGTCGCTGGTGTTGCACTTGTACTTGGTGTGGTACTTTTATCGCCACCACCAATAGCCGCCACGGCAACATTTTTTTCACCACCTCCCTCTACAGGTTGTATATTGGAAAGCTGCTGTTGCTGTTGCTGTTGTTGTACTCCCATGTGGCCCATAATCATCAGACCTGATCGCACCGGTTCGCACGGTTTCAGTATCAACTCCGGCATGCTGTAATAACCGTTAATATGCTCAAACTCCTGCACTTTTTTGCGAATCAATGACATGACACCGATTCGAGTGAGCACATGCTGTCGACTGAGTCCCTCACGTGGTACACCATCTGCAAATGTCTCAGCATTATCGGCACCTGGCTCACACAAATGCCGCATAAACAACGACACATACGCCTTAAAGTTACGCTCCGACTTTCCACGCAAATCCCTAACCAACCACTGCGAATTGAAAGCGTCCTGCGGTGGCATTCCGTAGCGCATAATCGCATTGAGGAAACTCTTACGCTGACGGGCATTGAATCCGAGTACCTCAATGTTGCCACCAACACGAGCCAGCAGCGGCGGCAATGGTCTGTCGTCGCGTCGCTCCATTCTACGCTTGGCTTTGCGGCTCAACTCATTGGCAGCGCCGCCGTTCTCACGCTCGTCAAAGTCATCATCTTCGCGATCCTCATCAGAAGCGCCCGAATAATCCGAATTGAAATCGGACGCATTATCCTGCCAGTTACTGTCGTCACGCGGTTCAGTCGCAACCACTCCACCATCTGTGTAGTTGACCTGCTTGCGGACACGTTTTCCTTTGCCCAAAGTTCGACTGACATCTTCCTGATGCTGCTCGTAGTGATGACGCAGCAGCTTCACCCAATACGCTGGATCGGAATTCTCCGCCTCTTGTTTTATGATCTCCGTTTCTTCCTCTTCGTCTTCCTCTTTGGTGGCATACGAAGCCACCTTAAACGACGACAAATACTCATTTGCCCAACTCTCCTTCTCTTCGATGCCACGATTAGAGCGATCCAGCAACTCAGCGACCGCCCTGTCATCATAGTGAATAGCCTCTTCTTTGTCGTCCTCTTTGAAGAGTTCCTCCGTGCCGAACCGTAAAATATCATCCAGTTCCTGTTTTGTGAAATTTGCTCCCTTGCCGCCCATACCGGGACGGACAACCAAATGTGTTAGCATCATCTTACGCTTGGCCACCTGGGTGACCCGCTCCTCTACTGAATTACGCGTCACAAACCGATAAATCATCACCTTGTTTGCCTGGCCGATACGATGAGCTCGTGAAAACGCTTGAATATCATTGTGCGGATTCCAATCGGAATCGTAAATAATCACAGTGTCAGCGGTTGCCAAATTAATGCCCAATCCGCCGGCGCGTGTACTGAGCAGAAATACAAATTGCGGCGCTCCAGGTGCATTAAATCGATCGATAGCTTCCTGACGCAGATTGCCCGTTATTCCGCCATCAATACGTTCATACTTGTAACCCTCTCCCTCGAGAAAATCCTCCATAATGTCAAGCATCTTTGTCATTTGGGAAAAGATGAGCACACGATGTCCCTGCTCCTTAAGCTGCCTGAGCATTTTCGACAGTAAAACTAATTTTCCGGATGCCTTGGTCAATGCCGTAATCTCATAGCCACCACCAGACAGGGGGGCCTCTTCGGAGGCCGAAGGAAACAGATATGGATGATTGCAACACTTTTTCAAATCCATCATCACGTTAATGAGGGAGCAAGAGTTGCCGCCGCTCTTGGGATTGAGTGCCTCGTAGTTTTTCGTCAGGATAAACTTGTAGTACTTCTTCTGTTGTGGCGACAACTCAACGCGCACTATAAATTCAGACTTTGACGGCATATTCTTGAGTACATCGGACTTGAGACGACGCAACATGTGCGGTCCGAGCATCTCGTGCAAACGTTTCACCTGCTCCTCCTTGGCTACATCGGCAAATTCATTTTGGAAAGCATTCAAATCACTGAATTTCTCACGCGACAAGAAATTCAACAAATGGAACAACTCTTCGAGATTGTTCTGCAGTGGGGTGCCGGTGAGCAGCAGCTTATACGCAATGTTGTAACTGTTGAGAATGCGGAAAAATTTACTCTGATTACTCTTCAGACGATGAGCCTCGTCGACAACGAGCACAGCCCAATCAATGGAGCCCAAACAAGCGGTATCAAGTGATATCAGTTCGTAACTTGTAAGTAGAACATTAAATTTGTATGAGCTGGTTCGAAGTCTTGATGCCTTTCCACCGCGGATGGCACCCTCCTCAAAGGTGAGTTCGTTCTCGCGGATTACCGCACGTGAATCCTTATCACCGACGTACGTGATGCAGTAGAAGTCTGGTGCCCAAAGTTCAAATTCTCGCTCCCAATTGATGACTGTGGAGAGGGGAACGGCGACAAGAAACGGACCCTTGCAGTGTCCCTCCTTGTAGAGTGAATAGAGAAAGGTGACTGTCTGAATGGTTTTGCCAAGACCCATTTCATCAGCGAGAATTGTATCGATGCCCTGACCCCAGGAGTATCGCAACCAGTTGAGACCCTCAATTTGGTATGGGTGTAGTGACATTCCGGTGCCATCGAGGAAGTGTGGCTGTCCTTCATACTTTTTCTTCAGATCGGATGTTGGTTTATCAGGTGGTGGTGTATATCGTCGGGAGCCGGAGCCACGTTCATCTTCCTCCAACTCTTTAACTTTGGGTTTGCGTCCCTTTTTGCCTTTCTTGCGTGACGAACTGTCAGACGTGCAGATGGCGCGTAGGTCCATGTAGACCTCAATGGCGTTTTTAATGCCTGGAATATCATCTGACTCATCTTCCCATGTGGACTTGTCATAGGGTAGGTCACGCCACTTTACCAAATACATTGTCGAACCATCACGCGCTGTACGGTGATTAATGACACGGTGCACAATTAACCATTCTGGCTTGACACCATTCTTGAAGAATCGCTCCTCGAGATCTGGATCGTTGGCATCATTGTTGTCGCCACCCTGGGCCTTGTGCCGCTGAATGCGTTGATAGCGAGAATCTGCTTCGTCAAGTGTTTCTTCGAATTTCGGCGGCTCCTCCATATCGTACTTGCGCATGAACGAGCGAATCATAAACGGATGATGAACGTCCAACTGCAGCTCAGAGATCCACTCACAGTGCCAGTATGACTGATGCTGCCACTTGACAAAGTATTCGCGAATACGGTGCTTTGTCTTCTTAGAAGTGGACGGCTCGTCAACGTCTACCCAGCGCCAGGTAAGGATTTTCTCAGCTTTACCATTCAGCGGTGGACAACCACAGCGTGGACACTTCCAATCGCCATCTGGAACTGTGTCCAATGGTGGATTCAAACAGAATGTGTGATAGGCCGATGGGCAGGAATCACAGCAAAGTAACTCTCCACCATCTTTACAGACGCGACAAAATTCCTGATGTTCGTCATCTTCTTGCTCTTCGGCGGGTCCATCAGCCTCGCAATGCGGACACGACCATTTACCTTCGGGTGCCTCATCGAGTTCTGGCTCAAGACACACCAAATGATATGCCCGTGGACATGTATCACACAGGATAATCTCTCCACCCTGCTGGCAAACTTCACAGTAATCCTGATGCTCATGATCGCCACCTTCGCCGTCCGGAAAGCGATTCGTTGTGCGCAGCTTCTTCTTCTTCTTGAATTTTGTGCCAAACTTTGTCTTGGCTTTTTTCTTGACAATCGGAATCTCCTCTTCGGCGACCTCATTCTCTCCCTCGTCCTTACTTTCCTCCGATTTCTGTAGCATTTTCTCAAACTCCAAATCGGAATCACGTTCCGATCCGCCACTTGCGTCCAAATCTTCATCCGAACTGGCGTGCTTACGTTTGCCAAATTTAATTTTTAAAGTTGGTACTTTGCCAGCCGATTTGCGACCTTTCTTGCTGCTGGCACCGCGACCACGCTTGTTACGCCGTGAACGTTGCTCTTGCTGCTGGTGCTGGAGTTCTTCGTCGTCTTCGTCTTCGTCTTCCTCCTCGTAAAGTTCATCAGGCTGTGTAAGGGCGGCAAAATTAATTACAAATTTATTTTAAAGAGCACTGCTGTCTTTGTTTACCTTTTCATTTCGCGACGAACGCGATGAACGCGGCTCTTCATCATCTCCACCAGCGGCACTGCGAGCACTGCTTCCACCTCCACCACCAACGGAACCGCCTCCGCCGCAGCCACCAGCACCACCACCACCACCTACTGATTGCTCAGACTGAATGTTAGGATTTAATTCGCAGAACTCCCGCCATTTCGCTGCGACCAACATCATTAGCTTTGGAGCAGGAATCTTGGGGTTCTCTTTCTGCAAAATGGGACGAACATGCTGTTGAAACAGCTTGTACGATGTCAAATTCTGCATTTCTGCATCGGTGTAGTCAATCTCCACGTCTGTGACGTTAAATGCGGTGCATACATCTTCCACAGTAGGCATTCCTGCACGAAAATACAAACAATACCACATAAATTATCATCGTTCTACGAAATCTACTTACTCGCATACAACTCACCCGACGACGAGGATGATTCCTTTTCCTTGGCCTTTTCGGCAGCCTCTTTGCGTTTGCGTCCACGCTTAGTCGAACCGTATTCCACTTCCTCTTCGTGCTGGAAATCACTTTCGTCCTCGCTTTCATTCTTCTTGCGCTTCTTCTTTTTTCGGCCCTTTTCCTTTTCGTTCTTCGTCTTACGCTTTTTTCCTTTTTTCTTCTTACGATTATCTTCGGGATCGTAATCGTCATCTTCCTCCTGTATATGGGGGGTGTCAGTATAAGGAAATGGGACAAAGTATAAAGTCACACAAAGAAACTTACATTCACCTTCAAAGGAGCATCCGAATCGTTTGAGAGATCCGCCACTTGAGTCGATTCCTCCTGAGCCTCCTCTTCATCTATGGTGTGACAAATGGGAAGAAACATTAATGAAAATGCGCAAAAATAAAATCGTGCATAAAAAAAGAATAATTGTTAAGCAACAGAAACAAAAAGCAATTGTAGAAAATAAATGTAAAAAGCGCATGGTGTGCAAATTCTTAATGTCCATTGGCGAGTGCATTGCGAGTTGTTAGCCGTGTGCATCGAATACACATTAAATTGGTTAATTAATAAAAATATAAATAAAATATACTCCTGTTAACTAAAACACTGTAAAGAATATGTAAATATAAACATGTAAAGCATTTATCGAAAAATATTTTTTAAATACCGTCATCTACATCAGTTGATGGTAGATTTTTGACATAATCCATTTTAAAGTTTTCTTAATTTCTATATTATAATTAATTTAAGCAAATAAATATTTTTATTATTTGAGATCTCCACAATATGATACTTCGGTATTATTTATTAGGGTTCGTGTCGTGCCAATGCCAAATAAAAGCCGCGCATTTTGACATTTCCTTACTTATGTCGATGCTTAAATCACAACTTCTCAAATGGGCATGCACTGAACAAATTTAGAACTAATGCATAAAGATTAAATCAATTTATATAGATGATTCTTTTATTAGGTCTGTTCCCGTACTCAAAAAGTAGTATTATTTATTGCTAATTTTTACTGAAAATCGTTCCCGCACTCGAAAATGTGACAAAAGAGAGCGTAAAATAGAGTGTAAGTTCATTTTCCCTCACAATTTCACAAAAGTGCACTAGATTTGTTTGGTAATGTTACAATTTTGAAATTAAAGTTTTGTAGTTAAAGTTGGCAAAAGTTGCATGGAGAGGAAGGAAATGAACTTACTCTCTACTTTCCACTCTCTTTACCTATTTTTTCGAGTCCGGAAACGCTTTTGAGTAAAAAGTCGTAACAATTAGCAATAATTATTACTACTTTTGAGCACGGGATCAGACCTAATGCGAATGTGCCATAATTTTTGCAAGCGCCAAAAGTCATTGTGCTTTGACATGGACCGTTTTTTTAATTCATTTCGAATATTCCGAACGTTCGATTTTGACATTAAACGTTTTTTAATATTTTTATGCATTCTATTCCTTTTTTATTAAATTCTCTATATTAACTTCACGTGCATGTGACTGGCTGGATGGCTGGCTGGCTGATCAGATTTTCTGATCAATTTTTAACCCACTTCCCATGGCCCGATTTTATTGAAATTTTGCACACATGTATATTTCCGGTGACAATACTTTCTATTAAAAAGGGAGGCCCCTCGGACCTCGGGGTCGGGGGGCTCCCATACAAATATTTAAAAAAAATTACCCGATTTTTATACAAATGTGTATCTCCGCTGGAAAACACTTTTTGTACAATTTTTTGGAGAGATTGGGCCCCTGGGTCGGGGCGGCACCCATTTATAAAAAAAGTTCCCGATTTTCTTCAAATTTTATACGCATGTGTATTTCCGATGGACAAAACTTTTTGTAAAATTTTTGAAGCGATCGGGCCCCGGGGTCGGGGGCTCCCATATAAATTTTTTTTTTAATTATCAATTTTTAACGCACTTCCTAAAACCCGTACATACTCCCATACAAGTTTAAAATAAAAAGTACCCGATTTTTTTTCAAATTTTAC
Source organism: Nephrocerus scutellatus (assembly GCA_947095585.1). NCBI lineage: Eukaryota > Metazoa > Arthropoda > Insecta > Diptera > Pipunculidae > Nephrocerus > Nephrocerus scutellatus. The sequence goes on along the minus strand of OX352765.1, from coordinate 92,252,112 downwards.
ACACATGTGTATACCCAACAAACATTACTTTTTCTAAAATTTGGTAGTGATCGGGCCCAGGGATCGGCTGCAAGGCCCTTATACATTTTTTTAAATATCCGTCGTACTTTAATGATTGTGTGCGGTGTGTGCTGCGCAGTCGGCATGGTTTTGGTGGTGGAGATAGAGAAAGAAATTTTAGCTTACGCACAAACGAACCCAGCAAATGAAACGAGACATAAATGTTTTATGCTTAATTCAACTTACTTACTTATTTACTGAATTGTATTTTTATTGATGTCGTTTTTTTGTTGTCGATATCAACTTACAGATAGAACAACAAGAATAAAATGATCTGAGCATTTTCAAACTTGACATCTGATGTCTCTTTCGATGATTTTCTCCTACAATAAAAAAAAATTACCCAGGATCGAGGGGCTCCCATATCAATTTCTGCGATTAGAGAATTTAGATGAAAAATTGTAATTTTTATGGGTTGTTTTTTTCTATATTTTGTTTTAATTCCGAATTATCCGAGCAGTTCAAAAAGAATATTCTGTATTTTTGCATCATCATTATTATTATTTTTATTCTTTTAAGTTTTTTTGTTTATTTTGTTTGGAATAATCTAAGGTCACGCGATCCATATTCTATTCGTTCTATTATTTCTGCGGAATGAAAAAAAAAACGCTTCTTATGTTGTAGACAGAAGATAGATAAAGACTTAGTTGACACTTGACAACTAGCAATGGAATGGAGCGATGCACACCTGGAGTACGTGGGATTATTGGGACTGCTTATTTGACAAATTTCCGGTCTAATGTTTTAATACAGCATGCGCGCGAACTATGAACCCTTTGGCTGAGCAAACTGGAAGTGGCCGGCCCCGTCTTGCTCATTCGCCGAGATTATCGCTGCTTTGGCCGAGGAAGTCCGAGTGAGTCCACAAACATCGACCAGACCACGATGTACACAATTTGGCATCAGCAGACGTTCATTGCGTCGAATTTTGGTGAAAACCCTAAAGATGTTCTCTTACAAAGTGCAAACCGTTCACCAATTCCTGCCTGTTGACCGTCAAGTGAGCTTACTCCCATGCTCTGTTAAGCCTAGTGCAAGAGGATGATTTCGTATCCAATATCATAATGAGCGACATTTCCACTCAAGTGGTTATGTGAACAAACAAAATTTGCGTTTCTTGGGCACAAAGAATCCAGATGAAATGCACGAGAACCATTACGTCCCCTCAAAGTGACTGTTTGGTGATTGGCCCTTATATATATTTCTGGTGACGCCGAAGGCATTACCGTAACCGTAAATGGTAAGCGTGTTAAACGTAAATTGGGTCTCGAGCATTGTTGGTTCCAGCAGGACGGAGCAACCACTCACACAGCTCGAGCAAAGATAGAGATTTTGAGATACCATTACCGGGCCGTATGATCCCCCGTTTTGGCTAATTTAACTGGCCGGTCAGATCGCCAGACTTCTTTCTCTGGAGCTTTTTAAAATCTCACGATTACTACAGCAAAAATAAACCTCGCAAGCCTTCAGATGGTCATTTGACAGATATCATTTTATCAAGTTAATGTCATCAATTTTACACCTTCAAATAAACCTTCCGTAAAAACACAGCCCACTTTTTTTTTATTTCTAACATAAGGGCAGCTAATCACATTATGACATTACTTTTGCCCCACCTTGTACGTATAACGCTGAAAATCGTGGTAGAGCTAGTTATGCTTGGTAACATCAAAGAATTTTTCACTTTCCCATTTTTCGTAAGATTAACATCAAAACCAAGGAAGTGCCAAACAATTACGGTAAAAATTTACAACGGCGGTAGGCTAAAAACTATTAACATCAAATGTAACGTTAATTACTTTATGAGGTCCATCGGACTATGATATGACGAGACCATTTTTGGGGCTTAAGAGCTCAGCCCATAGAATCTGTTGCGTCCGTTGCGGTGATGTATTCGTTGCGGTTTGCAACGGAAAGAGGTGATTCAATGAATACGTTGTCGCCGTTCAGTCAAAGAAAAACAAATGGCAAAATAAGCTTACTGCTGTGAGAGAACTGTTAAAGCAATTTCCGAAAATAAAAGTTAAATGTTGGTCATTTCCGTCACATGCTTTGCCTTTTGGACCAAAACCTTCTCTATAGAGAGTCCAGCTGTAAGCACTCTAATGCACTGAACAATCCCAAACGCGTCTGTGTTTGTGGCATTTGAATACAGTGTACAAAAAATAAGCAGTCGCAAAGAGCGAGAAACGTAAGATGCGGTAGTGGGAGACAGAAAACTTTTATATGGATTTTACTCTTTTGTTGATTACCAATCCATAAACATTTGGGATTTTTTTTAACATTTATCTGTGTATCAGCGAAACAGTTGGGCTTTCTATAGAGAAGGTTGAGAAGGTTTGTTTGGGACACTTCCAATAATAACCCGTATATTGAATCGATTTGTCAACTGTCAGTTGCATACGTCGTCACAAGGGATGCAACGGATTCTATCGGCGGGGCCCATGTAAACTTTATTGTAGTAGTTACGACCAAAAAAGTAGTTACAAAACTTTCCTTTGCAGTAAATTGGAAATTGAAATCCCAGCGCGATGAAACCTGTAAGTTTTTAACGGAGTCCTTTCTGAAAGCAATTTATTTAAAAAAGAGAAACAAACTCGATCGCAGCTCCAAAAGGGTTAAATAAAAAATCACAATTGTTTGTATTTTTTGCATTTGCATTTTCATTCTTTTCAAATGTTTGCTTAAAATAAAATTACTTTTATTTTCTTGAAATAATTTTTTAATTTATTTTTGTTGTTGTTTTATTTAGTTTTTCGTTTTTTTTGTTGGTTTTTTGTTGTTGCTTTGCTTGCTTTTGCTAAATACAATTATCATAGGTTGTTGTGTATGGTTCAGTATAGGGGTTTCCATTTTCGACACAAATTAATAATAGTAAGTATGTATGTATATGTTATATAACAATATCTTTTTTTCTGGTTTTTTGTTGTCAGCTTTTTTCAGCTTATTTCTTTGTAGCTTTAATTGCTATTCTATAAACCTCTAATAATATATATATGTGTGTGTGTACTTTTATTTATTTATAAATTGTTGTTTTTATTGTTCCTCTTTTTCTTGCTATTTTAGTATTTTGAGTTTTTTTTTTGTTTGTTTGTTTGTTTGTTTTCAATTTCCATTTAATGCATGAGTGGTAATTAAAAAATTATTTAGGTTAAATGTTGCTAAATACAATTTAAATGTCAGTTGAAGTAACAAAATTGCTTGACATTAAAAGAGAATAATATATATAATGTGTATAAAATGTACAAACATAAAATGATCGAGAAGAGAACCATTTCTGTGGTTAAATAGAACAACAACTAAAACGAGAAAACTTATAACACAAGAAGGATACTAAAAACTGTACAAAAATTAAAAACGAATCAATCAACAGAACAAATTAATAAAGTCGTAAATATCAAAAGAAAGCGAAATTGTTCTATACTTAATCGTCTTTCATGTTGTTGGTTTCTCGAAGCAAATGATTAATCTGGCAGCACTCAGCCGAGCTGGAAATCGCAACGCAAAGTAAAAAATATCAGTTAGTAAAACTTTTTTGTTTTGCTATTTCTTTTTTACTGTAATACAAATTTTTGATGTGAATTGCTTTTCTTTCTTTAACGATTATCTCTCCCAAATGTATATACAGTAACTCGAAGCAGATATTTAAAAAAAAATGGCTATTTCACTTTACATTTCAAGGTTTATATTCAGGCATCACGGCGATGTCAGTGCTAATAATAAAATTGGTATTGCCAATTTTGATTAAAAATACTAATGTTATTTTGTTTGGTAATCTTATTAAATAAGTATACTTTTGCTTTCCAAATGTACTACAAAAGTACAAAAGAAATCGCAGGTGAAAGGGCACTTGCCGAAAAATAAAGCGAGGTCCAGTCAGTAATTAAGATGTTCAAAATATCACTAACAAATTACTTATAAACGGAAAAGTCAATATTTCAACTACAAATTTCAAAGTATATTTCTTAATTTGGGGATTTTGAAAGGGAATGTTGAGTATTGAATACACAGAAAGTGCATTTATTTGGTAATACTGGATTTCAGCTCCGATTCGTTAAGTTTCCGTTCACTTTCACAAGCGGCTCAGATCGCTCTTTGCATATGAAATTTATTTGAAAATTTGGGAACAATGGCAAGCATTTCGTCTAATTTTGACTTTTTTTATGAAGGCATGCAAAAGTTCATTTTAAGCATTTGTTATAGTTTTGAAAACATAGGCAAGCTATTCGTTTAATTTAGACATTAACTAATACGAACAAAAATCTATTAAAACCAACCCTTAAGATTTGTCTTAAATTCTATTTCTTATTTGACATTTGTGCAACTGAACAAGATTGATTTGGCGTTCTTTCGTTAAGTTGAAAAGATAAATCTCTTCTGACACATCTTATTCTGAATTGACTGGGACCCGCTTTATACTAAACAAAATAAGGCAAAACGTCAGTTTAGAAAATGATTTTTTGATTTTTCGAACAAACTTTGTTGTTGAATACTTTTCTATTGTTTTTCAACAAAACATGCAGCATATAAACGAATTACAATTTTCATTTGACTGATGGCAGTGCCTGAATATATTAATCGTACAATTATGCTAACATCGATTTCGCACAATGCAAAAACTTGATACTTTTGACTTTTACTCTAACAGAAACTCATATAAAACGAAAGAACATTTTACTTTTGACTTTAAAAAAAACTTATTCACAATAGATAAAGAAAAAGCAATATTAAATTAAATTAAAGCTAACTTCATTGCAAATAATTTAGTAAAAATATACAAATGACAACAATCAATTTTGACAAATTGGAAAATATTGCTAACTTCATTCTTTATTTCTTAAGGCAGTTAAGGGCGCTCTCACAAGGGAAAAACTTAACTTAGGCACCACAAGATTTTGGTTATGACAAAAAAAAAATTTGCTTATTATTTCTTAAGTATTAAGTTTTTTCATTGTGAGATCTCCCTAAGGCAATCATTAACATAACAAAGAGGTTTTGTTTTCCTACAAATAAAATTCATACATTCCTGCTGGTAAAAAGTCAAAAGTTTTGCATTGTGTGAACCCGCTGTAACAGTTGTGACATGGCATGCAGGACAGCAATAAATTCACCATTCACATCCTTACTTAAAACAAAAAAAAAATTTCTTCAGTTCCTTTTTTGAAAACTTTTTTTTAAACCTCATAGCAGTCTCATTACTCATTATTTACTGTAAGTTTTGTAAAAATTCAATTAATTTTCCAACAATCTAAAAAGCTTGGTGCAATATTTTACTTTCTTTCCCCTTCAACATTTCTTCTTGTTATATTTTTTTTATTAATTTTTCTCTTAAAGTTGGACTCATACAACCACTTTGAAATAACTTATGTATATTTTGCAATTTATCATTTTAAAATTTATATAATTATTTGTACGAAGATCGCCATCTTGAAAATCGTACTATTTTTAGACTTTCCCAACAACATCCTTGTGCTTTTCTAAAATTGAAATAATATTCGTGGAATTTTCTGAACAGTTATTTTTAACCATTGTTACAAACTAAACAGTCAGCGTGCTCTCACAATGAAAAACTTAATACTTAAAGACTTACAGGATTGCATGGATTTGGATTTGACAAAAAAAAAGTTCTACTCGTTATGTTGGTAGATTTTAAGTTCTTAAGTTTACAAACTTTTAAAGAAATACCGAATGAAGTTCGCAGCATTTCGAAACGGATGTGAAATATTTGATTTTGTTGTTGTTAACACTTTAATATAAAAACAATGAAGTTCGTCACAATTTAAAACTTTTCTGTCAGAACTTAAAACTTTTCTGTTAGAACTTAAAACTTATGTCTTCATTGTGGGAGCTCTTCTAAGGTTTAACTGTTAAGTTTTAAGTTTTTCATTGTGAGAGCAGGGTAATAGTAACCACAAAAACCGAAAACCGAAAGTGCCATCAGCCTCAAGCGAAGGGTATGTTTATAAATTAATTTGTTGCACCTGGACATGGTGCGAAAAACGACAATTGAGCGTGGCATAGTGACTGGGCAAACACAAAAAGAACGAACAAACAAATTTTGTTTTATGTAACAATTGCATAATTTTATTATGTATTATTTATTTTATTATATGTCAAATAAAAAAATAGAAACTATGCACAATTATCTAAAAATTAAGAGAAAAACTATGCACAATTAATTTAAAATTAAAAAAAAAATTAAAAGAGAAATTTACAAAAACAATTTTGCCTGTTTTTTTGCAGAGCAGCAAACAAGTGTAACAATAATATTAACAAATTCAATATTTTCATGTGAGATGCATCATTAACCGATTTAAAAAGAAAAACAACAGAACAAATGGTGATGTTCATGCTTCCGGCCATTTTCGATTGCAAAAAATTTCACGAAATTCACCTCACAAGTGTTAAGCCGGCCATTACCAATTTCTGTGTCAAAGAGTTTTGATTACACAGAAATCATTCATTGATAATATATTTAACGTGATTCAGTTTATTATTCAATATTTTTACCAGAAAATAATATCGTAATAGTTGAATAATAACATTCGTCATATATTTCTCTGATCAAAGGAATCTTTGACATTAATGCAATGGCGACGACCTCTGACATAAAAGAATAACTGAAGTTTCTAGAAATTTTTTTGTTGAGTTTATTCATTATATGTCTGCTTGTTTGATTCTCCTGTCCTGTTCTCTTCTGTTTTATTATATTAAAGAGGTTTTTTTTAGAAAATTAACTTTAATTTAGAATTTTAATTTTTCTTGCCTTCCGATTTTAGTTGTTTTCATTTATCTTTTTGCGCTTGTTTTGCTTCATCTTCATTCAGCGTTTCAACTTGTACATTTATTATTATTATTAATATTTATATATACCATATATACCTTTGTATATATATATATATACATAACCAATTTGTTTGTTTTTGTTTTCATTCGTTTTGAGATGAGTGTTGCTGTTTATGATTTAATAATATAATAGTAATAATATATATGTATATATAATATGTTTTTGTTTCATAATAATATAATCGTAATAATAGCAATAATATAATTATATTTAATATATATATATATATAGTAATAATAATAATAATAATAGTAGTATAGTAGTAATATTCCGTTTCTTATATTCCTCGTGTTTGTGTGTGTCTGTGTGTGTGGCTGTGTGTGTATGAGTGTGCTGTTCTGTTCCGTTCTTGTCTCGCCGGTTCGTTTCTGTCTTCCTGTTTTCCGAGTTGTGTTTTCTCTTTTGCTGTTGCTGCTCCATTTGCAATCGTAATCGTTAAATTTACATGAATTCTTTTGAAATAAATGTATGTTTTTACATCAGTTTTTTGCATTGGGTGTAATAATAAAAAATACGCGTGTAATATTCTGTTCATTTTTTTGTTGGGTTTTTCTTGCATGTTTTTCCATGATTCGTGCATGACATTATTTGCTACTGGTAGGTCCTTGGATATTGAGTTTTTTGTTTTATATGAATATTGAAGTTGAAGTATCAAGTAATCGTCAGTAATTGTCGTCATCATCATCGTCGTCATCGTCTTCGTCGTCGTCGTTGTCGTTTGGCAAATGGTGTGCTCCATGACGGCTGTGATGGTGCGAAGAAGACTGATTGTGATACTGTCGTTGATGTTGCTGCTGCTGCAGTGATGATGCAACTTCATCCTGTTGGTTGTGATACTGCTGCTGCTGCTGTAGTTGTGTATGATTTGGCGATGGGGTTTGCGGTAGGTTTCCTGTAGCTGTCGTCGTTAAACTGCCACCTGACGCAACAACTACTTGATCCACTGCCGAAGACACAATTGCTGCTACACCATCCGTCAACGTCTTATCATATTCCATTACCAACTGCTTGATGTGCGCCAACTTTTCGTGCAAATAATCAAAACGCATTTTATCACGTTGATGCGTTTCCTCGTTTTGGATTCGTTTATATTCCGAGACAATTTGCTGCTTTATATTGAAATAGTCGGAGCAACCTTGACGGGCGTTTTTCAAACGTTCAGCAAGACCACGAAAACGTTGTCCAACACCTTCGATTTGCGTCAACAATTGCCGATATTCATCAAAGTCATTCTCAAATTCAGTCTTGTAGCGGCGACGTTGTTCGATTGTTGTGATTGTTGTGTAATTACTGAAATCGTATCGAGGGGATTGCGACGAGGACGAGGACGATACATTCGGATTGTTGGATGTTGGGGATGTAGTAGCTGTAGGGCTGGTGTTGTTGGCGTTGGTAGAAGATTCTGCAGCCACCAGTTGTATCGGAGAAGAATGGTGGTGTTGCTGGTGCTGTTCCTGGTGTTTGTAATGATGCGGAGGAGGCTGTGCTTGTTGAGGCGGCTGATGCTGCTGTTGCTCGTAATGATGTTGTGGTAGAGTTTGTTGCTGTGAAACCTGTAAAGGTGGCGTTTTTCTGGACGTTGAGCTCGACATTACCCGATGCTGTTGATATTTGCTATTGTGTCTGCTGCTGCTGCTGCTGGTGGTACCCGTCGCTGCCGTCACCGTCGTCGTCATTGAGGCATCAAACTGCATAATCTCACTTGATGGACTCACAGAAGTTGCTGCTGGTGCTGCTAAGCCTGATAATGATGGATGACGACTCGGCGAATATACTCCACTTTTACTTTTTAGCAGATGACTCGGCGACTGTCTATGGTGATTGTTGTTATTGTTATTATTATTATGATGATTATGATTACTACTGGTGCTTTCCTTTGCAATATTATTCGGAGGAGTACCTCTACTACTACTACTACTACAACCACCACCACCACCACCACCACTACTAACATAAGGCAACGGCGATTTCCTAGTCAAATCACCTGATGACGATGATTTGGAAAGTCCACCGCCGAAGGGATTTATCTTGCCGCTGCTGCTGCTGCTGCTATTGTTGTTGTAGTTGTTATTATTATTATTATTGTTGTTATGAAGTAATTGTTGCTGTTTCGAATTACCACCAATACTACCTTTTCGACCACCCGCCAACTGTGACTGCGATGACACATAATTTGTCGACTCAACAACTCCAGACATAAACTCCTCGGCGTTATCAAGCACATTATAACTTAAATCAACAGAATTCTCATCGGCATCAATACCGGCAGCTGAAGAATGATGCTGCTGTTGTTGCGACTGTTGCTGCAGCTGATGATGGTGATTAAATAGAGATGAAGATGATTTTGAAGCAGCTCCGACTACTCCACCACCACTGCTGCTGCTACTGTCCTTTTTGAAATGACTAATTCGCTGCTTTTTTGATTGCATATCCTCGTAACAACGATCCCGATCAAGACTAGGCCTCTTCCCCGCCAACGACGAAGACAACGACGACGTCGGTGGAGGTGGACTGCCCGTATGCGTTGATGTCGGACTCTGTCCCGATGTCGAACTGCCCGCATCAGAACTCAGGGGTGGAGTTAGATTTTGCGGCTTACGTCGCTTGAGCATTTGTAGTTCCTGTTCGCTGTAGAATGGCCAGTTTTCATTAACATCGTTCCACATTTGACGCTTCAAATTGTACGAGTTGTCCCGCAGCGTCGAAATCTCTTTTAATATTGTACTGATAAGGCTCTTTTCACGATCGCGTATACCTTCGTTTTGCAGTCGTGAATACAATTCCGGTTTCTTGAAGGGTTTCAATGCAAGCAAATGTATCAGGCGTTCGCGAATTTTCCTCTTGGAAATGTCAAGTTTTCCCGACGACTTGCCAGATGTGACATTCGACGAGCCGCCAACTGAACCATTACCACCCTTTGCAAGGTTCATTGATGAACGTACATTGCTGCCATTATTACTATTGCCGCTACCCCCAAGACCTGATATTCCTCCTCCTCCTCCGCCTCCAAGTTTTGATTTCATCGTCATCATCGATTCTGGACTACCACTACTATTGAATGATTCTTTACCAGACGATATATAACCATTGTTGATACCACTTGTACCGGATCCTGCCGCCGACGAAAGAGCAGACGATAGGGATGATACTGTCGTTGGTGGCGTTGCATTATGGTTGTGATGATGGCTGCTATGGTAATTACTAATGCGGCTGCTACTACTGTTACTATTATTATTATTATTATTATTATTACAAAAGAGATTATTATTATTGTTGCGGCCGCCGCTTGAAGAGGAAGTTGATATTGATGCCATCGATTGATTTGGTGATCGTGATGAAGAAGACGAGGACATTTTTAAACCAAAACTGGTGCTACTGGGACCATTTGCTGCTGATGGCGAACTGGATGATTTGACCACAAATTCTCGTTTACTACCACCTGCTCCGCCAACCCCCGAAGATGACGTTCGACTATTCGCTAGAATTGCTGCTGCTGCCGACAAATTATTGCTATTACTACTATTACTACCGCTATTATTATTATTGTTGGTGTTGTTGCTGCTGCTCTGGTTTTCCCCCCGATGATGATGCTGATGATTATAATTACCAATGATTCCATTCCCATTGCTATTGCTGCTGGTGGCATTCTTCAGCTTCACCTTACGCCCAATATCCGTTTGATTTGGTTTAATCTCACGTGTGCATTTATTCTTTTGCGTTTCTTCAGCCACAGCCATGCGATGTCTCGTCTTCTCGTACACATCATCGTTTGCCTGGATACGCATCTTATATGGCAGTGTTCCCAGTACGTCCATGTCAGTTTGTGTCTGTTTGATACACTCGAATGACCCTTCAATATCGTCAATGGCAAAGCCAAATTTTTGCTCTTCACTACTATTGTTGGCCATTGGAAATGATATGACACCGCTATTACCAAGCACTTGAATTTTAGCCCGTTGGCCATTGCACTTGTTAGCGTATTCATTACGCTGATATTCTTCTACGGCACGATATGCGGAATCTGTTAGTTTGACAAAAATGTACTCCTTCGATTCATCGACACAACTCTGTGACATTCCATAGTTGCCAGACGATAATATATAAGGAAGCCATTTGGAAGACGATGCAATGGAATTTGTCATAACTGGATGGATATGAATGGATGGTGTGGTATATTGTGGTCTTTGCGTTGTTTCTTCGTCTGCTTCTTATTACTTTGTAACACAGTGAAATTAATGGCCGTTGTTTAGTTCCTTTTTTATGACAAACAAAATGTCAATGTCTTTTGCAAGAACCACTCAAGCGCCGATTTTATTTTCTCTTTTTGATAGGAATTTTGAGATTTTAATTCGTTGATCGAATATTTAAGATATTTGATATTTAGGAATATTTTGTAATACTTCAACTAAACACCATGTGCCTCTTCCCGGTGATTCCCAAATATTCACCAATTCTTTTTTCACTCAGAAATAATACAAATTTTATTACGGTCAATTAATAGACCAAATTGGGTTAAGGTAGGCGAAGAAGAAGGTGATGATGATAGCTTTGCTGGTGTAGCTTTGGTAGTGGTGGTCGTGATGGTAGTGGCGTTGACAGCGACGACGACGACGGCGACGGTGTTGATGGTGGTTGTGGTCGTCTTCTTCTTTTTCGTGTGCGTTGTGTATCCATCCATCCATTTACATTACACCAGACAGCTGTTGGCTGCACCAAACAGAGAAGGCAAGTGTTTGCCACAATTCGTCGTTTAACCAAAAAATGTCTTGATAAAGAGAGACAAGTAACTGTGCTAGAGCTGTTGCTGCTGTGCTGTGCTGTGCTGCGCGGGGGCTTTGCAAGTATGTGCTTCTCGTCACGGACCACACGAAGGAATCTCTTGATGCCGCCGTCTATAAACTGACGTCGTATATTGGTACGTACTTATGTATGTATATTATAAAATGTCGTGAATACGCGACGTATAATTAACTTTCAATTCTTCTTTTTCGCCGTTTCGGCGATTATTATTTGTCGCCTTCGCGTTTGCGTTTATTCTACTTTTTTCCACCAATTTTCCTCGCCTCGTATATTTTGACTTTGCTTGTGTTTTTCCTGTTCGGAAACAATGACTGATGATGATAGATAATTCCTTGCGATGACTGAATTTGAAAAAAAAAAACCTTTATCAATTTGAATTTGAAAAATCAAATCGAATTTAATAAAAAGAAAAATACCTGAAGACGAACGAACGACATTCACATTCCCAGAAACTTTGAAAGACGATGATTTGACTGACGGACTGACTGACTGCACAATTAAATAGCGTGGAAGTGGAGTGTCTGCAGTGTGATTGCGATTTTGATTTGACTTTTTCACTGGCCCTGTTTTCGAATAAATAAAAAAAATTTCGCTGATGTTTTCTTTGTCGTGATTTTTTAAAATGAATTCACCTTTCCTCTACTATACGACTGCACGAAACAACAACAATAACACCACCACCACACCAGCGACTGACGACAAATTATTTCCAAATTTGTGGAAAAATCTGCGCTGAGATCGAAACGACGTCTTCGGACTTTGACGATCATCAAATACGAAATCGAATAGGTCGCTCGCTCGGGTTGTTCGTTTTTTTTCCTTCTTTTATTTTTTTTGTGTGTGTTGCTGTCAATTCAACACGCTCACTGACTTTTTACTACTCACGACGGTGTTGTTGTTTTAATTTTTTTTTTCTCACTGCGCTAAAGCGTCGACAATCAATAGTTGATTTGAAAAAAAAATTCCCGTTTTAATAATACCCGTTTGCAATTTTTTAATATTCGATCTTGTTTTGGTATGTTCAAAATATTCCACTAAAAAAATGTATAATTCTAGATCAATTACGATATTTGTTGTTGTTTTGCTGTTTCATTTTTATTATCTGGGAAAGATGTTCGTGGTGTAGTTCAGTTCAGTTCAGTTCAGTTCAGGTGGTTATGCGCTATCCTTTTTATGACCGCCTCATAGACTGTTGCTGTGCCTGGCCTGTGATGTCTCCTATGCTGATGTGTTATATCTCTGTCTTGCTCAGACAGACACAGTTTTTAATTTTTTGCCACCACTACTACTATTGCCAGAGTAGTTTTAATAAAAAAGTTCTGTTTTGTTTGAGCGAACGACGAAATCCGATGAAATTTCCATTCCAGTGGGGGTAGACTGACTGACTTTTCACAGTTTTTCACTTATTCAATGTTATTTTAAATGTTTTCAAGTGATTGATTAATTCGACCTTTGGGGAAATATCTATGCACAGCTAGCGGTCTGATAGAAGAAAGGAGAAACTAATTTTTTTCGTCTTTGTCCGTATTAGTCCTTTCCCAAAAACTAGAGACAGTTTTTCCACTAAATCTTTAATAAATCTTATAGTAAATCGATGTTGGTTAATATTACAAAAAAAAAACAGGACGATTAAGTGCTGATAGATAAAAACGTCTGACCAACGACGACGACAGCTGAGTTGATTTTTTATGGACTAAACTAATAGTTAATTCATTGTAGCACTATAAATTAGACGTACTCTTTACAACTATTCTGTTTCTCGAGTACAATAATGCAAAAAGGTGGGGAAGACGACGAATGGGCAAAGGCGAAGACTTTTACGAAAAAACCACCTATATCACGAGCTGGCAGGCAGGCATATACCATCGGGTTGAGTTTTGCGGCGCTGCAATACTTTCACTTCTTATTTCGATTCGACGACGACGTTTTTGGTTTTGATTTGATTTTTTTGCTGCTGCTACTGCTGCTACTTTAGCGTATGTGCATATTTCAAGTTTTATCCACTGCTTTGTGTGCGTAATTTCGTTGGTTTTTCTTTTCTTTTCTTTTTTGGTTGGTTTTTTAATTTCCGTATTATATTTTGCGATAACAAATTTACAAATTGAGAATAAACTTAGTTGTAATATTTTTGCATTAACCGAGATTATAAATTGGCAACGAAATTAATTTTCACAACGACAATGGACGAATTGATGAGAATTATTAGTTGTGTAGTGTAGTCAGTCAGTGCACACTACGAGAAGACGGGAAAAACGGGTTAAGGGTATCTTATAAAACTAGCTGAACGGAGAATACAAAAACAATTTTTTCACACACAACGAAGTACTGTAGACAGTTTTCTTTTTTTCGAATAACTAACTACTAACTTGAAATATGAAAAAACTCGCGACGAAATTCATACGTAACACTGCAATATTGTAGCGATTTTTTATTGCAATATGATTTTTTCTTTAACAAGACCCCTAGCCAAAGTCAGAAATCACGTCATGGCTGCCACGTCCGAGCACAAGCAACAATGAATCGAACAATATAAATTCACACAGAACGCCATAGGAACGCTATGATATAAAAACGATGGTAAATGAAATGGAAGAATGAAAGCAAAATGCGAATGGCGGTTGTGTGAGCGAGGCAACAGTCTGTACTCTGGAGGCATTTAATTTTTTAAAGGTATGCGAAATGAAACCAAGCGAATGTTTTCAAGGCGAAAAAAGAAATAATTTTTTTTATCCCTTTCTTGTGCCTTTGATTACGATACTGCTAGCCCTAGCACACATGACACTTCCCTAGTAACCATCCCTATTCATTAATTACGATTACAATTCCACCACCACTTTTCGCAAGAATAAAGTAAACCTGCTGAACGGTACATAATGACTTTGAAACTTTTGACAACTATGAAACGAAGGAAATATAGGAAAACCTTAAAACTTAAGACTTACAGGTTTGTATGAATTTCCAACATAACAAATTTTTTTTTGCTTAAATCCATACACAGGATTCTAGTCTTAAGGGTTGATTATAATATACTTTCACGTGGATGGACTAGTCTCAAATGTCAACGAAATGCTTGCTCATGTTTGCCAAATTACAACAAATTGTTATAATGAAAATTTGCCTGCATTAGGATTTGTCTCTTAAATTTGACAAATGTCAAAAGTGAACAAAGACTTAACGAATCGGAGCTGAACTCTATTATAAGCACACAATACACTTTCTGTGTATTCGCACAAGTATGCTCATGTCATTCTGACAAATGTCTATTAACGGGTGTTTTTTTGGGAGGTTTGTTTTTCCGATAGATGTCGTTTTATTTTATGACAGTTGTTTTGACAGCTCAAAGTGGCATTTCTACTCAGTATTGTTTGGCAAACATTATGAAAAAAAAAAAAAAAAAAAAAAAAAATGACATTTGTGAAAAATAGTCGTGGTAGCCATATGCCAGAAATTGTGTTTAAATGTTAAATGCCAAAAAATTATCTACCAAATAAAAAAAAATTTTGGTCATTTCATAATTTTATATGTGTTTTATTCAAAAAAAAAACACGTTATATCTAACGGGTGTTTTTTTAAGAGGTTGCCGATTTTTTTTTTGAATAAAACACATATAAAATTATGAAATGACCAAAATTTTTTTTTATTTGGTAGATAATTTTTTGGCATTTAACATTTAAACACAATTTCTGGCATATGGCTACCACGACTATTTTTCACAAATGTCATTTTTTTTTTTTTTTTTTCATAATGATTTGCCAAACAATACTGAGTAGAAATGCCACTTTGAGCTGTCAAAACAACTGTCATAAAATAAAACGACATCTATCGGAAAAACAAACCTCCCAAAAAAACACCCTTTATATAATGCATGCTTTCTGCTTTAAGTTTTTCCATTGTAAGAGGATGCAAGAGTCAGTAATTGTGATGCTAAAAGAAGAGTCAGCGCCTCTTGTAAATAATAAAATACAACAAACAAATTAAATTACGTTTTTGATTTGTCACATTGGAGGAAATTACTTGAGACCGATAAAACTTTATTGGTGACGTTAATATCACGAATACAATGGAATCGCTTGAACATCATATGTTCAAAAGAAATATCCAGATGCATACCGCCCATCATCCAACCCAAGCGAAATACGGGCTCACGGGTCCACCATTTGACCTATCTTCGGACGTACCAACCAATTCAGAGATTCCTTCTTTAGCCGCACAATAGTTATGTGGAATCCGCATTTGCATAATCTCCAGTCATTAAGAAACACGTGGTGCATAGACATCTCACCTTTCTCTCTCCTTAATTTCCGAACGCCTACGCTGTGCTAAGCATTATAAGGGTGCAAACCCCTTGAGAGTGTGTACATTATAAAAAAAATTACAATTCAATTTTCAAACAGTTTCCTTTTAAGGAATGGAATGCTCTTATACTTAAGACTTACCAAGATTGTTTGGATTTCCAACATAACGATCAAACAATTTTTTTTTGTCAAAACCATAATTCATAAAATCCTGTCAGTCTTAAGTATAAAGTGTTTCGATTGTGAGAGTGCCCTAAGTTTAAATATTAAGTTTTTTCCATTGTGTAAGCGCTTAAAGAGAAATCATGAGAAATTACAAATGTCACTTTGCTCCTTAGTTGTATTTTAGTATTTCCCACAGGAGCTTACTCTACTGTTAATTGCTATTGTTAATTGCCGAGTGGAGCGTCAAGCAATTCGACAATTCAATTTCAAGCTATGTTTCCTAAAATCACAAATGTCATGTATACTTTTGCTAGTATATTGTATTTCAATAGAACCGTTTTTGGAGCTCTCACAATGAATAAACTTAAGACTTACAAGATTCTATGGATTTCTAATATAACGAGCCAATTTTTTTTCAAAACCAAAATCCATACAATCTAGGAAGTCTTTAGTATTACGTTTTTCCCTTACTCTACTTTTACAATCGTCAAAAATGGTAAGAATTATTATTACACTGAAAAGGAATTTGTTGGAGAACTTATTGTACACTTGGAAAAAATGTTGCATTTTCAAATCCCCAAACATACTGAGAAAATTAAATTTTTTATTTCCACTATAGTTCTAAATCAGTGGACAATCTTCTTAATTCCTGAATACATCGCTAAGTGATGACTCTATTTAAAAAAAAACAGTTGTAATTATTGAACATTCTTCATGTAGGGATGGAAAATTGAAAAGCAATATGTAAAAGAATTGAGGTAAGTGCGTTTTAATATTATAACAACCGGTATTTTATGACAGCAAAATAAATGTGTTTAAGTTTGGATCTAAGACTTTAACAAAGTTCACATTTACCTACAAAATACTTAAGTTTAATTATACAAAAATAAAACGTCAATTTGTATGCACAAATTTCTATTAAAATTCATGTTTAGTTTTACAAAATTTGATTTTTTAATCTATCTTCTAAATATATGTATGTATAAAAAAAACAATTTCTGTGCCTGCGGGTTAGTCAACGCAAAACTCGAAAACTATTCATAGCATTGAGCTGAAACTTTGGTAACGTATTTGTTTTGATGCAGTAAATTTTCTTAACGCAAAAGTTTTGGATAATTGGCAGTGAGGTGGGGCATCCTAACGACTGCTATTTCAGCTAATTTTAAAAACTACTGCACTGATTTTAATCTGCTTTTTACCATTGTACATTTTTGTATCGGAGGTTATAGGTGACAGTTTTGTGGTCAGTGTTGGTATGGGAAGGTGGCAAGTGGGATGATGTCAGTGGGTGGGTGGTCAGTTGGCAGAGTATGGGGGCACTGTAGTGTGTGCAGCCATGGAACGCTAGGTATTTCAGCTAGTTGTTATTTATTAAAACTTTACAGCTTCATTTTGTAAATATAGGAAAAAAACCTAAATAATGAAGTTTCCTAGTTGTTGTTTTGCATACGAAATAACAATAACGGGGGTTGTGACAAAACCTAATTTGTGAGACTGTAAGTTTTAATGAGTTTTTGTTATAATTTGGTACTTTTCAATATTTTACTTAAGTTTATAGGAATATAAAGCTGTATTTTTAGAAATTAGGAAGAATATAAAATTGTATTTGCATGTTTTTCATTTTCAGTGCATTATACACACGGCAAAAAATTTATTTTCGGATTTTTTTATTAAAATGCAACACTTTTATTGTGTTCTGTTCCATTCCATTAATTTTTACTAAACATTTTCTAGGGCAATGGGAGCCATTTGTATTTTATTTTTCACAACATAAGAGAAAGAGGAAACTATACAAAACTTTAAGTGTCAAAAAAGGTATATACCTTATAAGCTCTTACCAGAGTGAGAAAGATATATTGACAATAAATAAGAAATATATGAAAAAATCTAGTTAAAAACTGAAAAAGAACATTTCCGAAGCGTTTTAAAGACAAAAAAGAATATGTTTGGACGATTGAAATATTATAAACTAAGCCTTTTGTGCTCATAACTTATCAAAATTAATGCAATAATGTTAAAACGTACACAAAACTTGTTTTTTGACAAAGTTTGCTGGAAGAATAATAAATTTATGCTGCAATGAATTTGGCATTGGCAAGCGGGAGCAATGTTAAAATTGGCACATCGACATTATACGAACACTACTTTTTTGTTGCAATTTCTTTTTTTAAAAAACCGGCAAAAATAATATCCACTTACCCTGAAAAGTGTCCTCATTATCTTCTTCGGACGCCATCCTAACAACTTAGCACAATTTAAACGCAAACTTAAAACTTACGCAAAAACCACAACACTTTTAACACTGGTTTGTCAGCGACGGCAAAGCGGCTAAATTAAATAAATATGGCGATAAACGCAGTGCATAAAGACGTGCATATAGCAAACCATTAAATGAAAAAGTCAAAACAAAAAGGTGAATTGGAACATTTGACGATTGACCATTGACGTTACTGGGGAATATCGATACGTGGTGTCGTTAAGAATTAAAAATTATCGATAGTTCAAGTGTCAGTTTTACTTAATGGGTTGTTGACACGGCTTGTAATTCTACAATTTAGGCGGTTTTCCAATCCAATACTTATTTGTGGAGACTTACTTATTTGATTGTAGAGACTTTTTTTTGCTGGTGAGGTGACTTATTAATGGCGTCAACTACGTTAAGCCAAACAAATAAATACTCGTTTGGAAAACAGCTTTAGATGTAAAATAGAAAATAAGTCTCACTTCGTGAGGACACTTATTTAATAAGTTAAGTTGCACAAAAATGTCTAGTATTATCTGCAGACCAAAAAGTTTTCTTGATACGGAGTTATTTAAAGGAACACTATTTTAAATATTATTTAAATTTATTTTTATAATATTTTGTGGAATTCAAAGTATTTTCAAGAGGTGATGTTCATTATTTAAAACAAAGGGAAGGAAGAATGGTTATAATAGGTCTGTTTATTTTGAGCGTGTATTTTTGTGTGATTTGTATGACAAGCTCTTTATAATTTAGCCAGCTAACTACATCTAAAATCTCATAAAGCGGAAAAATTTGAAGGCGAATATACAAGCAATGTGACGTTTATGATTTCATAAGATGAGAAAAATAACAATTTTAGATTTGCTTGTTTATTTTATTTTAATATTTTCTGCAAGAGGCGTTTACTCCAATTTTGCAATCGTCCATTGCAGCGGCTGCTTTAAAGCAACCATAGTTAGATCTGAGTAAAACAACACAAAATCATTTTTTGTAAATTCAAGTAAAAAAAAGTCTGTGTTTGCTTGGAGGTTTATAGTTTTTTTTATATAATACGGCAATATATGCATACGGTTTCATGTACTACTTTTAATCATGTGTACTTGTAATCTAGATGATCAGTGCAGTGAGAAAAATTTGTGCGGTTTTGGACGCACCGGGAATCGAAGCCGGTATTCTCCAAATGGAAGCCAATGAATCTTACCCCTGCACCATTGACACTTACTTACACACTTGATCATAAGTCCAATGAAAAGCTAAAATATAAAATGATAAGTAAAATTTAACTAAGAACCGTTTCCATGACCGTGTATAACAAAGGTTAACACTAGTTGAATGCATCAAAACGTATATGATCTGAGTTTTTTTTAAACCGAAAAACTTCCTTGAAATTAGAGCGGTTCAGTTAGGTTTGTCTGAATTTTCATTTGTAAGAAAGTTCAAGGCAACAGTCAATTAAAAACTATCTGTAAATGGAAACTCTACATTTATTCCGTCATTTCCAAATGTTTTTTGACAGCTGTAGTTGATTGTTAGTTTTTTAAAACACGAAGCATTTCGGTGAGAAATAAAATTTTTCTCTGATAGTAAAGAAAATACAACAGATAATTTTTATGAAATGATAGATCTGATCAAGGAAAAAGTAACGGATTTGTCTGATATAAGATTCTCAGATTTCTCCGACATAAAAAAACACCCGTTGTTGAGGTTTTCGAACAGAACAATGTATAGTAATTGAACACACTCCTGGTGCAAAACACAACTCCTAATAGTGACATTCACCATCGCATTAGCGAGAACGAGAACGTCATTTATTTGATTGGTAGTGTGATAATTGTACTAACAGGGGTAGCATATAGGTCTTGAGAATTATTTCTTCCGCTGATTGGACTTAGCTGTTTAATTATCTGGATTTTCCCTCTGATGTCGGCAGTAGATTTGTTTTATTTCCATCTCGTTTGGTAAATTAATTTCTGTCAAATTTGTTTTTAATCGCTCTCGCAATGTCTTATTACACGCGAAAAGAAATCGAAGAACTACACGACGATCTTGGAACGCTTGTAACGAAGGCTGTCGGTGTCGAGGACCGTGCAGTTGTAAACACAATTGAGAACTGCCTCTACAATGGCTACGACAAAAAACGCATCGGTGATAAACTCTCCGGACTCATGGACTCAAAGAAGACGTCACGACTTTTGGAGAAGCTGCTACAACACTTGGACGACTATCGCAGCAAATATCAGAAGAGTAAAAAACGCCGTACATCCAATGACGAGTCGGAGGATTATAAAAAGTCACGTATGGACTCGTCAACAAAAACAGTTCAAACTGGTTCGGCAAAACCATCTCACTCTTCAGAAGGAAATGGAGCTGCTGAAGCTGTTAGTCTCAGTTCAAATCAAATTAAATTGATGATGGCGAATGCTCAACGTGAAATCGAAGAACGTAAAAAGGCCCTGAGTAATCTGAAAGCCAAAGATCCACTGCTTGCAGCAGTCCCGCATATTGGTCTTCCTGTAGCTCTTGCTTCGCAGGTTCTCGCGAAGAAACCGACACCAGAAGATTCCGAAAAGGCACGAAAAATCGCTGAACTTCAAGCACAAATTCGAGCGAAACTATCCGGAACACTTGCGAACATTATTCCAGCAGTACCGGTGCAAGATCGACCCAAACCACTTATTCTCGATGAGGAGGGACGCACTATTGACAAGAGTGGTCGGACGATTAACATACCAACGTTAACGCCAACTCTAAAGGCAAATATTCGGGCAAAAAAGCGTGAAGTTTTCAACAAAACGCAAATCAATGACCGTTCTGTGAATGACGATAGTATTAAGTTCTTTGACGATCGTATTGCACAGAAGCCTACCATAAGGAATAAGCGTTCCCTGCGATTTCATGAGCCGGGCAAGTTTCAACAGATGGCTGAACGAATGCGCATGAAATCGCAACTGGAAAAACTGCAAAATGAGATTTCGCAAATTGCTCGGAAGACGGGTATTAGTTCTGCAACTAAACTGGCGCTAATTGCACCAAAACAGGACACACCAGATGATGTGCCCAACATGGAGTGGTGGGATTCTGTTATACTTTCAGTCGACTTGGACAAGATCGATGCCAATGGTAGGATAAGCATTCGGAAATCAGCAATTACCACTCTTATTGAGCACCCTACGCAAATGAAGCCACCAAGTAAGTTCAGAACAACATTACAATAAATGCAACTATAATACTAAATAGCTTCGTATCTCTCTTCCGTTTTTTTTTTATACTAGATGAACCTCTTAAGCCGGTGTATTTACCAGTGTTCCTAACAAAGAAGGAACGCAAAAAGTTACGTCGGCAGAATCGCCGTGAAGCTTGGAAAGAAGAACAGGAGAAGGTTCGTCTAGGGCTTGTCCCTCCACCTGAACCAAAGTTGCGTATTTCCAACCTGATGCGAGTTCTTGGTTCCGAAGCGGTACAGGATCCGACAAAAATTGAAGCCCACGTACGGGAACAAATGGCTAAGCGCCAAAAGGCCCACGAAGATGCAAATAATGCTCGCAAACTTACTGTGGAACAAAAACGCGAAAAGAAAATTCGTAAGATAAAGGAGGATACATCGTGTGGAGTGCACGTTAGTGTTTACCGCATCAAGGAGCTGCAGGACAATGCAAGCAAAAAATTTAAAGTCGAAACAAATGCTAAACAGTTGCACATGACCGGCTCGGTAGTCCTCTTTCGAGATTGCTGCGTGGTCGTAGTCGAGGGCGGTCCAAAGCAGCAAAAGAAATTCCGTCGAGTCATGCAGCATCGCATCAAATGGGAGGAGGATATTGTGAAGAACCCAGACGGTAAAGAGGTACCCAACTCATGCGTACTCGTATGGGAAGGCACAAGTCAGCGGCGGCACTTTGGTGAGATTAAGTTCAAGGTTTTTCCCATGGAGAAAATGGCACGGGAATTCTTTCAGAAGCATCAGGTAGAACACTACTGGGACTTGGCGTACTCCGGTGCGGTTCTAGAGGCCTCAACCGATGCATAAAGGAAAGAGTGAAGTGGATGTTTTTTTTGATTTAAGAGATTTGTAAATTAGATACAACTAAAGATAAAATAAAACTTAATTATATTTTTCGGGAACAAAAAATCATTTTATGTGACTTTTCACTTTATTTACGAGCACGTGCTTTATAGTTTTCAAAATGCTCTGGTTGATTATAAGTGCCTGTTCAGTCAATTTCGCAACAGTGTCGTATTCCATTAAACCTTTTTGGAAACACCCTGCTAATTGGTTCACCGCTGAAAGGCTGGCAATAACAACAATGCCGTGTTCATACTCACTATCATCGTCCAGTCCATCAGCGAATTGCTCCTCTTTGCCTAAAATAATGCACAAATTTGATAAACTTTTATGTAGGATTCTGACAAGAATGTGAATTCTGAATTCTCACTTGTTGGATTGACGAAAAGTTGGTTTTTGCATAGGCAGATTGTCGACGCCGAAATTATATCATAAATAGGAATACCGCCCTCCGCCAGAGCTGCGCCACAACAATTGATTGCCGAACTGAGGACACATCCATCATCTTGCAGTATATGGACTGTTATTTCGAGCTATAAATGTGATTAGATGTGCTATTAATGGCTGTCACATGATAATATTCAAGATGCCGATATTCACTTGAAAATTTGTAAACTCATTAAGGCATATAACAGGTTCCAAAGACTTCTTCAGTGCCACATTCAGAAATTCAACCTTTTTGGTTATGTTTTGAGGCTGATCACGCGATGCAAACGGTGCATATTTTAATTGAACATCAATGATACCAAGTGGGCTATGATGATGATGTGATGTTAATTTGGTAATAAAATATTGTGTAAAGTAAAACTAACTACCTCTTCTTCATTTGTTTGGTAATTTCGCGTGGCGGCAGAACGGCTGCCATTACTTTTGTGTCGCCATATTCCAAGTAAGCTGATCCTTTCACTTGTGTGAGGACGCCTACTTTTAAAACTGTAAGCAAAGAAAAATATTAATAATAAATTAACATAATCTCATGGAGCCAATATACATGTGGGCCTTGGATGTAGTTCAGGCGGTATCTTTTTGTCGAGTTTCGCGAAGGCGTCCACAAGCTTCTCTGGTTTAATGTAATTTGTGTATGGTATGGAAGAATCAGGATAAAGCGATTTACGACAGGCCGGTGGAGGCATTTTGAACTGCTAAAGTTGTTAAGTTGTTTTAATTTATAATTTAATATTGTATTCTATTCAATTGTTTACAGTTCATAAACAAAAACTATTTTATTTAAATGTTTCTTTTCAATTTTTTGGTTAGTGATGAACGCTGTGCTCTGACAGCAAATGGAATGCTGAACCGAAACCAATTTTGACAGTTGACTTTTACTAATGGGATTCGGATTCACAAAAAAAGCACTTCGTGCTGGAATAAAACTGCACGTTTGGCTGTCACATTATTCGAGTACATCGATAAGGCTCAAAAAACCATGCACCGATTGAAATTTTTGCTCGGCGAACGTCTCTCAACGATTCGGACGGAGAACAAACAAATATTGCCGTTTTACTATTGACATTTCGGCTTGACACGTGGTGGCAGCAGTAGTTAGTTGTAGTAAAGTCTATTGATTCGGACCTTAGTGACGTAGTTTGGTGACTTCAAGCCTTGCTAAAACAGTCATTACACTCTAACACTCTATTCCATTGCTATAGGTCTGAATCGATAGACGTTACTACAACTACAACTTATTCTATAGCTATGGAACAGAGTGGAAGGAATGGGATGGAGCGTTGTAGCAAGGATTGTAGTCATTAAAATCCGTCACTAAAAGCATTGCTTTAAGTTATAGCTACGTCTTTCGATTCGGACCTTAGAGTCATTTAATCATATCACATTTTTGTGTGTTTACGGGATTTTGAATTTTCGGTATTTAGTATTTACGGGATTATATGAATTTATGAGATTTTGGTATGCGGAATATTAGGCGACTCCCATGAAAATGTGGTGTTAGTAAATTCCTGTCGTAATGTATTGGAATTTGTTTATAAATTATCTTTTTGCACAGTATCTTAATAAAGGATTAATTTACATAGACTTTACTTTCCAAGAAAGTATATAGAATTATAGAATACTAGCATAAGTGCCCGGTGTTGTCCGTGGCCCCGTGACTCACCCATCGATCCGCCTTCTCCTAATAATAATCCATTACCCCCATCAATACCAATAGTCCGTACATATTACTCCACCTGATATTTCCTATTCACCGTCCTACTCCATACCGACCCACAACGTTCTGGTGCTCATTTTTACAAATTCTCATGTGATTTTTACTGTTTTTAAATGACATTTGAAGATAATTTAATAATAATAATGTTCGGCGCGACAGACCATTGCGGTCCAAGGCGTTGCTTCTTTCAACCATTTGTGATGTGCGTGTATATTTTTGCATACAAATGGAGGGGACGTTTGTCAGACTTTCGCGAGAGGTGGGACACCGTGAAAAAAAACTTTTGGTGTTACTGGGATTCGAACCACGAACCTCCTGCTCGGAACCTATGATCTTATCCATTCAGCCATTGCGCCCACTTTAAGATAATTTAGGTCCGAACCGATAGACGTTACTACAACTACAACTCATTCTATAGCAATGGAATAGAGTGGAATGGAACGTTGTAGCAAGGCTTGTATTCATAAAAATCCGTCACTAAAAGCGTTGCTTTTAGCTTTTAGTTATAATTACCTCTATCGATTTGGACCTTAATGCCTCTTATAACGTTTTTTCCTTTTTAGAAATCTGTTTTATGTTGTTTTGGTGAAAAGAGCGGTAAATCTTCTGAAATATGTAGTTTTTTTTAAGTATACGAACAACTTTTTATCTCCGGATTTAAATTGGCCGCCATTTTGTTAATACGAGTTGTACGCTGATTTTTTTTTTGACATTTGACACTTGTCATAAACAGACCACGCGATTTAAGGATATGGAGAAGTATTCAAACCAACAATGTTTAATTATTGAGAACGAGAAAAAAATTCTCCGGCGCTCTTGTTGGGACTCCCTTTAAATCCGGCGCTGTTGTTGTTTCGTTCACTTTCTTGCGAATGTGACCGAGCGATTCAGGTCGCGCTTTACATGTGCAAATTTGTCATTTGCTATATTGCAAAGCCAGCTTGGCTTACAACAACAATCGCATAAGCATAAAGCCGAAAGTAAATCCAAAAAAATTTTAGGATTAAGAAACTAAAGCCATTTTATAGTTATGGTGCTCACCGTAAGGAGGTAAAACCAAAAGCTGTTGCTGACCATATCCCAGAATTGCCATAAGAACAAGCCACATCTTAGTTCTACGTACCGAATTTCATGCTAGTCTCTTGAAAAATTGCTTTGCTCCCGAAACTCCGATCAACCTTAAACAACTTTATGCAAAACTTACATTTGAGCGTGCGAGACAAAGTGAGCAGGTCGACTATAGTTAAATTGAAGTTGTGGTAAGCCAGAGAAGATTGACACTACCCGAATGTTAGTTATTTTATAGTAACATGGGAAATGTTATCTATAGCATTATGTTAGCATTGAAAAATATACTACTTCTCTCGTCTGGCTAGCCACAATTGCTATTTAACAGCCCTTCTGCTCATTTTCTCGCACGCCTCAAATGTAAATCAAACGTTATATTGAAACGTTGTCCCGTAAAAAAACAGACCTTAAGTCTTAAGAATAAAGTTTTTCAATTGTGAGAGCGTCCTTACGAACAGATAGGAAATGTCATTGTTAACAATGTACAAGAAGTGAACAGACTCCAGGTTTTGATTGCTTCGTCGATCAAACAGCGACAGCTGTCATATGGTAAAATCAACGTTAGTGCAAAAGAGACAAATATTGTGCATTTTGCATCACATTTTTGTCATTTCTTTTGAGATAAAAACGAATGGCCTATGTAGTAACACATGCAACGAACGAGGTTAAAATTTACATGTGTGTGTATTGCTTTTCCATTTTGTCTCGTGAAACGCCATATTTTGCCACGAGAACGAACGAACCGTTTTTACTTCATCCGTGGCGGAGGCGCTGGCTTTTCACCAACAAAATCCACTAAACAGCCTCGAGGTGCAGCAAGTAACGACACCAAAGCACCATACTGCTCAACTATACTGTGTATTGCATATACTACATTAAACTTTAAAAACACTCGCTGCTGTCGTACTCGTCGTCGTCGACGTTGGGTCTTTTGCCTTTACGGTTTCCGTTTTCTCTGCTGCAGTAGTGTATTGCTGCTGCGAAAATTTCATAAATAATTGTAATTTTTAAACGAAAAAAATAATAATATTGAAAAAATTATTCCTCTACCCCAAGAAAGTAAATGAGTCAATGATATTTGTTGTCTTTGTTGTTTCCTCATCGGTCCATCTAATCATTGATTTTCATAAATAAATTCGCTCCTAACCAAAAAAACCAACGTAGCAGCTAAGAAAAGTACTAAAATAATTTTTTTCTGGAATTTCAGTTAAACGAACCGAAAAATACGTAAACGTGAAAAGCAAATTGTTAATTTAATTTAAAAAAAAAGTAATCAAAATGTCCGGGGAAGAAACGTCTGCTGATCGCAATGTGGAAATTTGGAAAATCAAGAAACTTATCAAAAGTCTGGAAATGGCCCGCGGGTGAGTAACAATTCAAATGAAACGCTTTGCTCTGGTCGCTGCAACAACAATAAATTAACTTTCACATGTTACGTTAAGTTGGCAAAGAATAATTTTTTTTTTAAATACCTTCTGGCATGGCGCTCGTCGCCATTCATTCGTTTTTCCTAGAAAATTACTTAATTTTGTGTACACCTATCTTTGGAGTGGAGTGAGAATTAGTTTTGTGCTGGATTTCCACCACCCAGATTTACAGCATGTCATTCCATCGTCTGTAATTGTTAACAATTATTGTGCAATATACTTATGAATATTTCTGGGCGATAGCATTCATTCAAATTATGATACATGTCCATTAACGTTAACGGCACAGAGTTCAGGTTGCTAAGCGTTCTACAGAAAATAGTTAACTATGGTTGCCTAATGAAGTACACTTTCTCGTGATAGATTTGCAAGAAATCCTTGAACTATTTCTACATGGAAGCGAACAAAGCAGGGTTTATATGCATATTATGCGAAAGTGAGAACATATGCTTACAAATTCTTAGTTACCAAGTGTCTTTCTCCACATCAATAAATATTTATTTTTATGATGCTAATCAAGTCTGAAGTCTTTTAAATTCATTGCATGCAACAAGTGTACTCACCCTATATTGCAGGAATGCAATTAAAGAGTGGACCAACCTTTATGACGACGACAAAGAACCCAGCCTATAACACGGTGTTTCTTTAGGTAGTTTCCAATAATTTCACGATTTTGTATTCATTTCAAAATACATGTATACTTAAATAGACTGATTTCTTTTAATCCAGAGCCAGAATCAATCAAACATACAAACTGTGTTCTTCTAGTTTCCAAACCTGTCTCGATGTTAAAGTATCGACCAGTTAGGTCTGTAGAATCTGTTGTCGGAAGTAAAGATTTTGAACTTAACAATATAGTCACGTTGCACCTCATAGTGTTTTACAGGCTGAATATAATTCCTTGAATTTGAATTAGAATTGACTTTGAAAAGGGTCTTAAAGTCGCTCGCAATGCAATGAAAGGGATTTGAAAACACTGGATTCCTACAATGACAGCTATTCAGAGCTGCTTTGATGAGTTGCAATGTGAACAGGGTTGAGTAAGGATAAACTGAGCAATGCTGTTTTGACCACAAAATGTTTGGGTCATGTGACTTTTTTTGGTGTTCCTTTATGGTGCCAAGTTAGAGTTTGCACTTGGTCGAGTTAGCTTTGTCAATGGCAGATAACCTAAGAGCTTCGATAATTCAAGAGACCAACTAAGACATATCCATACCATTGGAAAAATTAAGATATTCCTGTCTACAAAGATAGGGATCCGTTTTTGCCCAGAGGTCCTATTCTTAAATCGGTGGAAATTTCTAACTGAAAAATGCAACTAATATAATACTAATTATTTGACAAATGAATTCCAAATACAGGGATTTACTTCCGCTTACTCATACCCAACCGGAAGTTTCCCTTTGCCTTCACAGCAGCTTTTTTTTAATAGCTTTCATGTTCAGCAGCACGTTCATCAACTGGCCTCCTGCAGATCCTCTTCACTAGTTTTAAGTCGATCTCATCCTGTTTTGCACCTCTTAAAGGAGTACTGGTCTAGACAATATTTCCAGCGTAATCCTGGCCTGATTTGCTGACTTCAATTAGCGCTACACAGTCGTAATTCAGGAAGCAATGTTGTATCTCGCCAAGTACTTTGTTTTTTATCAGAACTCTGTGCAGCCGTCCTCTCGATATGGATGATGTGCAGCCTTAAGTTTTATACACTACACCCTGTACACCCACTCACCCATTGTGTTTTTTTATTAGACGACAAAACAGTGAAAAGCGAATCTTTTGATTTCGCAATATTTTTGTCACCGATAAGTTTTATTGCACGGTTTATCAAGCTGTTGCAAGGTAGTTTTCGGGGCACCAGACCAGATATGACAATTATTATCAAGTTTAGGGCGAATAAAAGCATTGTAGATAGTAGCCAGATCAGAGAAAGTGAAGTATTTCTTGTCTCGAGTTAGAAAACCTAAACATTTCGCGGTGCATGTGTGGTCATTCCAACGAAGCTTGTCGTTAACGCACATACCGAAAGTTGCTAGTTTTTCAGTTTCCTCGATGTAACTGCCATTCATGGATAATAGCATTGGATTTAATATTTGCTTAGACGGCAGGAGACAGCATTGGGTTTTGAAAACGTTAAATTCTACTCGATTGTTTTCTCCCCATTGTATTATCCTGTCAAGGTCAAAATTTAACATTCTTAACATACGTAATTGTTTGAGTTCCACATGATAAGTTGAGGGACGGATCTCAAAATTATATGAGAAACTGAGAAGGCTGTCATCAGCGAAAGAGTGAATTGGATTAGAAGTAATAGACAAGAGATCATTTATAAAAATGAGAAAGAGTGTGGTGGACAAAACAGAGCCCTGGGGAACGTCATCATTTAAGTAATATACTTTAGACTTGAAACCATCCAATATAACTTGAATTGAGCAGTCCAAAAGATAGCTTCTAATCCAGTAAAGCAGTTTATCATCGGCTCCATAACCACGCATTTTGGACAAAAGAGCTTGATGTTAAACCCTGTCAAATGCCTTAGAAATATCGAGTGCAATAGCTTTGTTTTCTCCAAATTGGTGCAAAGACCGGTTCCACTGTTCGGTGAGATATACCATCAAATCACTAGTAGAATGTTGTCCAAGAAATCCATACTGCTGGTCACTAAGAATTTCGTTGGTTTCATGATATTTCATGAGCTGAAAATTGATCAGCGTGTCAATGACCTTGGAAAGAATGGATGTAAGAGCGGCTCACCTTTTTTGGGTATGGGCTCGACAAAGGCCCAAGCAACTTTTCGGGATAAGTCTAGAAGAATAGGATAGATGAAAAAGCTTACGCAATGGTAATGCCAGCTTGGAAGAACACCTCTTTAGAACTATTAGGGAAATACCATCTGGCCCAGCGGATTTGTGAGTGTTGAGATCGTTTCAAACTCTAGCAACTGCACGAGTACGAATGAATATCTGTCCCACAGAGTGTTCAATACTTTGAAGAGCAGGAGACAGCAATGCACAATCTGGAAGCGTGGAGCTAGCTGCAAAATGCGCAGCAAACAGATTGGCTTTGTCTTTAGAGTTGAAAACTGTATAGCTGTATTTTTGATTCTTTTCACGAATGACCAAAAATGTTTACTACCTTTGGGATGTTGTAGTATTTTTTTGACTCAATTTTTGGTTGTAGGCGAATTTTACTCGCCGAAGATGGGCATTGCAATCATTTATGGCTACTACACAATGGACTGACGAGCCTAGAGGCGATAATACATTGGCAGAGTATTTATCAGGACGAGAGGTAAGGAACAAGTCAAGGGTGTTTGCGGAATGATTTGCAATGTCAGGTATTCGTGTAGGCTCATTTACAAGCTGATAAAACTCAGCGAATGTCTCAACACACCTTCATTCGAGTGTTCTCTGGCCAGAATGTGTACATTGAAATCTCCCGCAATAACAATTTCATTTTTACGATGTTTTGTGACAATTCTTAAGATTGACCATCAAACTCACTCTGAGTTGAAGCACTGTCTAAGTGGGAGGTCCTGTAAAGGAAACAGTATTTTACTTTAAGCCAAATGAAATTGAATTCCGGATTGGAACTTTGGCTGAATTGAGGCAAAAGCTGAAACGCAACATAACTCGGGACATAGATTGCGAGTCTGTGTCGAGGGAAAAATAATGGCACCTAGCTATAACCATTCAGATTAAATTCCAATGTATCAGAATTATCAAATACCTGAGTCTCGCTTGGTGCCACACTTGCTGGCCTGTGAATTCGTTCTCAGTCCACTCTGAAAGTACACATAACTACAAAAAACAAAAACACACAACACACAATTCACCGCTTCCTTTAACCAAATTTGTGTAGTGTTCTCTCAATCAACACTTTATCTATTCTATCTACAACATAACTTTATTCTTTTAATCTGCCGCTACATTCTACAGACGAGTTCCAATACAAACCTCATCCTCCGGTATATATGACATTGATATTTCCGTTATATTTTCTGTGATTATTTCACATTTAGCTAAAACATTAAAAAATAAAGATCGAAAGTGATTTTTTCATACATATTTTGAATAGAAATGAGTATAAGGTTTTGCATTCCTATTCTATTGGTCGGTGGACTGTCGTTGAACATGATGACGCATATATCGCCATCGCCATATTAAAATCTAGCCAGAAAAAGTGTGTTTCTGTGTATTTGTGCATGTCATGCTGCACTACTCAAAACTCGAAACACGTTAGCTTAAACTCGTATCTTGTTGAAACTGATAATGACTGGCATCAACCGCAAATTGATCACTGATTCA
This sequence comes from Nephrocerus scutellatus, assembly GCA_947095585.1. Lineage (NCBI taxonomy): Eukaryota > Metazoa > Arthropoda > Insecta > Diptera > Pipunculidae > Nephrocerus > Nephrocerus scutellatus. The sequence continues at coordinate 92,220,677 of OX352765.1, read as the reverse complement.
TACCGCTGTGGTACTGTAGGTGGTGTTTGTATATCGCATCGACTGAGCTGAGATTAGGTTTGGCAAAAATAAAAACCCCTTTTCTCCTCTGTTGATCTCCAGCAATCATTCCAGCTGTTTCTTGTTTTGCACAGAGCATTGAGTGGCAAACAATCGATTAGGTGTTTGTTTGCTTTACACGTTCAATTCTATAAATAAATGCACTTTTTAACATTTGTTGTTAACAAACAACACTTGATTTTAGAGAAGTTTGTGAAAAAAGAAAAATTAACTTAGAAATCGAAAAACAATAAACACACTTGGCAATTGATTGGAACTTTTCACCTCACTTTCTTTGCTTTGCCCACTAATATTACAAAAGAAAAGAATTTTAAGGAATATAAGTGAAAATAAAGAAGAAGAAGAAGAAGAAGAAGAAACAACAAACAACAAAAGTAGACTACAAAACGCTTCAAAAACAAATCTTCATCATCATGGTCACACTTCACTACCAATGTACCAATGATGTACACCGCCACCAACGTCGTGGTGGCACACAGGGCAAAATCTTTGTTTATAAAAATAAACAAAAGTTCTTGTCCCATTTCTGTTTGCGCACAGCGTTTTTAACATTCCCGTGTTTGTTGTAGTGGAGTAGGGGCAGTCGAGAAAGAATTATTGGTGTTGGTGCGTGCAGCACAGATGTCTCTCCCTCTCCCATTAATTTTTTTCTTGTTTTGCATAGTAATGTGGCAAAATTGGCAAATACCTCTTTGTTGCAATTAAGACGACATTTTAGGCTAAACAAAAATTTCGAAAAAGTTTTACTCAAATACGTTGGTAAAAAATGGTTGTCTGTTTTTTGCGGTAGACGGGTAAGAAGGGTTAACTATAGGCAACAGTTCGATTTTATTTGTACCAATACTGATTGTAACTTTTGCGTTTTTGTTTTGATTGGGATGACTTTCACTTCTAGAAGAAAGCTATTTAGGAACTTTTTTCGCTGATTTATTTGTCCTTAATCGTGATTTGTATTCTTTAGTTAATTTAATAATGCAATGTCATGCTTCTTATAAAAGAAATGGTAAATGCCAAAGCAATGCTCGTCATGTCACCGAGTAATTACCAGAAATTGTAACCGCTTTTGGTTCGTTGGTATAATAGTTAAACATAGGACTAACAATGCGACCTAAATAGATCTGTTGTATCACAGTGTAAACTAATCTAAGAGACGTACCACCTGCCTGATTAACGATAGTACGACCTTAGTAGTAGTGTTTCTCAACTCTGCTGACGAATATATTTCCTTTTAGAAAATACGCTTTCTTGACCAATTTAATGGTGGGCATTCACAGAATGTGCTCGGATCATTTGGCAACTTCCAAGTAGAACATACATTCCGTGTCTGAGCCTATATTAACTTTGCTAAGGCGGTCAGCCATCAGCAGAGTAGAGCGAATAACACAGAATGCTTCAGAAATGCATGTGGCCGCAGTTATCTCTGACTGGTGGAAGTGCGATCAAAGCTCCACGTGGGGGTCGACGGTAATTTACCTCCAATGCAGGAAAAGCAGAATAATCGGGCTAGTAGTCCCTTCAAAGTAGGGCTCGCCCGTAAAAAAAAACTTGAATACGGAACCCAAAATCACCTTCGGATACACTGATGAACGGCAACAACCACGGCAAACAAAACGGCTAAACGATTTAAGAATTTTCTAATGGAACGTACGGTCACTGTATAGAGCTCGAGCTGCAAAGCAGCTGGCCGATACCCTGTCTAAATATAAAGCTGACATAACAGATGCGGTGGACGGGGAATGGTGTCTTACAAAAATCAGAATATGACATATATTACAGCTGTCATGCAAGACTAAATGTGCTCGGGCTGGGGTTTCTAGTCAGCAAAATAATGAAACCCACCGTTATCGGCCTTAAAGCAATAAAAGAACAGCTATGCACGCTTCGCGTGCGGGCCAGTTTAAAAAACAAAAGCCTGATAAACGGTCACTCACCTACAGAGGATCCCCAGACGATGAAGAAGAAGAATTCTTTGAATCAGTCGAACAGGAACTCCATGCCTGCCCTCAGTAAGATTTGAAATTCATTCTGGGGGATATGAATGCTAAAATAGGTAGGGAGCCAGTATTCACGCAGTACATTGGCACCCATAGCTTACACGAGAACACTAATGACAATGGATAACGGAGTCATAGAGATGGCAGCAAGCAATAATTTGGTCGTTGCGAGTTGCGTTGCGAACGCACCCAAATTTTCAGACATCTGTCAAATAGTTTTGTTGTGGCAACATATGATCATTTTCGTTAAAATGGAAAAAAGTGAATTTCGAGTGCTTGTTGAACACTATTTTTTGCGAGAAAAAACTCATCACATAAACCAAACAAAAGCTTGACAAATATTATGGGGACCATTCACCACTGGTTTGCTCAATTTCGGTGCGGCCGTTCAAGCAAAAGTAATGCCGAACGTTCTGTTCGCCCAATTGAGATCACAAACCTCCCACCCACCCTCGTAAGAAAGGAGATATCACAACATGCAACAATTATCGTGGTAAACCGTTGTTGAGTACCGCGTATACGATTTTCTCCTCTCTCCTTCAAGACACAATAGCCTCATACGCTAAAGTCATCATTGGTCCATACCAGTGTGCCTTCATCCCAGAAAAATCGGTTTGCTTTCTTCAACGGTAGAAATCTGCTCGCCCAAAAAAATAATGTTTTTAAATGCGAACTATAATATCAAAAGAAGGTACAGAAGAACCGAGATCTATGTGATCTCAGACAGTCAGGCAGCACTGCTATCGCTAAAAAGTCAAGTCCAGTGTTTTATTCTTAAACAACGTGGAGCTGCTTCTGCCACTTAAAAGAACTGGCCAAAACCAAAAAAATCACTCTAATGTGGTCTCCCGGACACTCAGGCATATCAGGAAACGAGGCAGCAGATCTCTGTGCAAGATAATGGACAGAAAAAGCCTTCACCAGCCCCGAGCCCTGCATTGCCTATTCCAAAAGCCACAACAAAAACAAGTTCAAAGAATAGGAAAACACTGCCATCGAATCGGAATGGGTTTTCATCAACTGGGATGAGACAAGCCAAAAAGCTTCTCAAATACAACATTAGTCAGCTGGACAGCCGTACACTAAGAACACTAGCCTGGTAGTTGAGTGGGCACGGCCCATTCCATGGCCATCTCTTGAAAATGGGTATATCCCTCTGAAAAACTCGCAGTATTCGGTATGTGCGTCAAACACAAGCTTTGTTGGAATGACCCCATATTCGCCATTGCTGCGAAATGTTTAGGTTTCCCAAAACGGTGCCAGATGTACTTCACTTCTTCAGACCTGGCTACTATTAACAAGACATATATTTGCCTTTTTGCCATCAAGTAACTGTATTCCAAAACTCTCGTTATAATAATTCCTTCCATCTCTTCATTTTCTCTTTGCAGCAACGGAACGAGTATGATTTCTCTAATTATTCCACCAAAAGATCAAATTTCACGTGTTAGCAAAATGTTGGCTGATGAATTTGGCACAGCGTCGAACATCAAATCACGTGTCAATCGGTTGTCCGTCTTAGGCGCTATTACATCTGTGCAGCATAGACTTAAATTATACACCAAAGGTAATGTAGTCTTGAACCGCTTTGTGAATTATGCATCTTTATTAAATGTATTAACGCTAGCTTTCTCCATTGTTGTTTCTGCTTGCAGTGCCTCCAAACGGTTTAGTTATTTACTGCGGCACCATCGTCACAGAAGAAGGCAAAGAGAAGAAGGTCAACATCGATTTTGAACCATTTAAGCCAATTAACACATCCCTCTATCTGTGCGATAATAAATTTCATACGGAAGCGTTGACCGCTCTACTTGCTGATGACAATAAATTCGGCTTCATCGTGATGGACGGTAATGGAGCTCTATTTGGAACGTTGCAGGGTAACACGCGCGAAGTGCTTCACAAATTTACCGTCGATTTGCCAAAAAAGCACGGACGCGGTGGTCAGTCGGCGTTGCGTTTTGCACGTCTGCGCATGGAAAAGCGTCACAATTATGTACGAAAAGTTGCTGAAGTTGCTACCCAACTGTTCATAACGAACGATAAACCGAATATTGCTGGCCTCATTTTAGCTGGTAGTGCCGACTTTAAAACCGAACTGAGTCAATCCGATATGTTTGATCCTGTGAGTGGGGTCTACAGTCTCATGCACCAGCAGTTTTGTTTTATTAATTAATCTTTTTTTTTTGTTTAATTCTTTTGACAGAGACTGCAATCGAAAATTATAAAATTGGTTGACGTTTCCTATGGAGGCGAGAATGGTTTTAATCAAGCGATAGAATTGGCCGCGGAATCATTGCAAAATGTGAAATTCATCCAGGAAAAGAAACTTATTGGTCGTTACTTTGATGAGATTTCTCAGGTGAGGGCTGATCCTGGTTAACCAGAATAAGATTATACTATTTAAAGGGATGGGAATTTTATCATTAATTCAATTTCCTCAACGCCCCCCACCAACAGGATACGGGAAAATACTGTTTCGGCGTTGAAGACACTTTAAGAGCATTGGAGTTGGGTGCTGTTGAGACATTGATTTGCTGGGAAAATTTAGACATTCAACGGTACGTCCTGAAGAATCATGCAAATTCAACATCGACCACAGTATTACACTTAACGCCGGAACAAGAAAAGGATAAGTCACATTTTACTGACAAAGAGGTGGGTGGGCGAAAATTCTTTAATTAACCATTTCATTTTATCAAACTACAATTCATTTCTGTACATTTAGAGTGGAATCGAAATGGAATTGCTCGAGTCACAACCGCTTCTCGAATGGCTAGCGAACAATTACAAAATGTTCGGTGCTACCCTTGAGATTATCACTGACAAATCTCAGGAAGGCAGTCAGTTTGTTCGAGGTTTTGGTGGAATTGGAGGTGAGTAAGCGTTTTGTAGCTCCGTTAAATCCCCTTATGGTTGGTTACTACTCACGATCCACCACGATCAGTGTGTGTGTGTGTGTGTAAAATTACCCTTTTAATATTAAATTTTGTATTTGTTCTTTTCTCTCTCCTCCATTTAATGCTGCCATTTGTAAAAAAATTATATATTTAATTTGTAAAATGGGCTACTACCACTACCATGCGCTACTTACTACTCACAACTACTGCTACTACAACTACTACTTCTACTATTAATACTACTACTACTGCTACTACTACTACTACTTATAATTGCACTTGATGCAAATATCTGGTGCTGGGCATTCAATAATTATTTGTGTGTGTGTCTGTAGGAATTTTACGCTACAAAGTAGATTTCCAATCGCTTCAAGCTGACGAACCCTTGGATGATGTCGACCTTGATGATTATTAAATATTTTATTGAGAAGAAACATAAAAAAAACAAAAACAGAAATGAAATAACTTAAGAAATACACAAAAATCGAATAGAAAACTAACATAAATCGATGATAACAATCTGTCGTCTTCGTCCCGGTCTGCTAAATTTTCCTTTCTTCCTTCCAAAACCAACCCTTTTTCCTTGAATTGCTGCATACTAACAAAAAATGAAAAATTCAATTCACCAAACAACCAAATCCTCAAAATGAAAATTTAAACTAAACAGAGAAATTCTTCTTTAATGCTATAGATATAGTTGCTATGATATAATTTTAATAATTACCAATTAAGCGCGTGTTTTTTAAAATTTAAATATGTTTACACTAAACGAGTATTTACTATTCATATACAGATTTATACACAAAATAATGAAACAAAGTTTGTTTTTGAAATTGTTACAAAACAAAGAAACGCGTGGTGTCGCCGTCAAAAAAAATTCAACCTCACAACTCTTAATTGTATTCGTACCAATTACGTTATGTGAAATTTTTTATTTTTTATTAAACCAAATCTGTCGTTTGCGTCGGTCGGTGAGATATATTTGGATATTATCTTCCCACTATTTTTTCCTTACCGTTCCGTACCGCAATTTCTCGTCCTAAAGTTGTAAAATTTCGTTTTTTATAAAAAGGTAATTAATGTCGCTTGCGACTAACACTCATAGTTATATGCATAGAATGTGCTTTCAATAGAAGTTCTGTGGTGTTCTGGAATGTTTTCTCTTTTTATTTTTGCATGAAGTTTTTATTTCATTTGGTTTAAACTTTCTTATTTTTTAACAAAATGCATGCTTTAAACGATAGCGTAAGGATAGCAAAAAAAGGGTTAAGCGAAACAAAGATTAGCTCTTGAAACAACAACTTATCACAGACTCACATGGCTAATTTAAGCGAAAAGCAAATCTATCTCTTTTCTCATAGAACAAAAACTCTTTAGCCGATGACTATCTCCGTATTTAGTAACCCCTACAGAGACCGGAATAAAAAGAAAGATAGCCCTAAAACTATCCAACTGTCGAACGGCGTGATCAACGTTCTGGCTGGATGTGTTCTTGCCAGGGTTAGCTTTGTCTTCGCCCAGGCATTCATACTGAAATAAATGAATTCACTGACGCCAGCTCTCACTAAGGGTGCATTGGTATTATGGGAATTGGTCCAAACCTTCTCTACAGAAAGCCTAACTGTTTCGCTGATACACAGGATGCATGCTTAAAAAAACATGCTGGGCTGCTGGTAATTAGAATGATGGCCGATGACTATCTCCGTATTTGGTAACCCATACATAAACCGGAATAAAAAGAAAGATAGCCCCTAAAACTATCCTACTGGCGAACGACGTGATCAACGTTCTGGCTGGATATGTTGTTACCAGGGTTAGCTTTGTTTTCGCCCAGCCATTGATACTGAAAGAAATTAGTTCACTGACGCCAGCTCTCACCACGGGTGCATTGGTACTATGGGAATTGGTCAAAACCTTCTCTACAGAAAACCCAACTGTTTCGATGATACACAGATGCATGCTTAAAAAATCCTAAATACAAATACAAAGGCGTTTGGGGTTGTTTCACTTGCATTAGTATGCTTACAGTTGGGCTTTCTATAGAGAAGGTTTTTGATTTGGTGCAGACCGCGGAGAAGGTAGCCTTCGAAAGGACGTTTCTATCTCGTAACCAATTATGTCAATTTGAGAATGTTTCGAATATTGGCTTACAGTTTACTCCCGCAAGGTATGACCGCTTTTTCTTGGCTAAAGGTATAGAGTGTGCTTAATGCCGAAAGTCGTGTAAGCGCAGTGTTCGCCTAGCTCTATTCCATTGCTCCATTTAATCGGTATCGGTTCGCATTTAATAAGATGGCTTGGGATACTGAAAGGTCCTTACAGGAGACACGGATATTTAGCATGTTTTGAGAATAATTAATGTTTTTTTTTCGTCATCACTGGTCGGGACTGCAAGAATAATATTTTTAAATTTTGCTTAATATCCTTTTGTGCTTAAATGTTAATTTATTGAATTGTCTCACCAAACCAAACCAGACGAAAATCAAGTCTTAGAATTAAAAACCCTACACTTTTGATTTAAAAATTTAATTTTTAGTTTTATTTGAATAACATTGTGCAATTTAAATTTTTTTTAGAAGCCTTTCCTTTTTGGAGTTTGCAAAGTCAATTTTTTTTACTTTAGGTTAATGTTTTGCTTTTTACAAAACTGATATTTGGTTTTGAGTCAAATTTCTATTACACACCACACCAAACCGTCCGTAACTGTCGTCGAAAACAGTTTCCGTTTCAGTTTGACAGGACGACGTTACTTACAGTGAAGCAGAGTTTGGTTTTCACACTCAGAAAAAAAGGTAATCTCCGAGAACAGTTGTTTCTGTTTTTAATTAAATAGCGCGCACATCACAAAAACAACCCTTCAATAAGTTTTCTAAAAGGAAAAAAAAAACGACTATCAAATTTTTCCTTCCAATATGAGACCGCTAAGCTGTCAAATTGATAGACAAAGGTGTGTGCGTTGTTCATGGGCGCCGTGGCTCAGTTGAAATGTGAGTGGTTCGTGGTTCGAATACCAGTAACACCAAAAGTAATTTTCACGGTGTTGCAACTCACGCGAATGAGTGACAAACGTTCCGAGAGTAATAACTTGTCACGGAAAGCTTCTCAATTCGCCGTTCGGAGCCGGCCTTAAATTGTAGGTCCCCTCCATTTGTGTCCAAAAATATAGATGCGCAACACAAATGGTCGCGACCGCAATCATGTCGTTATGTGGTTTTTTCTCGCAGCTGGGAGTTGATTGTGAATCCCAATCTGTAAAGCTGTGAATTGATAAATAAAATACTAAATGACAATTGCTGTAATTTTTGTATTATAAGCTTCACATTCATTCATAGCATAAATGGATTCTGATAAAAATGTTACGATATAAAAAAAATGTGACGTTTCTTTTTATTTAATCACATAATCATCATTGCGTTGTGCGTGAAGGGGAGAAAAATTTATCGCTTCACAGATCGGAAATTTTCTAGGTAGCGGTTTAGGTGGAGTTTACTAAAATTTCCCCTTTTTGACATATCGATCGTCTGGTGGGGAATTTGCACAGCTCACAGTTCATTTTTAAATTCTCTATATTAAATTCGTGTCGGCATGTGTTTGTCTGTCTGCCTGTCGGTGGCTGGCTTATGGAATTGTCTGATTAATTTTGAACCCACTTCCTTAAGTCCGATTTTATTCAAACTATGCACACTTGTATTTCTCCGATGACAACACTTTTTATAAAAATTTGATTTGCATGTCAAATTGCTAAATATAGGGTTCTTTTATTCAACCCGAGCGAGTAAAGTTACCCGGAGTACACCGAGCGAATGTTGCACGGCGTAAAAGTATTCGGTGTGTACACTGGGTTACTTTACTCGCTCTTACTCTGCCTTACACTGATATTCACTTCAGAGCAAAAAATAGGAAACTGTGTATACACCGTGTCGTGCTCGGTTCACAATAACAAACACAAAGTACAGAGTAAAATTACCCCGGGTGAATTAAAGAACACGGTGTAAATTTTTGACGTACACTGATCGCTCGGGTTGAATAAAAGAATAGACCCATTATGTTCTTGACTGCTTAAGCCTCTTGCTTATACTAAAATCACGGCCTTGCAAAATTTTATAGAAACAACGTTAGTTGTTTCATCTGCAAAAGCAGTTTAACTGTCAAAAAACATAAAGATTTCATAGCATATGTGCGCATTTTCGCTTTCTGCAGCGGGCTACGTCACACCAAACAGTACTATGATTTTGTTTTACGTCAATCTATGATGGCTAATAATATAAAGGTTTTGGTTTACATCCATCGTTGACGGAAAGTATTGGTTTTGGTTTACGTCAATCGATGACAGATGCCTAATTTATGGTTTTGGTTATCAGGGTGTGTGAATGGAACGCAGATTAATTCGGGCTTAGTACTTGTAAAAAGAAATCAAATCATAGAAAAACGAAAGAAAACTTTACTCCAGATTGGAAAGAGACAAACCCTTTTTAGAAAATTTCTAAATTATTAAATATAATTTTATCATTATTTGTAGTCCACAAAGTAACGGTAATTTTCTTCTTTTGTTGTTTATGTCAATGTACATCCATACATAAACACGAGTATGTATGTCTATAATTCTTGTATATGTAGTTAGATAGTTGAATAGTTTTTATTTTCAAAATGGGATTTTCCTGTTGCATTTTTATAGCATTTCATCGCAACACTAATGTGCTCTTTTTTCTCATTTACTCTATTCTTTACTTCCCGTTTTCTCTCTCTTCTCTTCTCTTCTTTTTTTCATCACACAGGTCTTTTGCGTTACAAAGTCGATTTCCAAAGCATGCAACTGGACGAGCTGGACAACGAGAATTTCGATTTAGATGATTATTAGACAATTTTTTTTTCGTTTCTGGTAAAACGATACCTCATAATTGCAACAACAACAACAACAACAAAAAATATAAGAAAAAATCAACATCAAATACAGTACACGAAGAAATCGCAGCAGCAGCAGCCGCAATAATAATAACAAATAAATAAAATTAATAAACAAACAACTCAAGTTAAAAACTTATAAACTAATTTAAAAAAAACGAAAACAATTAAGATTTATAAATTAAAAAAAAAAAATAATGAACAAATTTGAAATAAATAAGCGAAAAAAAGAGAAAAAACCCGAAGAAACAACTACAAACGTATATACCTGTTCTCTATTAGTAAAAATCTTATATATGAATCGCGTAACAGAGAATTTTCAAAGCAAGTGGAAACTGAAGCAACGAACAGTCAACACCCCACAAGTTGGATTTTTTTATTGAAGATGGCAGCTCGATGTGATCGATTCTTTTTTATCCATCCTCGCTTTACTTTTTATTCTATTTACATATCGATGAGAAATATCTCTAGACGTCAAAATAGAAAATGTGATTTATGAGGGGTAGCAATTTTTATGAAAATTTTAAAATTTTCTCAAAATCTTTTGCAAAACTTTAGCAAAACTACAAAGAACAGTAGAAGTGCGAAGTCGTTGCCGCTCTTCTTATCGTTTGTCAGAATTTGCGCTGCTATATATTGTAACAGTTAAGTAGTATTTTTAACACAAGAATAATTCGAATTTTTATTTTTTTAATTATTTTTATTATAAAAAGATATTTTTTTTATTACAAAAAGAAAAGAAAAAGCCTCACGAATGGCGGACTCTTTAATGACTCGTAGCTCCGTACTCAATGACCTTTACAAGTAATTGTTTAGCCTTTCAAATTGAGCGGATATTTTCCTCTTAAAAAAAACAACAAAATAACGTATATTGTAAAATTGTATTGATAATGAAAGTAAAAATTGTAACATGAGGCACGAATACGACAACAAAATTTTTATTACATTTATGAACATTTGGCGCCAATGGCGCGTCTAATACTTTTTGTTTCATGTGATTGTCGCGTATAGCTTCCTAATCCAACAAAAAAATACACAATCGACTACAATCCATAATCGATGACAATCTACAATAATCTTCTAAGGATTAAGCCCATGATGTGATACTGTAACCTTTTTTGGCGACGAAAGGTGAATCTATTGTCGTGTTTTTTTTTGTTGAAAAAAAAATCTGACCAGATTGATTTTTTGGCTGTCAAGTTGTTCGTTTTTCCCAAAAACCAATCTACGGTAGATGGAAATTCCCCTTCACAGATCTTGATATTTTGGGAGATTTACCCCTCTTTTCATTAACTGCAACAACAATACATGCAAAAAAACAATGTAAACAAAAGTTTCTCGGCTTTCGTGTTCGTTTTTTCAAGAAAAAATCTGAGCTCGAGCGCAGAGTTTTAAAACAAAAAAAATACGACAATACATTGCACTTCATATGATGCTAATAAGTTCCTGATCCGAGCGACCTTCCATCTCAACGTTAGAGAAAGAGAGTTAAACCTTTTTTTTCGTAATGTAAACTTTACTCTTCCCGATTTGATGATATTTACATTTATCTCAAAACAAAACATGAACAATTTTCGCTTTAATGCATTATTGTGGGCTTTTACAAGACTGGATGTAGTCTTGTGGTGTCAAATCACACCATTTCAATGGCCAATTTGTAGATTCCAAGGCATTGGCAAAGGAGGAATTTGCAATTGTTTGTATGGCTGTATGCATATAGCTATTTCTATTTGGTTTTAAAATTTTTTTATGTTATTGGCGGGAACCCGGCCGTCCCCGGGTGGCCTATCCCACAGATCCCCATTCAACTGACCACCCGCCGCCCACACTCCACCAACTGGCACGTTAGGAAATAGTTGGGGGAATTATAGAAGAAACTAACAACAAGAAGCTCTTTTAAATGAGTTTTGGAAATCTATTATTTAAAAATTTGATCGATGGAAACGTAGTAATTATAATAGAGTTCAGCTCCGATTCGTTAAGTTTTCGTTCACTTTCGCGCACATAGACGCGAGGCTATTCAGGTCGCTCTTTACGGCCTGATTTTATGAACATAAAAAAAATCCGAGATAAGATTCAACCGAGGATTTTTTTCATTGATAAATAATATGATGATAATAATTAATGTACCGTTTTACAGCAGTTTTACTGCAGATTTTTGTATGAGTGGCAACACATTATGGAAATGAGAGATTCGGTGTTTCCCTCTGCTACTGTTTTGCGGAGTTCGACCAATTTATTGTTAAAATATTTCGTAATTGTGCTTCTGTTTTATTCTTTATACGAGTGGTGCCATAAAAGTTTTTAGTAATAGTAATAAACAATTAATATTTTAGTTTTTGAAACAGTGAAACTTTCTTCTATGGGCGTGTGAAAAGTATTTAACATTAATGTAGTTTTTTAACATTTATTTTCGAACACAACAATATACAACAGCCAAATGACGTCTGCTCTGTTTACAATAGTACACTTTATGGGTCTATTCTTTTATTCAACCCGAGCGAGTAAAGTTACCCGGAGTACACCGAGCGAATGTTGCACAGCGTAAAAGTATTCGGTGTTTACACTGGGTTACTTTACTCGCTCTTACTCAGCCTTACACTGATATTAACTTCAGAGTAAAAAATAGGAAACTGTGAACACATCGTGTCGTGCTCGGCTCACAATAAAAAATAGAGTACAGAGTAAAATTACCCCGGGTGAATAAAAAAACACAGTGTAAATTGTTGACGTACACTGCTCGCTCAGGTAGAACAAAAGAACAGACCCTATGACATTTCTACTTAGTTTAATAGCTGTACTTTTTGCCGAGGAATAAGGAATTACAACAACAATTGTACTATCTTATTCCTTCTTTAATAAGAAAACCTGCTTTTTTGTTGTTTTTCAAATTCTAATTTCTTGTTCTTCGGCAAAAAAATACGCCTAATGGGACATAAGTTATTTTCTCTGTGGCAATTCTGTGATTAACTTTAATTTTTTTGCTTTATTTCACACTCGCAATGTGTTGGCGTGTGCACCTATCAAATGTCATTTTGACAGTTGCAATTTGACGTTAAAATAGATGGGAATATGTTGACAGCTATTAAAGTTGGCAAAAGCATATTATTATTTTGGCGAGTTTTGACATTAGATTATGTTTGCAAATGTGTTATTGTTATTAATTATATTAATTTATGTCAGTAATCGTAATAATTAAGTCGGTAATACGTCTAGCATGTATAAATTCACGCTGTGCCAAGTATATCGCCTATGGTAAAGAGTGCAAATCCGTTCACACCTGTTCAAAGTATAAATAAAATATAGTAAAGCGGGCTGAGAATTGGAACCCGGAACAAAAATAATATTATTAAAATACCAAAGGAAATTAAAATTTTCCCTTGGTAATTTTGTCAAGCTTACAATTGTGAACATAATCTTTTCGACTTTGACATTTCTTTCATTATCGAAATGTAATCGGTAATCGTTGGATTTGTCAACTTTGACAATCCTCTTCAATGTTGTCATTTTTGTTTTTGTTTTACATACTTTCACGTAGAAAGTTGTGTTTTGTTCCTGATTCCCGATCGGAGCGGAGGAGTTTAGTATTCAAATTTGGAAAACAATCTGCTTGAAATTTTGTCAATATGGGTAAAGCCGAAGTGGGAACTCCCAAATACTTGGCCAACAAGATGAAGGCTAAAGGTTTGCAAAAATTACGCTGGTACTGCCAGATGTGCCAAAAACAGTGCCGCGATGAGAACGGATTCAAATGTCACACAACAAGTGAAGCTCATCAGCGGCAACTACTATTGTTCGCCGATTCTCCGGGCAAATTTCTATACAGTTTCTCTAAGGAGTTTTCAGATGGGTACATGGAATTGTTACGTCGACGCTTTGGTACAAAGAGAGTAGCTGCTAACAAGGTAAGTCGAAAAATTCCGCGCCACTTGGTTCAAATAACGAACTCAATCAATTCAATACCAGGTTTATCAAGAGTACATATCTGTGAAGGAGCACATCCACATGAACGCCACCCGCTGGCTCACCTTGTCAGACTATGTGAAGTGGCTGGGTCGGACGGGACAGGCAATTGCAGATGAAACTGAAAAGGGATGGTTTGTCACATACATTGATCGGAGTCCCGAGGCCTTAGAGGCTCAGAACAAAGTTGAACGCAAAGAGAAAATGGAAAAAGATGACCAGGAGCGAATGATGGAATTCATCGAAAAGCAAATAGAAAAAGCAAAAAATACTAGTAAGGGATCGGATGAGAATCCTGAAGACAAATATACAGAATTAATTCGTGACGAGGAACAGCCACTTAAATTAGGAATAAAACTTGAAAAGAAATTCAACCCAGACTCGGTGCTGTCGACCTCTGCTCTTATGAAAAGGCCAGCAAATACTGTGAGCAAAACTGATGAAGATGAAACAACGTTCAAAAAACCAAAGGCACCACTAGTGTTCAACATGGATCGTCCGTCTACATCGTCCTCGTCGAAATATGAAAAGCGCTCTTCTTCAGCTCTTGATGAAATAATGAAGCAAGAAGAACAAAACAAGGAACGACAAAATCGTAAAGACTATTGGCTTACCGAGGGGATTGTTGTTAAATTCATCGATAAATCCCTAGGCGAGAAATACTACAAACAAAAGGCCGTCGTCATGGAAGTCATTGATAAATATCGGGGGAAAGTTAAATTTCTCGAAACTGGCGACAAATTTAAAGTTGATCAAGTGAGTCGTTAATAGTTTCTTGTTTGAATGCATGAATTTTTACCATTTCCTTATTTGATACATTTATGTATTTTGTACCAGGCCCACTGTGAGACTGTTATTCCTGCGCTTGACAAACCTATACGTGTTGTGAACGGTGCATACCGTGGAAGCGAGGCAATTCTTAAAAAGCTAGACACAAGTAACTACTGCGTATCGATAGAAATCGCCCGTGGTCCTCTTCAAGGACGAATCGTGAGCAACGTACAATACGAAGACATTTGTAAAATATATTAGAAGAATAAATTTCTATTTAATTTTGTATTTACTAAGAAAAAAATATAAATACATTTTTGATTAAAACCGAAGCATACGAAGAATTACCTCCATACCCGCCATGGGGCAGGTTGTAATGGCCCCTGTAATTAAAATTCAGGCCAGCCTCTGCACTTTTTCCAATTCCCTTCTCCCGGTGCTTAACTTGGTTATATTCGCCCATGCCACTGCTCCATAAGTAATCATTGGAATAACTATCATGATGTACATCCAGGGCATTATCCAGGGACTAACTCCCAGGATTTTCCTGCCACCCTTCTGCACACCATTGCTGTATTGCTTTGGCAAAGCCGGCTTGGCTTTACAAAGCAACAGCTTTTGGCTTTAAATTTTCGATGCATTTTAATGTGTATGTGTTAAACAACGGTGAGCGCTATAACTAAAAAATTGCTTTAGTTATAAATCCTAAAAACTGTTTTGGATTTATTTTCGGCTTTATGCTTAAGCGATTGTTGTTGTAAGCCAAGCTGGATTAGCCAAAGCAATACAGCACATAAGTACTCTTTGATTTTTTCCCTACTGCTTGTTGGTGCTTATTCCATAGCAGTCTACTATCAAATATCAGTCCCAGGTATTTAACCTCTTTGCATTGAAGGTAACGAGGTGCATTCGCCCCAGTTTCCTTCTATTGGTGAAGGGTACCAGTGTGGTTTTGCTTGGGTTTACTCTAAGTGCCACTTCTAGGCACCATCTGCTCGTGATGGTTAATCCGTTTTGGATTAAACTACAGAGCACTTCTTCGAAAATCCCATTTGCCAGGATGACTAAATCGTCCGCGTAGCCTTGGGTATAAGTTCCTGCCTCAACTAATCGCTGAAGAAGTTCATCTACGAGGATGCTCCACAGTACTCCAGTACTCCACCTGGCAAGGGACCTCTCAATACATTCCGTCAGCTCCCACGGTGCGGTCTCTGTAGATCTACCCGCTCTGTTCGTATGATGACTGGAGTATAGTGGATCTCTTATCAGTACTTCCGACATTATATAATTGTGTATAACCTTTTCGATAGTCCTTAGGACGAACGAAGTTAGGCTAATTGGTCTTATGGACTTGGGACGAATTCGGTATGAATACCACCCTTGCCCTTCTTCAGCTTGTCGGTATATACCCGAGTGCTAGACTACTTCTAAATATTCTTAAGAGGTGTGGAAGAAGATTATCTAATCCAGCCTGCATAAAACTGCAAGGATTACACCGTCCACACCAGGCGATTTATAGGGCTGGAAGCTTTTTATTGCCCATCGGATTCTTTGTTCAGTTCAGATCTCCGAGGCTTTCTTCCAGTCATTCTTACTTGGACTGAGGTGGTTCTTCCCCTTCTCGGGCTCGTTTCTGGTCACCGCGCTTCCTGGAAGTGTGTTCTCAGGAGAAGAAGTGCTCTTTGCTCCTCATTTCCTGTGAACCTCCCGTTCTGGTCTATCAGCTTTATACAGTCCGGCAGACACTGTAGTATTAGTTACTTCCTCGCATAAGTTACGGAAGCTTCTGCGTTCTCACTTCTGTGTTATAAGTTGTGAGAGCTTATATGTATTGCAGCCAAATGCCCCTCCTTTTGGCTGTTTTAAAGAGTTTCCTCACCCGCCTACGAAGGGCTGACAGATCTTCGTTCCACCATGGAGTTTCATTGCATCAGAGATTGCCTATTCATCTCATTTACTACACATTCTAGTACCTGTGGACTTTTGGCCAATCTTTGAACTGAAACGTATTCTAAGTTGCATCTCAAATTGGTTTTGAAAACTTTCCAATGTGTCCTTTTAGGATTTCTTCTAATCGTGGCCTCCTCTACAAGCAATACAATAAAAGAGCTACTGCTTTTGTCTGCTCAGAAATTCTATAGAGGTTTCACGTGCAAATACGTGAAGCGATGAAAGTAAAATCTGTAACCTTCATTATGAGTGTCACAAGCTCCCCATCTGGGCTTAATAGATCGTTTTATATCTTCAGCGCTCAAATGGTATCACAAAGTCTATGTGATGGCTTAACAGGTTGTTTGATATATTTCCTGGTCAAATGGCTCAAATGGTATCACAATAGCCCCGTCAGGGCCTAATAGATCGTGTGATACCTTCATCATTTAAATGGCAAACATTACTATAATCAACTATTGCCAGAGTAACTACGTAAGCAGACAGCTTCTCAGACTTGTTCTCCATATACAGTTCTAATATAACTGCAACATAGACTCCAATATAAGAACACTTAGTAAAAAAAAAATATTTTACGACCACAAAGATACATTAATGGCGACAATGTAAGAATTTATTTAGATTTTAGTCAAATTGACTGACGTACATACGATTATATTAACATATGTATGTCTCATTTAACCTTGAAAAGTACGAGTAATAAAGGTAAACAGCGAGCGCTACGTGAATCGAATACAGATTAGCGGCTAGTAGTGGCGTGTGCCCAACAAACCAATGAGTTAAGTGAGATTCCTCACTGATGATCAGCATCGGTGCTGATTTTACAAAATTCCTTCCGTTTAAAGATAAGAAGAGGCAGCAGGCAAAGTGATTATGCTAATCAATTACGATCCGTTTGTTCAATGATTTTTGCTTATATATTTGCAGCGGATCTTCTTGACTTTCAGTGTTGATCGTGCGTTCTGTGGATTAGAGTTTGGATTATAACATCGCAATATAGAACATAAATAATTTTTTAATATTCGTCCAATCGTGTCTGTCCATCATATTAACAACATAAACCGCGATGAAACTTTCAGCTCAGCCATTACTTTTGGTGCTGTTCGTCCACATCTGTTCGATCACTGCTTTTGGTATAAAATTTGGTGACATCATTAGTTCGGCCGTAGATGTTAAGAAAGGAATCGTGAGCACTGCTGGTAATCTGATACCGACACCAGAGGGCTTTTTTCAATTGGGGAAAAATGCCATCGCTGGATATCCATTCGAAGTTGGCTCCTCCATAATAAACTCAGTGTGTAAGCAGAAGACGGACGGAAACATGGACAAACCGAGTTATTTGCACGATTAAAAACCACATTCTTTCTTCCAGGCTCATCAGCGTTGTCGGCACAAGCCGTGCTATCAAAAGTTAACCCTGACATCAATAAAATGAACTTTCAACTGATCACTCCTTGCGGCAACTACAGTTACCCTTTGACAGAATCTAACGAAATGTGGACAACTCTGCAATTCGACGAGACAAAGAAAGTTGTAATTTTAGCCACAGGTTGGACGAATACCGTCAATGAGTCGGTGCCTCTTTGGAGCTTGTGGAAAGCCTATCTCTGCCGGAATGATGTTAACTTTATTGTAAGTTTTAAAATTTAAAAAGAAGAATAGGCTTGGAAGGTAGAGAGGTGTTTAATGGATTAGTGGATACATTAGTAAATTCGTTGCGGAATGGGGTGGGTGGTCGAAGCAGAGGGGTAAAGATTCCCCTATTGAAGCTCCAATTAGGGTTTAGTGTGCGTTGAAAATGGGAGTGTGAGGTGTTAGGACTAGGCTTATGTTGAAGAAGGGACTGAGAAGAATTAGAATTAAATTTATGTTTGGGCTTCGTGCTAAAATTACTACTAACGTTGTCAGCTTCCGGGATCAATCTTCTCATCCTCATCTTATTCAGGTAAAAGACTTTGCCAGATGGGTTGACGAAAAGCCAACCGTATTTCTTAGGAATTTTGAGGCTGAAGGAGCTGGAATTTTTGGAGTTGGATGGGGAGGTTATCTTACAGTCTTTGATGATTGTTGAACTTCCTATAAATGAATTGTATAATCCAGGTGGTATCAGCTTGTCGATGCCGTTGACGATGAACTCTATGTATTCTTCGGATTTGCTTTTGTTAAGATTATTAATTCCATTCGGAGAGGGACCATGTCGTACCGAGACGAATAATTGTGGGTATGGGTTGCGCTTCTGGTTGTGGAGCAGTAGATCGCAGAGCAGCTGGTGTGTGAATTACGCTTCCGAGGGAAAGACTGGTATGTGGTGGCATGATTGATGCTGAAGAAGATGAATGCGGTTCTGATGGTGTGGTACACGCAGTTTCTAACATCTCAGTGAGGATGGAGGTGTTATAGCCAGAACAGGATTGCGGCTGAGGAATGTCGTCAATTTTGTTTGATGTAATTGTTATCTCCTCAGCAATGTCACCCATCAAGACTCGGGATGCAGCGACTTTATCGCCTAGGTCGTCGATTCTACGTTCGTCCGCATCCCATTACCATTTATGATATGATACTCTGCTCTGATACCCAGTTCCTAATGGTGTCGTAAGTGTCTTTGATAGCGTGCTAAATCGTGGAGGCGTTAATCAACACTGGTGTTTTCGGGATGCGTTTTCAGATCGGAGCGAAGGGATTTTAACGAGTCATTGAATGTTGATAATTGGGACTGAACGTACGATTTAAAAGACTCGTTAATTAAAGGGATACGCGAGTCGAGGGCAGATATCAAGTCTTTTCTAAGCGATAGAAGATTTTGATTCACGGAGTCACTAGGGGGGTTATTAAGCACATCAACAATATTTGCGAGTAGCTTGTCTATACCATTAAGCTTAGAATTTAAATGGTTCTTTGAGTGGTCTGTAGTGTTACTGAACTGATCGATCTTAGATAGTTGGCAGAGTAGTTTCATATAGTGCAGTTTGTTATCCGATATTAAAGACGCAATGGAGTCATTAATACACTTAATAGCACGCATTAAATGGAATAGGGAAATGTTATTGCAGTCGTCACAGAAAAACAAAAAGTTAGTTGTGAGATCTTTAACATAAACAATAGCACGTTTGCTCAGGCCAACACAAATGGGATGGAAAGATTTACTACAAAGACCATTGTACTGGATTAATTCCGCGTGGGTAACCGCATAATTCGAATATCCGCAGAGCTGCGACATTGTTAAGCGGGTGAGCCCAGCTTATATTGCTGCGTAAGGGAATTTGATTTGATATTTAATTTTGCGGAGCGGGAGAAAAACGCGTCGGTGGTAACTGGTCGGTGGGAATTTTGGTTTTTGTCAAGTCGCTTGGAGCACTCTCACAATGGAAATACCTAATACTTAAGACTTACAGGATTGTATGGATTTCTACCATACAAGCTTACAATTTTTTTTGTCAATACCAAAATCCATACAATCCTGTAAGTCTTAAGTATTAGGTTTTTCGTGGTGAGAGCACCATTAGATTATGGTTTTGAGAACAAAATTTTGTTTACTCGTTATGTTGGAAATCAATACATTCCTGTAAATTTTAAGTTTTAAGTTTTTCCGCCCTCACTGGCCTCTTTATTTAAAATAAAAAGAGGAAGAAATGTCAATGCCAACAGCCCTAATTGTCCTCTCTTTCTCTATCTTTCTCTAGATTGTAGATGCCGGCGCATTTGTTGACACTCTATACACATGGTCGGCGTTCAACACCGAGGAAATTGGCAAATACATTGCCAAGGGTCTGCAGCAGCTAATCGATATCGTTCCACTGGAGAATATTCATCTCATAGGTAGTCCCAAGTTAACCCACTCATGTAATCTAATACAGAAAAATACATTCCAGGACACAGTTTGGGTGCACATATTGTTGGATCTGCTGGACGTGAGTTTAGTCGACTGACCGGTGGTTTGATTCCACGCATAACTGGCCTCGATCCGGCGAAACCTTGCTTCAATGAGGGTGAAACTCTGTCAGGCCTTTCGCGTGGCGATGCTGATTTCATCGATATCATTCATAGCAATCCCGGTGTGCTGGGTAAGCGCGACCCCATTGGTGATGTGGACTTTTACCCTGGCGGCTTGAGTCCCCTCCCACCAGGTTGTGTATCTATTACCTGCGCTCATAGTCGTGCTGTGCATTATTTCGCCGAAACTGTCTATCCTGGCAATGAGCTGAACATGATGGCTGTGCGCTGCAATTCTTTGACGGATTTACAAAATGACAAATGTCAAGGCAAGGCCTCGCCTATGGGTTTCGCTGTCCCACGGAATATTAAGGGCAATTATTTTCTCGAAATCAACAGCAATGAGCCGTATGGTAAGAATGCAAATAGCAGATCGACACGCAGTAATTCACAATGCCACGAGTGTCCACAATCAAAGTGAAGCGATAACGTGACGTTTCGATATTTTTTATTTTTTTTTATTTTTTAATTATTAATTTATTGATTCATGAATACACAATGAAGACCTAGAAGTCCTATTTTCAATGTGTAAGAACTTGTTGACAAAGGGGTTAATGAATAAAATAAAAATTATACAAAAATAAAAGAATAATGAGTAAAACAAAATTGATATAAGGAGATAGGTATAAAGGTATAAAAATAAAACTATAATCAATAAAAAAATAATTGAATCAGTGAAAAGAAAAACAGAAAGTGAAGTGAAAAAGTGAACTAATGAAGAGTTATAAATCTATATCTACATCTATACTACTCGTCTATACTAATATAGGGTGTCCCAACAAGAGCGCCGGATTTAAATATGCCGCCATTTTGTTAACACGAGTTGTACGGTGTTTTTTTTTGACATTTGTCACGTACAGACCACCCGATTTAGGAACATGGAGAACATGGACAAAAATAAATGTGTTTTTTTTTTAAATTTATATAAAAAAATTAGAATTTGTATACAAGAGAATCCGGCGCTCTTGTTGAGAGATACCCTTTATAATAAAGAGGTAATGATAGTTTGTGTGTAGGAGGTAATCTTAGGAGCTACTGGACCGATTTTAAAACATGAACATAGGCTATAGGGCCTTTCGTGGCAACCAATTTGTAATTAAATAACTAAAGTCGAGGAAAAAACGATCACGCATGATAATGACTGTGTGGTGTGTGCTGGCTGCACTGTTCGCTGCGCTTCTTTCTGTGTTATGTTTTGTACGAACATCACGCCTGTAGCGGCATCGTAAGGACTAATGACTGTGTGCTATGAGCTTTGCTATTCTATTCTATTGTTCGTGGTTCGAATCCCAGTAACACCAAAAATATTTTTCACGGTGTCCCGCACCTCTCGCGAACAGGTGACACACTTTTCGAGAGAAATAAATTGTCACGGAAAGCTTCTCAATTCGCCGTCCGGATCCGGCCTTAAATTGTAGGTGGTCCCATTTGTGTCCAAAAATATACATGCGCAACACAAATGGTCGCGAGAAGCTGGGCCTAGGACCGCAACGGTCTGTCGTGCCGAATGTTATTATTATTTTATTATTATTGATGATTTAAAAGTAACGATTCAATTATGTGAACTGGAAATAATACAATTTTCTTAATTCTGGATGAACCCTAATTTTTCTCTTTATTGTCCCTGTTTCAACTAAAAAACTTTTAGAGTTTGCTTTGACTCAGTAGCTTATGAGTTAACCAACGATACCATTTGTTGGTCATTACTTTCTTTGCCCCATTTCGCCCATATTGCTCATATGAAACAATCCAATACTAAGTCACAGACTTGTCTGTAGTTCTATTTGTTAGTTTACCAAAAAAAAAAACGTCTTAAGTTAAAAGCTTTATAACTTAGATCGAGAAACCGAAAGGGAGTAGTATTGTAAGTTGTGTGTGCGTGATATTTATCCCTAAATTATGTGTTTTTGAATTAATGAAATGAAACACTGAAATACGGGTAAATCCGTATTGTAATTTTAAAATAATTGTCATATATTTTTTATTCAGGTACAATGTGACGGCGGGCGCCAATCTGTCCAATCGCCATTCTCTGGTGATAATTATGATGATGACGACGATTGCAAGGAACTATTTTCGGGACGTATTATTGCCAATGAGCGTCGCAATCGTTTCCAAAACATTTTCTTCTCATCTGGTCTCACAGTCTTTTCGTCCTTTGCTGATGATGACGATGGCCACTTGATGTAGGTCTTTACATCCATTAAATATTGTAATGTCTTGGGACGTTTACATCGTGGTATGTCTTCGAGAAAGACCAAAATCAAATGCTCCTTAATGGCTTCGAACATTCTGTGGACAAAGGGAAAGAGAAAGAAAACCAGACATAAAAGGAGAAAGAAACTGATTTTAACAAAAATTCTGATTATTTAATAAAATCATCATCATATTTGGGTCTACAATCGGGATCCGCTGCTGGTGACAGCCAATGTCATCAAGTTTGGCATTCTGATCTCTGCCATCCTTCCAGCGTAGGCTTGGTCAGCCTCGGGCAATAAGCATGGATTTATCATCACAACCATCGCATTGATAGAGTTGTTATTATTCTATTCTATTCTATTGTTATTATACTATTCACTTCAGCGATCCGATAACTATGGATTCTTCACTAATATCGGTCATGTCATTGTCATCACCCTTCAATTTCCACCCCTACGGGTGTGCTAGAGATCCCTTACTGTCACTATTCATCTCACCTACCCCGAAAACTAATATCGAAACTTAATCACAACATGACCTTAATCTGTCTGGTACTGTGATACAAAACACCACTCCACTTTACCTGTGATGTGCCAAGTGCATCTCAAATTGGCACCAATGGCTTAGCAGGAAATTTGATGAAATAATCAGCATAAGTGATCGAGATCGATCCATGCATGAAATTATGTTGTCCAAAATGGTAACGCCCACCTGATCGGAGTGAAAAGATCAATTGTAATTAGTAATAACTGTAGTACGCGTAAGCACCATCGCATTTGATATCACTTACCTGAAAGTCCCGTTCGTGCATACATATGGAAATGTCGCCGGCATCCTCGATGTTTGGCAACAACTCCTCGAGCACCCATTCCCGATCGTTTTCGCAATAACTGATGAAAATGTCATACACCAAATTCGGGTCGGTTTCGCCGAGATCATTAAATTTGTCCACAGTTTCCTTGGCAGCCACCGTAACCAGAGCGGCTCTCTTCATCGACGAGTAATAGTAGTGTATGTGCCATCGCTTCATGTAGATGACGCTGCCCATACTAATTATAAGCAGCGCTGCGGCAGCTCCAACCACCACATACTTTGTTACGGTATTCAGAGAGCTGCTCAGCTGGTCGTCGTCCGCATAGAATCGTGAAAAGCAATTTAAGTCCTTAAAATGGATGCGCTCCGTTTCGTTGAAGCACCAATAGTGATCCTGCTCGTAGTCAAGCAGTTGGAATTTCATTTGTGACACATTGATTTTGCCATTGTGTGAATTCGCTTCAGGTTCCGTGCAAATTTCTAGCTGATGTATGTCTGCCATTGCCCGATTCCGATAGAGTTTCCTAAAGAATCGCATCTTGTATGGCAGATAGTGCTTCTCCGTGTCGTTGGCGGCCCATATGTTCTTAAAGCTACGATGTAACGCAGTCGTCACACGTTTTGTTAAGTAAATCTTTCGGAGGAAGTCAGCCGGTTGGGTGAACATATTCTCCATCGAAGATACTTCTTTTTCCGGCTTAGCGAATTTGCTGGCAACAGCATTAAATGGAATCAAACCCTTATTGACCTTCTTAGCGCCAATGAAAAGATTTTTCACACACTCCGCCTTCCTATTGTTCGCCGTGGCGATGTCGAGCAAATCGCGCAGGACACAGTCACACACGAAATTGTTTTGGCCAATGCCCAAGTACTTCAACAACTGAAAGTCGCGCAGCATTTCCGATGTCAGGATGTTGATATTGTTGTCCCGCAGATTCAGGACACGAAGCTTTTCATTGTGTGTGAACATCCTGTTGTACCAATTTCCGATGTGGTTCGAACTCAAGTCGAGGATTTGCAACTCATCCAGCGGGCTGAACGTATCACGTGATATTGAGTTAATGTTATTTCTAGACAAGCCAAGAACGCGAATGCTTCGCAAGCTTTTCAGCCAGCTGATTTCCTTCAGATTGGAATTCTCGAAGAATAGATATTGAAGAGTGTGGCCAATTGCCTCGAATGTGGCATCGAAAATGTGGTAAGCACCGTGGACATTGCCCGTCAGATCAAGACCAATAAGTGAGGTATTACTGAATAAGGCGTTTCGAAAAAACGGAAACTCCGTGTAGCAAAGGCTAAATATTTTCAACTTTTTGCCCAAATTTGTGAAGGCCATAGTACTGACGCGTGCTAACTTCGTATGTGACAGGTCGAGAATTTCCAAATGTGGCAGGAATTTGAAAGTATTTTGAGAGATTTTCACACCAAGAACATTGTAGAAAACTGCCTCTAAAGTGGGTCGCAATCCAATCGAATGGTCTCGAGCATTCAAGAATGACAGGTCCAGAAATCTTATCAGCGGCACATACCGAAATGTATCAGCGGGAATGTGAAAAATGCTGTTATGTGAAATGTACAAATGCCGAAGATTGGTGATATTTCGGAAGACCTCTTTACTGATGTACTCAATGCGGCAACTACTAATGTCCAGATCAGTGAGAGCGGGCAGATATGGAAATGTCGCCCATGTGATGCCATTACCTAAAAGAAACAAGGAGGGATATGGAATGTATTTAGAAGCAGAAGCAGAGCAAATGTTTTTTTTTTTTAACTTTTCACCAATTTGTGACAAAAATTAATTTGTCACTTTTGGTTATGAAAATGTAAATAGAAACCTTTTATCGCACGGTACATACTCCTATATAAGAATAAGCATGCCCTTAGGCAGATGATGGAAAAACTTTCAAAACTCACTAAACCATCTTTTTATAGACTTTAAAGCCGCCTATGACAGCATAGCCAGAGAAGAACTTGACAAAGCCATGAGGGAGTTCGGCATCCCAAATAAACTGACACGACTATGTAGGTTGACCATGACCAATGTTATAAGCCAAGTAAAAATATCCGGATCACTATCAACCCCATTCAGCATCTATAACGGACTCCGACAAGAGAATGGACTGGCCTGCGTCCTCTTCAACCTGGCGTTGGAGAAAGTGATCCGAGACTCTGACGTAACGGAGAGAGGAACAATCCTCTATAAGTCCATTCAGATACTGGCTTACGCAGACGACATCGACATCGTTCGTAGAAAGCAAAGAGCTGTACAGGAAGGTTTCATCCAGATCGAGCGGGCGGTACGAAATCTGGGGCTGCACATAAATGAGAGCAAAACGAAGTACATGGTGGCCCCGTCTGCGACGAGAAGATCCACCATTGGTGGTTCAATTAAAATAGTGGAGCGATAACAGCGATGGAACCAGAAATACACGCACGGTTGCTCAAAGCCAACAAACTCTACTTTAGTCTGTTAAGTTGAAGAGTCTTGACCAAAAATTTAACCATAACATCCAAGCTGATTGGGTGCTTAGCAAAAATAATTCTGACCTCTTATCCGCGTTCAAGAGAAAAGTCTTACGGCGAATTGTTGGCCTCGTATGTGAGGAATGACGAATCCGCAGACTCTATAATGATGTCGAAATCGTTGAGAGAATTAAGCTCGGTAGGCTCCTGTGGGCAGGACACCTAGCTCGCATGAGCGAAGAAGATCCTGCTCGGAAAGTCCTTTGCGGTAGGATTTATGGAACACGACAGCGAGGCCGGTCAAGCCCACGCTGGAAGAATGGCGTAGACCCGGATGCAAACTGGATGACATCAGCTCGAAATCGGGACCGGTGAAGAGATTTTTTGTGGGAGACCATGACCGGACACCGGTTGTAGAGCGTAGAGCCAAATATGATGAAGATGATTGAGATTACACCAGTAGTAGTACTTTCTTGTACTTTCGAAAAGAACACCGTAGAAAAAATTAGAACCTTCGCGAAAACGTAGATTTTATAGAAAATACAGCAACTTTATCGCACTAAAGTTAGGTAATTATTTAGAATTCAACAAGACTACTTGAATCTTCTTTCTTTCCTTTATTCCGCGGGGGAGCATATGGTTTCTACAAACGCCCGCCAACATACTCGATTAACGCCTGAGAGACGCCACTCTGTCCGCTGGAATCTTGCTTCCTCTTCTATTGATTGTCTTTTTCCATTTCTTGCTAGGACGGCCAACTCGACGGCTTCCTTGTGGATTCCAGTCGAGCGCTAGTTTCGTAATGTCGTCCGCTGGCTTTCTCAAAGTGTGGCCAATCCAGCTCCATTTTCGTCTTCTGATGGTGATCGCGATTGCTTCGTGCTGTGTTACTCTCCGCAAATCTTGATTGGTGATAATGTCCAGCCATCTTATTCTCAGTATCCTCCTTAAGCACTTGTTGACGAAAACTTGGAGGCGCGTCGCAATTGACTCTGTGACTTTCCACGTTTCGCAGCCATACAAGAGTACTGAGAGAACGTTAGATCTGAAGATCATTAGCTTTAGATTCCGGGAGATTTGCGAGGAGTTCCAGATATTATTTAGCATACTATAGGAGTGTCGCGCCTTGTTTACACGAGAGCACACATCCAAGTCAGCACCACCATTTTTTGACATCCAGCTGCCCAAATAACAAAACTTATCGACTTCCTCTATCTGATGTCCGTCAATCGAGAGATCACATGTTCCACTAGCGTTAACGCGAAGTAGTTTAGTTTTTGAGACGTTAATTTTTAAACCCACTTTGTTAGCGTGGAGTTCTAGTGAGTTTAATTTTCGCTCCATGTCACCTAGCGAGACTACTTGAATAGTACTAGCATATGTAGTGAAATACGTATAAGTGTAATATGTAAATACGTAATCAGTGTAAATTTGTGAACTTTTGCTATTTGTTTATTAAAGTTGTAATTTGTGAATTAACGACTCATGTTTTTATTTGCAAAATCCATTACGAACCCTACAAAGCCCAATGTAAAAACCTTAAACTATGCTACAAAAACCAACCGCATAAACCGAAATTGTGTGTTTGGTACAGATAATGGAAGAAACTTACTGCTATCGTGGGTCTTATTCATGCTGGTGCCATTCAATCCAAAATCGGGGAGAACTGGTGCAAAGTTATTCCCTTTCAATGTCAAATACCTGAGTGTCCGACTCATCAAAGACAGCGTTCGCGATGGCACATATCGAAAGAGATTACTCGCCGCGGAAAATGCATACACTTTTTGTTTTAAGCTCATAATGTGCACTTTGGCCCTGATGTAGAGGTTGTCATCTTTAGTTTCATTGCGAAATGAAAAGTCCAGGAAGGATTTCTTTACTGAAAATAATAAATTAATTTATAATATACTGTTTGTAAATACAATACATGTAAATATATGTATAGTATAAAATAATTATTTAATAATCAACAATCAAACAACACGATGAGATTTCATACCCACAGTGAGCTAATAAATGTAAGTTTCATTGTGTCTTTATTTACTTGGAGAAGTTCTATTCAAAAAATTGTTCTTACAATTATTTTATAAACTTCTTTTGTAAAAGATTATCATAAACGAACCGTCGACTTTGCATTATGCTTCCCAACAAGTCATACAATCCGATCAACGGACGGACACACGTCTTTAATGAATGAAAATTATTTATTGACATTATTGCAAGGAATCGCCGGCAACTTAAATTTTTATGGCCCTTATTGACTTGTAGAAGTATGATTTGATAAATGTTCATTAAATTTCATTAATATACATTTTTCACAAATTAACCAAGTATTTTGTGTTAAGCTTCCAGACAGTTCCATTGGTCCCATCCGACCAACAGACGGAAAATTATTTCTTGACTTTACTGCAAGGGATCGCTGGTAGATGGAATTTATATGGTCATTATATATTTCGAGAAGTGTTATTTGAAAAATGTTCGTTACAATTATTTAATAAACTTTTTTTGTTCACCAAATTTTTTTTACCAATGCGGCCAACGGAAGAACATATGGAATAGCGGTTTGATGAAAGATTTATGGTCATTAGTTACTTGGAGAAGTTTGATTTGAAAAGTGTTCATTATAATTCTTTTATTATTTTGTAAAACATTCTCATCAATTAACGATTATTTTGCATTATGCTTTCCAAACAGTTAAGCAATCTTAGAATGTGACCAACGGACGGACACATATCAAAAGTCCTTTTTTACGTGACAACGTCTCACTCTATATGGAGTGTGTTCATTATCTTACTCGAGTTAACTCGAGTCAAGTGAGTCATTTTGACTCGAGTATAACTGGAGCTGTCATCTTCGCATGTGTTAGTAGCCATCTATGTGACAGCAAAATAGTTTAATTTCTTTAGATATTTTATTTGGATTGGACGCGTTGTTTGTTAACAGTTAACTGTCCTCTCTACGTGTAGAGTCGGAAGCAAATTCCTCCTTTTGCACCTTATTAATTAAATCCATCGTAATAGCACGCATTCATTATATTAAAAAAATTATTAGTTAACTTCATTTTGAAGCATGTAGGTATACACAGCCATTTTCCTCTGACACATAAAACTGCATTTTTAATTTTTAGTTTTAATTAACTTAACTTACTTTGGAATTGTGAATAATAAATGAATTTTGAAATGCCAACGAACAAACTGTCAAACGACAAGAGGAGTCACTTTGCTCTTATGACCAGAGTGCAAAACAAATTGACTCAACTCGAGAAGAGTAAGAAACTGAACGAAAAACGTTCACACTTTTGACAATATACAACATGCAATATGCAACACGTAACTTGCAACGTACTACATGCTAGATACAATAGGCAATATACAATATGCACCATGAAATATGCAACGCGCAGCATGCAACATGCTATATGAAACACGGAATATACAACATGAACTACGCAACATCAGACATGGAACATGTAACACCTAACTTGCAACATGAAACGTGCAACATGCAACGTCCTACATATTGGCCCTATCCCAGAATTTCCATAGGATCAAGTCTTATAATCGCATTTTAGTTCTACATACTGACTTTCATACAAATCGCTTGAGAAATTGCTTGGTCCACAAACTTCCAGACCCTATTGGCCCTATCCCAGAATTTCCATAGGAACAATTCTTATAGTCACATCTTAGTCCTACATACCAAATTTTATACAAATCGCTTGAGAAATGGGTTAATTCTCAAAATAGTGGCATTTAACATTGTCTCACTTAACAGTGTGAACTAACAGTGTATTAACAGTGTCTCATTTAGCATTTTACTTTCTGAACATGCACCCCCTTGTAGTGAGACATTACCACTTCAATATTAAGTAATACGATCAACGGTATGGGTTTGTATAAAAGACAAACAAAAATTGCTTTCAAATCTATATATTAGACTAGCGGCAACACTCGGCACAGAACAACATTTTATTTAATCATTTGTACGTCACTAATAATGTAATGTAGTGCAATGTAATATAATATAACAACTCTTCGATCAAATTACATGGCAAGAGCAGAACGAAACAAAATTATGCAGTAGTAGTGATAGTTGGATTTGTTGGTTCTTTGCTCGCTTTGATTTCTCTTTAAAAATTTCTACATTACAAAGTGTCAATAACATTACAGTCAAGTTACATAGAATGAAGAGAACCAAACAACATCCTAATGTAATGTTTGCTTCTTGAAGAATTGTTGAATTAAAGGATTTGAACTCGGAAATTTTATAACAACATCAATTGTATCTTCAAAAACTCTACACACTTTAATTTAAGTTAAAATTATGTACTTAAAAATTGTATAAAATAAAATAGAACTAATAACAGATAGGTAGTGCATTGTGAGTTAACGTTTGTAATCGTTTTTACGTTCCCTGTTACGCCATCTAGACGACACAGCCTACCATTTTACCTTACAAATTATAACATGTCAATTGCTAGAATTAGCACACATTTGCACACAATACATAATTAATGAATCTATACATACTCGTACATACATGGAAAATCCATTAAAGGTGCAATTAGACTTCCATTAGAATGAGCCCACCAAATGAGATTATTCTTGAGACCACCCAGTACACATGCGTGCATAGTGTGCTTATAGTAATTGGCAAAAATACTATCGAGATCTGGATTGGACTCATACAGATCTGATATGTATAAATTCCATTCAATGTCGCCTTCAGTAGCCGTTGTACGCGACTCCATCAAAGAAGAATTTGGTGGGCTGCCAGATGAACCCACATACGGGTTCGGTATTGTAAGCTTTGTTGGTTCTCTGATGGCCTGCTCGTTATAATCGTCACTGTCATCGTCCTCTGTTCCTGAATCCTGAATTCGCAAGTACAACTTGCTCGGTGGGTGTTCATCCCCATTTGGCTGTGCACCGGATGTTTCATAATAAAATCGTTGCTTTGCATTGTTATCAACTGTTGCAGTTGTTCTTCTATCATCACCTGCCAAAGCAGCCAAAACAATTTCATTGTTTTTTGTGGTCTCTGTGGCATTTTTATTATCATAATAATTATTATTAATAATCAGTTGACGTGTCGCCTCTTCGTCCGTCGACGATTTCGATTTAGAAATCAGATTATTCTTATCGCCATCACTATCGCCACTGTGGCTACTGTTAACCATACCGGTCGTAAATAACGCGAAATCGCGATCGCTGCCACTGTTATTGTTGGAACTTTGCTCAGAACTCAACGTTACTACTCTATTCGGAACGATTGGCAGCGAAGCCGAAAATCCGTGAACTTTCAAATGAATTATAAGAAACACAGCGAACATTTTGAAAATTAAATACATTTTGTAATGCGAATTCACTATAAGAATCTAAAAATGAACAAAGAATACATTTTTTTTTAAAATAAAGTCTGTATGTTCTATGCGTTGTTCTACAACAGCAGATTAAAGTCGCTTTAGTGCTTAGACTAACGCGAGCGTTTTATAAAAACAGTTTTAAGTTTTCTATTAGGAAAACTCCACAGGTGATTTTAATGAAAGAAAAAAAATGGGAAATAGGTGCATACAAATTGGACAAATTTTTATAAGATTCGAGCACAGCGGTTAAAGTTACTCTAAAGTTTGTATGCATCTCTTGTTACTCTGCGTCTACAATCGGGGTTTGACCAAGATCCACCATCTCTTATAAAATGTTTCGTAATATGTATTTTAGCGGCCCATTATTGAGTAACAAAAGCAGAGTATTGACAGGACAGAAACAAAACTTCCTAGCACCCAGTGAAAATTTTGTCTTTTAAGCTAATGTGTTCTTAAATTAGATTGACCAACAAACAATCGGACGGACGATTGGACGGAAACACCATTGAAGTTGCATTTAGCAAAGTGTGTACTTTTTTTTTCTACACCGAAAAGGTCTTTTTGGCGCTACACCCAAATGCTTAAAAAATGTGACTGCGCTTTTTCCTAAACACTTCCGAAACGTCCGAATTGGGCAAAATGGTTCACCAAACTAAATTGTATGTCTACGGGGGAATTATGGCGATGGATGATCACGCTGCTCGCCACACACCTGATTCTAGGTAGCCAAAAACAGTGCTTATTAGACGTGAATGTGTTTTTTGCTATCTATTGGCCATGTGAGTGTTGTTTAAGCCACTATCAGTTATTAGGACTTTGTTATCGCATTCGATTAGCCAAATATTATTTGAAATTAACTTGATTGCTATTGTCGGACTGATGGAACACGGATGTTTTACATAAAAAGCTCCTTGGAGATGTTTTCGTATAAAAATCTACGACTTGTGATCTAAGAAGAAGAATTCGCTTTTATTTACTGTCTTTCACTATGCGATATTTAATACAAATAAGTAAAGGGTTTTTTAATAAGGACATAACACTTTTGTTTTTCAATAAAATACATAATTATTGAGATATCGGGCTGTTGTACCCATGTTACATTTAAGTATTGAACTCGATCTTGTTTATAAGACCACAGCGAGCGCGTTTGCATCGATCGATTCTTTGGAGCCAATTTTCCACCACTCTTCAACACATATCGGCCGGAACGTTGGCAATTTCGCGTTCGGTATTGTTCCTAAGCCTTAGTTGTTTGATTTTTGGCATAAAGGAACGACTACAATATACAAACGTAACTTAATAATAAAAAATAACCCATAAAAATTGATTTTTTTTATCTAATAGAAGATACACATGTGCGCAAAGTTTGAATAAAATCGGGCCTTAGGAAGTGGATTAAAAATTGTTCACAAGGTTCTACCACTCAGTCAGCTAGCTAGAAATCCAACGGCGTTAAATCGCATGAATGATATGGCCTTTCGACAGGACCATTTCTCGAGATTACTCGATTACCAAACTTTCCCTTCAATAGATTAATTGTTTGACCGACCAGCTGTGTGACATGTGGTACCATCTTGTTGGACACACATATTATTATTGATGTCAAGTCCATCCAATTCTGGTCTAAAATAGCCGTCCAACATGGCACGATAGCGAACTCCATTGACCCCGTAACATTGACCACACCACACGGTCACCTTTTGTGGATGCAATGGAGTCTCATTTCGCTCATTGTCAAAGCCATTAAGCCAAAAATGAACTTCATCGCTGAAGATGATTTTTAGATGAAATTCAGGATTTTCTTCAAACTTTTGCAGAGCCCAAGTTTCGATGCTTCAAATGATCAAGAGGCCTCAGCTCTCGAGTTAATTTGATCTTGATAGGGTGTAGGCCAAGACGCAAAATTCGCCACATGTGGACTGATAGATTCCCAATTCCTGTATACGGCGGGGAATCGACTGATTCGACTCATTTTTGAATTGAACATTTAATGCGATGTTTGCTGTACTTCGACCAGTACGTCTCTTACTGGGCACAGCCTGTCTGGTGGGACAATTATTACGACGGAAAATTGGAGTAAGCGCTTTTAAAATTGCGACCAACATCTAAGAATTTTGGTGCGTTTGTATTTAAATACAAAATTGTTATGTCCCTATTGAAAAACCCTTAACATTTTTGTAAAATATAAATAAAACGCAATGGACTTTTAAGAAATAATTAACTACAGATAAATAAGAGTTCAGCTTGAATGAAGACAGATCCACATGCCCGCTAGACTTAAGCCTAGCTTAATATTCATTGCATTATTCATCTTATTAATTATAAAGTACCAAAGACAGAGTCTTAAAGTATACACAATGATTTGGGCTAATAAATATAAGTATAGACTTTGTTGAAATAATCAAATAATAAGAAATTTAAGGACAACATTTTTTTCTGCAGTGTACTGGTCTGTTAGTTATGCAAGGTTACTTACTCCGTTTATATGCGGTGTTGAAAAATTTAGTTATAGTTGTGTTGAAATTTCGAATTAGGTTGAAAGATTGAAGATGGATTAAGATGGTACGTAAGAGTGTGGCCACACAGGCATGGGAATGAAACTCATGTCCAGTGAAAGAGGTGGGTTTTTAGTGAATTGGAAAGAGAAAGCTTGATTTCACGGAAAATCCACCGAAAATCATCTACAAAAGATGACTTTCGGCGCAACCATGAACGTTCAATACGGCAAAACAAAACAATTAGCCAAACATACACAAAAACTTATAGTGTGGCTACACAGACGTGGGAATGAAAGTCATGCCAATGAACGTTGTGGCTACACAAAACGAAGCATTTGTGTGTGACACGAAATAACGTTAATGCGAAAATCGAAATCACTACCAATTTAATTTAGCGTTAGCATTAGAATTGATAGTTTAGCTGTGGTATAAACGTAGACATTTGCTTTCAACAAAATGAGTTAGGTATTTTCTGTGGTTAACGGCTGATCAAAGCAACAGCAAAAACTAACCAAATTTTGGTCAATTATTTTTTTGTTGAAAGCAATAAAGCAATTGTTGGTTATTACTCTTATTACTCTTATTAAATCTAATTCATGAAGCAATAAAATGAAAGAGAGCAAATGACAAGAATAAATATTCTCACATCAAAGAAGGGCTTAGAAATATGAACTACTACATGTTTATGCTTTTTCATAGCTTCTCAGTGTGTTGCGTGAGTGACCAGAGTTGATACCCGTCTACAGGTAGACCAGCAGCACCAAACCAGTTTGCCAAAAATAATGAAAATGATCACCCCATCGCTTTTATTTATCACATTTCACATTCTCTGGTAAATTAGGTAAGGTGTTGCCATTAAGCGACTTTTCTAGCTATTTGTTCTCACACAATTGTTCTCAGGCAATTGTTCTCGTACAATTGTTCTCGAACAATTATTCTCACACAATTATAGAAATTTTTGTTAAATATTATGGCGTTTATTCACAAAATATCAGCCGCCGATAATTAGACGAATTCTTTTCTTTCTTTGCCTTATTCACATTACAATTTTCTAATCATGACTGCATAGAAATTAATTATTAATGAAATAAATTGAGCGCATTGTATTTTACAGTGTGAAAATACAAAAAACATTTTTCCAATGGATCTAAAGACTGCCCTCTCATTTTGAGTAGAGTTAGCAAAGAGATATTCTTGGGTAATTAGTAGTAGTAGTTTAATAATAATTCAGTCCAATCGGACTCGGCTTGTTCGAGTAAGCATAATCTTTTCAAAATATTAATACCGGTCTTCAGTTAGAGACATTCGTTTTCGGTTTTATAGAAGGGAATAATATTTGCAGTCTTAATACAATCAGGAAAAATTCCATAATCAAAGGATTATTGAAAAAAATATGAAATTAAATTGTTTTTTCTCAAAGAAACCTGGCAATGCTGTTCTTGAGTTAGGCACTAAACAGGTATCTCGGTATCTAATCTACCGAACCAGTAGTCCACAATGATCGTAAACAAAATTCCACGATATTTTAGTTAGTAGTTGGTAATGGTATAGTGGTGGTGGTGTAGGTGTGCGTGCGCGAACTGCAGTGGTAAGTGCTACAAGAGATTCTAAAAATTGCATTGAAAAATGCGAAAATCAAATCATCATCTAATGGAGAACTACACAAGTAGCAGCGGTGGAGGAGGCGGAGGTAGTGCAGGACCATCCGGCGGTGCCAGTACCGGTGGTGGTGTTCCCAGTTCGGACAGTTACTCCTCAAATTCATCAGAATTTTCCGAATCATACAGCAACAACAGTGATCTTGCCAACTGGGAGGAGTATGTCGCACCCGATGGAACACTCTTCTATGCAGAGTACTTACCACCATCTCAACACAGCAGATCGGGTGCAGTGCAGCAAAATCGAGTTGAATTCTCACGAAGTTCGTCGCTGCGCATGGGAAAAAAGTCAACAGCGTCAAGACGCGCTGGCGCCATGCCATCAAAATCGTCTGGTACTGCTACTGCACAGTCACTGCAGCAGCAGCAGCAGCAAAACCAGCATCGCCAATTCAAACTGTCCGACATAAAAAACGAGGAAAACATCAAGGAACTTGATTTGGTGATTACCGCAGCAGATCGTTATCGTTTTGGTCGAAGATCTTCTGCTGTTGAATCGATTCTAGGTTTTCGTGTGGTCGCATTTGTCGATCAGCCAGAATGCCTAATGGTGGATGATTTTGTTCATGACATGACTGCCATGCAGCAGCGAAAGGACCAGTCAACAATTCAACATGGCGATTGGTTCAAATCATTGGACAACATCGAGGTTCGAGCTGAGAATATTGATGATCTTCTGTTGCAGTTTGTTCAGCCCACTAAGGTTACGTTAAAGTTCCAGGGACGACCATCAAATGTCAACGGCGCCGGTACCGATAATGTTGATGCAGCTACTGCTGCTGGTGGTGGTAGTGGTGGTGGTGAAGTTCGGAAGATTCAGAGCTTTGAAATGTTTTCCCAGGTGTTCGATAAGTTTTACCAACAAGTGAATTATCAGGCTGGTGCTCTTTCAACTACACCCCCTGACAGTGATACTGAAACTGGCATTCCTTTTGCTTTGCTTATTCTACCACCGGAATTCTACAACGACTATGATAAGGAGTCGATTTTTTTCTATCCACAAAAACAGCCGGACGCTAATTTTCTGTATAAAGCTCGTGGCAGTTTCCTGACGCTCAATGCCGTACTCACCGAGGAGCTGGCAACGAAGCCCCTGCTCTCGGTGCTCATCGTCGAGGGAGTGAAGTATTTCGTAAGTTATCGAACGCTTAATGGATTTCTTATGGTGTGCGCCTTTTCCTCGTTGGTGCAGACGATGAAAGAAGCCACGCTGCGTACTGATGAACTTTTGAACTATTTGCGATTCGCTTATTCCAATTTTAGTTTGCCCTTTATAGACGCTGGAGAACCCTCGACGAGTCAAAGGGTGCTTTTGTGCACTTGTGAAATCGCCCGCCTTCGATTGGTTGGACGTCGTGCACCACGACAATACCTTTTTGAGGAATTGCTTCAGGAATCTCGCCAAATGTCACTGCCGAAGGAGGCACAGTTGAGAATTTTCGATGCACTCAGTGAAATGGAGGCGATGGACTATCGCAACTGGAATGATGAACCGCTGAACACTCATAGGGAGTTCTTTATATACGGTAGTGTCCTGTACTACGATTGTTTCCTATTGGCCTCCCAGCTGCCAGTGGAAATTCGTGAGGGTGTTGAGAGCTTCCTGCGGTGTCGTGGCATTTTCGAGTTTATCACATTGCAGAGTATCAAGGAGTTGTATGTGTGGGAGGAGATCACACTGCCCAATGCGACGGGACGATATTTTCTAACCATTTGCGGCCGTAGCCATTTACTTCTTGCCGTGGTCCTTAAGACATTTGACTCGCCAACTGCATCATCTGCCGCTGTGATTCCACCTTCGTTGTTTTACATTGAAGAGATACAGGAGACTCTGGATCATCTCATTCAGTGTGGTATCGAATCGCTGGCGACATTTTGGTCAGTTTCAAATAAACGACCAGAAATTGAAGTCAAAATGGATGTATCAGGAGAGCTCTTCACAACAGATAAAGAATCTCGCAAATTCGAAACGTTCCTGCGACAGAAAACGGCCACCAGCGGAAGTTCATCTCAACAACAGCGCAGCACATCCTACGATGAAGATACACATTTGTGCTCCTCATTGGGTGGATCGTCGGTTCACAGTCTCACGCCCAGCGAAGATGATTCGAGCAAGAGACGGTGCGGCGGTGCTAGTGGTGTCGGCACCACTGGAGCAGACGACAGCGATAGTGCCTCAGATTGGGAGGGCTTTGGGGATCAGAATGCACATCTTCTTCGTCGTCCGGACATCGAGGGACTCTCACAAATGACTGAATCTCTGTGGAAAGAGATCAACAATGTTGTGCCAGTGAAGCTTACAGCCGGCTCGAAAAACTCTCTCTTCTACTACATCTACTTGGACAGTTCGAGTGGAACGATTTTCTCTCCCATGCGGGTGAACAGCGAAACATTTGGCTTCCTTCGTGAAATGCGCAGAGCATGCTATTTGATCCACAACGTCTTGCAGAATACAAAGAATTTCCGACGACTACTCTCTCAGGAGTCAACAAAGGCGTCGACAAGTAAAGGCCTTGTCGCTATTAAGGAGCATGGTGTTTCGATTGTTGTCCGTGAAAATGAGTCTTCGTCTGCGCCTATCATTGGCCGATTTGTTGTCATCGGACGATTGTTCTTTTCACCTGCTAGGGAAGTCTACATATGCCATCATCCTGATGTGCCGCAGAACATGGTCGAGATGGCATTCCGATTGTCCTTCTTCACCGTTGGGTAAATAGAACTTAGCGCTGAATGTTTACCTCCGACTACAGTTGCAATAAATCTTTTATAAATAACACAAAAGTTTTTGATTTTGTCCGTACAGTGCGGCGGACTTGCCAAATATGTGCTGTTTTGAATTGTTTGGTTGGTTCGTCTATCAAAATGTTGAATATTCCCAATTTTACAAGTACCATGGAGATTTTTTTAAAACTTTTATTTAACTTTTGACACCTGTTTGTCTGTCTATATTTTCAACTTCTTTCAGGTCATTTTTAACTATTTTTTGTGCGAGAGAGCTGCAATTTTGTGAGACGCTCAGTGTCATGGGCCATAGCTAAAATACCGCGTGCGACGCGTGTCGCGATTTACTTGTGACTCGTATCGCGAGTTAGGTTTGGTGCGTTTTATGCGCCCAAAGTGGTCGACTTCTTTGAAGTCTTTTTTAACCGACTTGCACACGTCCTATAGTCCTAAAAATTGGTAAGGGTGTAACGCCTGTGCGTCTTTCAATGTATACTTAAAAGTTTGTACATGGAAAACAAAGTACATTTACTTGTTTTAAAAAAAATTGCCCTGCCCTGTTAACCATACTCTAAAGAGAGGCACGGACTTGTCCTATCCTCAGTAAAGTAAATGTGGCTCAGCGGATAGGTGCATGGCTGCTGAGCAGGAGGTTCGTGGCACGAATCCTGGTAACACCGCGGTGTCCCACCTCTCGCAAATGTCTGACAGACGTCCGAGAGTAATAACCTGTCACAGTAAGTTCCTCAGTTCGCCTTTCGGATACGGCATTAAACTGTAGGTACCTTTCGATTTGTGTACAAAAATTTACATGCCCAACACAATGGTCCCGAGAAGCTAGGCCTTTCTACGATGATCGGTTCTACACACCGGGAGGACTCCAGTGTTTTTCACATTGAACCAAGGATCATCAACTCAACTCAGCAATAGGTTTCACAGACCTGGAGCTGCTACTACAACAACAACAACCATGGACTCTGTAGAAGAAGAATTTAGTTTTATTAAGTGCTAATGTTATCGTTTCTTATTTTGCCGGCCCGTCCGTCCGTTTGTCTGTTTATTAATTAATATCGTAATTAGCATCGTAAACAAAGCTCGTTTTATCGATTGTTTTTCAAAAATTACATTTACATTCAGTGCCACCTGTTTATTGTTATTGTTGGTGTTGGCATGTACAGCCTTGTGATCTATTGTGCATCCCAGATGTTAACCACATAATGTGTTAGTTCTTTTGTGAATGCCACGTCAATTGGTTTGGCATTGAGCCAGAGAACTGTATGAGCCTTAAAGTGTTCTATTCTTTTCCGGATAAGCGCATTTCCAGCTATGTAAACAAGCAGAACTGCAGTATTTGGGGTTGGGAACCGCCACACGCAATTGTAGAGTAGAGGAAGCCAATGCATCCACCAAGAGTGACAATATGGTGTGGATGGGATTTTGGAGTGGTGGCATAATTGACCCATTTTTCTTCGAAAGCGCTACTGGAAACGCCGTTACCGTCAATGGCGACCATTACAGAGCCCTGCTGACCCACTTTTTATGGAATCAAATCAACGCTATGAATGTGAACGACCTTTGGTTTCAACAAGATGGCGTCACATGACATACAAGCCGACTGACGATCGATCTCTTGCGCGCCAAATTTTGCAACTGAATAATCAGCCGTTTTGGAGATGTCAATTGGGCTGTGCGGAGCAGCGATTTGACGCCGATGGTCTTTTCTTTGTGGGGTTCCGTTAAGGATAGATGTTATGCTGATAATCCGGGAAAATTTCAGCTTTAAAAAATAACATTGCGACTGTTATTCGCGAGATATGCGCCGAAATGATCGAAACAATTCTTGAAAACTGCACTCACATGATGATGGCTTACTGTAAGGCCAGCAGTAGGAGCCACATGAACGAAATTGTTTTTCATTCTTAAATCGTAGACTCCAACCTTCACAATAAAAAAAATTTCCAAAAAAAATATCAATGTATTCCCCCATTTATAGCGTTTTTAAAAACAAACTTTTAAATTGCCCACCTTTTAATAAACACGAGTAACTACAACAAGACATGAATGAATGGACGATGAGACGTTCACTCGTAGATTATCTCTTCAGTTGATGACGATTCCAGCGGTGGAAGTTATGTGCCACTTCCCCCTCGCGACAACATGCAATTTACAGCATAAGAGATAGTCAGCTGAGTCCCCCTGTCCCAATTCATTACTCATTCATCGTAAAATAAAGTGCTGTTAATAAGAGCTAGGTAGGTTCCATCTTTATAATTTGATTTTTCTAGTACGAATACAAAACATAGCTCCTACGACTTTCTCCTGTCGAGTTATTTATGTGAGAATGAAGATGAAACATAAATTCTATTTTTAAAGGCAGTTTTCGTGAACATGAACATCAACGAGGTGGAGTGGAAAGTTTTATGAAAAACGAGGCGCCCTTTGGCAACAGCAATCAGTTCATAATCATATTCCGCTGCAGCAGTTCGGGAATATTCCGTATATCCTATTTGAGGCCAAATTAAAATTCAATAACTGACCTTGAATTCGTTATTGTTAATGGATTAGTAAAGCACAGTGATTCTTATTATAATAAACAAAAAATATATTGCTCTTATCTGCCTTATCGGACGCAATCCTCCGACATAGACACCAACACTATGCAATGGACTGATTGCTGCAGTCGGTCGCGTTATCGTTCGCGTTACTCGCTACCGGTAAATGCAATTCAATTACATGTTGCTCGTTGTTTATCGCTGTTGCTGCTGCTGTTATTTATTGGCGATTGTAAAAACTTGGCCACCGCTTCAAATGTGCCAGATATTGGGGCAGAAGCTGGCGTCGCTAGTTTACCAAGTGATGGAGGAGGTAGGTTCAAAAGTAGTTGGAATGATTTGTTATTATCAATGTAGGTAACTCGTAACTTACCTCTCGCTCTGATAAATACACCGTTAGTGCATCGACGCCTCTAGGCTCATATCGGCTGGCCACTCAGCTGAAGAAAAAACGCCAAAAAGAAAGAGTGGAAATACGAAAAAGCCAATTGGGACTGCCGTCAGAACTTTTCTTCATTAAATTTAAGTGTGGTAGACTATCGAAGGTGACTGTCATTTTTGACTATAAGCCTTGCCCGTATTATGGTTTGACAGTCAAGCTCTAATTTTCGAACAACAAAGATGGACGGCATCCATTTTTAAAAACTTTTATTTAGGGGAGCTCTCACAATGGAAAAACTTAATACTTAAGACTTACAGAATTGTATGGATTTTGGTTTAAAAAAAAAATTTGTTTACTCGTTATGTTGGAAATCCATACAGGATTAAATTGACCCGTTTATCAATGTAGCCTTCACAGGCGGTCATCTCACTATGGTGCACATCGACAACAGAGAATAAATGATAACTCTACTGGAGAAATGATTTATCCAATGCGTAGATTTGGGAAAAAATCAGACACTGGCCTACATCGTCAACGATCTAATTCGATCTTGCAACTCATACGGAACGTCTGGCTGAATTTGATAACATCCCTTGTTGTAGTAATTACAGGAAAGCTCGGCGGCGGTAGCAAATCAATCAACAACAACTAACGGCGTCAAATGACGATCAACCGCTAAAGCGGGACGGGACTAAAGCACGATTACAATCTACCGATCTCCACACTTTGATAGAGCCGAAACGAGTACAATGACACTGAAACAAGATCCGCGTTCGTCTGGATCGCCAACTGAAAATAAGTAGAGAGGCTATGATGATGGTGATGATGACGATAATGTGCACCAAATGCTTGATCAAGTGCCGGAGGTTGCCGAATTGGAGATGCCTGAGCCCATCTTCGGACGCCTTGGAAAGATCTGTGCTTGCGCAGCACTTTGATCCATCATCATAATCATATTTGGCTCTACAACCGGTGTCCGGTGTTGGCCTCCCGCAAAAAATCTCTCCACCGGTCTCGATTTCGAGCCAACGCCATCCAGTTTAGCATCCCTAAACTCTGTGCGTCCTGGTTCACGCCATCCTTCCAGCGTAGGCATGGCCGGCTTCGCTGTCGTGTTCTATAAATCCTACCGCAAAGGACTTTCCGAGCAGAATTCACTTCGCTCATGCGAGCTAGGTGTTCTGCCCACCGGATCCTACCGAGCTTAATTCTCTTCACGATGTCGACATCGCGGTAACGCTCATAGATCACATCATTATAGAGTCTCCGGAATCGTCCTTGCTCACATACGGGGCCAAAAATTATCCGTAAGACTTTTCTCTCGAACGCGGCTAAGAGGTCAGAATGCTTTTTGCTAAGCACTCAAGTCTCGGATCCATATGTAAGTACTGGTGTGACCAGTTCCTGGGTTTGAAGAGTCCTGACAGACTATAGTAGGCTTTGTAAGCAAACGTGCGCGTATTTCTGGTTTCATGCTGTTATCGGCTGCTACATTTGACCCGATATAGTTAAATAACTGCACTACTTCAAATTCGTGCTCCACTATTTTAATTGAGGGACTATTGTTGGATCTTCTAGTCGCAGACGGGGCCACCATGTACTTTGTTTTGCTCTCATTTATGTGCAGCCCCCATTTCGTGCCGCCCGCTCAATCTGGATGAAAGCTTCATGTACAGACCTTTGGTTTCTACCAACGATGTTGTCTGCGTGAGCCAGTATCTGAATGGACTCATAGAGGATTGTTCCTCTCGCCCGTTACGTCAGAGTCTTGGATCACTTTCTTCAACGCCAGAACGTCCATCCCCTTGTCGGAGCCCGTTATAGATGTTGAATGGCTTGGTAGTGATCCGGATATTTTTATTGGCTTATAAAATTGATCGTGGTCAACATATATAGTCGTGTAAGTTTATTTGCGATTCCGAATCCCCTCATGGCTTTATAAAGGTTCTACTCCGGGTATGCTATCATAGGCGGCTTTAAAGTCTATAAAAAGATAGTGTTGTGAGTTTTGAAACTCTAGACATTTATCCATCACCTGCCTAGGGGTGTAAATCTTATCAGTTGTTGATTTGCCTGGGATGAAGCCATAATGGTATGGACCAATGATGACTTTAGTGTATGGGGCTATCCTGTCTTGAACGATAGAGGAGAAAACTTAATACGCGGTACTCAACAACGTTATACCACGATAATTGCTGCATGTTGATATTTTTTTTCTTATGTATGGGGCACATCGCCCCTATACATGCACAGATATAGAATAGAGAATTTTACTTATATTTAAACTTAACAAAAAACCTCTTCATAACTTTAAGGTCGCAACACCTACGTCAATATTGATTCTGCGTCTGACGATGATGATACAAAAACAGAAACCAACCCACGAGAAGTTCAAAAAGCCGTTTGTACGGTAACTGCAGGCGAAGTGCGTGCCAGTGCCGAAGCGGTAACAACAAAAACTCTGAAAGGTGTTTGTGGGACAGGTAAAGATGAAAAGAACATAGCAGCAGAGAAGAAAGAATCGCATATATCTTTGCCGTTTCAGCTGAAATGAATTTGGCCCTAAGAAATCTTGAATTGAAACTCTACAAAGAGCTGGAAGAGATAAAAACAATGCTAAGGCAAATGCAGGTTGGTGCGGGAGTTTATAGTCCGTTCATTTCGAAAAATGATGCGATTCCGAGCCCATCAATATTCCAGCCAATATCGGAGAGAAATGATCAAACTACATTTACTACAACGGAAGCGCCTGTGCATCACTCCAGTAACAATAAAAATCCCACTTTGCCAAAGCTGAAGTCGCTCCATTCAAGTGGAAATGGATCAACTGCATCATCACCTTCTCGTGAGCTTGAAGTGGCGAAATTCAATAACACAATGCTATCCGATAAGGATTTCAAAATATTCACCTACTACTGGAAGTTGGAGAATTTCTCGCAGCGTTTCAAGGACAACGGATCAACGGTAGAGAGTCCAATATTCTCAATTAAAGGTTAGTAATGTAAATGGAAAAATTCCATAACATTTTAATATCCTTTCTTCCACAGGAAAACCGCTGCGAATAAAAGCATCCTTCAACAATTTACGCAGAGATTTCGTCCATTTGCAGTTGGAATATGCGGCCATTAATGAGGGCAGCAGCAGAAGTGATAAATACGAAAACAACATAATACTCGACATGGGTGGGCTATTTAAGAAAATTATTGACGATGAAGTTCCATTTAAGCACAAGATTGCCATTTTGGATAAGGTGAGGGCAAAGTGTGGCGGTGCTGGTTACGATGACATCTCTCACTCTTCCTCTTTTCTAACAGAACAACCGCTCCAACGATCTTATCTCACAGGAGTTTAGCAATTTGGACAACGGATTTCTGATACCCATCAGCGCGTTGGTCCTTAGTCCATACGCGATCAACAATTCTCTGTTGATTCAAGTTATTTTCTATTTATAAAGAAAGGCAGGAAAGAATATAATGGAAAGTGAAATGTTTGTGTGTAGTAAAGAATAAGAAGTAATTAAGTAAAACACCATTTACTAAACTGTCGATAAATTACAACAAAAACATACAAATTTTCAAAGCCAATAAAAATATTACGACCGTTGATAGATAAAATTTAGCTAAAATCTATTTCTGCGGGCCCGGCCTTTCTGTGTATTTAATGAATCTACAATT
Source organism: Nephrocerus scutellatus (assembly GCA_947095585.1). Lineage (NCBI taxonomy): Eukaryota > Metazoa > Arthropoda > Insecta > Diptera > Pipunculidae > Nephrocerus > Nephrocerus scutellatus. The sequence goes on along the minus strand of OX352765.1, from coordinate 92,175,822 downwards.
TGCTACGTCCACCCTTCGCTCTAATGTCTAAGAAAGGCCGAGGTACTGGATAAAGTTCCTTGCTCGACTTGAATCCTGACAGATCGGTGATGCGTGTGTGACGCTTCATGTCTGTAATCTCTTTGTCTTCCTCGGCACCTTGTCCGAATTGTGTTGAAAGAATGTGTATCGACAGTACACGACGTTCGCTGCCTCCGTGCGAGATGTAAGTCTACAGTTAAGAGGAAAAGCAATTACACATTTGTTGTTATCAATTATTGTCAACCCTCAATGCACCTTAAAATAATCCAAAAACTCCTCCTTTGTGATCTTTTTCAAAATTGCTACCTCCGCTTCGTCCCGCTCAAAGTGATACTGCGCCATGAGGATCTCACTCAAGAACATACCAAATTGTTGAGATGTGGTTTTTGGCTTTTCCAGTTTCTTCAAAGCCAAAGCCTCCTTGTGACGTTCGAATAGTTCGAGGGGCATTTCTTCAATAGTTTTCTGTTGAATTGAAAAAAAAAACATCACCACAGTTGCAAAAGAGACTAACTAGTCACTTTACAAACCAAATAAGTTTCCAAGAAACTCTCAATACGATCTTCAACGAATGACGGATGTTTTGACGACTGAACGATGATTCGAATGCCAACCCCACCATTTACTTTTCGCAAGCCACAAAAAACGATATAACCAAGTTGTTCCTGTGTGTGTGAATTTCCAGAATGTCAAGAAAGAAGTAAGAAAAGCTGCTCTACGAACTCACCTTTGTTCGGAGGCAATCGTGACATGGCTCGGTAAGAATCTGAGCAATTAGACTGGCGAAGACACTTATCTTATCGGTTTGTGGTCCACACTGCAAGTAGAGCATAGCACAGGAGCTCTTTTGGTATTCGTTGTCCTTTTCAAGAAGGTAACTGTCGCCTGAGAATGAGAGTTTGTAATAATTGCCACTTGGTTGAGTTGATTGGAAGAAACACTGTCTCTCAACTTACCATTACAAAGCTTGTACTCTCGTTTTTTCAGCATTTGTCTCGCCAACAGAGGTAAAATAGCTGAGTTTGTGTCTTCCAACTTTTTATTGACAATTGCGGAAATATCCAGAGCACGCTTTTTAGTTATGTTGCCATAGAAAAAGCATTCGGTGTGGAGACGGGAAAAGAACTCCTTGGCAAAGTTTTGAGTCCGTTGTAGGGTGACCACTTTGAAAAAAAGAAAACGGAAACAAACGAAGAAGGAAAAATATGTTAGTGAGTGTTAAGCACACTCCCAGTGTTTTCTCTGTAGGAGAAGTTGGGAGTTGTATATTCACCTTAAACCTAATGTAATTAGATATTTAATTTATTTTAATCGATGTTATTGATATATAGTTTACTGTTCAACTACCGTCCTTGGTCCTTAAAGCTAGAATAGTCCCAGTTTAAAAACCTGGCAAACCCACCCACGAAGGATCGTCTTATAGACCCATTTCGGTGCTTTCACCTATTGCCAGGCTTCATCAACATTTGAGTCTCGCCACCCACCAATATGGCTTTAAAAAGAAAAGGAGCACCATCGGGGCTGTGATGTTTTCGTGAGTATATCCACAAAAAAGCACGCGTACGAGCCATTCTGTCTTCACTGCAAGAGCAGAATGCAGAACACGTACTGCAAGAGTCACGAGGTTTAATGACAGGAGGCGCTTGCATGAATAGCTACTTGGAGATCGAGTCAGTCCGGCAGGCCTCGTTCAAGCAATGGTGAGAACCGAAGAAGACTGGAACGTTATCAACGAGGTAATAGTCATCCTGATGGTCCACCTTCGCCGAGATGAGCAGGCTGCACTACAACTGCCTTAACGGAGCTGACGACTCACATTGCGGACGGTCTAAACCACCGTCGTCCGCACTGGCGCACGGCTGTCGTGGCACTTGATTTGTCCAAGGCTTTCGACACGGTTGACCACTCTATCCTTCTACAGGACATACTGAGTTCCACTCCATCAAAAGGTTCCTGTCAGCTTACATATATGGCAGGAGCGCATATGTGGAATTTTGAAATTCCTACTCAAAGCGTCGAAAACTTAAGATGGGAGTCTCATAAGGAGGGGTTCTCTCTCCCATCGTATTTAATCTCTATGTCTCGATGCTCCCCACTCCCCCAACTGGTGTCAAATTGATCACTTACGCCGATGACTACTCTGTTGCAGAACAGGCACGGTGCAGATGTAAACGACGCTAAAAATACGGTAAAATTCTACCTGACAGAGCTATCTGAATTAAAAAAAAAGAAACTCCACCTACCCTCTCAAAAATGTTCCCTCTTAGACCAAAGAAGTCAGGCTATCACTTGACATTCGCATTAACAACGAAACCATCCATACAGTTAATAAAATATTAGGAGTCATATTCGGCAACCTCCTTACTTTCTGTAGGCACGCAAAAAATATTTGCAGTAAGGTGAGCAGTCGTTCTAAGAGCCGGAATCGCATGAGGTAAGGGCAGAGAAGTCCTTGTGACGACGTACAAAGCTATTGTCCGTTTAATTATTTACTACGCCGCCCCCATCTGGACGTCATTTTTAAGTGGCACACAATGGACCAATATCCAGTCTAGACAAAATACAGCCCTTCGCATCGCAACTGGGTGCCACTCCATAACTAACCCCGATCATCTTCATGACGAAACATCCATGCTTTCCATAAGGCAACACAATGTGGTCAAACCCTGTTGGCGATGCCCCTTTTCTTGGCCTGCCAACATAACTCGATGGCTACACGCTATAATTAGTATAAGGAACTTTCATTAGCTATTTGCTTTGCTTGCCTGTAGCCTTTAATTTAAGTATAGTGTAAAATTTAATAGCTATATTTGTACTGAGAATGAGTGTTTAATGATTGGAGGCTTTCCACTTAATCTTGTTTCAGACCTGCTTCATCACCCGCAACAATGTTAAATCAATCAACTTATTGCTGCAATCAAGAACAGACTGGCAGCGACAGGTTAGTCAGCCTAGTAAGCAATAGTTGATAACAAGTAATCTAGTAACCTAATAGCTCTTTCCATTTGCACATTTCGAATCCGAAACCAAGACCAAAACAGAGCAAATGGAGAGCTTTTAGTAAATAAATGTTTTTTTTTGTTTGAATTCCATCTATCCTATACTGCTAGTCTTCACTCAATACTTTCAAATAATTCGAAAATTGCAACTCCAATTATTGTGTTATCCACTCACATTCCATAGCTTCTAAAAGTTCACTATTAGACCAAGCGTTCTCAGTTAAAATCAATGCCAGATAATAGATTGCATGCTTGAAGGGTTGGTCCGTTTTAAAATTCTTCAACAGACGAAGGTACTCCTCTTTGAGAATATCGAAACGTTTCTCATCAATTTTAAAATCAAACAAATGATCGAGAAGTTTTTCCAAGAGAGCAACTTGTTTGTCACTGTAACCTTTAATTGTTACCTAAAACAAACAAAAAACGAAAAGTTAAATAGCAGACTCTTTTTTTAATTCAAGCAACTTACACTTATTCCAGAAGTCTTATTAATGACCGATAGCCTAAGGCCAGCCAACTCGGCATCGTACAAATACTCATTAAGCTGATCCTTGAGGAGCATTATCATCATTTGACTAAGATTGCAATTCAGAGGATCTTCATTGGCTATTGGATTTGATAGATTAAAGGTCATGCAGGTTTTTGGTTTTAAAAATTGATCATCTTGTTTGTGCCACACACGCAGAATTGGTGTATCCATAATGATAATTGGATGCTTAGTGATATCGGCGTCGAACGGAGCCAATGTGAAATCAGTCGCAATAAAAGCGTTCGGTTCGGGAAGAGAAAGATTCTCATTAAGACAGCAATTTTCCCACATCTGTTGATAGGTAAATAAACTTCTTTATCATTGAATACTTAATTAGAAGTTGAAGGAGTTCACCTTTAAAGTTTCACCAGGAATCTTGACGCTATCGTATTTTGTCTTGTACCAAGGTTCCGTTTTATGCGTCTCTGATTCGAAACTTTGACTGACAAGTGTAATGCGACAATTTTGTGGAACAAGTTTGTTCAGTAAATCTGTTATCAACTCGGGTTCCCATTCATTGTTTATGTACGGTGCGGTTAAAACTTCTTCCAGCGGGTATATCTATATCAGAAAGATGCATCAGCAATATTGCAATAAACGATAAGAAATTATATAATGTTCGTACCTGCATTGATGACACCACATTCGTAACCAAAGATTCTGGATGATCTTTCTCTTTAAATCGGAATCGCATCTTATTAATGTTGCAGCATTCATCGAAAATCCTTTTCTTAGGTCCTTCCTCGCGCAGCAATCGAATGTACTATTGGGTGAGTAAGAATAAACAACAGGAAAACGATTGAAGAGAAAAAGAAAAGTTCTTAGCTTACTTGAAAGATAATGTTAATAACATCATCGACATGATCCATCCCATCCTGGGTGAGATCGACGTCAATTTCAAAGAAACCAAATCCGCGAAGAATTTTATTGTGGCCCGCCATTAAGCTACAGTAAAAGAATAAGGAAGTAGGACATTTTCATGTTAACTCATACGCGTTGCTATATTAAATAAACGACTCACTCATTGCACCATCCCCGTTTACGCAATTCAGACAAAATACTCCCTTTGCCTTCGTGGCCGAACAAGTGCGACAAATAGCTGTCAGGCTGCAATTAAATAGTTGGTATAATATGAAGAAACACATTTTTCCATCACTGAACTTACGGCCGACTTGTAATACTCGCTGAGATCGTCCGTTGTGAAGCTTATTGCCAACGATCGGGTATCCTTGACGGGAATAATCATTACCTTTGTTGCGTATTGATTCTCGTCATATGGCTCTCTTTCCCAAACGGGTAGTTCGACATTTTTATTTTCAATTTCGGCGAATTTCTCGACAACCATTTCTTCTAATTCATTGAGAGAGTCTACAGGGAAAATGTAACAATACGTTTAAACATAAAATCGTCGATCAAAATTTTGTGTGAATTTCCATTTACCTTTTCCAATTACTGCCAGAGACATAATGTTTGCTGAGTACCATTTCTTATGAAATTTAAGTAATTCTTCACGAACATCGATGTTCATAGATTTGGGAATATCACATAGGGTTTCCTTGTTGCCTAAAGATTTAAAAGAAAAACGCAAAAATGTATAAGGAAACAACACAACAACGGCCAGCAATCTTATGTCCATAAAACTTGTATTCGACAGCAAATCTTGCCTAATTTATTGAGATTTCATTTTATTTAATAAGAAATTAAAAAGTACAAATTAACTCCGCCTTGCTACGGGATGGTGTGAAGCAACGGACTTCTCCTATCCTCAGCTAAAGATATTCCTAATCCAAGGATGAACAGGTATCGCCGATGGATGCATGGCGAAGAGGGAGCTTAGTCGCTAGTAAGCCCGTAAACCCGTTGTATCCCATGAAGCTGTTGTGCTCTGTCTGTTGTCGAGCAGCCGAAGTCTCCCATAAGTTCTGACAGCGTTGCCATACAGGCCCCATCCGTATCTCGGGAGTGTGTCGGGTTAGAAGATGCAGAATCTACAACCTCTGATTCTAACGCATCCACCATGTTGGCGATGCTTGGCGACACTTGTTGATGTCTGTAGCGTCATTTCGGAGAAATCCGGATGTTCTTCTATTGGGAAAGCATTAGATTGACTACAGATCCAGCAACAACGGGATTGATTTATCAAAATGAACTCGCTAGAGAAAAAGAAGTCTAGAAATGCTATAGGCATTGGCAAGAGTAGAAGGAGTGGTAACTGCTTTCAGGTTGGGTGTCCTCCCTTCACAATCCCTCTGAAAATGTTGCTTCCAAGAGGCGGTTATTGACACCTCGATCGAGATGACCGATAGTGGTTTTTGGCCGCAATTTACCGGATATTATTTCAAATCGGAGTGGCTTATCTTCGTCTGAATAGACGGTTTGTTCAGCATTGATCTGGTTAAGGAGACGTATTTTCCGTAATGCAATATGTTCGTCGGCAGATCTGCAAAACTCTGCCATTAAGGACATACTACCCTTCATTAGGGAGGTAGGAGGTATAGCTCTTCTTAGGTCGCAGTGTCAGCCACTTGGGCTGGGGTTGTGTTCAAAAAAATAGAATTGGAATCCGTGTTATTTCCTTTTACTCACCACTTCCAAATTTGCTGTACGGATGATTCTCCTTGGCCAAATGACGGTTCACCTGTTTAATGCGCCAATTATCACTCGAAAGATTCTTTTCATGTTCCGAGTTTACCTTTAAATGTACAATTAAGAGTCAATGAGTAAATATACGACAACAAATCACCAAATTTCAGACCCACACACCGCATTGATTTCCCGATCTGTTGCGCTCGGTGTGAACAACGGTGCAATAAAAAATTGAGCAAAACGATCTAGGGCGCCGTCCAACTTATCAGGCGTAACGTTGAAATAATACTTTGTCATAAGCGGATATGTGGCAGCATTACTGCCGCCGCCACTCTGTGACAAATACATAATGTAACCATTCTCATTTGGATACTTTTCAGTTCCCAAGAAAAGCATGTGTTCGCAGAAATGCGCCAAGCCGGGTAGATTGTCGGGGTCGGACATATGTCCCACTTGAACTGAAAGGGCAGCAGCAGAAACATCTGTTTTCGGATCGCTGATTAAAAGGACTTTCATGCCATTCTCCAATTGTAGTCCACGATATTCGCGAGTATCTTGTTGTGATTTTTCGATGTTATTCAATCTGTTCAAATGAATCATAAACCGGATTATAAATTAATTTTGATGACATCAACAACTATTTTAAAAGCTATGAGTTCACCTCATGATCTTTTCGATCTCTTGAGGTTTCTCGACCGGAATCTTATTGACGCAATCTCCCTCCATTGTTTTGACGGACGTTACTCTGTTCTTGTCAATAATTTTAGTGCGGATGCCAACGAATCTATTTACGATTACTTCTTTGCGAGCAAGTAAGGAATTTCTATAAATAAAAAAGGAAATAATAGGAGGCTTTAAATAATGAAACACGAATTATGCAAACCTGCTGATTAATGTTTCTGTAATTGCTGTGGTTGGCTTTGTCAATATCGAGAAGCAGCGTAACTTGTGTCGAAATTCATGTGGCCTAAATGTTAATTTAGCTACTTGTCGAATAAACATTAAATGTGATATGTGGGAAGTGGTTTGCGTCGTTGAAAATCTGTTCAATTATGAAAACAGATTAAAGGTGAACACTACACTAATAAGTGTATTTTGTTTTTGCTTTTCTTTTATTGATTATAATTAAAATTAAAAGGTCCACATTTTACCTCTTGGTTCCTCTGCGAAAATTTTCTTACTTGACATTATTCATTTTGTTTTATCAAGGCATGACAGCACTACTTCAAAGTAGTGTAGTTGATGACATCTGGCAAAACAGTTGTTATTGACATTCTTCCTTCGTTTTTTCGTGGCTTTTTCAATTTCAATATAATGTTACGCTTACACTAGAGTTTAGAAAATATCAAAATTGTTAATTTATTTTTATTTATATATTCATGTCGAATTCTATTCACTTTATTTGTATAATCTAATTCTAATAAAAAAAACATTTGATTTGGTTTTGTAGATGTGTTGGTAAACATGAACTTTTGTTTATAATTTTATATATACTTTTATAACCTCACAATAGTCACAATACAACATTCTATTCACAAATGCCAACCAAAAAGGTGTATTTATATTTTTAGCAGTCATTTATAATAATACGTATTAGTGAATTTTGTAGAAAAGTAGGGGTATATCTTAAAAAAATGCTATTTCTGAAATTTGATCTAGATAACACAATCTCTTGATTTTTTTTCGATAAATAAAACTCAAAACCTTGATCTGCGCCATATTTTTTTATTCAGATCAAAATATTTGACTGAATAGAACACAAAGACCAAAGTGACTTTTATAGTCTAGGAAACAGTCACTTTCCTCCACTACCCTTGAAGGTAGTAGAAAACACTTTTACAAGAGTTATAGAAGAATTTTTTAACAAATTTTATTCCAAGTGTTCTGACATGTATTTCATTATTTCTATTCTAGAATAAGGAAAAAGTTTCCGAATGCACTCATCATGTAACAAGTAAAAAGCGGTGTCAGGGGCTCCAGTACAAATAGTTTTTCCATATAGCGACATCAGATCATGTCATACTATAAAGACTGTGTTCTATGTGCGCTGGTGCGCTGTGAGCAGCTCTGCTTTGCTTTGTTTATACGATTGAAGTTGTTTTGTATTTGGGTTGCAGTGCTTCGCACGTGTTATTATTTTTTATTTTACCGAGTTTAGGTATACTAGATCATACGCTAACAAGCGTACTTTATAACTTAGTTAAAGAACAAATGAAAACATTGAAAATTAATGTGTCTTTCGATTAACTAAAACAATACCCGAAACATTATCCACTTGTTAGATACCAAAGAGACATAATTTTGGTGGTGAATGCTTTGCAAATACAACGCCAAACCAAAACCAAATTTGACTAGAATAACAAACTTATGTCGTATTTTTGTTTGTTTTAGAAATCTGCGCTCGAGCTCACATTTTTGCTTGAAAAAACGAGAACGGAAGCCGGAAATCTTTTGTTTACATACATTGTTTTGTTGCATGTGTTGTTGTTGCAGTTAATGAAAAGAGGGGTAAATCTCCCAAAATATCAAGATCTGTTAGAGGGGAAATTCGATCTACCGTAGATTGGTTTTTTGGAAAAAACAAACAACTTGACAGCCAAAAAAACAATCTACGCCTGATTAAAAAAAAACACGACATTAGATATTAGTCTGCTGGCTCTCTCTATTCTCAATCTTTTTGAGTATACAAAACAATACCCGTCGAATATTGTCCCAACAACTAAAAAATGTACACTACATAATTATTTGAACATTCCAATTTTCCCGGCCAGAAATCTAGACGAGCATACCACTAATGTGATAATTGCTAGCCGGTTTCATTTTGTCAAAAGAATTAATAGGAAAGTATTAGGAAATGTCAAACTGCCTCTGCAAATCAGTGCAATATTAAAGCACAGTGCATCTGTCCTGCTCGTCTGTCGTCTTTAGATTACGCGTCGTATGCGTATTTATTCGGTGATTTTGTAATTTTGTTACTTGTTTTGTGTTTTGTCAATTGAAGAGAATTGTGTAGGCTGTTTGCCAGCAATTAAATTATTTTCCAATTCTCTGAAGGGTTGTAAATTCTGGAGAGTAACAGCAATTGCGACACAAAGTTAACGCAATTAATCAACGACGAAAACGAAGAACATTAATTGCGAAAAAAAGATTTTTGTTTGCTTTGGCGATGTGCATCGTTCGTATAGATTCCTTTCTCTATCTGTTCATGTTCGTTAAGTCGTATTGATGAAAATCTATTAGCATTGCGAAAAAGTTTTTTAATCTAATCATTAAAACCAAAGTTTTTTGCATGAGCTTCTTTGTAAAACCTACCGAATTGTTAATTGAAAAAGTTTTTCCAGTGAGCTGTTGTAGTCTTTAAAGTTTAAACTACATACTACAAGATTACAGTGAAAAATTAAAGTTCGCAATTTGTGTATCAAGAAAATTATTGCAAAAACCAATTTTAGCAAATTACTGATAAGATATGAATTAAAAGGTTTTCTTGCGTGCCATAAGTGAAAAATATTTGCCATTCGAAAAGAAAAGAATAAGAAAAGGATAACATTCGCATTAAAGTGAAAGTGGAAGACAACCTAAGGGAGAACATAAAAAAAATGTCAAATCAATAAAAGATTAGGGTTATTCCTTTTTAGTGTGTGTGCGTGTGTGTAGAGCTGTAGAGCAGAACAAAAGCAAACACTTGCCGTAACATTTTCACTCAAAGGGGAAAAGTATAATAAAAAAAAAACAAACAACTTCTTTTTTGATTTATTTAGTATTCCCTACATCGAGGAATCAGGAGTTCCCAGCGAAAAACAGTTCTTCAACTAGGTAAGTTGTGGTGGATCGTACAAAACATTAAAAGACCATTTTACGATAATTGTGAAATGAATTCAAAGGAGGTGACTGGTGAGTGACATGACAACGATGCGACGGAAACTGCGCAAGGTGCGAAAGAGCAACTAACCAACCTATGGAATCAGACTGAAGTGGACAATTTAAATTTTTTTTGTTTAGGAACAGGGCAATATGGTCAAGATTTTTAGCCGATACTAATCAGCTAGGCTTCCAGTTGGTATCCTTGTATGTATCATTTTCCAGCAAAGACTTACCTTCCTTAGTCACACGTTAGGTTAGTTTGGGGTGGCTGTCTACCGACCTACTTAGACCAATGATGGTCCATTGAGATACCACATGGATCGAGAATATTTTTCACCCTACCCTACTCGTTAAAGCAGTTGGTGCTTCGAATGAAGCGAGGAAGACTTCTAATGTCAGTTTCTACAAAACTCAAGCCTTGCAGCATGTTTGCCTATGAGACAGTGCCCAGTAATGTTGAAACGCAAAAATTATCGCATACTGAGTCGTTACATAGCCAGAGAATGAATATAAATGTGGGTTATATTCTGAAACAGAAAAACCCACATTGAAATACATAACTTTCGACTTGGAGCTCAAAATCATGTTGTGAACGTAAAACCATTTTTCAAGACTCGTGAGACCATGGTTAATCATTGATTTTACACCATCTATATTTAAGCTCGAATAAATCAATGCCATATCATCTGCAAATGGAACTATTTGACCTCTCAGATCAAGACTAAAAGTAGAGTTACAGTAAATTAGAAAAAGTAGAAGTCCTAGAACAGACCCCTGCGGAACTCCTACAATTACCATTTGTTCATTATTGAAGACATCATTTATACACACAGTTTGCATTCTGTTCTCAACAGACCTGTATGATTTAATTAGCCTTAGTGCTACTCATCTAACCCTAATGTAAGACCGTTTTTATACGAGGGTCGTTTGATCTGAATCTGAAGAATTTGCTGGATGGGGTTCGTAGCCCAATTTATGGATTTTTGCCACACGTTTGCATCCGCGTGCATTGTCTTGATGGAACCGCTAAATGCGGTAGTTTTTGCTTCAAATCAATATTGCACCTGTCCAAAAGCTCTGTATCCCATTAAACTGTCCTTGTTGGCTGACAGATCCATCTTGGCCTTCTTTGGTGCACGTTCGCCCGAAGAGACCCACTCCCACTGTCTTGATTGTTTCTTGGTCTCTGGTGTGTTGATGGATCCATGTTTCCATTTATCAACCCCTTTCTTGGTTTCGGTGATGGTTTTTTACGCAAAAATCAGCACACGAAATTCTTTTTTTTTTTTTTTATTTTCGTTAAAATTTACGAGGGTGTCTGCTTTGAATGGCTGCCAAACACAAACTAATGTCTTTTTTTTTCTCTACACTTAGCTTGCTTGCTTAGGAAATCGGAGAATTATCTCCAATTTTCTGAGACAAAGTTATTTTGTGCTTTTAGAGAACAGAAATCGAATGACATATTGTGCCACGTGCGAAGCAAAATGACATCAGTTGTTGGTGTTAGTAAAAAGAGGGGTAAATCTCCCAAAATATAAAGATCTGTTAGAGTGGAAATCCGATCTACCGTAGATTGGTTTTTAGAGAAAACGAACAACTTGACATCCAAAAGACGACATAAATGAAGCAGCTTGCTCCAAATTTGGCAGTAGTCTATTAATGGATGGTGGTTGACGGGAGCAGTGTTGCATTTAAAGTTACTGCGCGGAAAATTCAAAAAGTCACTCACTTATCAAACCACCTTCGTTATAACAACTTATGATTTACAGTATCGCGCTAAGATTATCGTTTAAGAATGCAAAGGAGACAAAAAGGAATTAAGTGCCTTTTCTGTTGATGAATTTTTAAAAAATTCAAACTGTCTGCTATGAAGAAACTTAATCTTTCCTAGGTAGTCTACTAGCCTTACTTTAATAATTTTCTCGACGATTTTTGGAAAGAAGCTTAGGAGGGTAATTGGGAGATAGTTAGTGATATACTACTTAGATCCATTCTTAAATAGTGTCGTACTTTTTTAAGTCTATCCGGAAATACTGCTGTAGTTAAGCAGAGGATAAAAATGAAAGTTAGAATAAGATCTATAATTAAAATAGGATTCTTAATTGTTATATTAGATAATCCATCAACTCCACAGGTACTACTAATATTTAGTTCTTTGACACTAAATACACGTTTTCAAAAGTAGGTAAACGAAACAGGCTTAATGTACTATAACTCGAATAGACTAACTTATCACGAGTTTCATTGCTAAGGAACACTGTTTCCTGATTTGCTAGGAGAATATCGTACGGGACATTGAAGAAATAATTATTGAAGGTGTTGGCCAATAGTAATGGATCAGATTGTTTCCTTTTAATGTTCTCGTATCAGCTCTTCAGTTGACAAATAAATGAAAACATGAAACTATGTATTTACATATGAAAGCGGATAAAAAACTAATTGCAAATACGGTCTTCATCTTCAAAGTGCTTTTATGACGTAGGTACGTGGACAACTCGACGTTCTCGCTGAGCAAGCAATCACCATAACCACAGCATTTAGCTGAATCGCATATCCTGTTGTTGAGTCATCGTTCTATTTACGGCATGACTAAGAGTTTGTTCTTGCAATATTTAAGATAACAATCTTTTATATCTTACATCGGTCTCTTCCTTTGAAAAAAGTCCTTATTTTTTTATTTAATGATTATTGATGGCTGTTGATGACTCTGCCTCTGTTTTGTCAGCTGGTTTTCTTTCTGAAAAGCAGCACAGACCAATGCAACGAACAAGAGATGCATGCAAATCGATCTTCTATTAGTAGTTTTTTTAAGAATGTGTTTTCTCCATGGTGGTATCTAACCTATAGGCAAATTTTCATTTTTAAAGAGTTCTTTGTTTAAATGCGAAATGGACATCACTTTTATATCGTTTGCTAGAGAGTGGTAGAAGCCCAACCGGGGTAAACTCAGGGTGACCGGGGTTCAAAATGATATAGGTCGTTACAATAAATTTCTAAGTGTGGGATTTTTCATTCAATTTCTCAATTTCGATATAGATTCATAAGTAATTCTCATTTCAGGTAGTCTGGGCACTACTACCTTCTTACAACACAGCACTCACTACCTTCTCAATAAAGGATAGTATGACCGTAGAGGCAGAATTTCGCAGATCCGCCGACGAACATAATTCCTTGAGGAAAATATGTCTCCTACCAGATTAAACATGGACAGTCACAAAGGATCCTCCTCCAGGCAGAACCTACATTCCGTGTTTGAGCCCTGATTAATTTTGCTAAGGTGATATCGCTAGCCACAGTGACCTGTGAAAAAGCTCACTAGCTTTCTGATGCTATCCTTTTTCCAGGTCAAGGATTTCCTTATAGGAAAAGGCCTGAATAACCGTTTGGATTGTCTAGGCACTGGAATATTATCCCAGTGGGCAAGACGAAGTTTGCTTTCCCATTTATTAATCATCGCTGTGGCAGTAGCTCATCTGATACCACAGTAGGGTTCCGGTCCTAAGAACGCAGGCCGAGTTTTACCCTGTTCAGCCCTGCCCTGGACGATAGCGCTTTCAGTGCTGCCTGACTATCTGAAAATATATAAATTGTAGCGGCTATAATACCCTAACTAAGGTTGATCCTAGCGCAACCCTCAAAGGCATGGAGTTCCGTTTGGAAAACAGTGGGACTCTTGCTTATTGGTATTGAGACTTTGGTGTTGGGTCCGAATACCCCAGCTCCCACTCCAGAATCCATCTTCGATCTTCGTAAATGTTATGCTGGTGCGACTAATGGCCACGAGTTGAGGTCGATAGATTCTGTCGCACACTATGGGCCACAGCCGCAGTCTACGAGCTATCTGCTTTTTTCAAGCAACTATTCATAATCGGATTGGTTGGTCTTACAATAACAACAACAAATATTTAATTGCCAACATTGCGATAAAAAATAATAATTATTGGCTCTCTACTTTGTCCGAATTGGAAGTTTAGGAGTTTGGGAGTTTACTTTTTAGACCCTCAATTCCTTCCTAAACACTCACAAGTTTGTTTGCTGCAAATGACTTAATTTCGATTTCAATTTGATTTTATTCCAGCCCACGATCGTACGGTAATGGGAACATGGATAACGAACAGCCGCATCAGGAATTGGTAAAGTGCGTTTTAGTCGGTGATACGGCCGTTGGAAAAACACGATTGATATGTGCGCGAGCGTGCAATAAGCATGTTTCCCTGTCCCAGTTGTTGTCTACGCATGTGCCAAACGAAACAGGCTTAATGTACTATAACTCGAATAGACTAACTTATCACGAGTTTCATTGCTAAGGAACACTGTTTCCTGATTTGCTAGGAGAATATCGTACGGGACATTGAAGAAATAATTATTGAAGGTGTTGGCCAATAGTAATGGATCAGATTGTTTCCTTTTAATGTTCTCGTATCAGCTCTTCAGTTGACAAATAAATGAAAACATGAAACTATGTATTTACATATGAAAGCGGATAAAAAACTAATTGCAAATACGGTCTTCATCTTCAAAGTGCTTTTATGACGTAGGTACGTGGACAACTCGACGTTCTCGCTGAGCAAGCAATCACCATAACCACAGCATTTAGCTGAATCGCATATCCTGTTGTTGAGTCATCGTTCTATTTATGGCATGACTAAGAGTTTGTTCTTGCAATATTTAAGATAACAATCTTTTATATCTTACATCGGTCTCTTCCTTTGAAAAAAGTCCTTATTTTTTTATTTAATGATTATTGATGGCTGTTGATGACTCTGCCTCTGTTTTGTCAGCTGGTTTTCTTTCTGAAAAGCAGCACAGACCAATGCAACGAACAAGAGATGCATGCAAATCGATCTTCTATTAGTAGTTTTTTTAAGAATGTGTTTTCTCCATGGTGGTATCTAACCTATAGGCAAATTTTCATTTTTAAAGAGTTCTTTGTTTAAATGCGAAATGGACATCACTTTTATATCGTTTGCTAGAGAGTGGTAGAAGCCCAACCGGGGTAAACTCAGGGTGACCGGGGTTCAAAATGATATAGGTCGTTACAATAAATTTCTAAGTGTGGGATTTTTCATTCAATTTCTCAATTTCGATATAGATTCATAAGTAATTCTCATTTCAGGTAGTCTGGGCACTACTACCTTCTTACAACACAGCACTCACTACCTTCTCAATAAAGGATAGTATGACCGTAGAGGCAGAATTTCGCAGATCCGCCGACGAACATAATTCCTTGAGGAAAATATGTCTCCTACCAGATTAAACATGGACAGTCACAAAGGATCCTCCTCCAGGCAGAACCTACATTCCGTGTTTGAGCCCTGATTAATTTTGCTAAGGTGATATCGCTAGCCACAGTGACCTGTGAAAAAGCTCACTAGCTTTCTGATGCTATCCTTTTTCCAGGTCAAGGATTTCCTTATAGGAAAAGGCCTGAATAACCGTTTGGATTGTCTAGGCACTGGAATATTATCCCAGTGGGCAAGACGAAGTTTGCTTTCCCATTTATTAATCATCGCTGTGGCAGTAGCTCATCTGATACCACAGTAGGGTTCCGGTCCTAAGAACGCAGGCCGAGTTTTACCCTGTTCAGCCCTGCCCTGGACGATAGCGCTTTCAGTGCTGCCTGACTATCTGAAAATATATAAATTGTAGCGGCTATAATACCCTAACTAAGGTTGATCCTAGCGCAACCCTCAAAGGCATGGAGTTCCGTTTGGAAAACAGTGGGACTCTTGCTTATTGGTATTGAGACTTTGGTGTTGGGTCCGAATACCCCAGCTCCCACTCCAGAATCCATCTTCGATCTTCGTAAATGTTATGCTGGTGCGACTAATGGCCACGAGTTGAGGTCGATAGATTCTGTCGCACACTATGGGCCACAGCCGCAGTCTACGAGCTATCTGCTTTTTTCAAGCAACTATTCATAATCGGATTGGTTGGTCTTACAATAACAACAACAAATATTTAATTGCCAACATTGCGATAAAAAATAATAATTATTGGCTCTCTACTTTGTCCGAATTGGAAGTTTAGGAGTTTGGGAGTTTACTTTTTAGACCCTCAATTCCTTCCTAAACACTCACAAGTTTGTTTGCTGCAAATGACTTAATTTCGATTTCAATTTGATTTTATTCCAGCCCACGATCGTACGGTAATGGGAACATGGATAACGAACAGCCGCATCAGGAATTGGTAAAGTGCGTTTTAGTCGGTGATACGGCCGTTGGAAAAACACGATTGATATGTGCGCGAGCGTGCAATAAGCATGTTTCCCTGTCCCAGTTGTTGTCTACGCATGTGCCAACAGTGTGGGCAATCGATCAGTACAGGATTTACAAAGATGTAAGTGGTTTACACTGATATTTTTGATTCCCCTGAAATACCTTTTGTGATAGGTCTTAGAACGTTCCTGGGAAGTTGTCGATGGTGTGAATGTATCACTTCGACTGTGGGACACTTTTGGTGATCATGACAAGGATCGTCGATTTGCTTATGGAAGGTAATTAAGGTTCATACTCTGTTCAGTAGACTGTAATATAAAAAACTATTGATCCGTTTCCAGATCGGATGTTGTCCTGTTGTGCTTCTCGATTGCCAGTCCGATATCGTTGCGCAATTGCAAAGCCATGTGGTATCCAGAAATTCGGCGATTTTGTCCAGATACGCCAGTGATCCTTGTCGGATGTAAAAACGATTTGCGGTACATGTACCGCGATGAGACATACCTGTCGTATTTTGGCGAACGAAGTCCATTTGTCCGGTAGGACTTAAGCCGCTTTTACTCTTGACTCTTAAACAAATGAATTTATTGTAGAGCCGCGCTGAAAAGCGATTTAGTGATGCCCGACGAAGCTAGAGCCGTTGCCAAAGAATTGGGAGTGGCCTACTATGAGACGAGTGTATTCACATATTTCGGCGTTAATGAGGTTTTCGAGAATGCCATACGGTCGGCTTTGATAGCGAGGCGGCAACAGCGTTTCTGGATGACAAATCTGAAGAAGGTTCAGAAACCAATGTTGCAGGTGAAAAAGGCGGAGAGTGGGAAAAACAATTTCTTCTTAACATAATATTTTTCAACTAAACCATTGGCAGGCACCATTTCGTCCACCGAAGCCACCACCACCAGAGGTCACCGTTGTCGTTGGCAACTACAAGAAGGACATGTACAGCATGTTGGTCTCCCAATGCTATACAGATCTGATACTTATTGTTGGCTCTACAAAGTTTGCTGTTCACAAATTTATGCTTGCCGCCGCATCGAACGTTTTCTTTCGCCTGCTGACGGCCGAATTGTCAGACATGGGCGGTCGAAGTAGCAGCGAATCTAGTATGGTAAGTTTCAAAACTGTTACCATAACTTTACGCACAAATTTATCACTTTTTTTTTCCCAGGTAAGTTCCACATTTGGCGAAGCCACAACGGCAGATTTTAACGATGACACAGAGTGTCTAATTCGTAATGAATCGAGGACTTTAAGGTAAATTTGGCCAAACATTAAGGAAAGAAAGAAAAAAAAAACAACCTAAACCGTCGTCCATTGCAGAATGTTGGAACACTTAAAACGACGATCAAGCTATCAGGCTTTACCACTAATTGAAACAAAGAAACAATTGGATCTCTACAAAGACCTACACCATCCAATATTCCAAAATATTCGAATTGTACAAATGGAAAACAATCGCGGCTGCAATGTAGCCCAAACCATCGTCACTCTAACGAAAATCATCACACCACAAGCGATGAATCAGTGTCTCAAGTTCATCTACACCGGCACAATCGAAAAGGAATTTCACAATATTCAGGTAGGGTTTTATTTTTGGGTTTTTAATGCAAAAAAAAAAAGTTTCTGCCAAATTTTCATCCTGATTTATTATGGTTTTTTGTTGCACATTAAAGACTGCTCCAATAGGATTGCTCTTGGTAAATATATATCGTTAGGTAAAAAGGTGTCGATGACTAAAGTGACTTGGCCGTGATTTAAAATAATATTCTCATTGTCGCTAGATGACTTTACTTTAATACAAAAACTGAAAATTCGACTTAAAGTCCGAAATGGCCAATCTCTTGGTCTGTTGACACCTGCGCCTTCCTTTTGTGCAACTTTCATATGTGTCTGAATCTTCTCCTATCTCTATTTCGGAAAATCGCTAATCTTTGCTTTCTCTTTATATTGCCTGCAGGAAATTAAGCAAGCAGCTGATTTTCTGGAACTGCCTCAATTAACACTGTTACTCTCCAAACCTCAAAACATTTTAGCTAGTCTCTCCGAGGAACCACTTCAGCATTATTGTTTAGTGAGTCTCGTATTCTCGACAATAATTATCAACTGGATGTTGGTGTGGGGCGCTAATGGCTCTATCATTCATTTCCTTAGAGTATCAAAGAGAACATGGAAAAACACTGCATAGGCGATGGCTGCTTTAGCGATGTTACATTCGAACTGGATGACGGCCACATGAAAGCGCACAGAGCCATCTTGGTGGGACGATGCGATGTGATGCGTGCAATGCTTGCTGGTGATTTCAGGGAGGCACATTCAAGTGTTGTAAGTGGTGATAACGATGACGATACTGATGTGAGTCGGTAAATCATTTCTGTTCCTTCTTTCGCAGATTGTATTCCCTGGTGTTACACTCTATACGTTCCATAAGTTACTCTGCTATCTCTACACAGATGAAATTCCTCCAATTTCTGCAGATAAATGCCTGAATCTCTTGGAGTTGGCTAATCGTCTTTGCTTGCCACGACTGCTGAATTTGGTGGAATGTCGGGTAATCGAGGACCTCACGTTGATTTCGCAGAACGAAACAAACGAAACGGTTGATCATTGTCTGAAGCTGTTGGAACCAGTTAAAGTGGGTTTCATGTCAATTTACAACGTATCTCATTCTTGCTAACTATTACCAGCTGTATCAAATCTTCCTAACAGCTTCACAATGCACATCAACTGGCCGAGTGGTGTATGTCATACCTATGTGTCAATTACAATATAATTTGTAAATTCTCGCTGAAAGGGCTTAAGGCATTGCATCAGGATAATCAAGATTACTTGCGTGAACACCGCTGGCCTCCGGTGTGGTATCTGAAAGACTATGACTACTACCAGCGGTGCATCAATGAGATGAACAGGGAACTCAAGGATGCGCGCGGTGATTCACCTAGCGATGACGACGGATGTTTGTGCTTTTCCGGAGGTAAGCGTCGCCTTGAGAGTGAATGTGAAAGATCAAGTTCGGAGATGGGTTTGTGAGACTTGTAAATGTATACGTTTCACACTAAATACTCGTACTACATATTTATAATTTTTTGAAACATACACTTTATGTTGATGGCATACCATATATTTGACTAGAGAAACAGTCAAAGGTCGAAAATGTTCAGTTCTCGACCATGGTACAATAAAACACCCGACACGACTATAGGAACGCTTCCTCTTTTCTGTCGTCTGTTTTCTTAAATTAATATAAATAATGTCGACTTTGTTCTCGAATCTAAACAACCGAACTTTCATCATTTCGTCTCCCATTTTCATAGCGATGTTCAACTGGTGTTTGTTGGTTTAATATTTGCTTTTTGGAGTGACACTTTTTAGAGTGCTTTGAGAGTAGCTTCTAAGGTCATGTGTCTTTTCTTTTGCTAAGTTTTACCCAAATCGCCGTTGTGCACGGTCGTGCTGCAGACCAGCGCACGCTAACCATAAAAACAAAATACCGTGTTGTGTGTTTGCACACAAAAATATCAAAATAATAAAAGATTAACGGATCGCGCGGTCGTCTGATCAGCGAGTGCAAAGTACAGTGTGTGGTGTCCGTGTACACCACATCCTCAAAAGCCCAGCTAAAAATTCACACAATCATAACTGTCGTATGTTATGCATGGGGCAATGTGATGATCGCACTCTCAAGCAAATATATAGCGTACTGTGAGTGTTTGTCTCTACTCATGATTTAACTCATTGAGACTGGCGACAATTTGTTTTGAAAATCTACTGTAAGTCATCCGCTTCTCGGTTCGGTAAAAAGAAGCGGTAAGTTGTGTTTTGTGTTGTGTTGTGTTGTGTGTTTGTTTTTGCTGTAATGGGTAGGTTCACAGATTCTATTTTTCCAACATACGTGGGCTGAGAACCAATGAGTGAAACTCAGGTATTGGAGAACTCTGATTGCTTCGGAATTAAATCTGCTAGTGATGTTGCTTTTCAACTTCAACCCCAATACAGCCCAATTTAGTTTCAATTCGGAATTAAAATTGATATGGCTGAAAGAGAATCTTCAGAAGAGAAACATACACTACGGTTTTATTTATAGAAGCCCAAAATTATACAGTAATTCAACTCACAACGAGTTTGAAGCACTTTCTGATTCAATTTCAAGACTTGTTACAAAATCTCATAATAACACTGAAATCGTCACGCCGGGCGATTTTAACGTACACTATTTTGGGTGGCTTGGCCAGTCTGCCCAGACAACACCAGAAGGGAGGTGTGTTGAGATATTCGCTGAGTTAATTAAGCGTACTCAGCTAATAAATGAGCTTGCAAGAATACCTGACATTGCAAATTATTCCACCAACACCCTTGACTTGTTCCTTACCTATCATCTTGATAAATACTCCGTCAATGTAGTATCGCCTCTGGGCTCTTCAGACCATTGTGTAGTATCAGCTAATACCCTACGTCCAAAAATTTATGCAAAAAATACTACAATGTCACAAAGGTAGTAAAAATGTTTGGTCATTCGTGAAAACAATCAAAATATAGCCTCGTCGTCGATTCCAACGCTTATTTATAATGACATTCCAGTTGTTAGCTCTAAAGACAAGGCCAATATGTTTACTGCGCACTTTGCAGCTAGCTCCACGCTTCAAGATTGTGCATTGCTGCCGCCTGCACCTCAGAGTATTGAACACTCTATGGGACTGATTTACATTCGTACTTGTGCAGTTGCTAGAGTTTTAAAAGATCTCAACACTCAAAAATCCGCTGGCCCAGATGGTTTTCCCCATTAGTTCTGAATAAGCGTTATTCCAAGCTGGCATTACCATCGCGTAAGCTTTTCCATCTGTCCTATTCTTCTAGACTCTTTATATTTATATTTATTTTAATTATTTAGATAAATTTTGTTATAATTTATATGAATATTTTATTGGGGTGATATTAAAATTTAAAAAACTTTTAATTTTAAATAACATTGATTTATGAATAATTGATCCATTATTAGTGATTATTCGATGAGTTGGAAAACAGCGTTTGTCCAGCCCATAACCAGCAAGCCGTCGTCTCCTTCCATTCTTTCCAAGCCATGGAAACGCTGATTAATTTTCAGTTCATCAAATATCGTGAAACTAACGATATTTTTAGTGACCCGCAGTACAGATTTCGTGGGCAACGTTCTACTGGTAATTTGATGGTTATATCACCGAACAGTGGAACCTGTCTTTGCATCAATTTGGTGAAAGCAAAGCTGTTGCACTCGATATTTCCAAGCCATTTGAAAGAGTTTGGCATTAAGCTCTTTAGTCAAAAATGTGTTCTTATGGAGTCGATGAAGAACTGTCTTATTGGATTAGAAGCTATCTTTGGGACCGCTCAGTTCAAGTTGTCTTCGTTTAGACGGTTTCAAGTCTAAAGCTGGCGTTCCACAGGGCTCTATTTTGTCCCCGACATTCTTCCTCATTTTTATTAATGATCTCTTATCTGTGACTTCTAATCCAGTTCACTCTTTCGCTGACGACAGCATTCTCAGCTTCTCATATAAGTTTGAGAAACGTCCTTCCACTTCTCATGTGGAAATCAAACAACTACGTATGTTAAGCACGTTAAATTCTGACCTAGACAGCATAATACAATGGGGAGAAAACAATCGAGTATAATTTAACGCTTTCAAAACCCAATGCTCTCTCCTGTCGTCTAAGCGCATCCTGATTCCCATGTCATTATCGATGAATGGCACTTGCATCTAGGAAACTGAATCTCGCAATTCTCGGTATGTCGGTTAACGACAAGGTACGTTGGAATGACCACATATTTACCGTCGCCAAAAATGCTGCGAAATGTTTAGGTTTTCTAGTGTGGGGCAAGAAATATTTCACTCCCACTGATCTGGCTACTATATACAAGGCTTTTATTGGCCCTAAACTTGAGTACAATTGTCATATCTGGTCTGGTGCGCCTAAAACTACCTTGCATCAGCTAGATATATTACAAAATCGAGCAATGTATCTTATCTGTGACGAAAACTTAGCGAAATCAATAGATTCACTTGAACACCGCAGGAACGTTTCCTGCTTGTCGCTGTTTTACCGCTTCTCCAACAAAACTGCGCTCAAGAGAAACATCCAGTTGCATGCCACCTCCGCTTGAATTCAACCGAAATACTTGTGGCAATCTAAGTGTTTATCAGTTTACCCTCAAGCCCATCTTCAGAGATTCGTTCTTCAGCCGTACCACACGTATGTGGAAGGCTCTGCATCGCTCTGTCTTTCCACATCGCTATGATCCACATGCGTTCAAAGCACAAGCTCATAGACGTATTCTTTTTTCTCATCTTTGGTTAATGATGTTTACAGGATTATTAAAGGAAGCTTAAAGTATAAGTTATATCAAGAGAGATTGTAGGGTGATGACGTGAAATTTATTATCAATTTATTATTATGGTTAAGATAGCAAAACAAGCTTCAGTCAAAACATTGAATTATCTTAAAAGCCCAATAGCAGCTATTCGCAAGACTTTAAAAATTTTGTTTTTAAACTTTTTTTTGCAAGCGCGTGTGGGCCTCACGCGACACTGGTAAAATTTGAGGCCCTTCGAGCCTCGGGGTCGGAGGGCTTCCATAGAAATCTTTTAACAAAATTTACCCGATTTCCTTCAAATTTACACGAACATTTTTATGGGTTGTTTTTTATCTTTGTACGTTTTTGTGTTTTATTTTTGTTTAGAGAAAATTATAATACGTAGATAGAACACATACACAAACACACACACACACAACTTTGTAATTGTGAAATTTGGAAAAAGTATTTTCTTGGCTATTAGGTAAAAATCGACGATCGGCAAACGAGGCTGACGCACGCAACGCCAACGGCGAAAGTCAAATGTTCACCAGCACGGCCAACTCAATTAATCACATTGACATGGAACAGGAAGTCGATCTGAATCTTTGACATCCAGCCATCGGGCACAGGAGGTAAGCCTAAAACACAGCAACATGTTTGACTAACTGATGATTTGTCTTTCTATTTTTATGTTTCAGGTCACTGCGTTTCATAGTGATCCTGCCCGTTTTGATTTGTTTTATTTGTACAATATTAAGTATATTAATTGTATTCCAAATATACACATAACAAATGAAACTTTTTATATTCTACATAATGGACGAAAAACAGCAGGAGCAGCAGCAACAGCTGCGTACATCACAGCAGTTGTGAGAGTGAAAAAACGTTTCCAACTATAAATTGATAATAAAATCATTATTCATAAAATATTATTTAAAATACACATACACATGCATTTGAATTCAAAAAAGAAAGAAAAGCATTCACACCCCCTTTTCCTAACCTCCCGGAAAATCGTAAAATAAATTACTTGCAGCAGGGATGTAAAGAATTTTAAAAGTAGTAAGGAAATTATTTAAATTAATTACCTATGTATGTGTATAACTGTATACCTTATGAATGTATATCCTTAGCGTGAGAGTGAGTTCTTTTAATAATTATTCTTATACATTCATCAGAAAAGAACTATTAGATGCAACAAAATACAATTAACTTACCAAACTCATATACACTGACGCACAATGTAGTTGTAACAAACAAACAAAGATAACAACAACAATACTTACTAATCAATTACAATCACACACACATGCACACACACACAAAACAAACATAAAATAACACGAAATTTGCATTTTTATATATTGAATCTTAACCTTTCGAAAATATTTATTATTCTCTCGTTTGAGAAGGAACACTCATAAACACACAAACACAAGAAAACATTTATTTTTTTCTCAGTAATCAAGTTTCTTGTATTAATAAATGACGGATATAGTATTTGTTTTTAGCAAACAGTGTTTCGCATACATTTCATCTGCCAAAGAAAAGTATCCTGAACAATTTTATGTTAATTGTGGTGAAGGTGACAGAAGATTAAAAAAAGAAGCCAATTCCCCTTTTATATTTATTTCTAGTCCATTTTTGGTTGCACTAACTATTCAAAAAATCTAAACTTGTCCTATACGTGCTAGTCACCACCCCCACCACTGATTCAGAATCATTTTTATCCACGTCCTTTTGGCTTTCACATTCCCTGACAAAGAATAGATAATCCGATCCTTGCGACCACTTGGTTAGAGAATCAAAATAATGTTTTTAGCAACTTCCAATACTAAATAAAATATTTAACGAAACAACTCAAACTGATTGCCCTGTAACATATACGTAAATCTCCTAAGAAAATACATAAATACCTAAATAATCAAAATTTTATTACATTTTATTACAACTTCAACCAAATAACTAAAGTATACCTACCTGATATTTATTATGATTATTATGTGTATTACTCTACTGATTTATTACTCAAGACACAATGTAATATGTCTTGTCTATCATATACACAAGAATTAAGGATATAATCTGAACACCTTGTGTATGTAAATTACTATTCTTAACTTATCACACAACATACAATACATCTTCATGTCTACATGTAGTACATTATTTACTAAAAAGGGCAGGATTAATGCAATTAGTATTCAATTCAAAAATCCAACTTACTCGAAGAGATTTGCGGTTTAATTAATATTAAATTCGTTGCTTTTTGCTCTTTTCAATTATTTTTTAATACGAGTTTGATCTGAAAAAATTCCGACCCAACAAAGATGCAAGACTTGTTCTTCAAATTTCTTTTATTTTTCTGCACAGTCTCCTTGTAAGTCCACTTACTTCACCCAGCGATGCTCCCACCTCTTAAACCCATCCAAGTAGTACTCAGCGTCTTTCTCTGGAAAATAATTGTTTACGAAGATAATGACCTCATTTGATGGTGGGTCTTCAAACCTTAATTCGTAGATTTTCGCAGTGGCAACGGCTGAGGTGTGAGACGGCACATTTGTCTTGGCGAAACAAATGTAAATGCTGCCGTTTCCGCAATTTCTGCTCTCAGCTTTTCAAGTATTGATGCGTCGAAGTATGCTTCTATAATAAATCTTTCCTTTTGAAGTTAATCGATTAAAATAACTCCAAAACAGTCGCCATAACATTCCCAACCGAAAAGGAGACAGTGCAATTGCTTTGAATGCATGTGGATCATAGCGATGTGGAAAGACAGAGCATTCCACATACGTGTTGTACGGCTGAAGAACGAACTTAAGCGATTTTATCGTCAGTGGTTGCAGATTTTGAACGAACGGCCACGTCTAAATGCAGCTACCCAAAATTTTACGGTGGTAAATGATGGTGCAGATGGTCTCCGTACACAGCCTCCAACTCGTAGGCGTATTGCCTTTCCAAAAGCAAATATTTAATGACAGCTCGATACTAGATTTTTTCCATTTTCACAGAAACACTCACATCTACTCACTTAAAAGATTGTCAAAGGACAACTATGCGTCCAAAATGGCTGCAATTTTGGTGAGCACCTTTCAAAAGATGCGCAAACACGTTCGCTAGCTGCCATCTTCATGTTCAGGTCGGAACGTTTTCAGAGTACCCTCGTATATGCCAGTGTACTTGCACAAACCCGAGAATAAGGAACGGTGGGTTAGTGCTTGATACTTCCTTCTATTGCTGTTGTATTTCACTTTTGCATACTTTTTATCTATTCAAATTTCAAATAAGCTCTATGATATTTAGGTCAGGGTCCGATTAGGCCAATCTAGAATACTAGGTTTTAATCCGAGGATATTCTGGGTAACCATACTTCCAGTGTGAGGATGATCGTTATCTTGATGATGATGATAAAAAGGGGTATCTACCAATAGCACTGCGACCCATATGGATATTTTAAGATTTCCCCTATTAAAAGCACTCCGACCCATATGGATATTTTGCCTTTCCCCCTAAGTAGTGCTATGGAGTCAGTGCATGCCCGTCCCTATAGCACCCCCTCAATACCAACGAATTTTGTCTTTCCAGCGCAACTTCGTCCAGGATACCCTCCTCCAGGTTCGATAGCTGCTCTTGGTGGAGGAGGTGGACCCCTCCGTTTCTTAGTTTTTGGCTCGATGGACTTTGGGCATCATTCGATTTCCCTACGGAGATAAGTTTCGGTGGACCGATGGATAATGGTTCTGACCTTTCCGCAAACGGTCACCTTCGAAAGATGCAGCTCATGCTGCCTACTGGTGGAGGGCTTCAAATCGGATTTTCAGGACTGCCGTTCCGTGTTCACCCTAGTTTAGGTTGCCTCCTCACCACCCGTCATTGGCCTAGGGTTCAAGCCCCTCTGACCAAGTTCAGGCATTCTAAGCAGATCCGAGTAGGGCTTTTGCTCCACCCGAAACGCTGCTTTGCTGGTGCTGGGCCTTGGCTCTCAGGTTGACGGGTCGACTGTCCCAGCTTCCCCCTTGCCAAGTTTTTTGCTCGTCGTTGGCCTTGTGGCTAAGCACTGGGCACGGATCACTTGACACTACTGGATTAAGGGTACGGTAGTTCTTAGTTCATTACTCATTCCATCAACTCTGTTCGCAAGGAATGTCCCAGCTTACAGGATTACTCTTTGCTACTTAAGCCCCCCACGCCAACGACAAGGCCGCTAAAATAGTGGAGCGTTATCTTACATAAGAAAGAAATTGTCGCCTATTTATGGGGCAAATGGAATCTAGAATGTCCTATCTATACATGCAGCTTGACTGTTAGGGATCACGGATCACTTCACACTACTGGATTAGGGGTACGGTAGTTCTTAGTTCATTACTCATTCCATCAACTCTGTTCGCAAGGAATGTCTCAAATTACAGGATGACTTTGCTACTTGAGCCCCCCACGCCAACGACAAGGCCGCTAAAATAGTGGAGCGTTATCTTACATAAGAAAGAAATTGTCGCCTATTTATGGGGCAAATGGAATCTAGAATGTCCTATCTATACATGCAGCTTGACTGTTAGGGATCACGGATCACTTGACACTACTGGATTAAGGGTACGGTAGTTCTTAGTTCATTACTCATTCCATGAACTCTGTTCGCAAGGAATGTCCCAGCTTACATGATGACTCTTTGCTACTTAAGCCCCCCACGCCAACGACAAGGCCCCTTACATAAGAAAGAAATTGTCGCCTATATATGGGGCAAACGGAATCTAGCATGTCCTATACATACAGCTTGACTGTTAGGGATCCACTTTTAACGATTTGTAACTCCGTGCGTACTCCATCACACATATAACACCCCAGACCATTACCATTTCCATTCTCTGGGAAACCCACACCATTCTCACACCCACCACCTTCCAACTCGAAAAACTTTTAAAGCAACCCTGCTACAAATCTCTACTCTACGGTTGATGTGATTTTAAATTAGGAAAAAGAATAACGATTTTCAACAAATGGTTTTTTGTGGTAACCTTCTCCTTAAGTACTCTTTTTATATTATACAATACACATATTCCAAAATACTAAATACGATTTAAAACACCAAAAATCACACACACACACACACACACACGCAATATAATAAACTGAAATAAAACGTAGTCGAATCATGACAATTATTGTGTACCCTCTATGTAGGTTTAGTATTGAAAAACTCAAACAAAAAACACCAATAGTCAAATGCGTAAGATAAAATGCAAAAAACAAAAATCATTTAATTTTGTAATTTTTAATCCTAATTCCTCTTGGAAGCCCTCCAATGGTTCTCGACATATATATTGTATAACAAAACTCAAGGTACGTTATTTTTAGAACGAAAGTAATTCAGTGAATTAGACTGGAAACAAAGACAAAACATACAAATATACCGATTCCTCTGTTGAATACAAACAACAACAATTGAGAAACTAATGAATTTTATTTTGTACTACAACAAAAACTAGTAAGTTAGTAAGTCTACAAATACTACAGAACCTACTGCATACATAATATGTATTACTATTACAATGACACATACGATACATGCGACGCACACGACATAGACACACAGAAAGCTTGAAGATTTTGTATTCCCGTACCGGCTTATTCATCATCAGTGGTATATAAACTCGGTAATTGCTGCACTTTGTGATATATCAAGCAATGCCTTTTCTTTTATTTCTTATTTCGCCCATAACTATTCGTTTATTATTTGCTTGGTTAGATAAGCTCCCCATATTTTATCATCTCCATATGTCATCCCCTTTTCTTATTAATAATCAGCTGTTTTTCTGGTTTGATGATGATGATGATGAAAAAGGGGTATTTACCAATAGCATTGCGACCCATATGGATCTGCTGCGCTCCACCTTACTAGTGCTAGGGAGACAGTGTATGCCCGTCCCTATAGCACCCCTCCATACCAATGGCTCTTATAAACTTAATGATATGGTGTGGTTTCAGTGACTGCCGTGCAGACTTCGAGATCGCGTGAGTTCCCATGTGGTCTCTCCTCTGTCGGATCGTTTGGGCCGTGGGGTCCGACTGCAGCATAATAACTATCAGTTATGTTGCAGGACTTAAAACGGCAGAATAAGAAACGGTTTACTCCAAAGGGAGGACCGCTAAGTAGCAAAATATAAGGAGTGGCTTAAAGGCGAAAGCCAGGTAAGCCCGGGGCTCAATCCCCAACTCCAACCACGACTTCATGTCGGATCGTTTCTCCGCATTCATTGAGAAGGTGCCACGGGGTTTCCTTTACTTCCCCACAAAGCCTACAGCTGCCATCCTCTTCAAGTTTGAATTTATTTAGATGCCCCTTCAGTCTACAGTATCCTGTCGGAAACCCGTAATGATTCTTACATTACTTCTATTAAGTACTACTTCAGTCTACAGTGTCCTTTTGGAAACCCGTAGTGACTCTTACATTACTTCTACTAAGTCCCAATATCGAGCGAGACCTCTTTGGGTCATAGTTCCGCTTGCTGTTGGTAGGCCTGGGAGATTTTCCCATCTTATGTAGGCAGCTGCCTACGTCTGCGTATCTCCTTCGTTTATTTACTTCGCCAAGTCTGTTCAACTTCGCCCCACACTCCTTCACCATTCTTGCCGTGATGTGAAATGCATCTAGGGCTTTTAGCGCAGCTTGGCTGTCTGTCATGATCACTATTTCCTGCCTTACGTAGTTTCTTTCCAGATTAAAGTGAGCACATCTTTCGATGGCATGTACTTCTGCCTGGAATATGCCCCATTGCTTCAGAGTACTTGGCTCTTGCCCCATAGACTCCCGCACCCATGCTTTTTGCTTTCTTTGATTCATCCGTATACCACTATAGCTCCCGGATGTATCTGGTATTCAGTTTTAGATCTGAATTCCTTCTTGGTGCTCATTCTGACATCAAATTTTTTCTTGAATTGAAGCTTTTGCACCATGTTGTCACAAGGCATGCTGGCTAACGGAACCTGTTTGGTTAGTGATTCCACTAATGCCCTTCCTCTAACGTCCATTAAGCAGCCTACCTTGCTCAAACGTAACTTGGTTTTCTCGGATTTGCTCTCTACCACTACATGTAGTGGGAGTAGCCCATGAATTACCTCCATACCCGCCGTGGGGCAGGTTCTCATGGCCCCTGTAATTAAAACACAGGCCAGCCTCTGCACTTTTTCCAATTCCTTGCTCGTTGAGCTTAGCTTGGTTCTACATATATTCGCCCATTCCACTGCTCCATAAGTAATCATTGGGATAACTATTATTGCTAACTGCCCAGGATTTTCCTGCCGCCCTTCTGCACACCATAAGTGCTCTTTTTGTTTTAATCAGTACTGCCTGTTGGTGCTTCCTCCAATATTTGGATCTCTTCAAAATCCCATAGTATGATTCGGTTGTGGAAGGGCAGCGAGATTTCCAAAGTTTTATTTGCTTGCTCTTCTTCTTCAACGAGTTCCATCACACTCTCCCCTGAGAGTCAACTGATGTAAGAGCAGGAGGATCTAACTGCACCTTCTCCGCCCTTGCACTTTATTTCTTCCCCAGGACACTCACTGATACCTTACGGTATCGGTATCAGATTGAGTGGCCCGCTGACTTTAAAGTGTCGAGGCTACGGGAGTCGATGGAGATGGTAGTCACCATCATCCGCCCTTGCACTTTATTTCTTCCCCAGGACACTCACTGATACCTTACCGTATCGGAATCAGATTGAGTGGCCCGCTGACTTTAAAGTGTCTCGGCTACGGGAGTCGATGGAGATGGTAGTCACCGTCATCACCATCACCTCCCTCCAGACAGCCGATAACTTCCCACCATTCTGTGTGGAGCCCCTCTTTCTGCGCTCCGATCAGGGAAATTGATCTTTTCATTCCCTGCCGATTTCTTCGTAGCATGAATTATCGGTTTATGTATCCCCGTCCCTCGCCACTAGCTTCGGACCCTTCCATGTGGGGAGAATAGAAGCGTATGCCTTCAACCAAGCGGCTGTTTCCATCGCAGTAGTCAACCAGGATCATTCCCGGTCGGTTTGAAGTGGACGCAGTTTTATCATTACCTTTTCTTATTAATAATCAACTATAACACTTCAAAAACAAATTTTAAGTCTTTTTTCAATTTACTTTCCTGGCTGCTAAACGAATATTCGAACCTTTGTCTTACTTAGCTTCCTGGCTTCAAAACGAATCTTAGCTCCTATATGCGAGAAGAATCTTTGAACCGTTTTCTAAGCTAGCTTTCTGGCTGCTAGACGAGTCTTTGAGCCTTTTCCCAACTTAGCGTCCTGGTTGCTTTGTTTGTTGAACTTTTAAGAACTTAATGATTCATTTTTTATCTGCATAAACACTGATTCTAATCAACAACAACTACAATACTCAATATACATCATGCTTTCTTATCAAATTATAAATTAATCCAAACTAATACTTATCATAAATTTCTTCTTATGTACTTTTAACATTATAATACATACATGCATATATATCTAAATATTATACGTATTATACTATTTTCTGTCAAGAGATTTGCCAAATTCAAACAAGAATAAGAAAAAGAACTAAAGCAATGCATATTTTTTTAATTAGCATAAGAGAGGGAGAAACAAAAAAAAAACAATACAGCTCCTTACAAATTTTTAAATATAAAAAAACGCTTAAAATAAGCTTAGCTTAGCTGCCAATTTATATTAAAAAATAATAAAATATCAAATGGAAACTTAACTGTGTAAGGGTTAATCCATACATGCCATAAATTTGATATATAAACCGTATTTCATCGTATTTTTGGTGCCCAGCATGAAAATGCCTATTGTGTGTGCTAATCATTATAGGAAACGTCCTAATCTTGCTCTGGTTATACCGAAAAGAGTTATATACGATATACCCTTTGAATCATTTTTTTAGTTTACTATATTGGAAGCATTTTAATTTCATTTCGATAAGCCATTTCGCTTCTGGACGGTGACGCTCAACTGCATTACTGAACAGAATCATATAATAAATTATCAATTATAGTTTGTGGCTTCCTTTGTCTTGCCACAGCGAACTTGCAATAAAGAAAAAGTTGAAGTTGAAAAACCCGTCTTAAGACTGAAGAAAACGAGAAAAATAAATAGAAGAGATGTGATTACCACTAAAGTGACTGAGAGTTACTGAGGCTAAAGAGCCGTGGGATGGTTTTGGATTGATTTCTTTGAAACCAAAAAGTGATATAATTCAATTATTATTATTCTTACGCATTAATATGCAACTTATAATCCTTTTTTACATAAAAAAATATATTTATTGCCTATATATAGCATAAAACAGCAAATTAATTTTGTTTATAACACGGTTGCCCAATTATTAATTCAAGTGCTAGAATGTGATAGAAAATATGTTTCGATTTTTTGTTACAAAAACTTTCTAGGCAACTAAGAAATAACACATAAAAGTGAACAATATCTCTATTATTTTTGATTGCTGTAAAATGTCACAATAAAAACTATAAAACGAATACAAATAAAAAAATAAATAAAAAAACAAACTCTAATTAATTTTTAAACCACTATGCGCTCAATCGTGAACTTTTGTTTTGCTCTCGGCTTTATCGCGTGCTAGAGGGGTTGATACTTCCACTTCCAAACCATCCAGCATTGCCAGAAGTTCCTCATCAGAAATTTGAACATTCTGCGTGGCAATATTGTTGTTAGTAGTGGTAGCAGTAGCAGCAGCAGTTGTTTTAACTGTTGCAGCCGGCATGACTGGCTCTGTCTCGCCCAAGATCTCTCTGAGTTCCATTTCAAGTTCCACGTCATCAAATTTACTCGCCGCATCAGCCAAATTGGCATTTCCTATTGCGCCTTGTATTTCTTCGTGATTTTCGATTGTCTCCCGTACATCAGAAATAATCTCATCGACATTGTCATACTTAAGGCCAGATTCGTTAAGAACTTTTTGCAAAGCCTGTGAACCGATTTTGTAGGCATCAAGAATCTCTCCATTGTTTTGAGCTTCAACAACGTTTGAAAGTAGAGTATCAACATTGTGCAGGGCCAGACTGCGTTTTTCTAAATAAAAAAAAGGAATATTGTGATTTTAAATTTGAGCAGTAACATCCAGCCAACTCACTCACCGTGGTTTTTCTCAAGCAGATGCTTCTTCCTAAGGTAAGTTTTGGCTAATTGCCGCTTGCCTTCTTTTAAATACTGCCGCGCTTTGTCATCGTTAGCTTTAATGTCAATCTCCATATCGTCTAACTGATTTACTAAATTACTTTGGGTTATTTCCAAATTGTGAATAGCACGATCGGTTGCAGTGATTTCAATATTTGCGTCAGACTTTCCAGGAATCTTAACTAAATGTATTTGCATTTCCCCGTTTTCTTCTTTATTTTCAAGACCTATCTTTCTTTGGCAGTGCAGGGTATGGAGACATATTTGGATACCCTCCTCATTGAGATTCATTGAACTCTGTATGATTGTCTTTATAGCATCATAGTGGAAGAACTTACCCAAATGCTTATTCAAGACAACTGTGTGCAGTTCATTGCAGAATTTCTATTAAAGTATTTAAAACTCCAGAATTTTAAATTAAACTGATTCTTTTTACTTACTTTCACTAAATGTAACAGAATATAATCCATAGATGCTGCTGCGTCATCATTGTAAAGTTTGATCTTCCGGAATCCCCAAGTCAAGGGTTTTTTAACAAAACTATTTACGGCCCAGCCAGTCCAAGTATTTTCCGGATCGTACATAAATTCTGCTCGTTGGCGGATCTGTGATTCGTTGCGCATTTCATCCAGCACAGTGTCCAGGCCGTATGGAATTTTCTCCTTTCGGGCAAAAGCCATTTGAATTTCACGCTTATTGAAGCAAGGACTACCTTTATGCTCACAGTACTTAGCAATAATGTCTTGCCAGAATTTCATTTTCGAGACGTAATTTTCTGGATTTACCGACTTAAGTCGAAATGGCGCCATCAGGACATCCATTCTGGCGTCATCAGACCAGCACTGTGGGTACGGAAATAGCTTTTTATCGCCAGCATCTTTTCCGTTGTTGTTTTCTGACATTTTTCACAACAGAAACCGACTATGATCGAAATCAAACAGCTCAAATAATTTAATAAACAAAATGTACGAAAAAATGCGCCGTTGAATTAGTATTGCTTTCGTTGTACTATCTAATGTTTGTTGTTATTTTCGTTTCTTGTTTAAAAACTGCGAATATGCAACATATGGGAGCTTGTAGCTGGGCCTGGCACATGATGAAGTTTCGAAAATGAATTCATTACAAGCGCTGCCATTTCAACCGAAATATATTTTCTATGCACAAATTTCTGTATACTTATCTATTGTTTCATAATTGTTTACAGATATATGAAAAAAAAAATTCTTTAGTCATTATTTTAGAAATGCATACAGATAGTATTTTTTATAAGAGATAAACCCATTTTGCATGGAAATTAGAAGCCAAGTTCGAAAACAAATGCCAACCAAATTACATATAAGGGCTCGTCACGAGCATAGCGTATTTGAGTATTGTGTATATTTTTATTAATTTTGCGATTGGTTAAAATTATTCAACAACAGCAAGTCAATAATCGACAAACGTCAATAAGCACGTTCACAGGTTCTTTATTTGTGTGAATTTTCCATTAGATTTGGTTTTGGTTGCGCTTCATAAAATGAAAATTATTTTTAAAATTTAAACTAATCAGAAAATACGTTAAAAATACACAGTACTCAAATACTTTTTATTCGTGACGAGTAAAAAATAACACCATATTTCGAAATTCGAAAAGTAAAAATCTGATATTTGACGCCTTTGACATATGTCATATAAACGTGTTGTCACAATGAGAAAACGTATGCCGTCTTTTCTACTTCTCTGCGTTTGAGCTCAGATTTTTTCTCGGCAAATCGAACACGAATTAGTAGCTGGTAACAATATCTGAAATAACTGTAGTCAAGAGACTGTTCGATTGACAATGCTTCACTTTAGTTAAAAATTGGGCAACTGAAGTAAGTGAAGAGGTTCTACTCGTGAAGTTACTTCAGATGAGTAACATGAACATTCAGTAGCTCAATTTGAGTGAGAAGTCGCACAATTAACTAAAGTGAATAGTTGTCAATCGAACAGTCTCTTCATAATTCGAATAAGTAATTCGAATGTCAAAACCAGCCAAAACCATCAAAACAGCAGGTTTTCCAATTGCAAAGAATGAATTCGACAGTGCAATTGTTGTTGTAATTCCTTATTCCTCGGCAAATGAAATACAGCTATTATAGCTGCAATTGCACTATCTTATTCCTTCTTTGTAATAAGAAAACCAGCTGTTTTGCTGGTTTCCTTATTCCTCGGCTAATAAAATACGCCTTATATTATTATATCCTGCACCCTGTAAATTGGTATTACTAATGTCAATTTGACAATTTGAGTTGATACTCAACTGTCATCAGCTGCAGTTTGGAAGATGTGTCTTCTTCGAAGGAAGTTTTTCTCTTGTTACTAAATTCGATTA
Organism: Nephrocerus scutellatus; assembly: GCA_947095585.1. NCBI lineage: Eukaryota > Metazoa > Arthropoda > Insecta > Diptera > Pipunculidae > Nephrocerus > Nephrocerus scutellatus. Next base: position 92,140,768 of record OX352765.1, on the reverse strand, counting down.
ACTTGAAAATTTTCGTAAAGTTTTTATCTACAAAATAAGCTATCGCATCTTAATAAATACAAATGGCATAATTTTTCAGTTTCGGCAACTCAATAAAACAAAAATCACCACAAAGCAAAGAACAAGCGTTTTTACACCACATTTTCGCCGCCCGCACAAACTATTGTTTTGCTTTTTTTTCTATTAAACGTCGAACGACCTTTGACACCTATTCAACCCATCCCTATGAGAAAACACAGTAACATCAACAGTATATTAATTAAAAAAGTAATAAAACTGTATTTATTAACGTATTAAAGTAAGCTCTTTTGGTTCTTTGACTGAACAAAAGTAGTATTTTAACGTTGTGTATCGTATTATCGTTATAAATAAATAGAAAACAAATCATGTTGAAATCCCAATTAGCAAAAGGTAAGTCTTTCAATTCAATACTTTTTCATTGACTGTACATACATTTCTTGCTTTTGTAAAAACATCTTCATCAAACATCAATGGGAAATCCTATTTACCAGTCAAGCAATCGTTTTTCTTTGGCGCCAGTTGCAAAGAGTGAATAAGTTTTCGCTGCGTTCGAATTTCATAAATAAATATTTTGATTGGGCCTACATTTTTTCAGTACCTATAATCGTTCGTGAAAAAGTCCATAAATATTTGCATACATTCGTATATAGCATATTATGTAGGTATTCAGTACACATTGTAGTGCCAGCCAAAGCCATAAGGCCATGGCATTCTGGTACTTGACTGTTCTTGCATTTACTTTATGATTTGATCAAATGTCAAACGTGGGCTGTACACTAATTGTGGCGCGGCAATGCTTGACTAAATTTAAACAAAACGTTTTGAAAATATGAGTGTACTCATGTTTTTTTTTTTTTTTTTTGCAAAATTCATTTAAGAATTAAATTATAATTACAAAGCTTTTTTGATTATTTATTACTAGCTACCCGCATAAATGAAAATCTGCCTTTTTCTTATCTTGGACAATACCATAGCATGAAATCTTCCATCACCAGTAATATACATTAAAAATTTCATATAAAACGGTATGATATTAACATTTTACATTTCTCAGGGAAATTGGGGTGTACTATAGCGTATAACCTTCCTCCACCTACCAATAATATAATATATATTGAAATTTTCATAAAAAACAATTGGTAAATGGGACTGATATTAACATTTTACATTTCCCACCCCCTTGGGTGGGGGAAGGGGCTGTACTATATCGTATAATCTTCCTTCACCTGCTAATAATATACGTTGAAAGTTTCATAAAAATCTGTTGGTAAATGAGGATCATATTAATGTTTTACCTTTCTCACTCCCTATGGAGGGTAAGGAGAAAAATTCTCCGAGAAAAATGTATTTCTCTGACTTGCTTTTTTTACACTCCTATAATTCTCGGATAGGATATTTTTGCTCTGAAAAATAATACAGAACAAATTTTGACGGCTGTAGTTTTTTGTGTCGTTTTTTGTTTCTTTAAACTATGGAGCTTTCAGGTGAAAAATACAACTTATCTGGTACTGAAAAAACGCAGAAGATCAGATCTTATCAGAGAAAAAAGTTATCGGATCTATCTATCGGATTTCTCGGAACTTTCTCTCCGATTTCTTCTGACAGATCGAAATAAAGAAAATAAACGCGTTGTTATCGGAGGTCTGATTATTGAGCTGCACCAAATGACAACAAATGTGGAAAGGGAGGCAAATGTTGTGGGTTTGAAGATCAATACTGCCAAAACCAAAATCATCAACCTCGGCACAAACTCAGTAACTCAAGTTAACATTGCTGGTCACCCCGTAGAGAGAGTAGAGAGTTTCCAATATCTTGGAAGTATTGTCTCGACCGAAGTTGGAACCGAACAGGACATTTTCAACCGAATCGGCAAACAAAATCCGTGTTTGGAATGATATCCATGATATGGCGAAGCAATGCGATCAGCTTATTGGTCATACACTCCGAAAAGGCGACAGTTCCATAGCAAACTGGGCAGTGAAATCCGTTATCTCATATGGAGCAGAACAGTTGAGGAGGAGTCACTGGAATTGGGAAAAAGTTGGAGCTGATGCTATTGCCTGAAACCGCATGCGATAGCGCTTATGCGTAGTATAGGCCCTAGGACCCACAAGGGGATATAGGACATAAGTAATTAAGTAAGTAACAATTAAGAGGTGGAGTCTGCGGTTGATGGCTACTTTACGGATCTCGACGAATCTCACTATAAACAGGGTATCGCATCTATTGAACATCGGTGGGAAAAGTGTATCGAACTAAAAGGAGACTATGTAGTGAAATAAAGATATTTTTTCCCAAGTGTTTGCTTTGTTAGGTCGGGTACTTCTGGGTGTACCCTCGTACCTAAGGACGATGATTTGATTGGAATCATAATGAAACCACTTATTTCTCTTTTCTTCGTTTGAGAATTTTGTGCGATGGGTAGAAATTTAGTCTTCTCGTAATGGCATTGGCTATTGGCCTGACAAATCTGCTTTCTTTCCACGTGAAACCCTAGACGAGCCGATAAGTTCGAACACTCTGCAATGCGGTATGCTTGTGACCGCAGAGAATTCCTCTTTAGAGTCCAATAAGAAGATTGGAATTGGAAGAAAAACACACAACACAAAGCTTTTAAGCTTTTTTGGGATATAGCCTCATTCCACAGTCCACACTTTACACACAGCCGGGCTGATCGTCTCATCGGTCGTCGCATTCGTGCATCGTTTGTCAACGCAATCGATCGTAAGTGGCAGTTTTTACGTTCGCAGTGATTTGATTTAAACGACTCAACACTGGCTTTAACTAAACAGGTGATCGCCGCGTCGATCGTATGATTTTCTTTGCTTTACATATTGTTTTGTAAATATGTATTAATCAATAAATCAATGACTTCGCGGGCGCGGACTAACCGTAAAAAACTGTGCTAGAAAAATTTCCGGCCTCATACATCATATAGTTAGAAGAAAAAAAAAGAAAAGAAAAAAATACCTAAGCGAGGAAATAAAAGCGCACCGTACGGAATGTTAACTACTTCTGATGCGCTGTGGGGGAAGCTAAAAGTCACTGATATTTTAGTTGACTTGCAGATAGGTATACTTATCTAACTGAAGCTCTTAGTATGTGGTATTCAAAGTACGCGCGCTGCCACTCCATATCAGTGTCCGCCACAACTTCGTTGGTACGCATTTTCTTTGCATTTCTTCGATATCGTCAATAATTATGTTGAAAGTGTGTTACTCTAGAAAAAAAAATAATTTTTTATAAAAACAAAACCGATTAGCATAAAGTCAATCGATCGTGCGATCTGAATATATGAATAAAAGCAATTAAATTATAATATGTATTGTGATTGTGATTAGTGCAGTTTTTTTTTTCTTTTTGGACCTTGTACGATAATCTTTGATTTAATTATTAGTTGCATTACATAAGTTGTTTCACAATGAAAGTCCCGCCAAGCTCAGCGGCGAAATGTTCGTTCAATTTCAAAATAAGCAAACTACAAAGCCCACCAAATAATGGTGATAGAAAAACGCCATCATCGTCATCCTTGTTTACAAAAAGAACTTGCTCTTCGTCGCCTACAAAAATAAATAACAAATCCAATGAGGATACTTATCGCAGCAGTAAAAACAACGCGCGCTCTTCGAAGACGGCTCAAATGAAAAACGACAACAACCATTGTATAAATCTGAGTAACAACAACCGGAATGATGTGGTCAATAACAATCATAATGGTTATCGCACCAGCAGTAACAGCATCAATGGAGTTACCAAATCACCCAAGGCACGGAAGGTCCACGATGACGACGCTTATTCGAGTGAGTTATAGGGAGTTGTTTTGTATTCCCTTGTCGGGAATTTGGTTTAAAAATTTGTTAACACAATTTTTGTTTAAATCTTGTTTGACATCACTTTGTTCGTGCCAAAGAAATGACCGGAAGTGCTAATTTGATGTTTTTATTATTCCTCCGACACTGAAGCGCTTCAGTTGGCCAATCTTCTTAGATATCGAGTATCTCGTTTCTAGAATATCAAATTTCAAGATAAAGTGGAAGATGCACTTGAAATTAAGAATTAAGGAGATTTTAGTGCAAGCATGTTTGATAAAAAAGTGCAATTTTTGTATTTTGCGCGCCTTTGAGTCAAGTCGTACATTTTGTTTACTTTCGTTTACATAGTAAAAGGAAGTATAGTAATCATGAAAATGTTCGAACTCGGGATGTTTGCAGATTTACCCATTACCGTATCTTCTGAGTCAGAAAAAACGAAAATAAAAAAATCTCTGTCTGTCTGTCATTTTACATAAATTGTGAGGGGCCAGATGATTTTGACAGAAATCTGACAGCCGGAAGTGACTGAAGGATAGTTTACTTATGTTTTTTTTTTTTGATAAACCCTGCCCCAGATTTTTTTTTGGCTGTCAAGTTGTTCGGTTCCCCTTCAAAACGACTCTACCGTAAAGCGAAAACAAATCTGTACATTTTGGAAGATTTACCCCTCTTTATACTAACACTACAACAACACATGTAAGAAAAAATGTAAACAAAAGATTTTCGCCTTTCTCGTACCAAGTGGAATTGTGCCAGTTGAATTGTGTCCAGTGGAATTGTGTTTAGTGGAATTTTGCTAGTGAAATCGGCCGGTTACCTTAAGTATTGCCACAAATCATCGCCACAAACTGAAATCGTTATTGCGGGCGATTTCAATGTACACAATTCTGGGTGGCTTCGCCATTATGGCCAGACAACTCCCGAAAGAAGGTGTGTTGAGTTATTCGCTGAGTATAATCACCTTCCTCAGCTTGTAGATGAGCATTTTGCAGCCCATTCTCGAATCCATCATTAATACCCGTGCTCCAACTCGAGCTCACGGGTCTACCATTAGACTTATCTTCGGACGTACCAACCAATGCAGAGATTCCTTCTTTAGCCGCTTAATAGTTATGTGGAATACATTGCCTGATTCTGTGTTTCCACATTTGTATGATTTGCAGTTATTTAAGACACACGTGCATATACATCTCACCTTTTCCTCTCACTAATTAAGGTCAACGCTGGGCTCAGCATTATAAGGGTGTACATTATAAACAAAATCGTAAATGTAAAAAGTTGAAACTCTGGCAGACGGCCATGTCTTACATTTAAGAATTATAAACTTGTATTTTCTTAATGAATTATTGTAAAAGAATAAAATCTATCTATCTATCTGTCTATCTATCATCATATTATGGCGCTTGAAATCTTCTACGTCTGCGTGAGCTGGGCAGTTATCCAAGATTAATAGAACTTTGCAGTTTTCTCCAATATTACGAGTATTATATGGCCTTACAGATAATCTGAGATCAGTATCTTTTTCCACGTATACAACAGTTGTTGTCTGGTGGCCAGACGAGACCTTCTAAAAGTTACATAAAACACCAAAGTCCATCTGTGCAGACTGCAAATGCTTTTATAGCATTTCTTGTGCATCGTCTGAAAATACCGAATAATCTTAAAAAATTGTGTGGTACGCTTATTCAAAAAACTTTTATTTAACTTGACCTGACCCCTTTTTGTCTGTATTTTCGACTACATTGAGATTCTTTTTAATCACCTTCCACACGACCTAGAACGCTTTTGTGAGTTTCTAAGTCCAAAATAGGATTTTATGAGTTGTGAGTTTCTAAGTCCAAAATAGAATTTATACCCCGCGTGTCGCGAGTCGCGTGTGGTGCGTGGGAAGCGTGGTAAAAAGAAAAGACTTTTAAATAGCTCTGACCTCAAAAATAGATATTATTTTGGCGATTATTACCAAATAACAAAGGACTGTGTGGCTTTTCGATGTATACATAAAAATTTATACCCGAAAAACGAAGTTTCTTTATATTTACTCGTTTATTCATAACTCAACACACAAGTTCATGATTGCAAGAAATATTCACACTTTCGCCATGAAAACAACAAACGAGGTCTTGTAAGTTAAGAAATTGGAATTGCATAAGTAGGTAATGCTAATTGGGTTATGCGTCAACGACCATAAGCCATAACCTGTTTCAAAATTTCAACAACTTGATAATTCGATTCTTACATTTGCTGACTTGAAAATCAGTCTTCCATTTTCATGCATTGTACTATTGTGCTATTTTCACTATGGTACGACTGCACCAAAGAGAAAGAGAAGAGAATCTTTTTCCCGCTATTACATAAGAGGCTATCAATAATTGATTTGTTGTTGTATTTGTGGAAGTCAATCGCTCTGATGAGTATGATCGTTGATCGATAATCGCAGATTATCTCAATTGGTACCTCTCGTATGACATATTAGGTCTGTTCCCGTAAAGTAAAAGAGAAAAAGAGTAAATTGGCATAAAATCTCCAAGAGAGTGCAAGCACACACAAAAGTACGGGAATACAAAAAAGTACGGGAACGCATAAAACCACAAAATTGTTGTCTTGGCAGCAACTGTCACAATCCCTTACGCCAAAATTCAACATTCACAAGCAATGCATTTTTTTTTCATTCTCCAAGAAATCTTTTTTCTGAAGCGTTTTTTACGCTCCGATTACGCTCTCGGGTATGATATTTTTACTCTGAATACGGATCATTTTTTGACAGCTGTAGTTGTTCTGAGACTTGTCGACTATGTACTATGGAGCATTCAGTTGAGAAATAAAAGTTTTCTCTGGTAATAAAAAAAAGGCAGATAATTTTTTTTATCTGACAGATTGATCAGAGAAAAAAAATAATCGGATTTATCGGATATCTCGGAACTCGGATAACTCGGATTTCTCCGACATACACGGCCATGATGATAAGAAAACGTACAATAATTATTGAATTGAAACAAAATCAAACTCAAACTTTTGAGCGCTTTTCAACTCTGCTGAATGTGTAAGTGTGGGTTTTGGTGTTGTGGGTCGCCGAGACGATCGAGAATCAAAGTTTGATTACATCTCCAGTTGTCCGGTGTAGGTGGTTGTGGTAGCTATCCACTGACTGAGAGTTGAATTTTAATAGAAAGCTGCGCGTTCAAACAAGTTGCCGGAAAGAGCTGTGCGCCCGCCGGACAAAGTTTAAAGTTTGTTTTGTCGGCTCTAATACTGATAATAACTGGACTACGGAGTGAGCACGCCAAGTGCGGGTGATAAGCAGGAGTTTTGCTGGTGCAACAGATTCGCGCATATTTTTTCATAATAAATTATTTATTACGTCAGTTCCATCGAATGTTTCGCTCTATCTTCTGATAACAGCGCGCGACACATGCGATAACGTTTTCCGCATCGTAGGTAACTGGGGAAAATTCCAATGGTGCGAACTTGATTCAAGGATAGCTGTATTTTATTTGCCGATTAATAAGGAATTACAACAACAATTGCACTATCTATATCCTCTTTGGAATAAGAAAACCTGCTGTTTTGCTGTTTTTGGCTGGTTTTGACATTCGAATTCGGATTCAGATTCCAAATAAAATACAGCTGATATCTGGTTTTCTATGCACCATGCTATAAGCATACTGCACATAAAAGCGTGACGGTTCCCGAGAAATGCATTTGGAAACGGTGACAACAGGTAACGGAACGAACGCTTTTGGAATGCACCCGAACAAAACTGCAGTGAATCATAATTTAATTTACATTCATTTTTTTTAGTTTTTACACTCGATCTTTTGTTTCTTTAATTTTTGACAATGAACGTTTTTTTTTTAAACTAAAATTTATTTGAAGGACATTTTGTCGTTAAAAATGAATGTTGACCCAAATGTCGTCGTTTCTTGTTTCTGTGTTGCTTTGTTATGGTAACATGGCTTGGATTTGTTACGTTTGCCTTCTTCAAGACAAGGTATTGTTTATTTATGCGGACATTGCACACTATTGTCTCTGACTCCTGCATATTTTATATATTTTTTTCTTCATCTATTTTGTGTTGCGTTAAAAGGGTTCAAGTTTGGGTCAAGTGTATTTTGCATTAAAAATTACTTTCTACTTTGTTCATGGGTGTTTCTGTGTGTGACGTCTGTCGTGACGTTGGTGTGTTACAATGGTTCGTCGAACGGGAAAGGTTGATTATAATTTGTGTTATGCATAAAAAGTTAAAATGAACTTTGAACAAGAAGTAGCGAATTGTATTTTTTAAAAGAAATGAAACAAAAGACTTACAGGATTGTATGGATTTTTGTTTAGACAAAAAAAATTTTGCTCGTTGTGTATGAAATCCATACAGTCCTGTAAGTCTTAAGTTTTTTCATTGTCAGAGCACGCTAAGGCCGTTTTCGAAGCCGTGACTTATTTAAGACTTATTGAATTATTTGCCGCCATCTTAAATAAGTCAGTAAAATCGTTCGAGACGTATCACGGACTTATTATGACAGCTGCTTTTAAACAACAAATAATTGTCTGGCGTTTTTAAAAATCGAAAAAAATTATGTGATTTCTATTTTCGTGCAAGACAGAGATAGAAAATAAGTCATGTTCGACAAATAAGTCTTTTTTTCGAAAACAGCCTAATGCCTGTTTCGATTAACCAAAACCATACCCGATACCATGCTACAAAAATGACAGGGTTTTCGGGGTGAATGAATAGAACGCCAAACCGAAACCAAATTTGAGAAGAACAACAAACTCCGCTATATTGCTGAGTAAACAAAACCTTACCCGTCGGCAATCGGGTAGTTATAGTGTCGGTTACAAAACCTTGCAAATAAAACGCAAGACCAAAACCACGAGAGAGATATTTTAACTATACCCTGCAAATCGGAAGAGCTATAAGACTGATTTTACACGTTGCGATTTGTGCTTGGTTTTTTTGGCATGTATGAGAATAACGTTTGTGGTGGCGGCGGTAGACTTATTCTTCTTTGCGTTTTTCGTTCTGTTGCGCATTTGTTGTAACGGAGTTTTCCCAGCCGGGGTAACCTCAGGGCTACCAGGGTTCAAAATAAAAAAAGGTCGTTCCAATAAATTTCTTTGATGGGGCTTTTCGGGTGAGTTCAATGTTTTATTTGCAGTTCATATTTATATAGAATGTATGCGTATGTAGTCAAGGCAATGCGTGAGCCTTTGTGCGCCTTTGATGTGAACCTTGACGAAGCGATGTGTGCGTGAGCCTGATACGAGCTTGAGTCTTCGAAATGCGTGATCGTGAGCCAGACACGAGCATGCACCCTGAGCGATGCGTGAGCGTGTGCCTGACACGAGCGTTCACCCTGAGCGATGCTTAAGCCTAAGAAGAGCGTGCACCCTGGGCGATGCGTCAACGTAAGCCTGAGACGAGCGTGCACCTTGAGCGATGCGTGAGCGTAAGCCTGAGACGAGTGTGAATCTTGAGTGACGCGTGAGGCTGAGACGAGCGTGCATCCTGAGTGATGCGTAAGCGTGAGTCTGAGAAGAGTGTGAGCGTGAGCCCGAGACGAGTGTCCTGAGTGATGCGTGAGGCTGAGCGGAGCGTGCACCATGAGCGATGCGTGAGCGTGAGCCTGAGATGAGCTTGCAACCTGAGCGATGCGTGAGCCTATGATGAGCGTGAATTCTAAGTGATGCATGAGCGTGAGACTGAGACGACCGTGCACCCTGAGCGATGCGTGGGCCTGAGACGAGCGTGTATTCTAAGTGATGCGTGAGCGTGAGACAGAGACGACCGTGCACCCTGAGCGATGCGTGAGCTTGAGACGAGCGTAATTCCTGAGGGATGCGTGACCGTGAGTCCGAGATGAGCGTGAATCCTGAGTGACGCGTGATGGCAGGGCGGCGATGGCGTAGACGTCGCCGACGAGAAGCTAAGCTAGCGGGCAGAGGTACATGCAGTGAAAATAATAAAAAAATGCCAGTGGCAGTAGGTAGGTCTCAACGACAGTGGTGTTAGTAAAGTGCTATTCAGTGCTATTTCATATTCCCGTCTGTCTTCTTCTACCAGCTTGAACCTATTTCTTTGTCATGGGCCTCACTCTTCCGTCTCTTTAAAACGCAACCCGGATGTGATCTGCAACAGGGAACTCAACTATCGTTCCCATATTGATAGCATCCTAATTAGATCAAATTCTGCTCGACCAACAAAGAGATCCAATAGGTCGCCTTTTGGAAGATCACTTATTTGTTGGTCGTCTTTTTAATAACGCGCCTTTTTGAACGCGCCATATTGGTGGTTGCCTTTTCAATTAGGATATCACATTTTTAGACCAATTCTTGAGTATGCTGGCTAAGTCTGGCCATCCTCTTATGATTTCATTCCACACGAATTGTCTGTCTAACGCAGATTAATCCGTTTTTCCTTACACGAAAACACGAAGTTGTGGATATTCTGTTCGTTTACCAAATTTTCTCTCTACTCGTTGTACAAAAAAACCGAACTGACACCAAAAACCGAAAGTATAAACCCAGCATAGAACAAACTTTCAAGCACTTACGTTTCCATGTTCCCTTTGATCTCGTAAATAGGAGCTTTTCATTCTATTCGGCCCAAAATTGATTGCTTCACTTATACAGTCATTCGAAATACGCTCGGCACGCTTCAAGCAACACTCACTCCTCACTCACAGCACATCACTTTATTCCCTGATTTTGATTAATTTTTTTAACATCTCTTTTTTTGCGTATTTTGTATATTTTCAGCAATGCCCTGGTTTGGCATGGACATTGGCGGAACACTTACCAAGCTCGTGTACTTTGAACCCAAAGACATCACACCGGATGAGCAAGATCAAGAGGCTGAAATTTTGAGAAATATTCGCCGATATTTGACGAAAAACTCCGCCTACGGCCAAACTGGACATCGAGACACACATCTGCAGGTGAGTTCCGAGTTGTTGATGCTCGCTGGTGACAAGCAGCCACCAGGATGTAAACACACAGCATGTTGTTGCATCATCGTCATCATATTGTAATAATGATATGACCATAGTCAATCGTTTCCGTGTTGCGTGAACTGCTGCTGAACAATTATTTTGAATTAAGCTCGAGAGCATATACGTGCGTGCTATACTGCGCGTCGTTCAGTCCAATTGTATTATTTATAGAGCTGCTCTCGCTACTCCAGTTTGCGTCATTGCATGCAAATTAATAGATTTTCTTAGTAAAATTCCATTTGTGTACCAATGTGTGGTGCTGATTTGTCAACAACTGAGCGATCAGATTCACATTTGCCATACGGGACAATAAAGTTAGGTTTTATTTCCCATTTTTATTGAGCTTTAATCTGTTTTGCATTTGTGTATAGTTAGGGTAGCCGAGAAGTGTTTTGAAAAGCGTTCCAGTTTAAGAACAACACACCACAACAAAATATATCGACGTTATTAAATTTTTACACACTTACGGCATAGAGCAATAAGCTTTTTCTTTAACAAGAAGTTGGTCGAATACAAAATTTTAATTTTCCGGCCAATTATGGGTCAATCTCACAAATATCAAATCCAGAAATGGAACTCTGTGATTCTTCGGACTTCGAAATTCATCACAAAAGAGTTATGAATATTTGAAGGCAGCAGACATATTTACAAAAAGCTTACAAATATTTATATTCAGTAGCCTCGAAAAGTGTAGAGTCGGAACGAACGTTTTCGACTGCCGGATTTTCGGTTATTTATGAAAATTCGAAATAGAGGACGATTCAGTTGTTCGAATTTCCTTTTTAAAATGTTATTCTAATAACTATTATGTACAACTGAATTTAATGACTTAAATGAAATGATTTTTTTGATCCTGGGATCTCGGGATTAGAAAATATCAATATCGAAAGCTCGGGATTATGAAAATCGTCCGGGATTTCAAACCCTACTTACTTTACTTATGTCCTATGTCCTATATCACTTGTAGGTCCTAGGCCTACGCGCCATCGCTTCAGCTCTCTCCACCTCTTCCCCAATTGTCGTGCCTCCTCCTCAACTGTTCTGCGCCATATATTTCTCGGACGAGCCATTCTTTTACCATCTTGAGATAACGGATTTCATTGCATTGCGTAGTTTGCTATGGAACTGTCGCATTTCTATCGGTTGTCCTGCAGTGTTAACTTGCGTTACTGAGTTAGTGCCGAGGTTGATGATTTTGGTTTTGGCAGCATTAATCTTCAAACCCGCAACATTTGCCTCCCTACTCCATAATCCTGTGTGAGAGTAAACAAACGTCGTCAGCCTAGTCCAGATGTTTGAGTTGAGATGTAGACAGCCCAACGAATTCCAACGTTTCCAGTAGATAAAGCTGCGTGATGCACATCGCTATTCACCAACCAAAAATAGTATCGGCGATAGAATGCAACCTTGTCGTACCCCACTTAGGATCTCGCATTCTTCTGACAGCGTTCCTCTAAGCAGCACACATGACATTTAGAGCCATCATCGGTTGCTTTAATAATAGCTATTAGTTTATCGGGTATAGCCCTCCTGCGCAAGGCAAGCCAGATAGGCTGTCTGTTGACACCTTCAACCGCCTTCTCAAAATCGATGAACAGCGGTTGTAGTGGTGAACGGAATTCAACGCACTGTTCAAAAATGATCCGCAGCGTGTTGATGTGGTCGACACAGGAGGATAATTTTGTCTTGTGGTTTTTAGTTACATTATTGGTCACATTATTGTGTTACATTTTTGAATTTTGTGTGAACTTTTGGTTGTCTTTTGGGGGTATTTCGAGGGACTGGAGTAATTATACCTGCACTAACAGAACTCTGGAAGTCCTGGAGCAATTTGAACCAAACTCGGTACACTTAAATGCACTTACAATCTGGAATCAAATACTGCTAGGGTAAGACACCACCAGCACCCCTCTAACCACAATAAAACATTACTGCCGTTTTAATTAGGATTAGGGGTTTCTTATTTCGAGACATTAGGACAACAAATAATTAACTAAAATAATTTGCTGCAAACATTTGAACTTGAAACCCGGCCAATTTTAACCTCATCATCATCATATTTGGCTCTACACCCGGGGTCCGGCCTCCCACAAAAAATCTTTACACCGGTCTCGATTTCAAGCCGATGTCATCCATCTTGGCATCCATAAACTCTGGACATCCTGGCCTACGCTATCCTTTCAGCGTAGGCTTGCTCGGCCTCGCTGTCGTGTCCCTACCGCAAAGGACTTTCCGAGCAGGATCTTCTTCACTCCTGCGAGCTAGATGTCCTGCCCACCGGAGTCTACCGCGCATAATTCTCTTCACGACGTTGAAATCGAGATAACGCTCGTAGATCTCATCATTATAGAGTCTCTGAATTCGTCAGTTTGATCAGAAAATGCAACTAAAAAATTTAGAAGTACCGATAGATTAGAAGAAACATGAGCGTCTGAGGAAAGGTTACATTCTTTAAGTTTTGTGAAATGTTTGCTCTCTTTCCCTTTAAGAAGAGGACTTTCATTTTTTTAACACTGACTGCGAAACCACTTCGAGGTTTTCTTCAATATTACGACAGGTTTCTGTTCGGATTTTGTGGCTTTGACATGTCCTGGAGTAGGATGTCTCGTCTCGATCGAAACGGGATCATATTGGTTGCCGGTGTCTTGTTTCGGATACCGACAAGTCCCCTTGTGTGCTTGCTACAGTGACATTCCTTTCCGCAGCAGAGTCAATCAGATTAAGACTTCTTGCTACAGGCAATCCACGGACGGAGTTTTATATTTAGTTAGAAAGTTTAGAAAGTTAATGTTAAAAATCAAATTGCATAGAAATTAATATTAAATGCTTTTGTTGTTTGCTTCTTGCTTTTCCAGATGGACAATGTGGAGATCCGCAAACGACGGGGTTCTTTGCATTTCATTCGTTTTCAAACGGCTGACATGGGAAACTTTCTGTCGCTGGCAAAACAAAAGGGCATGGCCGAATTGGTGACGACGGTGTGTGCCACCGGCGGTGGGGCATACAAATTTGAAAAGAATTTCCGCGATGTAAGTGCGATTTAAATAAAATTTTGTTGTTTTTCACTTTCACTTCCCATTCACCATTCCCATCCATTCATTCACAGGAAGTCAACATGAAACTGGCGAAATTCGATGAACTGGACACACTGATAAAGGGGATTCTCTTTGCGGAGGTTCAAAATCCCACGGAATGTTATTTTTATGAGAATGCACGAGATATACCGTGAGTGGAATAATAATTAAGAAGGAATTTGCAATTTGTAACTCTTCTACCCCCCCAACAAAAAAAAATCAGAAACAGCCAAAAGCGTGCATTTGACTTTTCACAGCCGTATCCATTCATCTTGGTCAATGTTGGATCGGGTGTTTCTGTGCTGGCCGTTTACGGGCCGGATAATTACAAACGTGTATCGGGCACAAGGTTGGTTGGTTGGTGGTCCATTGTCTTAATGTCTTAATGTCATTCTTCATCACAGTTTAGGTGGAGGTACATTCCTTGGATTGTGTTGTCTCCTAACCGGATGTAATTCATTCGAAGAAGCCATCCAACTTGCCACAATGGGTGACAATCGCAAAGTGGACAAATTAGTTAAGGATATTTATGGTGGCGATTATGATCGCTTTGGGCTGACTGGTGATTTGGTAGCTTCAAGGTAGGTGGGGTGCTTTAGCTGAACCAATTTCTCATTTTTCATAAATTTCTTTAATTTATCTACACTCCAGCTATGGACAAATGCACTTGAAAGAGAAACGCGCATCAGTTTCGCGGGAAGATCTCGCCAACGCAACGCTTGTCACAATCACAAACAATATTGGCTCAATTGCTAGAATGTGCGCGCTCAATGAGAAGATCGACAAGGTAAGTTTTTTATTAGAGAAGAGAACTTCTCTGTGAATACTTTTGATTTTGTTTTGTTTGGATATAATAGAATTTGTAGAATCGAAAAGTTTTGAATGGCTTGAATAGTTTGAATAGACATAATTTGTCTTCGTCTACTTCGTCTATTCATGGTCGATCAGATTACCCTCTTTGTCTTTGCAGTACGTACAACCCCGGACTCTTTGGTAAAACTTCCGCGCCTGGTTCGCTCTCTGTACTGTTCTAGTTCACGGACAAGATTCTTCTCCCAGGCTGCTTTCTTTCGCCGGTAAACTGTTTTTCCATTTCCATTTCTGTGCTCTTTTTATTCATCTTCGCGTGCCCGCATCCTATGAGATTGTTGCATTGCTCGGTACGCAACATTCTTACGTTCAGTCGCTAGCTTAAATTCGTCATCGAACCAGTCGTTCCGATCTCTACGACTACTGCCTAAGATGGAGTTAGCGGTACAAATGACATTATTCTTAAGGCATGTTCATTTCTCTTCTACCCTTGACATCTCAGCCCCAGGATTTACTCTTCCTGCATTTAGGGTGAGTCATATCACTTGACCGTAGTTGTTTCTGGTTTCTTCGTTGCGAAGGACAGCCATTTTGAATCGAATCTGATTCGCGGAATCTGATTCTTATTCGAATCTGACTGATGATGGAATCCGCGCACAGAGCACCATACCAACAAGATAGTGGTCCGAGTCGATGTTGGCAACTCGGTATCTTTGTACCGTCATCAGGTTGCAGTTGTGGCTGCGGGCTATCACCACGTGGTCTATCTGGTAGCGAGTGGTGGCTTTGTGGATATTTTTACGCGCAAACCTTGTACTCGCAACGACCAAATTATTTCTTGCTGCCACTCGTTGTCCATTGTCATGCTGTTATTGTACTGCCTGAATACTGGCTCCCTACCTATTTTGGCATTCCCCAGAATTTCACCCTGAAATGTCTGTTGGTTAAGTAGCTTTCAAAACAGCTTAGTATTGATCCTCTAACTCCAATTTTTTTGTAGCTGCCTGAGAATATTTTTGTAAGATAATGTGTCAAATGCTTTTTTAAAAACTTTTATTTAACTTGACTTTTCCTGTCTGTCGGTTTTTTCGACTTCTTTGTGGTCCTTTTTAATCACCTTCCACACGACCTAGAGATCTGGAATTTTTTGGGCATCTCAGTGTTAAGGGCCATTTCTGAGATCCCGCGAATGACGCATGTGGCGCGTGTTATGCGGGGAAAATGGCTTAATCTTTGGAATAGGCTCGACGTTATTTTAAAACAACCTTCCACAAGTGCTTAAGAGTGAAATTTTGTGAGTAGCTTAACCTTAGTGGGCGTTCCTTATATCCCGCGTATGACTCGTGTCACAATTCGGGTGCGGCGCATGCGATGCATGGAAAATGGGCTAATCGTTGGAATATCCCCGACCTGCCTTGACTTCTTTGTGATCCTTTTTAACCACCTTTCACACAACCTAGAGAGCAGCTCTGTGTCCAGGGACATTTCTAAGATTCCGCGTGTGACACGTGTTGCAAGCCGCGTGTGGCGCGTGTGATGCCTAGAATATGGGTAATCTTTGGAATAGGACCCATCTTAAAAACAGATAATTTGGCGGTTATTACCAAATAATAAAATGTAAAAATAAAAGGACTGTGTGGCGTATGTCGATGTATACATAAAAGTTTTTACCCGAAAAATACACTTTTTTTCAAGACTTGTTTTGAGCGAAGTCTCCCAGTAGTCGGTTAATAATTTTATTTTTTTCTGAAATCAAATTGATTACGGTTCAAGAGTTTATATTATTCAACGTATTCAGTCATTTTATAATGACCTCCTCCGGAACTATGTCCAAGGCGGACAGAATAGAAATGAGTCTGTAGTTTAATATTTCATTCTTTTTGCCGGATTTATAAATGAGTCGCTGTCAACATCGCATTTATACCTTTACATCTCCGTCATCCTTCATCATAGATTGGGTCAGAATTCTCAGTAAGACTTTCTTCCAACGCGACAGCACAACAACAGTAACAGTAACAGTACTTTTCTAAGCACCCTAGTCTTGGTTCCATATGTAAATACTGATATTATTAGAAATATCAATAACGAATAGTGACTTTTTGTTACCAAAAACAATAAAAATGTTCACCTATATATACCTATGGTATATCTTCCCAGTTCAAATTACTAAAAAATATTCCTTTCTTTCTAACCACCTCACACAGGTTGTATTTGTTGGCAATTTTCTGCGAGTGAACTCAATTTCTATGAAATTGCTCGCGTATGCTATGGAATTCTGGTCAAATGGCACACTCAAAGCGTTATTCTTAGAGCATGAAGGCTATTTCGGGGCGTTGGGATGTCTGCTGCAGTTCAATGGGGAAATTGCTGCGGCGCTTAATGAAACAGACGCACATAGTATGACAATGTCGTCGCCGTCGCCATCTCCACCACCAATATGCACAACGGAACCAACTTCAAGCTGCGAAGGGGAAACATCGGCGACGTTCACGACGACGACAAAAACTACAACAGAAGATCATTTGTAATTATTTGTGATTTATTTTTTATGATAATTTAAAATTCTAACTAAGTCTCTTCTCAATTTCCTCCACAGTCTACCGATGTCCTCCCAAAAAGACACAAAAGTTGACTAATCAGCAGCAGTAGCAGCAGCAGCAACAGCAGTAACAACGAGCTCAGCCAATTTTAAATCATTTTTATTAATTACTATTACTTTTATGTTTATTATTTAAGTTATGTATATCAAATTTATCAAATAGCAAACAAATTTTCCAACTAAATCCAGTTGTCCGCTGTGTTATTTTGCAGTTCAACAAAAAGAAAATCTTAATATATAGCAACAATATTCGTGAGGGTCAGTCGTCTTTCACATTCGTGAGGCATATCTTCCAGGCACATACTCGTATACACAAAAGTTTGTTAACGAACAATAAATCAAAAAATTTAAAGCAAAATTCAAACTTGCACACCTATACTATAATATTCCTTCTGCATACACACACACACTAATTAAAAAATTAAATATATTTACATAATTATGCAGTCCGTAACCCTTGCATAGTCTTAAAGAGTAATTTAACATTTCAATAGATTTTAAGACCCACATATAAGCATTTTATTAGAAGGAAGGGACAAGCCACTAAGTACCGAACCATCTGGCTTGCGCTGCATCTATTCGTACGATTGGCGAAAAGTTATTTTACAAATACGGCTGTTCAAGTGTTACGAACTGTATACATAGCATTCTTACATATATGTGTAATAAATTATATTTTTTTATACATAATATCCAATTTAGATAATGTACTTCGTTTAAGTCACGTCAGCGTATGTATGTGGAGTAATAAAAAGATAGATAGGTACATATAATTACAATATACGAGAAATGATTAAATATTCAGAAAAAAAGATAGAAGAAATGTATTTATTTTTCATTGGAAACCTTTGAATAGAATAGAAAAGTTACATTGCTATACCTCCTGATTGAAAATTTCTCATGCCTCTTTCTATTTGCTCCACCATATCCGAAACCAAATCCACGGGTAAGCAGTCAAAGTAACAGAGTTTTCGTGGTGAATGCTTTGCAAATAGAACGCCAAACCAAAACCTACCAAATTGTGAAAAACAACGTGAGTTATTAGTCTGCCTGCTCTCTGTTCGCCATCTTGCTGAGTAAACTAAACTATACCCGTCCATCGCAGACGGGTACAAAGTTACAGTGTTGGTTACAAAACTTTTTCAATAAAAGGTGAAATAAATAATAACCTTAGTATAGTTTGCATTTAAAAAGCAAACGAAATTATCAAAGTGGAATCTTAACTTAAACCAGTAAAACGAAAGAGTCACATTTAGTCTCGGGTGCAGCGATGCGCGAGGTATCAATTTTGTAATTTCGCTGCATGCAGAATATCTGCACGCGTGTTCTGATAATAAAAAACGCATGCAGCACCAGCATGCACGCCACAAACGATCTTAGTACATATAGGCAGGGAGTTTTCAAGAATTCAATCCACGAGCAAGAGTATGCTCCTTATATGACGCAAACAAAGCACCCGTCAAAAGCCGCCTTCTTTTTGTTGCGAGCCTGGATTGAATTCTCAAAAACCCCATTAATTTAAAATGCCGTATCATTAAATGCTAATAGGCTTAAATTCTGTCATCGTGTTACTTATTCCATTGACTACCCACTCTCAAGTACTTGCGAACACGAAATTGTTCAGACTATGGAAGTAGGACAGGTTTTTCAGCTTTGTACGTACTTGATTTCTGTTTTCTTTACATTATTGTGTTTGATTATAATTTCTTTTGTTCTTAGCTACAAGTGAAAAGTTAAAAAATAACTATTTATGAAATACGAGGATTTTTATTAGAGCAACAAATGTTTTAACAAAGGTAAGTTATGTACATAATGTAAAAAAATATAATTCGATAATAGTATCAGTGTTTAAATTTAATAATAGCTATATTTTTTTAAATGGTTAAGTAACATCTGACTAGGCCTTACACACAATATCAATAAAACACGAAAAGTTATATTAAAACGTTGATCACCCATTACTGGTAATTCTCAACTTTTGTATCACTAAAAGCTAATAAATTACATGATTGGGTGAGTAACCAACCGTTTCGCTGGAACTTTTTGATTATTACAAAATACAATTTCGTTTTGTGGATAACAGAATCATTCAATGCACCATGCTATTTGTTGGTCTTAAAACGCAAAACATGCAAAACTTGATGCAATCCATAAAAAGATTCAATTTGATTAAAAAACTACAAATTATTCCAATATTTTCTACCGGCTCACATGGAAATTTGCAGCAATTAATTAATTTAGGCATCAATAATTTAATTTAAGGTTAATATCCGAAGTTCCAATTCACAGGAATTCACAGGATACCTTATTCCATGAATCGTCCGTACGTTTTCGGCATCACTCTACTTTTCACTCTTTGTTTCCGTTCCTTGTGTATTTCTCTTGCAGGCTCAAATTCTTGTCATCTGTTTGAAAACATCTCTGTAGTCACGGCATACAGCCCAATCAGATTTAAAATCGAAAATCCTTAAATTATGGTCGGTGGCGACAAACAAATATCGACTGTCGCACGCAATACTGTAGACTGGTGATCCGGTTGTACTTCGCATCGCCGGAAAATACAATTGAATACATTTTTTCGGCATTCGAATGTCATAGAGATTGACACGACTATGATATTTCATGCCGCATAGAACTGCATAGAGACCATCATGTTCCAAGCAATAAAACGATGAGTCAAATGGATCCTCCCAGATGGCTTCGTCGCAATTCGTTCGGCGATCGAACATGCGGAATGTTGTATCGAAATTTGCAGTAAAAATAACATTTTCGTCCTTGAGTTTAAGGTCATAAATGGATATCGTATTTGAGTTGAGAATTTTATGAGCGCCACTGAAATCGAGGAAGAGGTTAGTCCATAAATGTAAACTAAATGACAACACTTACGTTTCAACATTGACTTCGCGCAATGCACGTCTGCACACATCGGTATACAATCCTCCAAAAAGGATATCTCCAGTACTGCTAAATCGTAGCGACTTATAGGGCAGCTTATACTCCTTTATCAGGTCTAAGTGCACCAAGCCTAATTCATCCGAACGTCGCCATAATTTACTACAACGATCAGTACTCGTCATGTACAAGTCATTTGCATAATCTAAACATTCCAAATACTCCTTGGCACTATGTAGCCGCTGTTCATTGGTATAGCCACCCTCGTAGATGAAACAACTGCCACATATCCGACCAGCGAATATCGTGTCACGTTTCTTTACAAAATCTGAAATATCGGACGTTACATTCGAGCTAATCTCCCTTAGATATCTCCGCTGGAGTGG
Organism: Nephrocerus scutellatus; assembly: GCA_947095585.1. Taxonomy (NCBI): domain Eukaryota; kingdom Metazoa; phylum Arthropoda; class Insecta; order Diptera; family Pipunculidae; genus Nephrocerus; species Nephrocerus scutellatus. The sequence goes on along the minus strand of OX352765.1, from coordinate 92,120,188 downwards.
TTCGCTCTTGAGTCGTTTATGGACACGTATATATCCAGCGTTCGTTATATAGAAATGTTCTTTCTCAAGATGGATTTTGGTGGGGAACATTTTATTGTGATGAAAATAAACACATTCCTTGTAGCGACCATTCAACCAATTACTTGCAATGGACAGACGATTTGCAAAGGTCAAATTGTCGAAAGTCCTAAGGGAAAGAAGTCCAAGGTAATTATCTCGTCACAGAGCAATTTAACTCAAGGCTTACCTTTGACAGATGGAAGGACAATTGCGATGACCACATAATAACAGATCTAAGCTTTGTACATGGTATATAAAATTGTCAATGATTTTATTAAAGGCACCATTGACATGACTTAAATTGGCCAAATCTTTGTCATTGCAATAGCTTAAGATACGCAACAGACAATCCAAATTTAAATCGAGAATTTTCATTGTGTTAATTACGTTAATTTGTTACTTACAACACCTCCCAACAAACAGAAATTATTGCTAATATTATTTACATATTAATGGGGTGGGAAACTTAAACCTGTACACACTACACAGGATAATGAGGTGCAGACGACCAAGAAAACTTTGCCTTCTTATGGAAAATGGAGTGTCTGACAACTGAAGACTTAACATCATTTTTACCCACAGCCACAAACACAGGCCAATTTTGCAAATCAGTTTGTTTTGATTTTTGACAACTAAAACGTCAATAGAGCAGCTTTGTTCGTTTAATTACTGGAACTAACAATACTAACATAATATTTTTTGAAGAAGCAATAAAAAAATAAAATTATTTTTGAAGCTTCACTGATACAAATATTTGAAAATATTTCTAATGCATTTAATTATACATAATTTAGTTAAACTGGCCTCAATAGCGCCATTTTCAAACACTTGATTGATTGCCGATCAAATCAGTGATTTGATTCTGATTGCGAACGTTTGTTTTTTTTTTTTGTAATTTATTTATTTATTTTTTCCCTAATATTTCTTCCATAAATGAAGTTGTTACATAAATGAAGAAAAATAGCCTTAAAAATAAAATATAAAATAAAAAGTATAAGATACAAATGACAATGGCGGTACTCAATATACACATTGGGTTTTATCTAACAATAATTTTTAATAATATTTTTGAAATTCTCTATAGCCGTATTTTATTTGCCGAGGAATAAGGAATTACAACAACAATTGCACTGTCGAATTCCTCCTTTGGAATTGGAAAACGTGCTGTTTGGCTGGTTTTGACATTCGAATTCCGAATTCGCTTGGCAAATCAAATGCAGCCTTTATGTTGGCTGGCTGGCTGGTAGGCAGAATTTTGTGGCAATTTTTCACACTTCCTAAAGCCCGATTTTATTGAAATTTTGCACACATGCATATTTTCGGTGACAATACTTTCTATTAAAATTTGAGTGAAACCGGGCAGCGGGGTCGGGGGGCTCCCATACAAATTTTTGCCCGGGCATCAGATCATTTCATACTATAATGACTGTGTTCTGTGTGCGCTGTGAGCTGTGGGCAGCGCTGCTTGATTTTGTTGTTGGGTTGCAGTGCTTCGTATGTGTTTTTGTATTTCAGCATTTATAGTGGAATTCAGTATACTTCTGGTTTTTAGAGAATTTACATGAAATTTTTTTAATTTTTAATTTTTATGGGTTGTTTTTTTTCCGTTGAGTTGCAGTTTAGAAAATCAGTTCTTTCTCGAAAGTATACGATCGTGTATATTTGCGAATTGATACATTTTAATGCTGTTGGAATGGAAGAAAATTTTATATTTTCAGTTTTTTAACATTTTTGATGTTTTTGTTCTAAAACAACGTGAAAAAGTGATGTACATCCATTTTTTTATCCCGAATGAACTCGTCATGACTGATTTTGGAAATACAGTCAAACGGTGAAATAGTCAAACGATCAAACAGTCGAAACGGTCAAACAAACAGTCAAACGATCAGACTTAAAAAATTAAAAATGGCAACGCTGATTGTCCAATTAACTCGTTGTTTCCAATTCAAATAACAATAAGGCTATAATAAAATAATTTGCTTGTGCATTATTTAAAACCCGTATACGTGTACACGCACCAAAGCAAATTATTTTATTGTAGCATTACGGTTATTTGAAATGGAAAAAACGTGTCAGGTACAAAACACTTTCTTTGGGATTAGTTTCAGTTCGACCTCAACGAAACTAAAACTTTCTTTGGAAACTGTTTCAGTTCGACGAAATTAATAATCTAGCACAAAAGATAACATGTTATTAATTAAACAAATATTTATTCCTGGACCTGGAGTATTTCACTAAAGGGAATATCATTTTTATTTATTTCTTCCGGTAGAGTGACTTTTCCATTCGATGATGCACTCAGAAATCCCAATAAAAACAACCGAAAACCAATTCAAATTTATTCAAAAAAAAATATTCTCATCAATGGGTCGCACTTCACTTGTTTGTTGTTGTACCATATGTTGTATATGTTGATTTTTTGTTGTTTTTATTTTTTCGAATGTGTGATGGTGTTGCACGCTGTTGTATACACATTTAGGATTCAGGTTGACATTAAGTCCTCATCTATTCTCTCTCAATTGCTGTGGGTTTCTCAATACAAATAAACAAACACAAGTGGGTGTGTGAAAATGATGGTTACATGTTACTTTGTACTGTTGCTCTTGCTGTACATCATGTTATTCAACAAGGATGCCGAAGGATTCTCGTGCAGTAAGTAGTCGTCATTAATTATTGTTATTTGGGTTTTCTTCTCGTTTTGTTTTCCCACTGACAGAACGTTTAGGTTTCAAAACTCTGAACTTATCGCGATCGATGTGGAGAGGAGGTTCGATTTTGCATATTTGGGAATCTTTGTCCGGAAGCGATGTTGTTTTTATTATCTCGTTGATGATTGAGACGGAAACAGCCGGTGTAAGTAGCTAAAAAATAATTGACATAATCGGCCGACAAACATCTGCTTGGGTTTAGCTTCTGAAGTCCGTTGAACGTTAAATTCTTTCCGTCTTCAACGGACTTACTTTCCATTTCCCATTCACCACTTTACCTATGGATGATTTTCTCCAAGGATTGTGAAAGAGTAATTTTCAATTAAGATTATCAGATTTTCACGTTTTCTTTGACATCAGCCGATCAGCAAAGATCTCCGTAAGAATCTAATTTTGCTATACGATCAGTTTCATTACCCTTCTTAGTTGGTGGGAGTGAACTGGACGCATACGATCCTAATTAAATGTGTCCTATAAATGAAAAGTTTGACAAGCCTGAGATTACCAACGTATTATCCGATCGTTGGCTAATCTGCTGCTAATCTGTAAGTAAGTACAAGTATAGATTACATGGATTTCAAAAAGTCCATAGATCCTTATCCATAACATGTGTAAAATGAAGAAGTTCGTCGACGAGTTTCTAATACAGTTTTAAGCGGATCTTACTTCCCGATTTGGCAACGGCCTGAAAATTCCTTTGGATGTATTGCGGTGAGATAGAGTATTGTTTTAAATATTGTTCCAACAGTTTGACAGCCGGCACAGCAGCTTATATGTTTTTGTTAAACAGATTCTCTACACATGTCCTTAAATCCCAATCTGCCTACCTAAGCTGCCTGTTTGTGACACTATATGTCCTTATAGCAATGTTCTGCAATTTCGGTCCTATCGATTACACTTTTTACTCACTTTTCACTTGTTGTTGTTGCTTTTTTTGTTTGTTTACAAAAGCTTTTTGTGGTTTTTATTGAAATTGGCATTAAAATAGATTAGAATTCATGGTGTTTTTTGATTTTGAATTCATAAGAGAGGGAGTTTGCTTTCTTAAAAAAAAAACAATACGTAAGCGCGGCTAGATCACAGCGTTGACATTAGTTTATGCAGATTACAATAGAATGGAAAAGAGGACTAACTTATTGTATAAGACTATAACAAACGGCTATTTGAAAGTATGCACACATTTAATAGTATTGTTACGAAAAGTAATTAGTAGTAGCGCTGATAATGGAATTCGATTCCCAAGATAAATCACAATGTACATACTTCATACTAAAAATAGGCACTAAATTAGAAATAAGCACTTTTAAATAGAATACTTTTAGGCTGTAAGATTTATTAGATTATTTCAAATGTAACCGCCTGTAAGTTTAAATCATTATGTACTGGTCAAAAATGTAGTCAAACCGGTTTGTGAGGTTTGCCCGGTTTTTGTGAAAGAACATGACTGCACATGTAGTTTATTTTTAGGAGATGACTCAACACATATATGAGTATGGTTAGTTGTAAATAAGGGATATTTCTGTCTATAAGATTGGAAGTTTCTGGAAAAATTTTAATGAGAAAAGGTGGCATTTGCTGCAGAGGATTCATTAGTTATTTGGAATTTAACCAGTCAAGTTGAAAAAGTTCTTGTAAAGAAATACTGCTACCACCTAAGGTATAATATATATAATATAATATAAACTGTGAACGTGTATTATTATTTTTTCTGTTTGTTTATTAAAGTTGTAATTTATTCATAAACGCCGCACTGAATGCTTTTTGCTAAGCACCCATGCCTCCGATCCATATGTAAGTACTGGTATGATCATTGTCTAATACATCAGCAGCTTGGATGTTATGGTTAAATTCCTGGATTTGAAGAGTCTTGACAGACTAAAGTAAGCTTCGTTGGCTTTAAGCAACCGTACGCGTATTTCTGGTTCCATGCTGTTATCGGCTGCTACAGTTGACCCGAGATAGTTAAAGGATTGCAGAACTTCAAATTCGCGCTCCACTATCTGAATTGAGGGACCAATGTTGGATCTTCTACTCGCAGACGTGGCCACCATGTACTTTGTTTTACTCTCTTTTATGTGCAGCCCCAGATTTCGTGCCGCCTGCTCTATCTGGATGAAAGCTTCCTGTACAGCTCTTTGGTTTCTACCAACGATGTCAATATCGTCTGCGTAAGCCAGTATCTGAATAGACTTAAAGAGGATTCATCGCCAGGTTGAAGAGGACGCAGGCCAGTCCATCCCCTTGTCGGAGCCCGTTATAGATGTTGAATGGGCTTGATAGTGATCCGGATATTTTTACTTGGCCTATAACATTGGTCATGGTCAACCTACATAGCCGTGTCAGTTTATTTGGGATGCCAAATTCTCTCATGGCTTTATAAAGTTCTACTCTGGCTATGCTTTCATAGGCGGATTGAGGTCTATAAAAAGATGTTGTAATGAGTTTTGAAACTCTCGACATTTTTCCATCACCTGCCTAAATCATTTGTGTAAATATGATCAGTTGTTGATTTGCCTGGGATAAAGCCACACTCGTATGGACCAATGATGACTTTAGCGCATGGGGCTATCCTGTCTTGAAGGATAGAGGAGAACGTCTTATGCGCGTTACTCAACAACGTTATACCACGATAATTGCTGCATTCTGTGATAACTCTGTTCTTTGGCGCACATGAAATTTTTTTTTGACTTTCGGTCCGCACGACCTAGAGAGATGAAATTTTGTGAGCGTCTAAGTCCAAAATAGCATTTTTTATATTCCGCGTTTGACGCGTTTCGCGTGTGGCGCGTGTGATGGGTTGAAATCGCGTCATTTTCTCGTTTTTTGAGGTCTTTTTTAACCACATTTCGCACGACTTAGAGGTCTGATAATTTCTGAGGGGCCAATTATGATATCTCGCGTTTGACGCGTGTCGCAAGTCTCGTGTGGCGCGTGTGTGAAGCGGGAAACACAGAAAATACTTTGAAATACCTCAAAAACCGATATTTTGGCGAATAATACCAAATAATAAAGGACTGTGTGGCGTGTTTTGATGTATACATAAAAGTGTGTACACGAAAAACGAAGTTTTTTTACATTTACTCGTTTTAACTGAAAATGAGGATGAGGCAGAAGGTATCAGCAGTGCAGCAGATTTTTGTTCTGATAATTCTGATTATCCAGTCAACACATTGAGAATAGAAAGGATATACATATTGCCAACAATTAAAGGTGTTCTGTGAATGAATATTAAATCTTAAGAAATAATGGATATAATAAGCAGGTGTCCTAAGTTGTAACCAGCATTTTTTTTGACCAACTTTTGTTTATCGTGCAGTTCCACAGAAAAAGGATATTTTACAAAAAGATTGCGTTTGTATGCATGTCCTTTTAAATTTTTGAATGATCTTCAATCAGAACTCAAGATGATTGAGTTGTTTCGCTAAATGAGTCAATATTCATATCTCCCTGCGGAACTAACAATATTATTTGTCAACTTAGCGTACCAAATGTCCCATAATTCAACCTACAAGAAGCATTCAGTTGATGAATTATCCTGTAATCAGTCTCAGTACGTCACATTCGTCACAGAAAATAATAGAATGCCAAAAGGATGAAAAAATAGAGAAGTCCTTGAGCGTTGACATGTCAATTGAAGTCGGTGCTTAAGTTTATGCTGAGCCGAGCCAGTAACATAAACAGAAAACAAAAACATAACCGCTACGATCGGTAGTTTAGGACTTAGAACCAAAATTCAAACTATTGTTGACATTTTGATGGGTTTTTAGTTCGAAAAATTATTTTGATTAGTGAGCAGCAATTTTTTTTGACCTTCCTTTTAAAAAGGCGTGGAAATTAATTTTTTTCCAAAAAAACATACCTCAAATGTTGCTTTGATTGATTACTCTACCGGAGCACAAATCAAAGCAATACTTGGTATTCTGGAAATGTTTGTTTACAATTTTGAGCTCAGGATTTGTAAACTCCAATACCACATGTGCGTACCTACCTAGAATGGACGGACATTTTTCAACTAATGCCAATGACGCACCAAGCCATCTAATTATGATGCACTTTGACAACCATGACGCGTTGTTCCTTTCCAACAAATAAAGATCGTTCCATTGTTTTCGAATAGTGCTGTGTTGTTTCTGCTGCTCCTGCTGACCTTGAACGGAACTTAATCGTAATTTCATCCGAATTCCAAATTCAAATATCACACTTTAGATATGACAGCTATTTGCACAGACACAATAGAGATCCTTCCTAGTTTCTTCCTGCTTTCAATGGCATCGACCTGGTTTGACCTTTTTTCCCACACTATTTATCCTGAAACGTCAAAACAATTATGAGTGTACTGAACGCTCTTAAGTTTGAAAATGTTGGCGGTCAATATTTTCTCGGTACTAGTCCAGTCTGTGAGCATTTACCTGAAATTGGTTTACGATCATCATCGCCATGTATTTCTCGGAAGTCTTGGAAATATGAAAAATATTTGTGCATCAATTTTACAACTCCCTGCTATATGCGCAGCCTAAATACACGACGATCCACGATCGTCCATTTACCGCAATTGTTATTATAATCCTTGTAAAGGTCCGGGACGGTCATAAAATTGAAGACAGACGCGTCGCGAAATTCTCGTATTCCAGGTTGCAGGCAATAAAATATGTCGAGAGCACTTAATTGCCGTTATGGGTTTTCCCTGGAGGGATTTTTGTCGGAAATATCATCATACTACTCGTACAATGGCATGTAGTTGCTAGAAAAACCAGCTACCGATCTATTGTTTGATCGTTTTTTTTTGATAATTGTCTGCTGCCTAGGTATACGTACATTTGACTGACCCTGGCTTTCGTGACCTACACAAATTTATTACAACTGATGTACAGAGGATTATGACTCATTTGAGGCACACTTTCGTATTAAATCATAAATTGATCGAAATAATTCTTCCGAATTGTTTGGAACATAAAATTCAATCTTTACAGGGTAACTCATTTCATCAATCATCAGCTTTTATTAGAAGTATACAGGGTGTTAAACATTTTTTGAATGGCTGGTGTTAAGTGTCGCAGTGTCTTTGTAATTTATCTTAGAAAGTGTTTCACAGACATATGGTACGCTTAAGCGAGAAAGACTTTTGCTGAAAGGTCTATAGAAGATCAACTGTTTAGTAGGAACGTATCTTGTTTTTGATCGATCACAGCGAGAAATAGATCGGACCTCTCGCTATGATCGATCACCATCACCTTTGTATTAAACTTATTTTAGTCAGTTTAGTCCGATTTTGGATCATAACTGACCTAAATTAATTTACTACGAATGTTATCCGGCTGCCATCATCGTATTTGATTCTACATCCGGGGTACGGTCATGGCCTTCGCAAAAATATTGTTACGAAATTTAGACTTTCTAGAGTTTGTAATGGATTTTGCAAATGAAAACACAACACAAGTTCGTTTATTCACAAATTACAACCTTAACTCACATCACAAATATCACTGGTGATTGCTTATTATTCACGAAAACAACACTAATATTCACAATCACACTAACATATTCACTGCTCTATATACTTGCAAGTACTCTGTTATAAATCTAAATGATAATTTACTAACTGCAAGGAAATATGGGATATTTATACTAAATCAACAGTTTCGCGAAGGTTCGATTATTCGAATACATAAATTACATAAAGAACCACCTAACAAGTACCAGAACATTCTGGTATAAAATTTTCCTCACACCATTTCAACACATATCATTTAATATACAATATTATTTGATCACAGATGGCGCTGTTAAGTGTACTAAATCTATTTTTGTAACTTTATCTTAACCTGCTCCGATTTTGAGCAGATGTCATCCAGTTTCATCGTCATCTTATTTGGCTCTACAACCGGGATCTCGTACTGGCCCCCCCCGTAAAAATCTCTCCATCGGTCTCGATTTCGAGACGATGTCATCCATAGTTTAGCATCCCAAAAATCTGATGGTAGGCTTGGCCTGCCTCGCTGTCGTGTTCCTACCACAAAGGACTTTCCGAGCAGAAACCTCTTCGCTCATACGACCTCATGTCCGGTCTACCGGAGCCTACAGAGCTTAATTCTCTTTAAGATGTGAATATCGCGGTAGATCTCATCTCTCCGAAATCGTCCGTTCAATATATACGGGGACAACAATCCTCCATAAGACTTTTCTCTCTAACGCGGCTAAGAGGTCCACCTACATAGTCGCTTCAATTTATTTGGAATGCCAGTTTCTCTCCTGCCTTTATTAAGTTCTATCATAGGCGGCTTTAAAGTCTAGAAACAGATGGTGTGATGAGTTTTGGAACTCTAACATTTTTCTATAACCAGCTTAAGGGTGGGTGAAAATCTGATCAGTTTTTGATTTGTCTGGGATGAAGCCAATCTATCTTCTTCTACGCTTGGTAGTGGCAGCGCATACTGCAGTCTTTGGGGATTAGTAGAGCCTCCAGCTCCTAAGCTAATTACCCATTTAGCAACTCGTGACAATGCTATTCCCATCGCTCCAAGATCATTATCATTGCTCGGTCGCTAGCCACTTAAGTACTTTCCCAATACTTAGCCTATTATTTTTTTTGCCGAATCAGAAGGATCTTTTATTTTTCTTTATTATTGGAAAAAAACCTTGGATATTTTCCAGCAATTTGGGAAGTATGTTATTAAAAGTAATGCGGTTCTTCTGTATAATTTCAACCGAGAGATGTTTCATCACGGTATTAGGAATGTTATCCAATGCGTATGCATCCAACGCAAACGTTTAGCAAATGATCAAAAAATGAACAATAAACACTATTATCAGAAATTTTTAATGTGTCCCCAATGTCTGCCTTAGCAGTGTGCCATAACGTTGGTCATTAATGGACTACAAAAGATTCCGGTGCCGGTGGGCATTTTACAATATCTGACGAGAGCATTTTCTTCCTTAATCGCCGCGACAAATTGAAGTGGCCCTGGTGTTCCTGCAATTAGCGAATTGTCAACATTATTATGAGCAGCAAATGTCTGCGCGACAAAACTCGTAAAATGTCTAAGAATAAAAATCGAATTTTAATGCTTTACGTCTAAGGACTTTTATATCCTTGCTGCAGTGTGCAGGCCGTACAGTCGTAAATGTCATCAGACGGTGTTATCGTAAATCTTATGAGCAACCAACAGACGTTGACAATAAGTCTCAATAAATGTCAATACAATTACGAGTAGTTGCTTGCATTGCATTGCATTTGATGGACAATAGCGCTGGTCAATCTGCTTTCCCGGCTTTTCCTTTGACTTGAGTTCTGCTGCAGACAGCCATCAAGATCGTTATGTTGGCGAACACAAATTTTCATGTTGTCATGTCATGAGAATTATTGTCGCGCCTAGGAAACATACGAGTAACAGCGCTACCGAGGATGTATTAGAAATAAATACAAATTTTATTAAAATATCACAACTTGAGCCTTGATTTTGGTAATGGGTTTTTCATTTAGAGCCCCACTTTGTGTTTTAAATAAAACAGCTTGTGTTTGAGATTTCAAAAAACGTATTAACAATGTTCGATTTCCAGAAGAACACCAAAAAGCTGTTACATGGGGTCCGTGAATGTCTGACAAACGGACGATAGTCATGAGAAAATTTATTCTTTATTTGCCTTCCGATTATGGCTTTAAATTTTAGGTCCATCTGTCTCTCGAATATTATTATTTTAGTTTAATAATAAACTCAAAAAAATGATAGAATGTCATTAATTCCCCAAGAACGACCTGGATGCCACCGCTAATAGGACCACAAAGATAATTTGAAACAAACAAATGCGTAAGCTTTTCCATCTATCCTATTCTTCTGGACTCTTCCCGAGAAGTTGAAGAACAGCCATTGTCCAGCCCATACCCAAAAAGGGCGAGCCTTCATCTCCTTTTTCGTACCGACACATAGCACTTACATTCATTCTTTCCAAGGTCATGGAAACGCTGATCAATTTTCAGCTCATGAAATATCTTGAAACCAATGAAATCCATAGTGACCGGCAGTACGGATTTCGTGGGCAACGTTCCACTGGTGATTTGATGGTATATCTCACCGAACAGTGGAACCGGCCTTTGCATCAATTTGGTGAAAGCAAAGCTGTTGCACTCGATATTTCCAAAAATGCGTGCTTATGGTGTCGATGATAAACTGCTTCATTGGATTAGAAGCTATCTTTTGGACCGCTCAATTTAAGTTGTTTTGGACGGTTTCAAGTCTGAAATACACCACATAAATGCTGGCGTTCACCAGGGCTCTGTTCTGTCCCCGGCACTCTTTCTCATTTTTTTTAATGATCTCTTATCTGTGACTTCTAATTCAATTCACTCTTTCGCTGACGACAGCACTCTCAGCTTCTTATATAAGTTTGTGGAACGTCCCTCCACCTCTCATGTAAAATTTTGCACACAAGCATTTATCTCCGATGACAACACTTTCTATTAAAATTCCATCAAATACAATATACATACACACAATACTTCAAATATCGCATACTAATATTTTACAAAATTTACCCGATTTTCTTCAAATTTTATATACATGTGTATCTCCGATGGACAACACTTTTTGTAAAAACGTTGGAGTCGTGAATGAAACTCGGTTTGGTCCCTGGTCATCAGGAAATTGCCGGCAACGAATCTGCACACGAACTAGCTAGGGCTGGCTCGGAACCTGAACCTTACCGGGTGTCAACTGGGCTGCCGGCACAGCACTGATAAATTGTTGGAAACACAAACTTCGTCGGCCCACTGGGAAAACGTCACGGGGCTGAGGCAATCCAAACAATTCATCACACCCTTTTCCTACTAGGAAATCCTTAATCTAAATAGGGACATTAGGAAGTGGTAAGTTTCCTAACAGGTCATTGTGGCTTGCGATATCACCTTAACAAAATTGGTGTGGGCAATTGGACAGAATGTAGGTTCTGCTGGGAAGCAGTTGAGTCATCCCAGCAATAAGTTGGGTAAGGAGATGCATTTTTCCAACGGAAATATGCTCGACAACGGAGTTGAGGAGTTCATATATGCATATCTCTTAGAATAAAATCACCCTATGATACAATAGATCTTTTAGGTCGCAGTGACTGCCATATGGGCTACTTATCCTTTAAAAAAAACTGTCGCCATTATTGCGAGCCCGAAGGTCGAAGCTTATATTCAGAGGACATGAAACTTTTTTCAGCGAGCGTGTGTACAATTGTACGTTTGTACGGATGTACGGATGTGCGGATGTACGGATGTGCGGATGTATGGTTGTACGTTTATACGTTTGTTTTTCGTTTTGTTTATCACGGCTTCTACCAGTCTACATTTGATGGGACTTGTTTTAAAACATTTGGTAAGCGCTCGGCTTGGGATGGCGTAATTTTTTCATTCATTGGGGTTACTATACTACCCCTGAGGAAACTGAGAAAAATACTAAATCTACACATCTCATAAGATTTTTTGTTGGCCTAAAGGTTTACAAAGATAAATGTGTTTTTTTCAGTCTATTTCGGAAATCACATAAGACTGAAACCACTTTCGCTTATGAATGAAAGACCTACATTTAACGTTGCATACTATTAGGCTTTTATGATAAATTAGTCTTTAGACTGAATTACAACTAAATATACATACACGGGTGTGTGTCTCGTCTGTCTTAAGTAGTGGAAAGCTTTTGGTAGGAACTCGTATATCTCGGCTTCTACCAGTCAGAATTTAATGGGACTAGTTTTAAAACAATTGTGTTTTCTTTTTCATAGAAAAAAAATTCCCCCTTTTAAGATAATTAAGTCTTTAGACTGAATTACAACTATCCGTATGGCGAGCTAAGAAGCTCGCTTTACTATCTTAACATTATTTTTCAGGTTAATGGTAGAGTGAAATATTGTCCTACTACTCCTACGTACTCATTTTTACTACTTAGCTGCCACAAAAGCAACATTATAGCATAATATCTTTTGAGATGACTATTTTCCAGTTATGACGGTACTGACTTTAATGCTTTTTTTTTTACTAATTTGCCCGCATAAATGCAAATAAGCATTACTAGAATATAAAAACTTTTATGAATGTTTCTTTACTAATAAGCCAAATTTTTGTTTTCGTGATTATTGCGCTATTGTGTGTGTGGCTAAATTGTCCGTATAAATGCTTTTTAGTCGTATCAGCAAATTAGCTATTTTTTCGGTTAGAAATATGTTTTCCTGACATATGAATAATGCTTAATAGCTCTTGACTATTTAGTCAAGGATACTGGACACTATGACCAATAAAGTAACAACATTTTGCTATAAAAGCTAAAAAGAAATTTCATTGTTACTTATTGGGTAACATAACGTAACATTCAATATTCGTAGAATCCAACTTAACCAACAAAATTGTTGCCAATATTTTCTCATTCATCTCAGCTCCTTTCCTTTGATTACCCAAATAGATTGTCGCATACCAAACGAATTTAATTCCCAGTTCAAAGATCGCGGTCCAGAATTTAGTTCTATGTTTCGTTCTCTCAACTAATCGCCGGGAAGAGTAGTATGTTGAGTAAATCAAAGATCGCTATTTAGGGCACCAATGCACGTAATGTGTGTGACGAGCTATAAATACTCGCATACATCATCCGATCGCTCCAAATAGTTCAGTTTCTATGTTCGGAAGGTGTGACACCACACACTCCCATCATGCATATACTGGCACCATAACCACAACAACTCAAAAGTCCCATTAGGTTGATAATTGTATTTCCTGTGCCATGATTTGCAGTGTCTGATGCACTGCATGCACTTTGAACGCTCGACAACGACCGACCGACCGACCGACTGATCGACGACTTCAGTAGTGCTGCAATGATTTGTGGAATTTGGAGCAGGTGGCAATAAAAATAGTTTGGTTGGTTTTTGTTGTTGGAACGGTGCTATGCTGCATCAGAGAGCAGAAAGAAAGAGATGGAATGCGCAACAGTTCATGCGGGTGATTTATCGAACAGGCTGAAGGCTGGTCCGTGGTTGTCTTTATGTCTTTATGTGGAACAGCAAACTGCAACTCACTCTTGTTTCTGGCTACTGGCGGAGTTTTTTCCCCTCATCTTAAATGTCATTTCGAGGCTTTAGCTGACTGGCTTCGTGATTAGCTGCAACAAAAAAAAAAAAAAAACTGGAGCTACCTCGCAAAAAGTTTCATCATAACAAAGTGATACACACACACAGGCCCTTCTCAAGGATTCTTGGAACATTGAAGTTAACAGATGTGTGGTCCACAATGATTGCTTTTGTTGCTGAAATAGTGTTCCCCCACGAGAGTTTGTGGTTCTTAGAGTTGATGTCTTTCTCAGGCACAATGGTGCTGTTCCAAGTAAGATGTAACCTATCGACGGGTGGGGTGACATTTAAATTTCCTTACCCAGGTTATGTTGTCAAACACAGGTTCTGTTCTCTCCAACCAATTTGTCAACGGAGTTGTTTTCCCGGACAAACACAGAAAGTTTCTATAAATGTGTCCCAGTGGAAAGCGTTTTTTTGTTTGTTCTGGAAGGGTTGTTGTTTTCTTGACTTCTATTAACAAAAATGATTTTTTGATTGAAAAAAATGAATGCAATTCATAAAATTGCACACAGCGCGCTGCTGCACACTTTGTATTAATAATATTTAGCCAGCAAAACACTCGTATGCCCATTGTTATCCTGATTCCTTTTATTCTTCCTCGATGCGCAGCATCACCTCGACAGTCGACACCTGCTGTCAAGGTAAGGGAATCTTCGATTCGTTTCGCTCGCCCAAGAAGGAACACAAACCGGCCGCAAGAACAAAGACAAGAAACATTTTGTAGTTCCTTAGAGATAGATCCTTTTTAGAGCGCACTATGCGCTCGCATTTCCTGATTGTGTTGCGTCCCTCTATCCGTCCGGCAATTTGCTTTTTTTTCGATCTCCCACTTTTTTTTTAGATTTTTTTTTTACTTCTAATACCGCGCTATGCCGCCGCCACCACCACCCGGTGGTCATGGGTCGAGTGATCAAGTGCGATAATCCTCTCAATTGCTCTCTGCTGCTAGTCGCCGCACTCAATGGACGGACGTACCATGTAATTAATTTGGAAATATTTTCACATTTCTTTTCTGCATCAATTAGAAATTTGCTTCGGTGTAATTTACGGCGTTGTAAGCCGCAAACGTCGCATTCGTTTTGTGTATGCGAAGGAGCGCATTACAACAAACGCTCGTAGGTGGAAGGCGTTATTTAACGAAGTTTGAGAAACAAAATGTTTTGAAAATATCCTTTTTTATGATGTTAATGGATGGATGGCGTAAGATAATCTCTGCAGATAATTTTTTCATCTCGTAAATGGTCGTTGCAATGCCGTAAAAAGATGTCGGGAGTAAGAAACATCGTAATGAAAGCATAATCGGAAGTGGTTTCTACATGTGTCTATGTGTGCGTGTGTGTGTTCCAGCGGTACTTCCGTTTGACGTGGAAATTATTATTTCGAAAAGGACCTGTGAGAACATTGAGGTTTTTTTTTTGCCGAAAATTAAATTAGGGTTTGGTAAGAAGATTGGATAGAGGCAAATTGCGAGAGAAATAAAAATGGAAAAGTCAAGCGAAGAGGAAAAGAAGACTGGCAAATCCTATTAAAAAAAAGTCCAGCAAAATATTGCCGAAAATGTGCACAAAATCTGGTTAAGCGGGAATACAAGCAATTTTTAAAAGAAAACCCTAGCCCATATTTCAGACAATGCGACCTAAGAGATCTATTGTATCTTAGGGTGTATTGATTCTAAGAGACATACCACACCATTAGTGAAAGATAGAATTTCTCAACTCCGCTGTAGTGCTGGGCATTCGCAGAGAATGTGCTCGGATGACTCAACATCTTTCAAGCAGAACCTTCATATCAGTCTTCGAGCCTACACCAATTTTGTTAAGGTAACATCGCAAGCCACAATGACCTGTTAGGAAACTCACTAACCCTAACTAATGCTAACCATATTTAGATTAAGAATTTCCTTATAGGAAAAGGGTCTGATTAGTTGTTTGGATTGCTTCAGCCCCGGTACTATTTTCCAGTGGGCCAGACAAAGTTTGTGTTCCCAACAATTTATCAGTGCTGTGGAGGCAGCCCAGTTGACACCACAGTAGGGTTCAGGTCCTATTAATGCATATTCCCATCCAGCGCTAGCTATTTCGTCTGCATATTCGTTGCCTGCAATTCCCTGATGACCAGTGACCCAACCTAGTTTCACTCTACTTTGTCTGTCAAGAGATTGTAGTGCATCGTAGCAGTCCCTGACTGATAACGAGTCCATTAAGTTACATTAAGACGACATCGCTTTAAGAGCTGCCCGATGGGTATCTGTAGATATATAATATAGCGTCCTTAATTCCTTTACAAAGATTAATTCTGGCGCAGATCTCAATGGCATGGAGTTCCGCCTGAAAAACCGTGGGACTTTTTTCCAATTGGTATCGAGATTTTGGTGTTGGGTCCAAAGACACCAGTTTTAACTCCAGTTTCCATCTTCGATCCATCTGTGAACCAGACTAAACATATAGCTTCCAGTGCAGGAACGCCATTGCACCAGTTAATCGGTCCAATATTTCTACCTCAAATAACCTGCCGAAAGAGTGCTCCCTGAACATAATGTCGGGGATTGTGCAGAACATGTCACTTTCAGGAATTGAGTCAAGAATCTTCAGGTGTTTATGCCCGTATCCTAGTTGCAGCTTAACAGCGCATTTAGCAGCCGTCTTCCTGATGAAGATTTGCAAGAGTGAAAGCCCTACAACAGGTTCTAATGCATTCGTAAGGCAGGCATGAATGGCACTCGTTATACCTAGACAGACACTTCTTAGTTGCCGTTGTCCGTTCAAGAACCAAACGATGGCCGCGTACGTGATAATGGGTCTCACTATCATTGTACGAGTATATATCCAATGTAACATTTTAGGATTTAGACCCAAAGTTCTGCCGTAGTTCTGCCGTCTACTGGACAAAAGGCCCTAGTGACGCGTCGATGGCGGACTTTATATGAGAATTCCAGTTTAGCCGTTTATCAAGTATGACGCCGAGATATTTAACCTCACTGGAATAATCTAATGTAGTGCCTTTGATGATAGTAGGTCCCAAATCGACCAGTCTTCTTTTCGTGAAAGGCACTAGAATGGTTTTGCAAGGATTGATGGACAGTCCTTCTGTGCTGCACCATTCTAAGACGTGCAGTAAAGCACCTTGCATGACACTAGTGATAGTCGTGCAGTGCTTACCATTAATAAATAAACGCCAAATCTTCCTTATAACCAATGGCGATGTAGCCTGATCTGTGTAGATCGACTAGACGATTGTCAATGACTAGTGAACACAGAAGGGGAGAAAGCACTCCTCCATGGGAACATCCCTTAACTGTAGTCACAGACACAGATACTCCTCCCGAGGAGCAAATAATATCTCGACTTTCTAGCATGGCCCTTAACCAATGATTGGTCGAGACTTCGACACCTCTGCTACTGATTGACCTTAAAATAGAGTCGTAGCCAATGTTATCAAAAGCACCCTCAATGTCGAGGAAGGCACCTTTTCACGACGATTGGTTCTACGCACCGAAAGGACCTCAATACCTATCAAGACATTGGGCCAAAGATCGTCAACACAACAACAGGTTTGAGATTGGATCACTTGGATCCACTCCCAAACCTGGAGTTGCTACAACAACAACAACAATAACAAAGTACCCTCAATGTCGAGGAAGGCACTTCCTTCCTTGGAACGAAAAGTTCCTTCTATCATCTTTAGATGAAGGGCACCTTCTGTGCTTTTGCCTTTCCTGTACGCAGATTGACTCGAGTGCAGAGTGGTAGACAATTCTAACCGGCCTTTAATATAGAAATCAATAAGTCTCTCCATGGTTTTGAGGACAAATGATGTTAGACTTATAGGTCTGTATAAATTAGGCAGCTCACTAGGCCTATAGCCTGGTTTGGTATATATATTACATTTGTAGCTGGCTCTAAATAAACAAATCATACCCGGTAGGATGAGATGCCCATTAAACCTTATCCGGACTGAAAATTTTACCGGATAAACTATTAACCCTACTAGTAATACAGACCCTTTGGTCAGATATGTTCGGGAACGTATATGGTACACGAGTAGAGGAATCTGGGAAATGAACCTGGAGTAGGGTTTTGATTGTATCCTCACGGTCCGACGTGTAGGTGCCATCGGCCTTTTTTAATAAACCTACACAGTTTCTCTGATCCTTAACTAATACCTTATGGATTCGTGCCGATACTGGCATTTCAACCATGTGGCACGTTAAGATCGTCTTAGTTCAAAGTTATACTCCGTAAGGGCGAACCTGTATTCGTCCCAACTCTTCGTGCGTTTAGCAGCGTTGAAGAGTTTTCTAACTTTCTTCTTATGCTTAGCCAGATGGTCGTTCCACCGGAGAACCTTAAGTTTGCACAAACTGGTTTTAAGGACACAACTGCCATGATAGAAAGTAAGTAACACATCATTTAATTGGTACGCTGCCTCATCTAGATCCCCTGTGAACTCTATGTGTGTGACAAGCATATCAAATTCAGAGACGACAGGTCCCCGATACAGATTCCAGTCCGTAGACTTAGGTTCGTATCTAAAAGAAGCTTGTGTCAGTATGCCGGTAATGTCAAACCTGATGTGCTGATGGTCTGATAGCGAAGCTTCGTCAGACACATGCCAGTTTTCAACTAAGTTGTAGATAAATGGACTGGCGAGTGTGAGGTCGAGTACTTCTTCGCTGATCCTCTTGAATCCTAGAGGCCTGTTTACAGCTCGAATCATACCATCCATTTTCGTTTCGATTGACAGACTTTTTTCTGAAAGAGATAAAGCCTCTCATACCAATAAGGATGATGTTTGTGATCGCATCATCGGCGGCATAAACGTTGCTATTGCGAAACAATAGTGACCAGTTAGTACTCCCAAAGAAGTTGTTAAGGCCGTCCCAAATAACTTTCTCGTATTGCCATTCTGTTAAAACACATGATTGACAACCTCTCAGATCTCGAAACGTGCGGCAAAGTGCGCGATATCTTACGCTACATAAAATGCTCTGAATGTGTTCTTTAGAAGGGGAATGTGTAAGATCCTGTGGTAACACAACGGACCATCATCAGTCTAAGTAAGCAATGCGTTCCATTATAATGTATCGAATACTTGTACTGTATGTAACAACCGGAACGAAAATAGCAAACTTATTTTTTAAATTAAGGTTTTTAGTTTAGTTTAGAAATCTGAATGAATAAGCGCAGTCCTCAGCTGTTTGGCAATAACTGATATGCACTACACACAGGCGAAACAAATATCGAAGAAGCACATTTGCATCTGCAGAAAAAAGTCAAGGTCATGTGGACGATGTTCTCTTCAAAAAAAAATACGAGATGAGAGTGCACACAGCATGTACCCATTATGATGACGGAAGCATTACAAAATGATGTTTTAAATACAGATACGGAACAGATGCAGATACTCTTACATAGGGAAACCAAAATATATCCCAGGTGTGCAATACTGTAGCACTAGGTACTGCCTGCGATGTAGGTATGTACCTATCTACCTAATACCTTTGTCATATTGAAGCATAAATTGCTTCATGAACAGCAGCCGATTGCAGGTACATACTGGTACTATATGAGTGTGCTCTTATTTATCATTTTTTCTTTTCTTTCGCTCTCTCTCTCTCTCTCTCTCCCTCCCACACACTCAAATGTTGCAATTAAGCATTTCTGGGGTTTGTCTCTGGTACTTTGGATCTTTTGTGTAAACATTTATCGATTTTATTTAATATTTGGGTACACAAAAGCCCGCGGCCATGCCACCATATTCAAATTGACTGATCGTCTTGGCGCAATGTCTCACAGGGTGACCGGTGACGGCGGCGCGCGGCCTCGTCGCCTTTCGTAATTAAAAAACGTTTCTGACGTAATGCCATAGTAATCTGTAGAGTGTAGTAGAGCGATTGCGAAAGATTGATCGCTCGCCTGCGCTTTGCAAATAGACAACACGAAACGGCGATCATCGCATGATGACAAAGAAGAAGAAGAGGAAGAAGACGAATTATTTGAATATTTGCTCGGCTGAGATTTCAATTGAAGCAAATCCAAGTGGGATTGCCTCGAGCGAGTGTTTGTTTTTTTCTCAGCCGGCGCATCTTCAATCTACATATCTGTCTGTCTGTCTTTCCGTTTGTCAGCCTGTATGAGGGGGTGGTTGCCAATTGTTTGGCAAGACACAATTTGAAAATAGATCATGAGCCTGCTTCATCGTATATACACGGGTACTGTCCTGTTAGTCATCGTATTGCTCTGCGGGATTACAATTTCAAATATTTCTTCGAGAATATCGCGCAATATCGAGAGCAGACGTGACGGGATTCGGCGAGTTTCAAAGTTTCATAATTTAAGAGAATTTTATTTATGACAAAGACTTTTGGCTAAAATCGTACAATTGTCAACTAATACTCGTAGATACCGATATAGATATAAATAGAATAGATAGATATCGATCTTCTCAATTCGAAATTTTATAGCATGAGCTGTTGCTGCTGACGACAAAAACTTGTTGCTAAAATCGTAAAATTGTCATAGATACCATAGATAGATAGATTTCAAATTGAAATTCAGTTGAATTTTTTTGGCAATAAACGTTGGGATACATAATGTAGGTAGATGGAAAAGTTCCTATGAAATCGAAATGCAGGTGGTGGTCAGATGTAATAAAATGTCAGTTACAGCATTGAAGAGGACATTTTGGAGAATCCTTGTTTTGTGTCAAACAACTCTGATGATGATATTATGAACTTTTTACGACATAAATAATACTGGGAAAGATGAATCAGAGTGACCAGAGATATCTCATTTTGAGGTAGTATACCCCATTTTGTAAAATAAACCTTCGAAATACCCAAAAGGGTATCAAAAATGTCCCAAAAATACCCTCAAAAGAACTTTAAATGACCCCAAAAAGACCACCAAAAGACTCCCAAAAAACCCTCAAAAGCCCCTAAAAATCCCCACGGAAGACCCCCAAATACCCCAAAAATGCCATCATAAGACCCCCAAAAATCCCCACGGAAGACCCCCAAATACCCCAAAATGCCATCATAAGACCCCCAAAAGATCATCAAAAAACTCACAAGAGACAAATATAATAATATTCGGTACGACAGACCGTTGCGGTCCAAGGCCTAGCGCTTCTCACGACCATTTGTGTTGTGCATGCATATTTTTGCACACAAATGAAAGGGACCAACAATTTTTAATGCCGTATCCAAACAGCTAATGGAGAAGCTTTCCGTGACAAGTTATTCTTCTCGGACGTTTGTCAGATATTCGTGAAAGGTGGGACCGTGAAAAATACTCATGGTGTTTCCTGGGATTCGAACTAAGAAAACCCCTGCTTAGAAATCCATTCACTTAGCCACTGAGCCACAGAGGTATCGCAGGCTCGACCAAGCAATGTATAAGGGCCATGCTGGAAAGTCTTCTGTGTCGGTGACTGCAGCTAAGGGCTGCCCGCAAGGAGGCGTACTCTCGCCCCTTCTATGGTCACTTGTCATAGACAACCTTCTAGCCGATCTGCATAGATCAGGCTACATCGCCATTGGTTATGCTGACGATTTGGCGTTCATAATTAGTGGTAAGCACAGCACGACCAGGCAAGGTGCATTACTTCACGTCGTGCAGTATAGAAGGGCTTTCCATCAATTCTTGCAAAACCATTCTAGTGCCTTTCACGAAACGTAGATTGTCCGATATGGGACCTATCATCTTAAAGGGCACTACATTAGAGTAGTCCAGTGAGGTTAAATATCTCGGTGTCATCCTTGATAATATGATGGCCGAAAGTTCTTAAACGGATAACGGTAATTAAGCTTCAGAAGCTGCAAAGAATTGCCTGGCTAGGTATAACGGGTGCCATGCGCACCTGCCCTACGATTGCGTTAGAAGCAAGATTCCACGACAAACAGAAAGACAAACGGACACGCGAAGTTAGTATAGAGAATTTTAAAAGGAGAAAATTTGTTCCTTGACTGAGCCCATTGAATAGCTAACCCTTTCCATACGAAGTTCATAGCGACGCCCAATTCAGCTAATTCGTCCACCCTCTCATTACTGTGCCCTGCACCCATACTGTGGTGATGTCAAGGAATTGGCTGATCGAAGCCATTTCTTCTTGGCACTGTTGTACGAGTTTCGAGTTTATTGTGGCCACATAAATTGCCCTTATGACAGATTGGCTATCAACGCATATGCCAACCCTTCCGATTTGTGTGTTACTGAGCCTTAGTGTCCTGCAGGCCTCCCTAATTGCTAGGATCTCTGCCTGAAAGATGCTAGCTGAGAAGATCACCCGATCATTCGATCATCCGAGAAGAAAGCCCCACCGACTCCATCCTTCATCTTGGATCCGTCAGTTAATATTGTTTCGTCAAACTGCCTCGTTACTGCCCCATCCTTCCAGTTTCCCGTGGTAGGAAACTCGACGCTGAACGAAGAGTTGAAGCTAAATTTAGGGATACAGTAGTCAGTAGATGATGGTATCATGCCTTCAGGTATTGTCTGCCGTATATTACAGTGTCTAGTAACAAACCACCCATATTTTCTGATTCAACTGCACTGCACGTCGCAACATACTTGATAAATATGTCAGGAGGTAATAGGTAAAACATGATGTTAAGGCCTCGGTCGGACAGGACCGTAGAGCTCCTACGAAACCTTCTGATTGATAACTTGGGGCTCAGCGTTTCCGCCGGATCCAAAAGCAAAGACATAATCAAGAAGATTACTTTGGAAAACACTATAAATTAGTTTCGCAAGAGATAAGCAGTTGTTTAATAGTATATTACAGAACGAGCAAGGAAAGTGGAGTATCACGCGTCCAAACCGGTTTTTCTGCTAAATCGAGAGAGAAGCAGAAATCACAAACGACAAACAAAAGAGAATTCTTGCTCATGCGCAATGTGTTCGCTGAGATTGTAGTAAATAACAAAAGACGTTTATATCATAACATAACTAGTGTTGTTATGGGCTACTTTCGAGGCTAGTTTATAGCGTACGAAACAGTCACTTTCGTCTATGGGCGTGTGAAAAAATATTTTATTACCTTGTGCCAATGCACATCGATAATGATGACTAAATTGTTACTTCCCAATATACAGACTGCAACCAAATTAGCTTACTAACTTCTTGCTTCGTTGGTACCAAACCTGGACTCCCGAAAGACCGTCTTCTTCTCTATCTTCTTACATATGTCAAGGAAAATTATTGACTTGACCTTATACTTTTAATGGAATTTCTATGACTACTACTTCTCCAGTGTGTGTATATGTTAATCAGCCAGGAACAATTATCTGTCCTCATTTAGACAACACCAAAACTAATGTTGACTTTTTCAAATTAATGGCCAATTAGAGGGAACGAACACACAAGCAAACAAAGGGAAGATAACCTTTTGCACTCACTTCCTCTTATCGATAAAGTGATTTCCATAAAATTTCAATATCCTGCCTGTCGTCCTTGATGGTTGATGGTAAACGGAGGATTTCCTAAGACGACTTTTAAAAAGTTAATTGCTATCGAAATAGAACCTCATTTGAAATGAAAATGTGAAAAGTCTAAACGAACAAAAACAACAACAGGAACAATAACAAAGAAATTTCTTCTAACACACAATAACCTCAGATTCCTATTCAGACATCCTGGAGTCAGAATTTCCGGTAAACTGTTATCGCATTCGGCAGCAGAACATAGTTCCTTGTATAGTGGTTTGTCAATCAACCAAGCAATCGACGGACGGACCTTTCTACTTTTACTCTCTGAACATTACGCAAACGGTGGACATTATGTTCATGGAAATCCATGGTAATTCTGTTTGATTAGTGAAAAGAATCTGTACTGTGCCGAATTCCAGTGAATGAATTATTTCTCTAATGAATGGCACCAAACAAAAAACACAGAACATCCTTCCGGTTGTGATTCATTAAGGAACTCTTTCAATAATTCATTCATTTCATTTTCCCATCATTTAAAGTCACTTAGAGTAGAGGTTCCGGTTGTCGGTTCCCGAATTCTATACAACAAAGGTCGAAATCACTCGTTGACACAGAACATCCATACAAATAACACACCCACTCTGTCCCGCAGTGTTTTGATTTTGACTCCTCATCATCGCCCATAATAAAATTTCCACGCTACAGAATTTGCCTTTGAAATCAAACAGAAAATTGGCCAATGAAAGGAAGATTTCGGGGATTTCAAAGAACTGCTGCACGGGTAGGAGATGTTAATGAAATATTTTTGTAATTTTGCAATTTTCGCCGGAATATAATAACACCTTGACACATTGGTTGTCCGGAAGTGAACTATTTTATGAACAATGATCTCAGCGTGACTTGGCTTTAAAGTAGCTAATGCGAAATTTTGAGCAAAAATTTGTCAACGCCAAACTACCGCCACAGTAATAACATTCCTTTGCCGGAAATGTACAAAGATCCCTCTAAAACTGTGAGTATAGGTAGGTATTGCAGGTTGCAGCCAAAGAAACAATTTGTTAACTGAACGAGATAAAGAATTAGGCAAAATTGTTGTTATTCTCAAAAAGTCTTGTAATTTTGGTACGGTGGACAGGTCTTATGCCCTTGACAGACTGGCATACTTAAACTAGTTTATCGTTTGTAGTAGTTTTTTTGAACGAAACAACACTATACTCGTAATTGCTTAAATATTATATACGCATAGGCTGGAGTGAGAATTAGGTATTACTCCCCTGCTGTCAACCTTGGCGCCGACTGGATTATTTTCTGGGGGTGCAACTATATGTATATAGATTTATCATTGAAATTATAAGCAGCAGAGCTCTCACAATGCAAAAACCTTAGACTTAAGACTTATGACATAAAACTTTGACCTAAGAAGAGCTCGCACAATGAAGACAAAGGTTTAAAGTTCTGATAAAGGGTCTATCCCCAATGTTGACATCATTTATCGGGGAAGAAATAGCTTACTTTGGTGGACCTTGACCCATGTTAACGGAAATTGCTCTGTTAATACTAACGATAGAAACTGCATTTAGGACTTTATTTTAAAATACTAGCCTTTGTAACTGCTATTAAATAAAGTTGGTATATTGTTTGAGTCTTGAGATAACCAACTTTAATGCCTGTTCTAGTTTTCCTGTCCATGCTAATTTTTGACTTTGATGTTAATTTTCTTCAGAAATAGCGTAATAAACATAACGTTTCACTATCAGCATGCATACAAGGAATACAGATCCAGGGAGACCGCAATGTGGTAACTGATTGACGATTACATAAAGTCAGTTGCTTTCGGAAAAGTTTCC
The DNA here is from genome assembly GCA_947095585.1 of Nephrocerus scutellatus. Taxonomy (NCBI): domain Eukaryota; kingdom Metazoa; phylum Arthropoda; class Insecta; order Diptera; family Pipunculidae; genus Nephrocerus; species Nephrocerus scutellatus. Next base: position 92,095,049 of record OX352765.1, on the reverse strand, counting down.
TTTACTCTCCATACTCCAGTCAGCATTCATACAGAGAAGGCAGATCCAGTGAGACCGCAATGTGGTAGCTGACAAAGCAACCAGGAATCTCTTGCCAACAAAGAAAGTATAGAAGATAACGATGTACCTGATCTAGTTGGTCAGCTTCCCTTACCTACATCATTTAATAGGCTAGAGACTCTTCACCTTGGAGACCAGCTGGGGATATCGGTACGGCCTGTTGGGAAGTTTGCGTGACTCCATCATACATTTTTTTTCCTTTTATTACTTTCCCTTACATAGTAAAAGAAGTATAGTAATCATGACAATTTTCAAACTCGGTATTTTTGCAGATTTACATCCTGAGTCAGAAAAAACTGTCTCTGTCTTTCTGTCTATCGGTCCGTCTGTGTCCACAGCCCAGACGGCTGAACTTATGGGGATGAAAATTCATATTTAAGCTTTACACATGAATTGTGAGGCGCCAGTTGATTTTGACGAAAATCTGACAACCGGAAGTGACAGTTGAGTGCAAAGGAAATTAAAAAAAAAAAAAACAAAAAAAAATTAATATACATATACTGAATATTCCGGTCCCGTCCGTAAAAGAAAGTCGTGTTGTGCCCACAACTCCATTTTTTACATCATCATAACATTTGGCTCTACAACCTGGTCTCCCGCAAAAAGACTGGTCCTAATTTTGAGTCGATATCATCCAGTTTTGCATCCCTAAACTCTGGGCGACCTGGTCTACAGCCTTTAGGTCCTTCCAGCGTAGGCTTGACCGGCTGTTATCGGCTGCTACAGTTGACCCGATATAGTTACTTCTAATTCGCGCTCCACTATTTTAATTGGGTGACGCATGTTGGATCTTCTATTCGCAGACATGGCCACCATGTTCTTTGTCTTACTCTCTTTTATGTGCAGCCCCAGATTTCGTGCCGCCTGCTCGATCTGGATGAAAGCTTTCTGTACAGCTCTTGGGTTTCTACCAACGATGTCAATATCGTCTGCGTAACCCAGTATCTGAATGGACTTATAGAGGATTGTTCCTCTCGCCGTTGCGTCAGAGTCTCGGATCACTTTATCCAACGCCAGGTTGAAGATGACGCAGGCCAGTCCATCCCCTTGTCGGAGCCCGTCATAGATGGTGAATGGGCTTGATAGTGATCCGGATATTTTTACTTGGCTTATAACAATGGACATTTCGTCAATCTACATAGTCGTGACAGCTTATTTGGGATGCAGAATTCTCTCATGGCTTTATAAAGTTCTACTCTGGCTATGTTATCCCTATGATATGGCTTTGAAGTCTATAAAACGATGGTGTCTAGACATTTTTACATCACCTACCTAAGGGTGTAAATCTCATCAGTTGTTGATTTGCCTGGTATGAAGGCGCACTGGTATGGACCAATGATGACTTTAGCGCATAGGGCTATCCTCTCTTGAAGGATTGAGGAGAAAATCCTTTAGGCGGTACTCAACAACGTTATACCACGATAATTGCTGCATGTGTGATAACTCCTTTCTTATGTATGGGGCACAGGATGCCGCTTCGTGAATGATTTTTTACTATTGATCTTTTATGTGAAAGTCAGTTTTTTTGGCTCTACTACTGGTAAGGATGGTTCGATTGGTGCCATTTTTCATATTACCTTTCATTTGGTAGCCCCAAACCTCCTTCAAATCACTTAGATAAATGCATTTTTCCCAAAAAAAAAATCAAAACCATGCATGATCCAGTGATGAGTTGTGAAACTGCAGACATTTTCACGTCTGTAACTTGGCTGAGGGTCACTCTAATGGGTTTTGATAGTTACATCTGTTTCTTGAATAGACAGATCCCTCCCCGGCTGGTGACTGGTGCAGAATTCAATCATCGACGCATATGAGCCCCGGCTTCTTTAGTTGCACATTTACAACCCTTCTCTTCAACTAATACGATACTCTGCTGTCATGCTCTGTTATCATGTTCTTGTAAGATTCTCTATGTTATTATGCTCTGTTATGGTCTGTTATGATACTTTGCTGTTATCACATCCACCAGCATCACCCTGATTTGTTCTGGTTGTTATACAAATACTAATTATTATCCTATACTCGTGTATGGAATTAACCAAAAAGCGATAAGAACTATTTATCCAGATTGGTGAGCCACGCTGTCGGTGCCATGCTCTTATCAGAGCGTGCTGATGGTTTGCTTTGCCACAAGTCAAGGTTTTTTTTTTAATTCTGTCATCAAGTAAAACGTCAGAGTTCATTATCTAGTTCACCACGCAGCTTATGTCCGTCCGTCTGTCTGTCCGCCCATTCGATTTCTCAACGCTCAACGTTAAACTCTATGTACGATTGCATCAAATGGTAGAAACTAGAGAATTAGGTAATGACAAGAGCAATTAATACCTGAATCCGTCCGTTTGTGCTGAGTACGACGTCTCTCGCGCACGAATTCTCGCTTTCGTTAGCATTCGCGCGCAACAACAATTGACGGCTTTTGAATAACTGATGGCGGAGAATAGAACGTCATGCGACATACTCGTATTATCATACTTAAGTACGCCTATGTATTGAGCTCACTAGGCCAACCCAATCGACGACAAAGTCAAGCCAAGTTGAGCTTTAAACGCGCGCCGCGTTGACATTACACCAGCACATTAAATCTTCCACTTTCCCCCTTCTTGCTGCACGTAACCAGATCCAGTTACAGATTTCACTTCTGCTTCTGCTGATGTGCTGGGTGTGTGTGTGTGACTTTGATGCAGTCATTCAGTGATCAGAGTACGCAACCAACCAAAAGTCAACTTGGCTTAAACCAGATCTGGTACGAGTATGACAAGACTGATGGCCGATTCGAATGCCTCTGTGATGGCCTCAAGAACGTGTGATGATGATGTATGCTCCGTGCGTTTTCCGTTTTATTCACTGGCGGCGGTATCTGCAATGCTAGCCAGTTTTTTCTTCTTCTTCTTCTTCGAGTACGCGTAGTACTACTACCACTTTAATCTAGAACGCCGTCTCAAAACGATTTAGCTCAACGGGCCAATTGTGTGAATTCAAGTTTAATCGTATATCGCGCAGCATTTAGACTTACTTTCGAGCGTAAAGGCGCAAACTAAGTAAAGGCAATAAGACAGTAAAATGCCTTTTAATGCGAGATACGTGTGACCGCAGATGTGATGAATCTTTGAAGTTTTTCTTAAGCTGCAGATTAAGCGATATTATGGAGCATTCATTTGAGACACGTTGTGACACGGCTATTAACGCACAATTTGATTTACATTAAGAGATGTATCTAAATGCGAAAAAGTAATTCGTAATACGATTTGGGATAGTTTAGATAGGTAAGTGTAGGATGGAGTTTCTTGATAGAGCCCTAATAAGCGCTAGAGTGCAGCATTTTGATCCCACTGATCATGGTAAACGGTTGTAGATACATAGCAATATTTCTAAGTGAAGCACTTTTTTACTCCACCAAACCAACTATAATAAAACAAAAATACATAAAGGAGAGAAAGGCAACAAGAAAAACATTGCAAGTTCCAGAATATGAAAAGAATTCCAAATGATAGCTATAATACCTAATCCCGGTGAATTTGCGGGCACTTTCTTTTAAATCAACAATGAGACTGGAAGTAGGCTTTATACCACCAATCTTGTCAACAATATTGAAGAAAGGGGTTGCTACACTCTGATCATTAGCTAGGGTTTCGGCGACAAAATAACTACAGCAAATCGACAACGTGATAAACACAATTTAATAGACCTTGACGAAAAAATGTATTGACGTGGCAAACACTTTCGGACCAAACATGGTCCAGACTCAAAAACTATATCTAACTGGTTTTCTTTTTCCCGACTTTGAGCAAATGCGTATAGGAATAGGTTCGAATCTCATCCTCGTCATATTTGGCTCTACAGCCGGTCCCGATTGCAAGCCTATGCCACCCAGTTTGACATTGCTAAACTCTGCGCGTCTACGTCCTTTCAGCTTGGCCTGCCTCGCTGTTGCGTGCAACCCTCGCAAAGAACTTTCCGAGGACGATTCTTTTCGCTCATGTGAGCTAGGTGCTCTGCCCACTGGAGCCCACCCACCCCAGTGGGGTCCACCTGCAGCATAAAATCGTATCCTGTAATGGTGCAGGACTTGAACACGGGATATTAGTCAATGGCCGCGGGTACTTAGGGTATGCTCTTAATGGGCAATTTCTTCGTACTTTGCGACCAGAAGTTGGCTACTGGTACTTAGAATAACCTTATGGGCGAATTTTCGTATTTGGTAGCTCATTTCGTACACAAAGCGATAGAGGGAAGGGCCTGGGAAAGTTTCTATCCCAGGCGAACTAGGAGATAGCAGTAATCCTAGTGAAAAATGATAGGGTTCGAGGTTCCGGAAGATGATTTGCCAGAGATGGTTTTCTCCTTCGCAAAAAGGCAATCACTCCGAAGGAACTAAGTCCCTTGATGTCAGACCTCACCAAGGTCGCGTTGGTACCGCGGGAGTTGTCCGTGCCCACAGATAATAAGGTTGACCGTAATGTTGACCGGTCTGAGGACAACTGTTGTTGAGGACCCAGCTCGTTCTGGGGATCAACGCGGGGGCTTATGGTTTACTCTCGAAGAGAGGGCTGCTAACTGAGAGTAGTTCAAGAGCATGCTTAATGGTGAAAGCTAGGCAAGCAAGGTTCGTTCTAATTTACGAATAATGGAGCCTACCCAGATTTATTCGCTTCACAATGTCGACATCGCCGTAACGCTCGTATATCTCGTCAGGACCATCGACCAACAATACTCCTTAAGACTTTCCTCACGAACGCATCTAAGAGGTCACAACGCTTTTTGATAAGTTCCCAAAATTTAAGTCCACATATAAGTACTTATTATACACCAGCAGCTGGGATTCCTGGATTTGAAGAGTCTCGACTGACTATAGTTGATACTTAATACTTTGCTTATAACATTGCTCATAGTCATTACGAAACCTCTCCTTGCTTAGGATATCGTCTTAACAAACTGAACCTGTACCCGGTGACAGTGTGCAGCCTCTGTCTGGAAGTGAAGAAAACTACGGTGCCTGCCTCTAAGTCGGATGAGATAAGACGAAGAGTCTTTCACGAGGAGAACCTTACTCCAGCAGAGCTTATTAGCTTATAGTAATAGTCATACATAACAGTTAATAAGAGCGCCATTGGTACCATGGCTCTTTTAAGGCCGCAGTGTCGGCTACTATAAAGGGCGCACTTCAAAAAAGTGCATTGTTGCGACAAATCGGTGGGAGTATAACATTAGCATCTGTAAGCAACTCCTTCTTTTGAGACTGGTTGGACGACTGGATCCTAACCCTTGAGACTCAAGTGAAATGTAAAATGAAATGTTTTGACCACAGCTCATTGTGTTGCCTGGCGGAGAGCATGGACATCGGGGTTAGTTATATGCCGTGGCACCCAGTTGCGATGCGAAGGGCTGTATTTTGGCTGGATTGGATAGCGTTCCAGTATGTGTGACTTTAAAATGTCGTCCAAATGGGGGCAGAGTAGTTAATAATTGAACGGCCAATAGCTTTGTACGTCGTAATAAGGACTTCTTTGTCCTTACCCCATGCGGTTCCGGCTAGGGCTCTTAGAACCCTATTACGACTGTTTTTTTGTGTGCCTACAGAAGGTAAGGAGGTATGACTCCTAAAATATTGGGCTTATTAACTGTAGGGATGGTTTCATTGTTGATACGAATGACAGGTGATAGCCTGACTTGAGGTGAACAGCGTAGCAGATGATTTTTGGAAATCGAGGTGGAGTTTCTTTTTTTTAAAGAATTTAGATAGCTCTGGCAGGTAGGAGTTTATCGTTTATTTGTAACCTCGTTTACATCTACACCGGAGGCAGAAACAAATTATCGGCGTAAGTGATCAATTTAAAGTGAGTGGGGATCATCGAGACTTAGGGATTAAATAAGATGGGAGAGAGATCCGACTCCCATCTTAGGTTTCCGATGCTTTGAGCAGGCATTTCTGAATTCCACATATGCGCTCATGCCAATTATATAAGCTGAAAAGAACCTTTTAATAGAGTCGGGGAGAGTGCAACCGAGTATGTCCTGTAGGAGGATGGAGTGGTCAACTGTGTCGAAAACCTTCAAAAAATCGAGTGCCATGACAGCCCGTGCGCCAGTGCGGACGATGGTGGTTTAGACCGTCCGCGATGGGAGTCGTCAGCTCCCGTTAAGTCAGTTGTAGTGCAATTCGCAATTCTAAAGCCATGTTTGTGGGTGGCGAGACTCAAATGTTGATGGAGCCTGAAAAGGAGGAGGGTCTCCAAAATTTAGGCTATAGAAGAATGCAACAAAATTGGTCCTTCATGGGCGGGGGAGAAGGAGGGTCTCTAAAATGTTGGCCACAAGAAAAAGCAGCGAAATTAGTCTACAAGACGATCCTTCGTAGGCGGGTTTGCCATGTTTTAATTCCGGACCTATCCTGGCAATTTTCCATACTTTTGGTATGGTGAACTTTTCCGTGGTTATGTTGAAGATATTTGTTATAAATATAATCTAGGATAGAGTTTTGTAGCTTCTTCAACATAAACCTTCAAACGACGATTTGTTCTACGCACCGAAAGAGCCCCAATCCAGCAACAGGTTTGAAATTGGATTGCTTTGATTCACTTCTTTCATTTTCTTTATTTCCTCCAGTGTACTTCAGTACACAAAGCGGATGTTTCATCAGAGATCGGAGATTTTGTAAGTTCCTGTAGTGTCATTGTCGCTCTGAACACGGCGCTTACGTCCGTACCAAAGTAACGTGTTAAATGAACTTGAAAATTGGTTCTCTTATATATACATATAAGTACATAACAACTATTTACTAAAAGAAAAAATCACAGCTTGACAAAATAAACCACAGCGTTGCGGTTGCTCATTGTGTGAACGCAACTCGTACGCTGTCTCCACCGACTGTTGGCGTACAACGTGACAACGGAAACGACTGAGTCTGAGCATTCAAAAAAAAAACACTTGTCATTATTATCATTATTATGAAATTCTTCCAAATACCTATACCCAAATACGATTTAACAAAAACTAAATCTTTTCTGTGACTTCGTTTTGCGATTGCAAAATTTCACGGAGGCATTGGGAACGTTGATAATTATTATCGACGGCAAATGCCGATCTAGAGCGGTCGGGCTGCGGTCTGTCTTATCTGGACACTTGGGCAGGGGTTGGGAAATTAATTAACTAATTACGAGACACTGAAGTGAAGATTGTTGGTGACGTGCTGCGTGCGAGTACATGAATGCGGGCCCAAAGTCACGTAGGTGATAACGCGGTTCCACAAAAAATATCTCATTGTTCTTCTGCGATTCGCCCATATCATGTTATTGCTGAACTTTGTTGTGGTGTTTTTATTTTCATTGGCATCAAGGAGGGGAGCCAATTTGTTAACTTGGTCTTCAAAATTGCCAATGGGAGTTTGTAATCTGACACCAATTGTAAATAAAAATAAAAGAATAAAAGAACATTTGACGAGACTTAACGCAGAAGAAGCATTCTGTAAACAATGACCAGTTTCTGTTAAAGAAAATACAGAAAAGTTAATGAAACTAAATACATAATTATGTCAAATTAAATAGAAAATAATAATAAATTTTTAATATAATGAGAAAGCGAGCTAATAATGCATTGTGATCCAGTTCTGAGCTTTGTTTAAAGTTTCAAGTGGCTAGCTCATCAGCAAGTTTGTTTAAAATCAATAACGAAATTTGTACCGAACAGACAAGAAAAGCGAGTTAATAAAAATGTTTTAAAACATTATTACAAAATGAATTATTAGCTATTTATTAAAAACTTTTATTTAACTTGCTGGCACCGTGGCTCAGTGGAAATGCACAAGGCTGCTGAGCAGGAGGTTCGTGGTTCGAGTCCCAGTAACACCAAAAACATTTTTCACGGTGTAGTGCCAAACGTTCCGAGAGTAATAACTTGTTACGGAAAGTTTCTCAACTCGCCACGACCATCCACGCCTCGGCATACATCCGCGGCGATGACGACAACATTCCGCCCATCGAAGTCCAGAAGCTCATACAATACTGTCAGGATAACAACCGACAATATATAATAGTTTGTGACGTAAATGCGCATCACATTGTCTGCGGCAGTAGTGACATCAACAGAAGGGGTGCGTGTCTTTTAGAATATCTCATTAGTAGTAATGTAGAAATTGTAAATAAAGGCTCGAAACTCATATTCATAAATGTGATTCGCGAAGAGGTACTTGACCTTACACTCGCCAGTCCATTTATTACTTGTTCGTCGTAAACTGGCATGTGTCCGATGAAGCCTCTTTGTCTGACCATCAACACATAAGGTTTGGAAGATTGGCACATGCTTCCTCAATATACGATACCAAGTCTACAGACTGGAATATCTATAGGGGTCTTGTCCTTTCCAAGATAGATATGCTTCCTTCACCTATCGAGTCCATTGGAGACCTAGATGAGGCAGCTTATCAGTTAAATGATCTGTTGGTTAGGCTGGCTGGCCAAGTTTAGGAAGAAAGATAGAAAGCTTTTCAACACTGCTTAACGCATGAGGAGCTGGACCAATACAGGTTCGCCCTTACGGAATATAACTCAAAACAAAACATTGCTGATATGTCAGTAGATATGTCAGTAAGGATCAGACAGATTGTGTAGGCTTACTGAAAAAGACAAACGGTAACTACACGTCGGACTGTGTGGACACAATTAGAACGTAACTTCAAGCTTATTTCCTCGGTTAGTCTGCTTATGTTTTACACAGATACCCTAATGCTCCTAATCATAGGGCCCGCATTTAGTCCAGATAAGTTTAAATGGGCAATAGGCTCCTTCCAACCATTTAAAGCCCCCGACGGTGATGGCATTTTTCCAGCGCTCGTACAGATGTCAATCCATCCCATCCTGCCGGGTTTGATTGCTTTATTTAGAGCCAGCTACAATTGTGATCACATTCCGTTTACCTGGAGAAAGGTAAACGTAATATTTATCCCTAAGCCAGGCAATAGGCAATATAAGTCTAACGTCATTTGTTCTCAAAATTATGGAACGACTTATTGATGTTCATATCAGAGCCTGACTAGATACGTCTAGCCCTTACCACCAAAGTCAGTATGCATACAGAAACTGTAAAAGCAAAGAGGAAGCCCTTTACTATCTACTTAAAAAGATAGAAGGAACTTTTCGTTCCTAAGAAATAGCGCGGTGTGCTTTCCTTGACATTGAGGGTGCTTTCGATAACACAGGTTACGACTCAATAGCAACAGCAATCGAGGACTCGGCCAACCAATGGATAATGGCCATGCTTGAAAGTCGAGTTATCACTACCTTTTTTTCGCGTAGGCTTAAAGGGGTTCGCACCCTTATAATGCTCGGCTATATGCTTGGCACAGCGTGGGCGTTAAGGAAAAGGAGGAGAAAATAGAAGATGTCTATGAGCTTGTGTTTTGAATGTCTGTGGATAATATTGATGTGGGAAGACAGAGCTTGGCACATACGTTTTGTACGGCTGAAGATCGAATCCCTGAATTTAACTGTACGTCTGAAGATGGGCTTGAGGATAAACTGATGAGCATTTAGAGCGCCACGAGTATTGCGATTGATTGAAGGAGAGGTGGCATGCAGCTGGCTATTTCTCTTGAGCACCGCTGGTAGAAGAAGGGGTAGTGTCTGCGTCGGTGACCGCAGCTAAGGGCTGTCCACAAGGAGGTGTCCTTTCTTCCCTTCTGTGGTCAATCGCCATAGACAACCTTCTAGCCGATCTACACAGATCAGGCTACATCGCCATTGGCTAATTTTCATCAGGAAGACGGCTGCTAGATGCGCTCTTAAGCTGCAACTATAATACGGGTACAAAACCAGGTGACTATGTAGGACTTCTGAAAGTTCTTGACTCAATTCCCGAAAGAGACATGTTTTGTACTATCCCCGACACCATGGTCACGGAATACTGTTTCGGAAGAAAATTTAAGGTAACAATATTGGACCGTGAAATCTGGTTTATTGGTTTTCCAGCACGGGACGCTAAAGGTCTGGTTTGGTACACAGACGGATCGAAGATGGTCTCTGGAGTCGGTGCTGGTGCTTTCGGACACAACACCAAAGTCTCGATACCAATGGGTATAAATCCCACGGTTTTTCAGGCGGAACTCCATGACATTGAGGTCTGCGCTATGAATTAATCTTAATAAGGGTATTATCGGCGCTACGATTTATATCTTTTCAGATAGTCAGACAGCACTGAAAGCGTTATCGTCCACCATTATGGACTCAAAGTCATTTAAATGCACAGCAATCTCTAGCAAGTCATAAAAGGGTGAAGCTATGTTGGGTATTGCAGGCAACAAGTATGCAGATGGACTAGCCAGCCTGGCCTAGCCTTGATCGGAAGCTGCGTTCTTAGGACCGGAACCTTACTGTGCATGATTAAGAAGTGGGGAAAAAACTTCGTCTAGAACATTGGGATAATATCCCAGAGCTTCAGACAATCCAAAGGATTCATCAGCCCTTTTTCCTATAAAGAAATCCTTTATCTAGACAAGGATAGCATCATAAAGCTGGTGAGCTTTCTCACAGGACACTGTGACTTGCGATATCACCTTAGCAGAATTAGTGTAGGTTCTGCTCGGAAGATGATGAATCATCCACTCCCTCCTGAAAAACTGCAATTTTGTCAATAAAATGATAAAAAGGTAATTTTGAATCTTAAGTTTTTTAAATATTTGGCTTGTATTTCATATTTCTGTCTTTTGTTTGATTTTTCTTTTTTTTTTTTGTTTTTTTTTAAATTTTTCAATTTTTTTTTTCAGTTTTTTTTCAAGATTTTTATCATTTCAAGGTTAATTTTTTATTTTTTTAAAGTTTTACGTTTTTTTGTAATTTTTAGTCTTCTTCTTTTGTTCTCTAAACTCCTTTATAAAAGAAGTTTAGGTAATTTTTTGGAATTGAATTTTTCTGCTAAAAGTTACAGCTGAATATTCCAAACAAAGAAACATTATTCTGTGTTGAGCCAACACACTTCTCCACCACTTTGTTTCTCCAAACTCTAGGTACGGCTGCCGGTCGATCGATTATGCCTCAATGTGATGGTGGTGGATAATTTTTCAAAACATTACGTCGCACCACTCCTTCCAATTGGTTTGTCACAGCATTCCGTCCACGTGCTTTTGCAGACCCCATCACAATCATAATGCAGCGCAAAGGAGACATTTCTCAATTGTCCCGCAGTTGTTCACTTCAGAGTCTCGAAAGAGTAACCAAATCAGCCCCGAAAAATATGTTCACGGAATCCTCCAGAGGTGATCCGTTTCCACACCAACGACTGCATGGTATCATCCCATATCGACATCGCTATCAACAGCATCGCACTCCATGTCATCATCATCAGAGAACACAACATCAACTGGACAATACATGTAGAATGGTTTTTGCTCCTTCAGCCAGGAATCGTAGAAAACATCCTCAGCAAGTATACGCTCCGTGTGATTTTTGCGCAGCAATGATCGCAACAGAAAACGCACCGATTTGCTGAGTGAGTTGGGAATCTGGACATGGCAATGACGTATAATGGTGATCAAGTTGCAATTGTTCTTCTCGTAGAATGGATATTGTCCGACGAGCATTGTATAGAGGATGACACCGAGCGACCACATGTCAGCCGGTTTACCATTATATGTCGGATTTGGACACAACAACTCTGGTGCGGTATACAGTGGACATCCGATTTTATCACTTAGTGTATCATCGTTTTGATCATCCAAAATCATGGAACCTTCAAGCGATTCGTACTGGAGTTTTGTTCTGGAAATAGAAAAGAAGACATTTATTAGTTACAGTTTCAAATGCTCTGCGAAAAAAAGATTTTATATTTGAAGTAAAAAAAAATAAATAAAAAGAAAATGTTACCCACATTAATTATGAAAGAGGAAAACCATTAACATAATCGCGCCGCCCGCTGTTAATTGAGCAATAAATAAGCAATCATCCGGCAGAAGGTTAACCCAATAGAAAAAGCATTGGTCCGAATAATTAACTCGTGTGAGTAGGTAGCAAGCAAACCGCCCAATCGCGAGATATTATCATCAGTTAGCAAGCGCCGTCCATTCATTCGTAACTAAACGATGACGTCGGCATGATATCAATTGACACACACACACAAAAACACGTTAGCTCAGACTATTGGCCTATATTAGCCCTTTTAAAAAAAAATTAAAACACGCTGTCTTCTTATACTGTTGCGTACATAAATTGAAAACATGCTGTGATCTCTCTCATTGTGCCATATCAGGGAGCCTACCAAACCAGCACGTACACACAAAACAATGCTGATTGTGCGACGCCGCTGTTATCTTAACATACCATATTCAAACATAAATCGAACGAGATCACTTCAATAAAAAAAAACCGACGACGACAAGGTGTTAGGAAGAGGTTGCTTCTCCATAAATGTTAAACACCGCACTATCATAGCAAAAAATTGGAATCTCTGTTGCGAGTATGCATTGTTATAATGTGACTTACATAACATAGACTATAGAGGGCAGAGCTTTGGTGCAACACGAATAGAAACATGCTTTCCGGTAAAACTCAACTACAATTCAATTTGTCGTAATGTGGCAAGTGCGCAAGAGAAGAAGCAGCAACAGCAACAATAAAATTACAAAAGCCTCGAACTGACCCTGATACCTTAATGTGGGTATAAAGAAATTGCGACAAGCGACAAGAAAAAAAAATACACCACACTAACAAGCAATTGACCTCGGCCGGTAGCTCAGCACTCGACCGACGTACAAATTCATCGCGAACGGAAGTATGTACATACAACATGAAGAGAGAAGGAGAGAAATAGCCAACGTCACGATTCACGATGATCGCGATTGTGAAAATTTGAATTTGGAGTTCGTTTTTTATAGTGTGGACATCACTCACACAACGTTGCCATCTCGAATTTATTTTATTTACTAAAATAATTTTTTATCATGTGGTGCAGTCACCCGAGAATATGAAAATTCGTAACTATTGTAGGTATATGCATGAAGATATGTAAAATTATATCTCTTGTGATGAGTCGAACAAACATCAAAGACAAATTTCAAAGATCAGAGTCAGGGTCAATTTTTATTAAAACATTGACCGAGAGAACTCAAAGCTAATCAAAATTAAAAATTATTGTTTCACACTAATTATTGCCGAGGTTGCCACACAGCGGCAGACGGCCAATGAATATTACTCAACAGTGTACAGTGTGTGAAGCACTGTGAAGAGCACGCACACAGGCATGAGCACTATGAAGAAACAAAGCTGCTACTCTCTGCGATGAGTACTACACGACACTCGTACTCGAATGTACATCTGCGTCATCGTCTAACTGGCTATAGAAACGATAGAAACGATAGAAACATAACACACGACGTGGTGCGTCGTCACAATTTAAAAGAAAGCAAAAATTGGAATGCAAATATGTAGCAGCATAACAATGCGTAATTCTTTTAGTCAACGTCGTAAATTTTGTTGTAACTACAATATATTATTTCTCAGTTGTTGTTGTTTGTTACATTTCGACTCTCTCCAGTATATAAAAAAAAACTGCCACTAGAAACTATGAAAAAGGAAAAGAAAACAAAGAAAGCGAAAACCAACGAATTTGCATCACGAAAGCGAGATATAAATTTGCATAACAAAACAAAATCGATGAAAAGTTTGATAAAAGCAAACAATGTGAGAAGGAACTGCTAAGCAGCTATGATCTCAATACCTCTTTAACTTGACTTGTGGCGACGACTTGTAATCGATTCCATATCGATAATCAAAATAGACAAGGTGGTAACATTTTTGTGTTACAATGGAAACAATTGGTGTTACTGTTCATGATGCCAAAGTGCAGAGAGCAATGCAAATCGCTATTATTACCGTCACGCATGAGCGTACACAATCGTCGTTAACTCCCGACAGACACCAATAATGAGAATGTCATTTATTTGATATTAAAATTGAAGAAGAATTTTGTGTTAAACAATAGATATGGAATTTTCGCATTGATTTAAATGTAAACAGCCTAGCTCAACGATTAGCCTGAAAAAAAAGCGAGTCGAACGTTCGATTTATTCACTTAAAAATTTCATTCGCTTATATTTGACAAAATAAAAGAAAATTTGATGAAAAGTATCAATTGAGTCAATCAAATAAAGAACGATTAGAAAACATCTATAAATTGTTATTCCTATGTCAAATATAAGCGAATGAAAATTTTTAGTGACAGTCGAACGTTCGACTCGCTAACCATAATAGGAGTGTTAAACGACTGAATTCTGACATCTACCACACTGAACACTCATTAGGTCTGTTCCAGTACTTTTTGCAGTAAAAATTAGCAAAACTGGTAAATGACATCAAATCTCTCAAAGAGAGCAAAAGCACACAAAAAAGTACGGGAACGCATAAGTCAACAAAATTGTTAGCTTGGTAGAAACTGTCAAAATCGTGTGGCTTTCTTTTGAAAGAAAAAGTGCAAAAATACTGCAGTTATTTTCACAGAAGTTCACTCGATTTTTTGCTTATGTTACAACGTTTGTGCGTTAATTTGGAAGATGATTTTTACAAATATATAAGTTTTTATTAATATTACACCACACTAGACAATAATTATTGTAAATTTCCAGTGTTTAAGAATTTTGATTGCCAACATTTATGCCACCCACCCATCATCAAGTGCAACAGCAATTATCAATCCTTCGGAATTTCAAGTTTTTTGCGTGTTCTGCGTTTCTGCAATTGGAAGTTTTTGCAACAACACTGCAACGTGCTTAAAGTGCAATTTTCAAGGCCTCGCTATGCAACAACAACAACAGCGATGAACCAACAAAAACAATAGCAATTTTCAACAAATTAGTAAACTGCTGCTCTTGCGAAAATGGCATACTTACTTAGCACATTAACTGCTTACGAAACCTAAAGGCACCAACACGACAACAGAAGTTTATTATTAAGGTAGCAATGGTTCTGTGTGCTGTCGGTCAGTCAATAAGAATTTATTCATACGAGTGCAATATTTCACCATGTTACATCACCAACCATCCACCTACGTCACCAGTTACTGCTTTGGCGGCTGCATGTGCATTTTTCACCGACTTGTTGCAATGGCAATGGCATACACTACACAGGCGCCTGCAGAAATTGCGTTATTTGTACAAAAATGCATACACCAAAGAGCAACAAATAATTCTTGCATCGTAGACCATGTGGCAATTACCTCTTTCATAGTTGTTGCCGCAAATAACCTGCGCGAGAAATATTGCACCACCCAACGCCAAGCCCACCAAACAAAATCCAAGAGCATGGCTCTATAGAGTGGAACATCACCCAACACATGAGTAGAAATAGCAACAAGTACTCTTGGAAGTGATAAAGTCGCTCTGTCTGCTGTTTGGAGTTGTAACTTGTAACTCAGTGCCCCAACTCACTCTCTTAGAAAAACAAAAAAACTCATTCGAAATTGAACGAGTACATTGAGTACGAGTACTATAATGACGTCGTCCTCGTCGTTCAATGATATTTTTCGTTTGTTCACAGCTAACCCAAAAAAAAAAACAAAAAAGTTGTTGATTGTTGCCCAATTCCAATTTTTGTGTGTTTGCCGTAATAAGTAAAATGAATTGAGTTCGTTGCTGGCTGGCTGGCGTTGGAAGATTTCGACAGACCCAGCCGTTCTGTCATCGTCGCCATTGCACAGCACTACCAGTGTCCGACAACACACGGCGAACAAGTTTCTCGTCTGTTGCAAAATCCCAACGGCGACGACGACGCTCGACAACAACGTTTTTAGGAAATGTGTGTAACGTGTGTAAAATAAAATCAACAAAAAAATGTCGAATTGGAGTTACAAAATCAAGCTGATTGGATTGGATTCGATTCTAAATAGGAGGGCGGTCGTAAATACGCTCCATGCGAATATACATTTTGTAATCTTATCACTTAGAACTAAAAAAAAAAGAAATTTGTGTCTTCAACTCACCTCTCTGCATCAACAAAAAAGAATCTCTTCAACTTGAGATCCCTCAGTATAATCCCATTGCGATGGCACACCTGCACCGTTTGGCAAATCTGATGGAACAGTGCACGAGCTTCTGATTCTTTTAATCGCCGCTTATTCCTGATGTACGTGTGTAAATCCTCATAAACAGGCTGGCTACCGTTTTCTACTCCTTCTCCAGCTCCCTCGGGTATAATCACGTAGGTTCGATTCTTTGACAGTGGAACAATATCACGTACACGTCGAATTAAATTATGGCCAAATATATAACTCGAACAGCCATCGGTGTCCTGAAGCAAATTGAAATAGGCCAATTGCACTTTGTGAAATGGTTCATTGATGATTTTGCACAGGAAATTCTCCTCGGTGTACACATCCAAACACTTGAGATTCGACGAGGACAAATCAATCAGATGACGATATGACGCTGGAGACTTTGAAGCGGCCAATGCTGCTGCTGGATTGTTGCTCGATGATAGCAGATAGCGATCCTTGAGAAGATTTAAATGTTCAGTTTCACCAGCCGATTCAATGCGTAAGGCATGAATGTCACAACCACCGGGGGAACGTAATTGCTCGCGGATTTTCTTTAGAATCACCGCATCAAGGAAGTCCTTCTTGGGTGTTGATAAATTGGAGGAAGCTGCTGCTGATGAGGATGTTACGGCAGGTGATGATGCGCTCTGGTTTACCACAGACGTTGGATCTGGTGATGACGGTGGCGAAGAAGTGGAAAAGTTTATTTTCGCTGCAGATGCTGTAGCTGAAGATGAGCCATTGGTCAAAGTGGACATTGGATAATCATTTGAATGCACTGTTGCTGCCGATGAAGTTGTTACCACTGATGTATTGTGGTTGGTAGTTGCAGTTGTACTTGAATTCATTGTTATTCTTATAAATTCTAATTTCTAATTTTAATAAATATTTCTTTTTAAATAAAAAACAGAATGCGCTTGCTTGTGTTTTTTTTTTAATTGTCAGCCTTTTTGTATTGCACACGACTAGGATGTGTTATTTTTATTTGCGTATGACAGTTTCGTATTAAAAATCGCACTTTACGCAATTTAATTTTTTATTGCAAAACTCTGTTAAATTTTTGTATTAAATCACAGACTTAACGAAAAATTTGTTCGTTCTATATTCCTCCTCTGGAAAACACGCGCACTTATCACGACTATGTTGCGGTTTGCCTTTGCACGTACACCAACAAAATATCCGTACTCACGTCCGCAACGGTAGACCTAACAAACTCAACTGATTTTTGATTTAAATTGAAATTTACAATATCAACTCTTGTGATCGTGTCTGACTCTACTGCCACTACGTTTGCTGTGCACAGTGCAGCTGAAGTATTTTACGAGTTTATATTTTTTGCTCTTTCAACTTTACCAACATGGCAGAAGGCAGATTGGCAGGCAACAAGCAACAATTTAACGTCACACTTGATACGACGTCGTACTCTACTTGGAGTGCTATGCGCACGACAAGAGAGAGAGAGAGTATATCATCATTGAGTTTTCCGTTCCCCTCTGGTGAAAATGTTTAAATTGTTTTGTTGCTTGTTTTTGCGCAGCAAGATCACGTTGCTTAAGCTAAAATACCAGGGTTAGAGCAGAGCAGAGTACTTTGATCTGTATTCTATGGTGGGCGTCGTGGCAACAACGATATTTTGCAATGCTCATCACTTGAATTCAGATATGTTTTGAGCACGTCACAGCGATTAAAATGTTCAAATTCTACTATAAACATTATTCTCTTTCGTATTGATATTTAAGAGGAATTGATTTTATTTGTTTATTTCTCTCTATTATTACAAACGACAACGACAGTGTTCAGTATTTTTCTCTAATGGTAGTTAGTGACCTACCAACTTTTGCTCATAAAGTGGAGTAGATTTTAAAGTTTGAAGAACATCATGAGATTTTATTCAGCTTACCGTGTCTTCTGCTGATGTATGTACCTATTAAATGTATTATCAAAAGTGATCATCTCTTCAGATTATGTTGTATTATTTCAAAGAAATTGTCTTTTAATTTATGCCATATAGTTAATTTATTTTCAATTTTACTTCTTTAAAAAAAACCAATTCAATTTTATTGAAAAAGTTAAAGGTACCCCAAAATCTAGAGCTTAAAAAAAATAAAATTCTGGGCATAAGAATCGAAAGTCTGATTTCCCAATTTCCCATTTTAAAAAATTTAACCGAATTTTCTTTAAATTTTATACACGTGTGTATCTACGACGAACAACACTTTTAACACTCTTTTCCTAGTAAAAGGAAGTATAGTTATCATGAAAATTTTCGATCTCGGGATTTTTGCAGATTTACCCATATCTCCTGAGTCAGAAAAATCGAAAAAAGAATCTCTGTCTGTCT
The DNA here is from genome assembly GCA_947095585.1 of Nephrocerus scutellatus. NCBI lineage: Eukaryota > Metazoa > Arthropoda > Insecta > Diptera > Pipunculidae > Nephrocerus > Nephrocerus scutellatus. Next base: position 92,076,640 of record OX352765.1, on the reverse strand, counting down.
GCCTGTGTCCACAGCCCAGACGGTTGAAATTATCGGGATGAAAATTCATATTTAAGCTTTTCACATAAATTATGAGGGGCCAGATGATTTTGACGGAAATCTGACAGCCGGAAGTGACAGTTTATTTAGACAGTTTTTCCAGATTTTGCAAATAACTCAAAAAGTATAGCCCTTAGGAGAAATCTGTTAAGTGCAAAAGAAATTTTAACAAAAAGCAAAAAAAAAATTTAAAAACAAATTAATATACATTTACTGAAGATCAGAGCTTACTACTACGCACAATACTAAACGTTTTAAATTAAAAATGTGCTTTTATTACTTAACATGTTAATAATTAAAACTACGTTCTTCTATTGCATTTTTTTTTATATATTAAATATACTGGATTTTGAGTCCAAGATTATTATCTATTGTATGTACATACAAGAAAATTTACTCCATTAGCAGTATAACAAAAACTTTAATTCCGATGAGTCGAAGCACAACACTGGTACAAATGACAGAAATCAAAAGAGATATTTTTCTGTAGCACTTATCGGTGCCTAGTATGCAGTCAACGAGTAAGATCTTAAATTTAAAATTTTGTCGATTTCTCTCGTTGGGTTTTATTTCTCTCAACTTTTTTATATTATATTTGTTTGAGCAAAACATGCCGCTGAATGCTGATCTGATATTTGAAAATGAGAGTACTTTGAGCAGATCAGGTAGCGAAAGAGACAGAGCACGTTGTTTCTTGTTTGTACAGTTGCGTTCGTGTGAATATACTGAGCATGTGCATGAGTATCAAACTCTATTGTTGTTTTTTTCTTTTTAAAATATTCCTCTTTACATTTTGTTGTTGTTGTGTTAGTTTTTAAAAGAAAACGGCAAATTGCAGAGCGTCGTTTTCGTATAGAGCAGATCGTATGTTTTTCAGACCGTTCGTTCTGGTACAGTTGTGTAATTTACTCGAGTAAATTGTGAAACACGACACGCTGTCTTCAGTCTTTTTTTGTAGAAACATTTTCAATCGCCTTAAGAACTAAGAAGAGAGTTTAGTTTTTCTTGAAACATGGATGGCTAGATTTTAATACTGAGCACTTTATGTTTAGTTTCATTTTGTAGACACATTTGTTTTAAAGAGCAAAATGCATACATTTACTTTTATGTCATCTAAAGTCTAAAACAAAGATGCAACAGTAACTGAACGTTCAAAATCTGAACCCGAAAAACGTTGTTGTACTTGCGCAGGTGCACTTTAAATTTTTTTGATTATAAATTGTGTGTCATTATCCTAGAAAGCACATTTCTTTTTTCAAATTTTTAAAGTTGATGAACGGCTAAAGATGAGCTACTGTATGTACACTGTTCATTTAATTTTACGTTAAATGGCGTTTTTTAATGCTTCCACATTTGTCATACATACATAGATTTTAATCTCACTGAATCTTTTTCACCCTGCTTATTGATGTATTCACTTTAAATTTCAATCATCCTCGGAAATATTCTTAAAAAACTGATTTCATCACAAAGAGATGGTACAAAGGTACCTATCTAGTTTGTTTTAAAACCAATCTATTTTGCTGTTATACGTGCACACATTGGCTGACGTCAGCTAGTTAGTCAGTGCTCAGTTATGTCATTTGATTTTTTGTGAAATACCGCGTTGCAAAATATTGTGTAATTCATCATAAAAACATAAAAATACTGCATTGCACAATTCGTAGGTATTTCTTGCTCTTTAAGTGACTTAGGTCCGTAAAAACGCTGAGTGGAAGAATGTGTAGAAAACACGGCTCCGGGGTTTTCGGTACTCCTTTTTTTATTTTTCTTGGTGTTGTGCAATGGCATAGAGCAAACGTAAGTTGTAATAGTGAGGAACAGAATAATTTTATATGGATTTTTCTCTTTTTAAATTCTCTATATTAACTTCGTGTGCTTCGAGGGGGGGGGGGGCTCCTATACAAATTATTTTTGGTTGTTGGAGAATTCACATGAAACATTTAAATCTTTATGAGTTGGTTTTAATGTTTAAAAATGTGTAATTTTTTGAGAATATCTTTATATTAACTAATACATCTGATTTTAGTATTCCTTGGGCATTTATCTGTGCTTCAAGAACACAGTTAGGCTTTCTGTAGAGAGAGTTTTGCAGAGGAACAAGTTCGAATTTCACTGTCTTTTTATTTAACTTGAATTTCTTGACCCCTGTTTGTAGGTATTTTCGACTTCTTTGAGGTCCTTACCACCACCACCTTTCATACAACCTTGCGACTTAAAATTTTGTGAGTGTCTAAGTCCGTAAGTAAAATATAATTTTTTATATTCCGCGTGTGACGTGTTTCGCGTTTCGCATCTGGTGCGTGTGATGGGTGGAATTTTTTGATTTCGACTTATTTGAGGTCATTTGAAACCACCTTTCACAAGACCTAGAGAGCTGAAATGTTGTGAGTGTGAAAGAAAACAGCCCGGTTTCTTTTATTTAACTGAACATACAACGAAAAATTTCAAATGTGCTATTAAACACCTCCCAAATATGCGCTTTCACCAATTTTACTATTGCAAAGAGTACAAGTATGTAGGTGTAATAAAAAAGAATACAAAAAAAAAAGCTTTCATTTCGTTATTCGATTTCTTTAACACTTTCACTGCTTTTTGCTCCTCTTTACTCTTAATGTTTATTGCTCTTCATATTGGCTGGAGCAACACATTTGAAACAGACAATAACCCATAGTTTTTCTCTACTATGCAGATTGCATTAACACAACATTTCGAAATTACAACAAGTTCCTAGCTAGCATTCGAAGCAATCGCTTGTTCTTCGGAGATATGAACATACAATTTACATCTGTCATTTGAAAAGTACACTCAAAAAGATCACAGTAAACACACATAGTTACAAACTGCATATCTGAGCTGCAAGTGCAACTGCAACAGCAGCACCAAAAACATATGAAACTGTAAAGTTGTCGTTTTCGTGGACTCGAGTCGCTTCGAGTATAGCCGAAGCTGAACGAACTGTTGCATTTGCTTGGGAAAATTCCGTGAGCTGACGCAAGATGCAAAGTGATTATAGAACCATTTGAAAGAGACAAGATATTCAAAGAGTGTTTGCATATGATACCTTGGTACTCATGGGTCATGGGTATGCAGTTTCAATAGAAATTTGAAGAGAATAGAGAGAGTCTCGTCTACGCATTGTATTAGTTGCAGTTTTCTGCATAAAATGGTTTAGGCTTTGATTGGGAGAGAAATCGAGAATATGCTATCGCTATATAAGTTGTTGCTTTTTGCCCATGTGTATGGGTGAGTTGTACTCATGTTTCAATAACTGAATCGCTTGGTTCAATTGTGTTTTAAGGCAACAAAGAATATAAACATTGAAGATTGTCGTTAATGATCCGTAACGATAACTTTTAAAATTTCAAAATTATTTTTCAAATAACGGAAATGTTGCGTTTGTCTTCGGTAACTCCTAGATGTTGCAAATAAACTGGGTTGCTAGGCCATTTTTCGAAGCACTCTGCTAAGAGCACCATTCTCCACTGTCTGCCAGCACAGCAGTAGTCGACTGCATACTGTTTTTTGTTTATTTTCTTTATATCTTAGAGTCGGTTTTCATGTTTTACCACTGAAACTCAATAAGGCTTAAGTTCAACCTAGAGATCCGTAGAAAGGCTTGATCCGCTGCTTGAAATGAGAATCGTAGTCTCGTGTTGCCATGTGAGTGCTTGGAATTTGCTTACTTACTGACCGAATGCGTCATTGGTCACTTCACTTACTTTAAAAGAAGTAGTGTGCATGAAATAAGTGTGTCTGTACCTTTGCTGGCATCTCCAACCAACAGCATTCCGGTTAGAATATCCACTTGCAATTTGCTAGGGCTAGGTCGACTTACCAACTTACCAGGCCACCGCTACTGGGTGTACACTGTACACTATCAGCTTTATGCCTCAATGATGGTCTGTCTCATGTAGACGGTCGACGGTCGTAACTTGGATTCCCGTGAGTCATTTTATGGGTAATGCTTCTGCTTATTTAGTGATTGGCTTTCGAGTCTTTCTGGTTTTTGCCTGTGTCGTGTGCCGTTGTCATCATTAACCAAGGCACGTGATTGTTATTTATAGATCAGAACTTTCAGTGGGGTTGACCGGCGATCGATGCCTTCATAATAATGATGGGTAAGTAATGTTCGGAAGACTTGTGTTGAGAGTTTGTTACGCGTCTCTCTTAATCGATCACGAAAGAAATTTAAGTGCCAATCGGCTAATTCTGTTCCTGAAATCTTTTTTTTTTTTTGATGAGACAATTAGCCAACTATCATCGTTCAACTTTTGCACTGAAACAGGTTTTTTGGCATCTGAATTATTGATGATGCTGATCATTTATAGCTGCAGCCTGCTCGCATAAGTTAAAAAGTGGCAAAATCTATCTACTTTATCGGTGCTAATGAACTTTGGGTTAAAGCAACAACTTCTGGAAGAACAGGTGGCGTTCGCATAATACTGGCACCATAGTTGGGACATTTTTATTTTATTATGGTAATATTTTGGTTTCTCCGATTTTCTTCAACCGTATTCTTAGACAAAAAAAGTTAAAAATCTGCTAATTGGCTCGCACGAAAATTAAAATTGATTGTCAATTAACAGAGTTTTAAGCCATCATTTAGATATACGCATATATTTTTATTTTAAACTTTATATTAATCCATTCCGATTTTGTTTTTATTTAAATTTCCAAGAATGACAAATATCAGCAGCCAATTAATTTGGATTAAAAAAAGAGAGCTACCGACGAATACACGCAAAGGTGAATGACACTGTCGGTACTCTGCTAAAACCACAAGCAGCTGCCGTAATGATTATGATATTATGTTTAGTATGCGTACAAGAAGAAGAAAAATGCAATCGCTAATCTGATTGCTATTGTAGTCAGGAAGAAAGTTAATGCAGGAAAAGAGCGAGCGCAACTACTGCACTAACCGAGTTATCAAGAGGGGAAGAGGCAATTGGCACGAGGTGTTAAGTACAACGGTAGGCTCAGCCAACCTGCTGGCTTATAAACTTTCTTACTTGCAACATTGATCGGTTGGGTTTTCTCTTCTAGTAGGTACATATGTATGTATGAACATTTTTCAATAGTGCCGCCATATACATATGTCACTCAATCTCGCACTCACACTCGGTCACGTTGATATGCGGAAAAACTTACATCAGCGGCAATGGATGATTTCCAATTATTATCTAATCAGCAATGTTATGTACGTATTAAACACACTGACATATATAATTTACCGTGGTTGGGTTGGGGGAGTTGTTATAAGTTTGTTACGAATTGTGAGATAAAAAAAATAAAGTTTTGAGTTTAATGGAGTAGCGCGGGGAGAATTCAATGAGTTAAGTGTTCGGTGTAATAAATGGAAACTCGTTATCCATCGATTTTGAGAAACTAACAAAGACGATTCACGACAAAGAAAGAAAAATAAAAACAACCCATAAACATTTAAATTTTTCATGTAAATTCTCTAATCGGAGATACACATGTGTGCAAAGTAATAATATCGAGTTTATTATGAAACAAGTAAATGTAAAAAAACTTCGTTTTTCGGGTACACACGCCACACAGTTCTTTATTATTTGCTAATAATCGCCAAAATATCTGTTTTTGAGGTCAAAGTATTTTCTTTTTTCCACGCATCACACGTGCCACACGCAATATCACATAGGGGATATTAAAATTGGCCCCTGACATTGAGCTGCTCACAGGTCGTGTGAAAGGTGGTTAAAAAGGACTTCAAAAACGAGAAAATGGCGGCATTTTCAACCATCACACTCGCCAGACGCGACACGCAACACACGTCATACGCAGAATATAAAAAATTCTATTTTGGACTTAGACACTCACAAAATTTCAGCTTTCGGTGTCGTGTGGAAGGTGTTTAAAAAATACCTGCAAAAAGTCGAAAAATCCAAAATTTTAACCCATCACACGCGACAAGCGTCACACGCGGAATATAAAAAATGCTATTTTGGACTTAGACACTCTCAAAATTTTGACAAAAAAAGGTCAAGCCAAGTTAAATAGAAGTTTTTAAAAGGCCCCTCGGCCCTGACACCTGACCACTTCCAAATTTTTACAAAAAGTGAAAAATTGTTTTCATCGGAGATACACATGTGTAAAAAATTTTAATAGAATCGGGTTAATTTTCACACTCGGAATCTAATTTAGGCTCTATACGAGGGGCGATCAATAAGTACCCCTGTTTTAAAACAGATGGCGTTGCTGAGGAAACTTGACATTACCGTCGTATACTGTCAGCTGTCAAACGTCACCACACTAATGCCTCTTTCGATTTGCAGGGTAGAGTTAAGATTACTCTCTCGTGGATTTGGATTTGGTTTGACGTTCTGTTTGCAAACTTTACCGGGGGTAAGGTTTGATTTTGCGTTTTACTTGCAAAGCTTTGTAGCCGATACTGTAACTTTGCAATCGACGGGTAAGGTTTCGTTTACTCAGCAATATGGTGAAGAGATAGGAAGCAGACTAATTTCTCAATTTGTTTTTGACATTTTGGTTGGTTTTGGTTTGACGTTCTATTTGCAAAGCATTCACGAAAACCACAAAAACTCTGTTACAAATTGAAATTGAATTAGGTCACTTTCAGTATGCAATGTCCTGTTAGGAAACCCGTAACGATTCTTACATTACTTCTGCTTAGTTCCAATATCATGCGAGACCTCTTTGGATCATAGTACCCAATCATTGCCTTTGCTTGCCGTAGACCTGGGAGATTCTTTTATCTTACGGAAGCGGCTTACCTATACTGCGTAGCTCTTCCCGCATTATGCGGTACCCTAAAATATAGCAAAAACATCGTCCGAAAATAAAAACTTGTAACAATCAGCTAAATCAATTTAATTAGTAATTTTTTTTAACGAAAGGAACATTTTAAGCCAAGGAAGTGGGATGCAGTGCTGAAAATCATAGCATAAATATAAAAATGTCTTGAAGTCTATTAAGTCAAGTAAAGCAATAGCTTTTTTTCCCGAACAATATCCATAGAACTACCAATCAGCGAATTAAATCAACAAACACAAAAGCAGTTATTTAATTTCTGGCAATAATTTTACCGACGCACGCATGGGTCATTACCTCAAGAAAGTTTTTCCTTCAATTGGGTTATTAGCTTTTATGAAAGTTTCTTCAGCTTCAGTCAGTATCAGTATTCCAGTCACACAGTCGATTGGTTGAGCGTTCGGTCGTTGTGCCTGTTACGAGCGCACGATTGATGTGACACGTAGCGTGCGCCCACAGTCGAATAATAAATTGAAATATAAACCGCAACAAAAAACCAAAGAAATTTCTCCAAATAATGTGTAATGTGCAAAAATCGTATCGTACAGCTCACTGACAGACAAAGACGACGTGCGACGTGCGACGTGTCTCGCAGTAGTAGTGAAGTGATAGCAATAGGTAGGTAGGTAGTCGGCAGACTCTCAGTATTACATTAGTCAGCCGCAATGATTCGCAACGTAACAGTAAAGAGCATTCAACAAAAACCGCATGCACGTTAAAAGGTAAAAGTAGTATGGCTTTTACTTGAAGTCGATATGGTTGGTTGGGCGAAATTTCTTCAGATAAACAACTGCGGTTCGAGCGATCAAAATTTCCATCGCTCATCGTCGACGTCACATTCACTGTAATTTCAAAAGAAGAAAGCTACACTGAGCTTGTGGTAGTTGGTACGGGTGGGCTGGTGGTGGTGGTTTTGGGAGGTGGGTTGGTAGGTTGTTTGATGATAGTTAACCTATTGATGATGATGATGATGATGATGATGCCTACAACTTTCAAATTACAGTTGCCTATTGAGTTCAGCGCCCTCGTGGAGGTTTACAGTTTTATTTGTTATTGCAGCGTAAGCATCCGTCCGACCCGTCCCGACCAGACGGCACGTATTTGGCCTTTCCCAGCGAATGCATAGTTTATCCGTTGGGCATGAGTTAACAAAAAAAAAAAATATAAATCAAAATTCAATTGAGGAAGTTTGTGGCTGTTCGCAAATGGTGAATACAATAGCATTAGACTGTAATAGTAATCGTCAGTTGATCGACAATTAAGAGTGTGAGCGGGTGAAACCAGGAGAGATAGAGAGAGAGTTGAAAGGCAGCAAAGGTGATTTACCCCGAGTCTCGTCTCGAATGACATAACAATTTTGGGTTTGTTGCTCTGTTGGGTACAGCATGGAGAAAACATTTTTGTTAACTATTCTGGTTTTTTTTTTTGTAATCTGATAACTGTTTGATATTTTGTTTTTGCTTAAAATATGAGTACATCTATGTACTTGGGAAAGTGGTTGTCTGGAAAGTTTTACTTTTTGTGGTTCATTGGTTTTTTACAAATTTGAGGTGTTAGGTATTTATACCAATATCAAGTCAGCGTCTGTTCTCCATGTTAGGGCGGCTGATGCGGGCGTCTGTCTTGTAGCAAGCGGCGGTGTGAAAAGGTGGAATTGGACCTCAACTACAATTCGCGGCCCTCCAGCGCTATGGAGGTTATGCGCTAGGATAGTAATATACCTGTAAAAAAATACTCAAGAAACAGAAACAGGCCTCGGATACAACACGGATACATTACAAAAGACATTTGGCTATCGACACAGAACTAAGATCGGAACGTGGAACGTCCGCACCTTGTCAGAACTGTCTCAAGTTTGTCGTGAGATGGATCGCTACAAGCTACTAATTTTAGGCCTCAGCGAAGTAAGATGGATGGATCAAGGTGACTTTCATGAATAATCAGGGCATTCATTCTTTATCTAATGTTTAGTGGCAATAATGAATCTCCAACCAACGGAGTGGGAATACTTATAACAGCTAGAGCTAAAAAGTCCTTGATTGTATTTGGATTGGATTGGATCGGTGGCACAAAGTTCGCACATAGAGACATTCACAAATATACATGACAATCACCAGATGGTGTGACACGTAACCAGATTGATCACATCCCAATCAGCAACAGCTTCGCTAGCTGTTTACTAGACGTCAAAGCCCGTCGCGGTGCTGATATCTTTAGTGATCACAATCTTCTGGTTGGCATTATCAGTCAAACATCGTCGCTGTGCATTCAAACATTGGTTCATGGCATACCATCGAATCTGCAATTAAGGGATGATACGTGGGGAATAAAATCGAAGAGCGACGCAATCTTAAAATCCGACTTACAAGTTAGCGCTAATCGGTGCTAAAAGAACAACTGAAGAGGGAATATAACCGCGCCGACGCACAGGTAAAAAGAATGGCAAGAAACGATCGCAGGCATTTCATAAATGAGGTTGCAGCGGAAGCGGAAAGTGCTGCTCGATGTAGTAATATGCGTTGGGTCTACAGTGCAATTCGTACACTTAATGGTGAAAGCGCAAAAGCTATAGCTCCTATTAAAGACCATAACGGAGCCCTACTCTCAACCGAGCAAGAGTAACTACAGCGCTGGAAAAAGTTCTATGAGGATAACACCATCGCTGGACAGCATTGCTTAATTTCGGAATTCCGGACACAATCGTAAACCTTATCCGTGAATTATATAGAGATGCAGTTTGCAGCGTTCGATATAAGGGCAAGAACAGAGCCAATTTCAACATCTCCAAATGAGTTAGGCAAGGATGTTACCTCTCACCTGATTTTTTTTTGTGGATTCTGGATCAAGTTATGGCGCTAACCAACATCGATGCATTTAATGGCGCTTGAACGAAATGCTTAACTATCTCGACTACGCTGACGGTGTCGGCATGATAACTCACAGAGCCTAGGGAGCGCATAAACAAGGCGCGCTCTGTAATTTTTAAAAAATTTATATGGGCACCCCTCGGTCCTCAGGGCACGTTCACTCCAAAAAATTTACAAAAAATGTCCATCGGAGATACACATGTATTTACAATTTAATGAAAGTGGAGCTAATTTTTAAAAAATTTACATGGACACCCCTCCGGCCTCAGGGCCGGTTCACTACAAAAAATTTACAAACAGTTTTGTCCATCGGAGGTACACATGTGTTTAAAATTTGAAGAAAGTGGAGCTAATTTTTAAAAAATTTACATGGGCACCTCTTGGGCGTCAGCATGGTTGATATTTCAATGATTCCAAAAATACAAATTCCCGATTCGATGTAAGTAAATGTGGGTCGTGGGGTCCGACTGCAGCATAATATAACACAGTTATGTTGCAGGACTTAAGCGACAGATTAAGAAACGGTTTACTCCAAAGGGAGGACCGCTAAGTAGCAAAATATAAAGAGTGGCTTAAAGGCGAAAGCCAGGTAAGCTCGGGGCTCAATGCCCAACTCTAATAACGACACTGTAAGTAAATGTAAAAAACTTAATTCTTCGGGAACAAACTTTTATGTATACATAGAAACACGCCACACAGTCACAGTTGTTTGGTAATAACAGCCAAAATATCTGTTTTTGAGGTCTTCAAAGTATTTTCTTTTTTCCACGCATTACACGCGCCGTACGCGACTCGCGACACTCGTCAAGCGCGGCATATCAAAATGGGCTGCAGACATTGAGCCGCAATTTCAGCCCTCTAGTTCGTGCGAAAGGTGGTTTAAAAGGACCTCAAATTAGTCGAAAATACAGACAAAAATGGGTTAAGTTAAATAAAAGTTTTTAAAAAAATGTTAACGAGAAGTTACCAGTAGGGAAAATGCCAAAGGCATTATTGCTCCAGTAATACCACCAACAATAATGCCTCCGTAGGTGCTTAGCTGTTCCATTTGATGGGATTAATATTACCATTGACTGCTGCACCTCGTAGATAGCCTAATAACTCTATACAAATGGAATGGAATCAGTATTTTTACAAAAGCTTGCACTAAGCAAACAAGAATTTCAAACTATTTTTTGTGCACTTATTCACTTAATGAAGTTAAGTTCAGTTAAAAAAATTTGTAATCGTATGTATCGTATTTCCACTAAAAACTAAAAATGCGTTTTGTGCGTGCGTGCCAGATCCTCAATCTCTGCACTAACGTCTGTTTTCATTACATATCAGAATTGTGATACTACGACTGCAGCTATTAATGTTTATAGTGTCATTATGTCAGTATACTCGTATTTTAATGTGTAAACATAAAATTTTAAACAGAGATGAATGCCTGAGGGGATCCTGTACTGTTTTCCAAAAGACCCTTTCAAGGGCGTCAATAATACTTATTAGGACTCAAGTCTCATTAAAACTTATCGGAGTATACAAATATGCCAGACATAAATTAGGTTCATATGCCTACGGGTCTAACAATATTAATAGGTCTTTAGAATGAACTGAACACAGCCCGTTACACAAGTACACGAAGGCAATGTGAGAATATATTTCACTCAAGCAAGAAGCAATGTTCCGCTAGCCTTTTGAATTTGACTATTAGCAGTTACTTTGACTGAGGGCTGGATGCTTTTTTAAATTCTCTATATTAACTTCGCTTGCCCGTGGTTGGCGAACTGGCTGGCTGGCCAGTTCTTGTCATCTTGTGATCAATTTTTAACCCACTTCCGAAAGCCCGATTTTATTAAAAATTTGCACACATGAATATTTCCGGTGACAATACTTTCTATTAAAATTTGAGAGTGATCGGGCCGCTGGGTCGGGGGCTCCTATACAATTTTTTCCCTGGCATCAGATCATTTCATACTACATATAATGACTGTGTTCTGTGTGCGTTGTGCGCTGTGGGCAGCGCTGCTTGCTTTACGATCGAGGTTGTATTGTTGTTGGATTGCAGTGCTTCGATGTGCTTTTATAATTCAGCAATTATAGTGGAATTCAGTATACTTTTGGTTATTAGAGAATTTTTTATGGGTTGTTGTTTCTTATTCCTACTTCAAAACTTGTTGGCCCAGGTCCAGAAGACAACTATGCTGCGATGGTGCAAATTAATATTGACACAACGCGGAAAAATGTATCATTCCTGCTTATGTTTCTTTTATTTCTTTTGTTGTTCGGTCTTTTATATGTTAACTCACTAGTGTGTGTGTCGGCTACTTTCGAAGTGTATGTGAAACAGTCACTTTCGTCTATGAGCGTGTGAAAACTAATTTGTGACAGAAATTGGCGTCATATTTTTGATGACTAGCTTTTGTCATTTTGTCACACTTTCTAATCTTAGCTTTAAGAGAGATTACATTGTGTTTACACTATCGCTGTTCTGTGTACGTGCAACAACGAACATCGATCACGACAATGTCAAACTAGCATAACGTTCTCTCCGCTTTAACGGCCAAGTCATTTATCACACAGCTCCAATCATACTTGCGGTTGCAGCACACCACAGTCATTTGCATGTGAGACTTATGATTATAGCCAATAAGTTGACCCCATTGTCTCGCCCACCAAATGTAATTCAATTTCGTCAGATTTTATTCGTAAATGTATAAGAAGTATCAATGACTGCCCTTGACTCTATATAGCAATTTGCATTTAGGGAAATTATCCAAATCGCCATATGCAAGCATACGAATTTGTTTCAAATGGAAAACACGGCATACTACACAAAGCGAACTCTTGACCGACCGTCACCGTCTCTGCTCGCTCATCAAATCATTTACAACTACAACACAACGCAAATCTCACAAGAAGTGCGAGCAGTAAAATTTCATAAAAATTTCACAATTGCAGCAGAGTACTCGTAGTTATCTCGTTGGTGTGGTTGGTCATCATCATCATTCGCTTACTCGCTCGCTCATCACAATTTTTTCAAACAGTCACAACCAGTGAGCATCAATCGAACTCGCTTACTCACCAAAAATGCAAGCGATTCTCGAATGTCTGTCTGACGATCCAAATTTGGTTATAGCCCCGTGCGAAACACACCTCTCTCACCCCACTGACCATAAACAACCATTCCACTGATTTCTGCTTTGCTTATCAATAAGTTTTACATCAGAGTCAGAGTCGAGTCGACGCAATGATTAACATTTCATTTATCGTCTCAACTCTCAAGTGAGGCATGACCAACCCCACACTGCACACTGATGGAGGTCAGGTCGTTGTCGGCGTCACCCATACTTTTGCTATCATTGTCATAGCCCGCCTCTGGCACAGCAGACAGCACCCCGACATCACCCGTCTGCACTGGAGTTGGAGTGTCATTCTCTGTTAAACATGCTTCGCTATAATAATTTTACGCTTAACATTGAACAAAATTGCGGTCCGCATTTTGTTGGCATTTAGGTGAGTACGCACGAACACTTCACTTCAATGCGGTTTTCTGATGGCTGATATGTCAGATGATCTTGCGAAAGAACCTGAAAATGTGTTACTACTACTACTCCATTCCACATTTCCATATTAAATTTGTAGTTTCATTTTTTCACTTGAACTTCTCATCCATTGTTACCACATAGATGACATCTGTATATGTATGTGTCAGCTGTAAAAGAAACGTAACAAACTTCACATTGCCCATTAATTATTACCAATTTGAAATTTTTGATCGTTATATTGCTCGCAGTAAAGTTATTTTTTATTTCGTTGTTGGCAGCTATTTTAAGGCGAAGGTCTCCATATCAAGGTTCATTGTTCATTTTGTATTACTAAACATTTAAATACGACGACGCCCATTGAGTGCGGTTATGGTTTTTCACAATTACTACAATCGTTGGTGATTTCAAAATATATATTTTTTTTAAATTTAAGTTGGCGCACACCGTGGTGAGACAATCTATGTACATACTCGTACCACAGAAATTGCTCTTCCGAAATGACTTTTGTGCGCGTACTTACATTGAGTTTGTTTCGTCGCACCTTAGCTTTGCGCTAAGTAGCACATTTTAAGAGAATTTTGATTTATGACATTGGCCATAATTGATATTTAGTAGAAGCATTGACTCTTGTTAGGTTGTTTCATTGTTAGTTGTCAGTTTGCCCTTCAGTCGTTTCCAATTTGTATATTCCAACCAAGTTCATTAGTGAAATAAATTTTCCAATTAAAATATTACGCATACGCTACGGCTGATATGTTGATGAAAGATATCTTTTTAGAAATGGCAGATCTAGATAAACGAGTACAGTGCGTTTCACTAGATTAGAAGCACATCATTTTGGGAGATAAAGTTGCTATTTCTCCAGTTATATGACAGGAAAAAAAAAAAGATATGATGGTGAAAGTTAGAGTTAGTTTGTGGTTAATACAAAATCAAGTTGTAAAAAATATGTTTCTCCCACGACTAGGGGAATAGAGTTACAAAACTTTGTAAGTTATCAGTCAAGAAAACGATATATTAAAAATAGAGAAGCAAAACAATTTAATTCCAATGCACTGTTATTTGGATACGAAATATATTAATTTTGAAAGATTTTATATTAACTTGCCTATGTCTTGCTGTTTTTCTGTCGGTTTATATGTCATTCTGTCACACTTTTTTCATTCTATTGCTGTGAGTTGAAGGTCCCGTACGATTTCTTGTGGAAGACTTTTCAGAAGCAGGTCTTGAGGAGTGTTCTTATGGGGTCTTATGGGCAGTGTTATGGTGTTTAGGGTCTTGAGGTGGTCTTTAGGGGATCTTACGGTGGTTTTAACAGGGTGTTATATGTAATTCTGTCATGCTTTTTTCATTCTAATGTTGTGAGTTGACGTTACTGTACGCGTTTTTGTGGTCTTGAGGGGAGTGTTGTGGTTGTCAGTGGATTTTAAGGGTGTCTTGAGAGGAGTCTTGAGGGGTTCTTGTGGGGGTCTTGACTTGGTCTTGAGGGGGGTATTGAGGTTGTCTTAAGTTGTTTGAGTGGGATTTTAAGGGAGTCTGAAGAGAGTTTTAGAGGGGTTTTTAACTGGTTTTCTGGGGGCCCTTCGGTGGGTCTAAAGGAAGGTCTTGCGATAGTCTCGAGAGGGTCTTGAGGGGGTTTGAGGTTATCTCGAGAGGGTTTTGAGAGGATCTTTAGTAGGGTATTGAGGTTGTCTTGAGGGGGCTTTGAGAAGTTCCTGCGTGGGGTTTTGAGAGTGAATGGGGGTCTTAAGGCAATCTTGAGGAGGATGTGATGGGGGTCTTGAGGGGATTTCTGAAGGAGTTTTGATGGGTTTATAGGTTGGTTCGTGAGCGGGTCTTAAGGAAGTACTGGGTCTTGAGGGGGTGTGGATGGTTTGAGTTTAGTCTTGGAGGATCTTGAGTGAGGTCTTAAAAGAGTCTTGAAGGGGGTATCAAGAAAATCTTGAGGGGTTTGAGCATAGTTTTGGGAGGGGTCTCGAGGGGTTCTTGGATGGTCTTAATTGAGGAGTTGAGCGGAGTCTTGAGTGGGTCTTGAGAGGGTTTGAAGTGGTTCTTTGGGATGGTTTCGCGGAGTTTTGCGAGGGGTCTTAGGGGGGTTTTAAGAGGATTTTGTGTCTGGTCTTCAGAGGGTCTTGAGGTGGTCTTGCTGTAGTAATAAGGTGGTTTTGAGGTAGTTTTAAGGTAGTCTTGATGGGGGTTCTGAGAAAGTTTTGATAGTTTAAGGGTGTTCTTCAGGAGGTTTTGGGAGAGTTTTTGGTGGGGATCTGAGGGGGCACTCTTGGGTGATCTCTTTAGACAGGATATAAAGGGGGTCTCGATGAGATTTTGAGAGGTCTTGAGTAAGTTTTGAAAGGGTCATTTTTAATGGGATCTTAAGGTGGCATTGATGGTGTTTTAAGAATTCGTGTGTGTCTTGAGCGAGTTTTTTTGGGGGTCTTTTAGGGACATTTTAGCGGTATTTAGGGGAATTTTTGCGGTTCCCATATTATCTTCCCATCTTCATGTTATTGAAGTTATATATACATATTTCATTAAAAACTAAAAAGAAAAAAAGAAAATATAAATAAATAAATAAATACTATTAAATTAAAATGCTTTTATTTAAGTATAACTAGCACCCTAAAAGGTAGAAAATAAAATAGTTGGTAGATCTGGAACCACTAGAACTATTATAAAATAATGAATATGGAATATTTGAGGGTAAAAAAAAAACACAAAAATTCAAAGCACCACGCTAACCATTTGACTCTCTTTTAACCTGGAAATTCCAGAATTTCCATAGGAAAAAGTTTTATAGTCGCGTATTAGTCCTACATACCGCACTTGAGAAATTGCTTTGTTCCCGAAATTCCAGACCATATTCCAGAATTTCCATAGGAACCAGTCTTATAGTCGCATATTAGTCCTACATACCGAATTACACACGAATCGTTTGAGAAATGGCTTTGTTCCCAAAATAGTTCCAACATGCTTTCATTGACAGTGTCTTACTTAACAGTGGGACATTTAAGAGTGGGACATTAACAGTGTGTCACTTAACATTTTACTTTTTGAACATGTACCCCTTTAAACCTTGTAGTGAGACGTTGTCACGTCAAAAAGGATTTGCTTTCGCAAATTAACTTTATTCTTTAACAGAAACTATTAAATTTAAATTTCAACAAAAATGTAATTTAAATTAAGATAAGGAAACTATACGATTTAAAATTGTGGACTGATCGCGCTGGTGAACTTTTTTTGAAGAAATTGCTGCCATGCGTTGTGTTTTCATCTGTCAGCATTTATAGTGGAATTGTCGTTTGTTGTCTACGGCAGCCACTCACTGAACACCAGTTGTCACAACATTTGTTGTTGATAGTTGTGGTTTTTTTTTATTACAATAAAATAAAATCTGACCTACATTCCCAACATGGAGGTGTTAATCCTCAAACACCGTACAACTACATATAAATACAATGCTTTGTCAACAAATTGAGTCCAATTATGTTACCTACTAGCAAATCTCGATCCTAAAAACGCACTTTTCATTTACACACCTACTCACTCACTCCTCTCTTCATGTGCGCGCTGTGAACTCTGAAAGTGAAAGGGATGAATCAGCCATGAAATCTGGATACTGGACACTAAACAGTGGACCTATAAGTCATAACATTCATATACGAATATGCGAGTGCTACTATATGTATTTGTTTATATAGTCGCGCATATGTGTCATACCTGTTTGTCGATTATCTATTTACAACCTACATATCAGACAACAAAGAACAAACCACATCGACACCAACAACAATTTCTGACTAATAGTTTAACGTTTTTTTTGTTTCTCTGTTTGTGTGTTTTCAGATTTTTTGTTTATCGAATATCGAGATCGAGATCGCGCTCGATCCCTTCTATGAGTTTCTGAACATTTCTATCGAATATCAAATATGCCATATAACGGATTATAGAACGGTAAAATAACGCACACTTAATCTTAAGTCGGAAAATTTCCGTTGCTCCGTTACAACGCACTTTTTTTACGGTTTTTGTTTCTCCTCCATAAATTTAAAATAAAGCCGACAACTTGTACGCGATGTGAGTATAAAGGAATGTAACCAAGTGCATGTAACCCCTTTTTTCTGTGACGACGGCGGCGGCGGCGGCGTTCTATCTATTCGTACACAAAAGCCGCACACGCATTCGAACAGTAGCCCCAAAGTCCAATTAAAAAAATCTCAGCGCTGCATACAGAAATCCATCATCGCATCGTCTATACGCGAGTATAGAGTTAAGTGTTTTAGTGTGTGTGTCTGGCTGTGTAAAACAAAAACACCAATGTGGAGTATGGCCCCGATCCAAGGCAGACAAAATTCATACCTGGAACTATATGTGATCGATCGCGCTTTTACATGCGGTCATTGCGTCAGAGGCCAGCCAACGTATTACGGGCGGCGATTTGAATTTTGAATTTTTCAACGGACAAATTGTGCGAGAGCTCACGTGAGCTCCACCTCACTCAACCATTTGGTCTCTCATTGTTGGAGAGCAACAACACAAGACATCCTATCACAGCACAGCAACAAATTAGCGAATCTTTTCCTCACGTGAGCAGACTCTCCACCACACCATATTACGTTTGGACACTCATGTGGGAGAACAACGAGTAACACAACACAATCACACCACAGCACAGCAACGAATTAGCAAATATTTTTCTCATAAGAGTTTACACCACCCCACCCCACTACACCATTGACCAATCCACTCTTAGTGGGAGAGCAATGCAACAGAGCACAGCAACAAATTAGCAAACTTTTCCTGGTTGTGTTCTTGTCAGTCCTCTCTTCACTGTTGTTTAAAGCACGCGTTACATTAGTCATCATCGGCTACAACAACTCAACAACTGGTATAACGACGACACAAGATGTAAAAAGTTCGTTAAAAATTCAAAAAATAACAGAAATCGAAACGCGCTTATAGTAAGTACATCATCAATCGCTCTCGCTTGTGAGCTGTGAGCTTGTGGCTGGCGACGGCAGTTCGTTGTGATCACGCTGTTGTTTGTGCTTTGTGGGGGGAGTAGACAGTGGAAGCGTGGCGAATGGCGCTGTGGCTATTAATCGCGCGTTACAACATTAAAAAACGAAAATTAAAAAATAACCGCCTAAGACTACAAACACGAAACGAACGACACCAAGCAATAAAATGGCAAATGGCAGTTATGGAGCGCGTGAATCACAAAATTCAGAAGCAAAAGCGTTGGGAGTTTTTTTTCGTTTGTTTGTTGGTGATTCCAGTGAAATAGGATACCGTGATTTTTGCTGACCGCAAACTTTTTTCCTAATGATGATGATAATTTGCGTCCTCGCTGCCGTGTGCTGCGTTGTGTTGGTACGAGTATGTGTGAGCATATCTTCATCTTTTGTTTTTATTTACTTGAGGGAGTTTCGTTTTTTTTTTTACAGTTTCTTGGTTCATCGACTTCTTCTCCTTGTAAGGCTCAAAGATCCTGGGCTTGTGTCGTGTTGCTGCTATCGCTTGATGTGATTTTTGGGATATTTTGGGAAAAACAAGATGAGTCACATGACAACGAACAGACGGACCGACTAGCTTGACGCCGAGAGCGAGCTCATCAGCTCAGCATGATGGGTGCGATGCGGCCGGTAGTCTCGCCGCACAAAGGAAGAAAATAACAATATGACCGGATTTTTTTTATTTGCGGCCGATAAACATTATCGCCCGTTTATGATGATGACGTCAATCCTCAGATTACAATTCTTATTGAGCGTGTGCTGTTGATGATGACGATGTGGTGACGATGACGATGATTATGTTAACTGATAGTGAAAATGGTTTTTTTTTGTTGTTCTTCTTCTTCTTAAACCAAATTACAAAGGAATGTGAGACGCGATAATTCCTTTGTGTGACTCAATGACAGAATGATGTAATAATATAGGAAGGCTTACATCAAGAGAAGATAAATTATCGTTAAATTCGAAAAGTGTATATTTCTCGCAAATATTAGTCCCTTATGCAAAATTGATTGACCATCTAGGACTAATATGTGATGAGTTAAAATTTTCAATTTTCCGACTTTGACGACCTTCATATCGGTATATAGCTCAAATAATTTAAAGAAATGTGCATTATTTGATCTTAAAAATTTAATTTTCTTTTAAAAAAGATCAACAGTAGCCTTGTAGCTGGAAGCGTTCAAGAGTTATTGGGTGTGAAGTTATTTAAGGTCAAAAGTACGTGTTCATTTTACAAACTTTCAATCTTAACCCTGCTCCTGTTGACCGAATGCATAAACATTTTGAGGTGGATTTGTAGGAAATTGAATAGGCTTTAACACTGCATTTGTCAAAAAAATTATCCGAAAACATTTTTCGAAATAATCGAGTTTGAAAATCAAAATTAACAAAAAAAACATTTTTTTTTATTTTGACGATGTTCTTATTGGTAATGGTTTTAGTAATTTAAAAAAATTTATATTTTTGACCCTAAAAATTTAATTTTCTTTTAAAAACAGCGACCTTGTACCTAGAAGTGTTCAAGAATTACAGGATATGAAGTGATGTAAGGTCAAAAGCGGGGAAGGCGACCTGGAAGTTTTAGTTGAAAACAGAGTTACGTAGAGTTAGAGTGATGGACCCCGCTGTACTTGCGAGGTCCTCAATTAGCGCTAGTGTGCGCAATTTTAATGCCCAGTCGCTCACGGAGTTTCTGGATACCTGGCACTCTCCAGATTCTAGCCCTCTTGCCTTATATGCATACAGCGGATCTCTGTGCAGATGGTTCACCCTTTCTCCGCCACTCGTGGGAATCCAAATGACAGACAGTAATAATTTTTCTGTTACTAATAATAATATTCGGCGCGACAGACCATTGCGGTCCAAGGCTTAACTTAAGGCCGGATCCGAACGGCGAATTAAGAGCTTTCCGTGACAAGGTATTACTTTCGGAACGTTTGTGTACCATACGCGAGAGGTGGGACACCGTGAAAAATACTTTTGGTGTTGCTGGGATTTGAACCTGAACCTCCTGCTCAGCAGCCATGTGCACTTCCACTGAGCCACGGCGCCCACTGTTTTGTTACTAGTTTTGAGAAAACTAGCACAAATACTTTGAAAACCGGTACTTCTTCTTTACCGGACGGTAGTACGGCGCCTTTGTTGTCTACCGGTTATGCTCCTGCAACGGTGGATAGTGGTTTGAATACTGCCGACAAGCGCAAGTCGACCTTGACAGATAGGCTTTCTACTGGCAACGGTAGGATTGAGACACCCCGTGGCGCTTCCGCTGCCAGTAATCTTGTAGGGGCATCCGGTTATTTTCACGACAACGAGCTCCATCTAGACCGTCTATCGGTAATGCTCCTGCAACGGTGGGTAGTGGTTTAACTACTGCCGACAAGCGCAGGTCGGCTTTCACAGTTAGGCCTTCTAGATGCAGCGGCTGGATTGTGGCACCTCATGGCCCTTGCACTGCCAGTAAGCTTGTAGGCGCATCTGTTGAAGGTTCGTGGCATCGCACTCCATCTAGATCATCGTACAAGGAACGGCGTACTGCAGTACGGATACTGAAGGCCCACGGAGCAATTCCAGAGACCAACAGAACACCGAAGCAGGTCGCCAAGCTAAAATGGGCCCAAGCCCTTATTGACAAGCACGAACAACGGACCAGCGATGACCCTACGTCCAAGCGAAAAAAAATCGGTGGAGAAAATCGATATGATTTCAAAAAGACCTAAAGTACACAACACCAGCACACTTAGTCACTTCATTGTTACATCTCAGAGGTCGTTCAGTCGTTAAGGACAAAATTGTAGTCGCAGTGATAGATCGCAGCAACACTGATGGAACCATCTCTCCAGAACGGTAACATTTAGTCAATATAAAGCTCTCTGGTAGCTTCTTGACTTTTATGAAAGAGCATCCAGGACCACCTCCTATCACTCGCGATGGCGGCTGGCTTTAAGGCCGTATTATGCTCATCGCGTGTGATGACGACTTGAGATCTCGCGAACTCCATTAACAGGCAATTAGCAGTCTAGGAGAGGTTTGGCCGGGCGCTAGAGAGGATATCCCAACTAAACCCTCTACTGCGGATGAAATACTCCAAGTAAATACTTCAAATTAGCAATCCCTCATTTCCGACTCACGACTGGAAAGTCGCCAAGTTGGAGGAGCAAAGAGGTTCCAACAGATCCGCGATTGTTGCGATCAACCAGAAAACCCTTGCTCCTCTGGCTGAGACCAAAGGCGTGGTAAGATTTGGATGGGATCATATCACCCTTCGAGTCTACAAGAAGGATGAGCTGGAGGCAGGTAAACTTCCCCCCCCCCATCCCTCAGACTCTGGGCTCCTAATTCCTGACCCTGGAGCATCTGTCACGATCTATTTGATGTAAGACACTCCAAAAACTTTGGTGACCCTGTTACAGTTGTCTGACCGATCCTCTATCGAATATGGAGGCAGAGGACTCACCCTTTGGAGAATTCCTCAACGAGGACGTACTTCTCAGTTCGTCTTCAGAAAGGAAAGGGGACAAAATGCTGCAGTTAGTTCAGATTAACCTGCAATACTCTAAAAAGGCTTCGGCATCCCTCTTACTTCGGCTGCTTAAAGACGGAGAAATCATCGTTCTAGTCCAAGATCCATGGATTGTTAGCAACCTAGTTTGCTGGCTTAGGACTACTGGTTATTACTCGCTGTATGTAGCAGCTAAAGGTAAACATACATTTTATGGTTTTTTTTTTTAGTTCTCAAGTACCTATAGAGGCGTGGCGGGCGAAAAATATTGCGGTTTAAGAAAACCAAAAAAAAAACTGAAACGGAGTGGGTTTTTGTGATTTCTAAGATGTGAAATGCACGAACGACGACTCAATTGTAAAAATTTGATATCCAAACATTTGGTAAGGATGGCACAACAACAGAGAAGAGTTCTTCAGAGAACTTGATGACGAGAACTCTAAATAAAAACTGTGGAAGCAATAAAAGGGATATTGCATTTCCTCTTTTAAGGGAGACAAAAAAAACAGAATATGAATCCAACATAAATCCCACTTTTTTTTCTCCTGAATATGAAAGTCTTTTCCAAAAGTACAACATAAAGGAAAATTATTTTGATTGAAAGAAAGAAAAACCACTTAAAGGGGTACAGCACAGCACACGATTGAGTCTCGACGGTGATTTCCCACTGTGATCCTCGCGAACTCGCGATTAATCCCCATCAGCACACGGAACACAAAAAGACGCAATCACAAAAGGAGTGCACACCAAAGTGCAGAGTTCGCCGTTGTCTCTACTGGATGGCAATGTGACGAGTTCAATTCTCACAATTGAACAACCCCGATAAGGGTGCATTTTCATCGCCGCGCCGTCCAAACAATCCGACCGAGGACCGACCGACCAGCCATCAGAAGAAACCCTGCGGGAAAGTGGAAGTCGCGTACTCGCACTTATCAGTTTTATGTTCTTTTCAAAATGTATTTTTATTTTGGTTCTTTTGTGGAGAAAAAAGTCCTCTATAATAGGAAGGAAAAGCAGGAAAATCGAGGCGGATTTTATTCCACCATTTCTCCCGGCTGCTGGGCTCGACGACCATCAGCGATTATGCCGCGTAGTAGATTGCTCGCCGCCTTTCTTTCGCGTTTATCTTTATGTTCCATCGGTGTACTTATACCGCGCAGTCAGTTAACGTTGCGCGATGTGCATGCACCCTGAACCCGAAAATTTTATTCGATAATTTTTATTATTATTTAGCGCTTCCTGCGCAGTTGGAAATTAAGGATAACATTTCAGGTTTCCGTGCGGATGGTGGTCGCTCGCTGAATCGCTTTGCCCTTAATGGAGGAGCACTCTGATGTGATTTGTTTTGTTTTTGGTGTTCTGTTGTTAAGTTTTGTCTTTTTTCTTAGAATTTTTGGTTCAATTTTTGTTGTCGTTGTTGTTGTTGTTGTTGTTGCTATAGTGAATGGTTTAAAAAAGTCGCTGCTGTTGCTCTGGCAGTTTCATAATGTAAATCAGGTTTCTGCTCTGTTCGATTATCTTCACCTTTGCTCTGTAGATAGGCGATAGACAAAAGCCGTTCGCCATTTGTTGTCTTTGCCTTTGTCTATGCCCCGGGGGAAGTGCCAGGAAAATTTGTTAGCACAACAAACAGCTAAGGTTCTTTTTAAGCAAATAAGCAAAAGTCGCTGCGCAGTAACGTCCAGCGATGTGGTCACTTTCTATTGTCAAATGGACGTTCATTTCATTTTCATGATAGCCCTAATGCTTACGTGGCGTCCTTTGTAAGTAGCGTAAAGCCCCTTCTTATTTTGACATCTTCACTAAGGATCTCACCTGAATAATGCGTATGCCATGATCGCACCAGAGAGCTTATTAAGAATGTAAAGCATTTTCCGCACTACGGACTACATACATTTCAATTGAAGAAGACTGTCAGCTGTCAACCACATGCTCAGAAAACTCTTCCGAAATTCAATTTCTTTTCAAAATGCATACTCATATATGGAATTTACTTCCTATTTAGCTCCACGAATGGGATCCCAATTTCGAGTCCATATCATCCAGCTCGGAATTCCTAAACTTTCAGCGTACTGGTCAGTATCATCTTTCTGTTATAGTAATCCATTAAAGCAGCCGCTAACAACTTTCAGATTGGTATTATCTGGCTAAAACCACATTTGGCGAATTTCTGATTCCATACTGTGTCAACGCCTGCTACCAATAAACCGAGGCATTCATCTATTAAAGCACGTCTCCACTCTTACATTTAATGACGACACCATTTTAGAAATCCAACGAAGCTTAAGACTATAAGAAAGCAGTTGAGTAGTTAAGGGCTCAACAGACCCTTTCTATTAGACTAATATCATTCATTCCAGTCCTGCTCTATTGCGCTGAAGCATGAGAATGAAGAAGATACCCTTGGTTGTTTCAAGCGTACATTTTTGTTACCGATGACAGCTGGGCTTTGACGGGGAGATTCGCCGAAGAACTCTACGACATAAGCAGGGTACAGTCTACACAAACCTATTCGACATTTGTGATGGCTGAAACATATAAAGCGAACAGACACAATCTGTCATCTGTCAAACTCTGCCATATGTCAGCTGACATCTGTCATATGTCACGTGTCTTACGTCATCTATCATCTGTCAGCTGTCATCTGCCGTATATCATCTGTAAACTGCCATATGTCATCTGTCAGGCAGAGCTTTAGAATATGCACAACCTAAGCCTTGAATGGCCTTTATATGATCCTTTTAAAAATACCAAATAGCGCATATCATTTAAAACCGACTTGTATTTCGGCATGGATTGCATTTTTAACCCAACATACCTACTCGCCCAAGGCGGACAATGACATTCTATGGTGAAGTAAAGAGCTGTCAATCCTACGAAAGTGGAAGAGGAAACTCTTCAAACTTCAATTGGCAGCAATAGAGAGCGCTTTAATACTGAAGCGAGAAGATCCAAATTCAAAAATTTCCGGAACTTCTAGGCCAGTAGCTCCCAGATTGCACAAAGCAATGGAATGTAGATATTGCGACCTCAGTGAAAGTTTTAAGGAGAGAGGTAACAAAAAACGATTAGCACAGAGCTAATCAACATACTTCCCTAGGAGGACTCTGACGATTACCGAGGCAGAGATGGGTAGAAACCATCACAGAGCAAGTTAGTATGGATGACTGGAGGAAGGCGTCGGAGATTTGCACTGAGCAGTGAATCCGCTTGGCAATAAAAGCTTCTCCAAATAGGACGATGTTGATGGATGTGCTTGAATGGATGTATTAGAAAGCATCCTTCCAAACAATATTCAGAAGCAGCCTGGCTGGTAGAAAGGCGTGGGTGGCGGGTGTATACCAAAAGTGTGTCGGCAAGATGCAGTGCTGCTTTAACTCTATGCAGGGTGTATCTGTTAACTTAGCAATTACTTAAAAGGGGTATTCCTTCGTTACACAGTTCGGGTTGTGGCGGCGGTCTTTCAACACGTGATCTATCTGGTTGCGGATTGCTGCTGTCCAGCTCGAGCTTTATACAGTGAGCGTACGTTCAATGAGAACATTTAAATCGTTTAGCCGTTTTCGTTGCCTTGGTCGTCGTCGTTCATCAGTGTATCCGAGCTGATTTTGGGTTCCGTAATAAAGTTTTTTTAACGGGCGAGGTTATCGGCCTCGCGCCAACCTTACTTTAAAGGGACTAGTCCGATCATTCAGCCTTTTCTGTATTGGAGGAAAACTATCGGCGGCCACCACGTGGAGGTTTGATCGCACTTCCACCAGTCAGAGATAGTTACGGCCACTTGGTATTCTAATGCATTTTGTGTTATTCCCCCTATTCTGCTGATGGTTGACCGCCGCGTACGTATACCATGGGAAAATTAATGGTATACTTGCCAGAAGCAGTCTGTACGTATGTCTGACACCAAAACCTCAACTGAACGATTTCCTAAATTCATTCTTATGTCGTGCTTACGAGTATCCACAATGAAAATTATGTTAACAAACGAATTACTCAACAAATCTGCCCTTGAATGTCCAATGGGAAAACTTTAATTAAAATTCGAAGAGCGTTTACCTGAACTTTTAGAGGCCAAGACTCGAGTGCGCACAAGAATTTCCAAATGTTTTCTATATTTCATATCGCATATGAATATGTAACGTACTATATATTACAAGCGTACACACATATATACTTGAACTATGTACTCACGAGCATTTATTATGCGTACGAGGAGACAACAAGTTGTAAATTCGTGCTTTACAGCTTTTTGTAGATTGCGTGCCCTCTCGTTTGACGATTATTCACTTTTTTATGAATTGCATTTTTCTTTGAGTTGGTTGGAGTAGATTCCCAGTTGCTGCTTTCCTTGGGTTTTTTCAGTTTTTGACACTTGTGAGTCCAAAGCATTAAAATGCCAAAAGTTATACCCATATTTTGCCCACAAAACTCTCAAATTCACCGTAGCTCCTTATATTTCCTCCAGCCTTCAATAAGAAATAAAAACGATGATATTCCCTATGAACTCTGAACCCAAATTTATAAATGAAAACGTAAATAGTTATTAATCCGACATTTAACCCTCAAATGTTCTTTAATTGATTCCCTTTCAGCCACATACCCTCGATAGAAATAACAGGAGGGTTGATGGGTGCCGATTGCTGGGATACTTGAATGGGACGTGAATGTCAGGGGTACTCTTCACTGCTGTACTATATATACGAGGATGTCGTTAGCAACTTGATGGGTTTTAGTGGTGGGTAAGTTCCTTGTTCCTGACAACTTCTCATAATTAATCGGTGAGTGTGTCGAGCTGTGTTTGATGGTTTAATGGTAGTATGCAACAGGCACTGAGTAATTGGAAATAAATTTGAATGACCTGTAAGTGGAAATGGGGTTAATCGTTTGAAACGAATATCGTATCAGGTATATATATATATATATATATATATATATATATATTGGATAATTATGGATTTAGTTTATTATTTCTGGGTTTTTGTGGAAACAATGAGCTTTTTAAAATCTCGAGGCATAACTTGAGCTCTGATTAGAGGCTGTCAAATACTGTCGTACGTAAAGTGTTGATCCATTTAAGGAAGTTATTGTAAAGATTGGAACGACTGGTCTGATAATGAAACTATAAGGAGGCGATTGAACGCAAAAATCCTGTGTACCAAGCAATGCAACAACTTAGAACGCGAAAAGAATGAAAAAAAGAGGAAAAGCGGAAAAGAATTAGAAAGAAGAAAGAAGACAGGAGGAAGGAAAAAGAAGAAAGAAATAAACAATTCACATCGAAGTCAGAAACCAGCTTGAAAGAGGAATCTCATCGGTGATCTGGAACAGAACAGGGAGCGAAACCGCATTAAATAGCGAGGAAGTTGAACGAAAGACCCAGCGGTATGGCGCAATATACACAGCGTTGCACATACCGCGAAACGAAGAGAAAGTAATCTATCTAATCGCTGATTTTAAAGGCATCTTAGAGCGATGGCAGCGTCAGTTTCTTCTGCAAGGTCCACTAATGATCACATTACTCCACCACACCACACTATCCTGATAACAAGAATAGATGAAGTTAGCAAGCGATCAGCTCATGCATCTCGTCGATGAACTAGAACAGTACAGAGAGCGAGGCCGCATTAAATGGCGTATCTGACACCAAGAATAGACGAAGTTAGCAAGCGATCAGCTCACGCATCTCGTCGATGAACTAGAACAGTACAGAGAGCGAGGCCGCATTAAATGGCGTATCTGACACCAAGAATAGACGAAGTTAGCAAGCGATCAGCTTATAAATAATAAGGCATTGGATGGCATACAAACGGAGCCGATCAAATCTGGAGGGTCTGGACTAAACCAAGCCACTCCTGAACTAATAGTGCAAGTATGAGAGGAAGAAACGATACCAGAAGACTGGAGAAGAGGCATACTGTAGTGCAGATATCGTTATCGTGCTATAACAGTGCTGATGAGTACCACGAATAAGATATTCTCCTCCAACCTTCAAGACACGATAGCCCCACACGGTAAAGTTATTATTGGCCTATAATAGAGTGGCTTGATCTCAGACTAATCAAAACCAGATAAGATTTTATCCCCAAGGCAGACGATGAAAAATGTCTGGAATTCCTAAACTAACTAGACTAGCTTTAGGACTTTTAAACCGCCTATGGTTTTAAGGATAAACGTATATTTCCATATGAATATTGCCGGACGAGTCTAATATAAGTTATACGAAGAGCTAATCTCCATTTATTAATAAACGGATAAGTATGGATAAAGACGTTTAACGACCTTAGATACCAAACGGAAGACGTATATTTATAATGCTTTGAGGAAACATTTCTTAAAGACGATATACTCGTAGCGTACGGAATAAGTAAGTAAAAATATGGAAAAATACGGATAGAAAAAAATTAAATAATAATAAAATAATTAAATATGGATAGAGACGGATAACGACCTTAGATACCAGACGGAAGTCATATATTTCGAAGGCTTTGAGGAAACATTATTCGAAACCGATTTTAATGAAAAAAATAGAATAAAAACCACGGTATGCTGACAGACGAAATGGAGATATTAATTTATCATCTGTTTAAGGCCGGATAAACGGATATTTCCAGATAAATATTGGCGGATGAGTTTTATATAAGTTATACAAAGAGCTAATATCAATTTATTAATTGAAAGGAGAGACGGATAGGTATGGATAAAGGGATAAAGACGGATAACGACCTTACATACTAAAAAAGCAAAGAAGTGAATTGAATTGAAAATCACCTCTAGATTTTGTTGGGAAAAAAAGTATTTTTTAACTTCTGCGTCTTTTTTCATAATCAGGCAGCTAAGCCTAGCATTATAAGGGTGCAAATACCTCTACGCGTGCGGAAATTATAAACAACAAAAATTTCCCTCATACATTCCGTTTCTCTGCTTGACTGACTGATGTTAATCAGATGAGCCGAAGTGTAACACCACCGCAATTAACCCGTTTTACATATCTGAGATCACGAGAAAAAAACTGCCTAAGTCCAGATAACTTGTAATATCAAATCATTCCTTTAAAATATTAAAAATACTCGTAGCATATTAAGATGATCAAAGTAGTGAAGAGAAAACCCCAGTAACGGGACACATCAGGTGCTGATGAACCCAATTGAAAAGAAAAACACACCCCTCTGATACTTACTTCCCCTAACAAAAATCGCTCCCCTCTCTGTTACTCGTTGTTCCCACGCTACACGGAAACGGATTGTCGTTTTATTCAGATGAATTCCAGCACGAAAATCTGCATATTCATCAAAAAAATGGGAATACATACAAAATAAAATCCACCACCGTATCTAGGTTATAGCACATCCCTAAATCCAATCAACTTCACAAAAGCGTCCTGTTTTTTAGATGTGCAAACGCACACGCACACGCACACAGGCAAACGACACTCGCAGTTCAATTCAAATTCACCCACAGGCATTAGCAGCGCATTGATGCACATCGCGCAAACACAACATAAAAACACGCACTGTATGACATTATTATCCTTTTTCAACTGCTGTTATCCTTGCTGCTTCCGTCCTGACGTCCCTTTCGTCGTTGCCAGTATAGGCAGCGCAGCAAAGCAATGCATCACAATCCGCATTCAGATAAACTTCGATAAACGGTTGCTCTGCAGATCCGTGAGAAAATTGGGAAAAAATTCTAATTCCTTGGTAAGGGTAGAAAGGAAGAAATTCAAATATTCCAGAGACATATGTATTTTAAATTTGATTGTAACAAAAACAACCACAACAACAACAAATAATAATTCCTTCAGAGACCATCTGCATAACAGCACATCAGATCGTAGTGCAGCACCTTCGAATGCGCATCATCATCATCATCATCATCAGCATCTCTAAAAGGATCATCCTCCTTCAACAAAAGGTGGTGTACAGGAGTACAGCGAGTGCATATTTGTAGTAACGATCGTCAGATGTTGTTGTTGTTGTTGTGTATGCTTTTCAAACGCCATATGGATCGATCGATCGATTGAATCTGAGGATTATAAGAGCAGTGAATTGAACGCCGCGGAGCGCACCTTTTCGAAGGTGTTTCACGTTCTGATGGTACAACGGCGGGTACCTTCTGGAGCTCATTTCTATGCTGTGCAGTGCAGCAGTTATGCATTTGCTGGAATACTAAGGGAGGATTATGATTTACATCGCACAACAGAACACAAAACAACACATACCGATGCTCGTCCTATGGAGAGAATAAACGCAGAGGGTGAAAATTTGAGATTAGGAACTGCGTGGATGGATGAAAATCTAACCACGAAACGACAATGAGCGGGAGGACTACAATTATTTCTTTTTTTTTTATTTTATGCGGGGTGGACTCATACATGTGTTGTGGACAGCGGAAAAATGTAAATTCCTATTGTTTCGAAACGAGAGAAAAAATTCAAAACTTTCCCATGACGATTGTAATCGTGGCATTGTGATGAGTTTTTGAAAATTTACCATATTTGGTCAGAGTGATGGCAGCTGATGCTACCGATTAACGGATGGACGGATAAACAGACAGATGAGAGTTCGATAAACTGGTAGATTACTGCTTACAATGGGGATAAACGGATAGACTGACGCCCACTAAACATATGAAAAAATCTACCGAAAGTCTACTTATCATCAGTTTTTAGAACGGATAAACAGATATTTCCATATTAATATTGACGGATAAGTCTAACATAAGCAATACAAAGGCCTGGTATTGATTTACTTGTTGATAGGACAGCCAGAAAATAATGGATAAAGACGGATAACTACGAAGAAAGAAAATAAAAGATTTGATATTGATTAACCAGTTGATAGGATATACGGATAAAGACGGATAATAAAAAATATATATATATATTTCTTAAATAGAATAGAACGATATGGGGATGAACACTGGGTAATACCGTGTAACCACGGATAAACATAGATAAACGTAAATAAAACCCGGATAAAAATGTATATACTAACAGACATAGACCTACAGGCTATCGAATTTTCCAACAAAAGCAAGGACGGACGGTGGAAGTAACGGAGCAACATAAGTTCCACTTTACATCGACTGATCATCCGGAAGTATGTGCGGACGCTTCTCATATATACGTAACATTTTAAAGTCTTGCAAACTTCTTTGGTAGGTAGAGAGCAACTTGCAGGGCTTTAAGACAAATTGCATCGACAGCAATTGAACCACAAAAATTCACTTAAACCCTGCCGTAAAAATCAATGCCATAAAGAAATGGTCTTGCCTTCCCTTAGGAAACAGAATGCAAGAACCCGCAATCTGAGACGTGAAACTTGCGTAGCTGAAAGCTGTCTGGCATCTTTGCCGCGTTTGATAGGAAAGTCTTACTGAGAAATGTTGTTGTTGGGTAAGGAAAATTTCGGAGACTCGCTTAGAGTAAACCGGCTAACATTGGCTCGAAATCTTGATCGGTGAAGAGGTTGTTGGCAGGATGGCAAGACCAGACTCTGGTTATAGAGCCAAATATAACGATGATGATGAAACTGAATAACATTGGCTCGAAATCGGAACCGGTGGATAGGTTTTTTGCAGGATGACAGGACCGGACCCCGGTTGTATAGAGCCAAATATGATAATGATGATGAAACTGGATATCATTGGCGCAAAACCGAAACCGGTGGAGAGGTGTTTTGTAGGATGGCAGGACCGGAACCCATTTAAGAGCCAAATATGATAACGATGATAAATTTGGATAACATTGGCTCGGAATCGAAACCGATGGAAAGGTTTTTTGCAGGATGACAGGACTAGACCCCGGTTGTAGAGCTAAATTTGATTATGATGATAAGACTGGATATCATCGGCCTAAAATCGGTACCGGTGGATAGGTTTCTTGCGGGATGGCAGGTCTGAACCCCGGTTGATTTCCCTAAGGAAACAGAATGCAGCCCAATGAATGCCAGAACCTGAACCCGCAATCTGAGACTTCAAACTTCCTTAGCACAAAGCACTCTGACATCTTAGCCGCGTTTGATAGGAACATCTTACGGAGAAATGTTGTTGTTGAGTAAGGAAAATTTCGGAGACTACCTTAGGGTAATCCCAAACTGGATGACATCGGCTCGAAATCGGGACTGGTGGAGAGATTTTTTGCGGGAGGCCAAGTCCGGACACCGGTTGTAGAGCCTAATATGATGATGATGATAAAGTGGTTTAAAAATTAATCACAAGATTCCAGCAGCCACCGACAGACACATGCGAACGCAAAGTTTATATAACAGGAACTAGAACTTACTCTTATACTAAACAAAGCCTTAGTACACGGTATTAGGAGGGCGTACTGTAGAGCTAATTGAAAGAGGGTCACTCTTAACACAATAGACCTTTTTTTTTGTCTAACAAGACTTTTATAGACGGAAAACGGGAATACGGGTTGGTAGTCCATTAGATCATCGATTACCGGATGTACTCACTTGATTGTTGTTTGTGGTGATGGACATCTACGAGTATAACCCCTTGGTAAAAATACCGCAACACCAATAATTAATCGATAGCCGTTATACGAACATTTCACAATTAATGTCGTAAGGAAAAAGGCAGTTTTATCTACATAATTTATTCAATATTTTCAAGGCAACCCTTGCAGGACAATTTTGCAAATATTTGGTATTTGGTACAAATGCAAAATAGTTTTGAAATGCTGGCTGACTATAAAGCCATCACGAACATTCGGGCAAATGGACAAATCCTAAAACGGAAACGTAGCTACGAGTAAGTGCACCAAATCCTCCAGCAATATTCATAAATCAAAGCAGCAAGCAACAGGCCACTTACTTGGTACTATAGATACTGTACTTGTCTCTAATAATCTTGTATAGATGCATGTGTGTATGTATTGATATGTACACGCACAGAGAAATAATCGGTTCTATCTGGTAGACGATAGTAATTATATCCCTATCGATCGATAGCGCACAGGCGCACTACAGAGAAAATGTCCCCGAATTGACTTCTCATTCTTGTCGTCACTCGCCATGGCGATGACCAAAAGAGGAAATAGTGTATGGTACTGCGTATGCGACCGCGATAGGCAGCTCTCAATACAAAACTCGGCATATTTTCCCATGTGAATTGTGAATTGTGAATGAGTGATCGCCGTTTAGCGTTCACAAAACTGCCAACCAACACAGCAACAACAACATTCGCTAGACTTTGATCGGAACGATCTTGCTGCTGCTGCTACTACAGTACAGTCGTCCACTTCCACTTTCCACAGCCGACCAGCATAAATTTAATTACCTTTTGTCGCTGCGGCGGCGGCGGCGGTCCACGTGATCGCTGGCTAGAGCTGCTCTGCTACTCACTACTCACTCACTTACTTAATACTTCTATACTTACTGCACAGCATTTAATGTGTGACCTTAACAACAAAACCAAACCCAATCGCTATACTTGATAGGTTATGCGACTGTGCGTTTGCGTTGCGAAACTGTACTTTTTTCTCGCGCAGCGCTGGCTGCTGGCACAGCACACAGCAGAATCTGAGAAGAATAAATTTTTTAAATGAAACCGAAAACGATCACCTTCGGCTTCGTTTCGTTCGTCGTCGTCGTCGTCATCGTCGGCGTCGTGTATCGGAATCGGACTTGGCATTCATTGGCACTGGCAGCGCACAGCGTCTGCGCAGCCTTTACGATCTTCCACAAACACAACATAAATTTTTTCCTTTTCGCTAAATTGTGGTGCTGCAGCTCGCACTCATCCCTTTGGGAAATTCCTCAACGCGTTCGAGCATCCGAAGGATTTTTGTTGCTATGCGCGTCGATGACGCCGTGAGTGCCTTGCCGTTTTGCTTGCCGTCGTCATCGTCATCGCCACCAGCACTCTTTGCTGCTCTTGCTCACGCATGAGGCATGAGCATGACCATCCATCGGTCTGACGATGCTTTTTGACAATCTCATTGACTCATAGGATTTTCTTCATAGCTACAACTTACGAGAATGGCTTCTTCCTTGCTGCTCCTGTCGTCCGCGTCGTCGCAACGGGGTAGGAATGTAGAGGTACAGTTCGCGTTGTATCTAGAGCTATGATCGAATTTTGAGGACAATGATTAATTGGTTCGACGGTTGTGGTGGTGAATCGGGTGGATAAGCGACAGGCAGGAGAAAAACACTCATGGCAGTGTGAGCAACATGTAGCGGTTGAACCCGCAGGGGTCAGATTAGTTTATCAATAATTATGGGAATGTTTAGATTGCCTACTACCTTCGATGTTATAAGGTATTAAGAGCAATAACCTGCCAGAAACCACGTGTGGTGCTCAGTGTTTGTGATTAGCTACCGTCCAAGAGGGTTGTTGTTTTTTTTTTTATTTTATATCCCTATATGTACGAGTATGTGTGTATAGTCCCATCCATCAGCTAATATGATAAATAAATATTTGTTTTCATTTTGAAATTCACACAAAATTCATAATCTTACTCCAATCTAAACTTAAGATAGATAATAAAACTAAGAGGGCGGGCATTAGCAACTTGCCATATCCTTACAATACGAGGGCAGAGTGAGCATATATAGTCTTGGTAATAAAAAACGTTCATTTTATTTTCCCACATTGTCTCCTTTTTCGTTCGATACACTTAGTCCCTCTAATGTGTTGGTCCCTTCTAAATACATAGTAAGTTTTCTGCGCTTGCACTTGCATTACAGCCAAATCTCTTACCACCGAGCAATTTTTTGAATACTGAAACAGAAAAAAACTCGCCGTTTGCTCAATATGGGCAATGTCTTCGTACTTTGCGACCCTGAATGGGCAACTGCTACTTAGAATGTCTTCGTATTCAGAGGCTTATTCGTACACAGGACTGTGATGCGCCTGGGATAGTTTCTATCCTGGGCGGCCTAGGATAGCACGGTATCCTAGTGACAAATGATTGGGTTCGAGGTTCCGTAGAGTACCTACGAACAAACGAACTGAGGCCCTTGATGTCAGATCTCACCAAAGTCGCGTTGTTACTACGGGAGTTGGCTGTACCCACAGATGAGGTTGATCTCCTTGGAGGTTAGCTGAGTCTGGGTCAACTTTTGGTTGAGGACCCAGTTTCGTTCGGGGCTTGACCTACGAAGTGGCTGGTGGTTTAATACCGAAATGCGGGTAAAGGGCTGTAACATCAGCTGAAGGCTTGGTGTTACCAATATCTTTGGTACATCAGATGCCCAACCTGATGTTACCGGTGCGATGATGCGTTCTCTGTGGAGTTGCATATCTCAACCGGTTCTCGCCAACCAAAGATCGGCAGGGATTTAAAATCGGTCCTGCTCTAACTATTGAGTTAATACTGGCTTGGGACTGGCAAGTTGCATCGTGAAGACTACAACTGCAAATCAATTTCTTTATGTCAAAAACTAGATTAGGTTCAGCGCAGTTGAATTCTTCCTTTTGCTTTTTGAAAAATTAATGAAAATGAGAAAGAGTATCGGAGACAAAGCAGAGCCTTGGGAAACACCGATGTTTATGTGGTGAAAATTCGATTTAAAACTATCGAATAGGACCTGCACTGACCGTTCAGAAGGGTAGTTACTAGTCCAATCAATCAGTGTCTTGTAGATTCCATAGGCATTCATTTTCGACAAAAGAGCTTGATCCACTATACAGTAAGATAAGCCATCAGATCACCTGTAGAATGTTGCCAACGTAAACCGTACATCTGGTGGCTAAAGATTTCACGCAATTCAAGGTATTGCATTAGCTTACGATTGATCAGCGTTTCCATAACCTTAGAAAGAATTGCTGTTAGCGTAATGGGTCGGTACAGGCTGGATAAAGGATGTTTTCTAATTCCTTGGGAAGACTTCAGAAGAATAATAGAAGTGGAAAAGCCTGCGCAGTGGCAATGCCAACGTTGAAAAGCACCTTTTCGAAACTATAGCGGGAATACCATCAGGCCCATCAGCTTTATGACGTTGACGGGGCTAAGAGGTGGTCTTAAGGGGATCTTGTGGTGGTTTTAACAGGGCCTCATGTGGGATTTTGAGGGGAAATAAAGGAGTCTTTAGGGCGTCTTGAGATGGGGTTAAGGGGTCTTGGGGGAGGGGGTCTTGAGTGGGGTCTTGATGGGGTCTGTAGGAGGTCTTAAGGGGGGTCTATGGGGTTTTTAGTAGGGTGTTTAGGGCTTGTGGAGGTTTTGAGAGGGTCGTGAGTGAAGTCTTGAAGGGGTCTTGAGGGGACCTTTAGGTTGTCCTGAGGTGTTCTCGAGGGTATTTTGAGAGGATTTTTTTAGAGGAGTTTGAGGGGGTCTTTAGATGGTCTTGAGGGTATCTTGAGGGTATCTTGAGAGGATTGTGAGTGTAGTCTTGAGGGGTCTTATGAAGGTTTTGACGTTTTCTTGAGAGAATCTTTAGGTAGTCTTGAGGGTGTCTCGATGGTGCTTTGAGAGGATCTTTAGTGGGGTTTTGAGTTTTTTTTTAGGTGGTATTGAGGGGATCTTGACGGGATTTTGAGAATGTTGTGAGTGGAGTCTTGAGGGGTCTTAAGAAGGTTTTCGGGTGTTCTTGATGGGATCATGAGTAGAGTCTTGAGGGTCTTTAGATGGTGTAAAGTGGGGTCTTGAGTTTATTTAGAACGGGTCTTAAGGGAAGGGAATCTTAAGGGGGGTTTGAGATGAGGAAGTATTGATAGCGGTTGTAACCTGGTCTTAACGGGGTATTGAGGGTGATCTTGAGGCGGTCTTAAGGTAATCTTTGGAAGGAAATATTATTTTATTTTTAATTCGTTTAACGAATGACCAACAATTCTTACTTCCTTTGGGACATTGAAGTATTTTTTGTCTCAGTTTCTGGTCATAATCAAATTTGACTTGTCTAAGGTCGACATGCATCTTACTCATTACAAGTTCAGTTACTGACGAAATTAGAGCTTCTGTAAAAAAAAGCGTTAATGAATTTTATGGTTACGCACTTTGACTTTAAGCCAAATGAAATTACATTCTGCATTAGACCAATGGTTTAACTGTGCTTGGGTTTGATAAGCTACATCCCTATGTAGTATGTACATAGATGGCGAGACCGCGTTGGAAACTAGCTGTCCTGACAAGGAGGAAAGTCTTGTTCTGAATGATTCCTTTTTTTTACAGGGTCTGCAAATTTCTTTTAGCTTTTAAGCTCATGCTATGTTCCACACATCCTTAACGTCCTGGCAGCTTTTGCTATCAATACCAAAATTGTGTATCTGAGTTCCCAGAGGTAGCTTTGAAGGATACTGGGAGTTACCTGTAATTAAAAAGATAATCCCTTTTGAGGAAAGTTCCAATAATCTCATCAGATAATCCACTAACAAATACTGAGCGTCCTGGCAGCTTTTGCTATGAATACCAATATGGTTTTTGAGCTTTTTCGACCCAACTTTTACTTGCAACAAAATCTGAGATGACAGAGGTAGTCTTGTAGGATACTGTGAGTTACCTGTAATTAAAAAGATAAATCCTTTTGGGGAAAATTAATCCAATTAATCCGCAATTGAAATTTTCTCGTATCCAAGCTGACATTAATTGTCGGTAGCTATGATAATTGTCAGCATCCCGTCATCAGAATTGCCCGAATGCCATCCCATTTCGGAATGTTCTAATCAAAATGGTAACTTAGAGGCGCTAAAAAGCGCTAAACAAAGGCTCACCGCAGTGCCGCCTTTCATCACAACGACCAACGAGTCCGAAGTTGCTTTCTAATGTGCCGCACAAGATTATCACTTGAATGTGAAATCGAAAGGAAACGAGCGCTTCAGTTGTTTGTCATCAAACCATCTGCTCACGGGCTACTGAATTTTCACAAATCGTAGAATCGAATCTTATCAATGAGGTGACCGACGTTGGTGAGACAACCAACCCGTTCGTTCGTCCGCTCTAAGAGTGTGAGTGTGTGTGTTTATCTGACAAACGATGGTAATCTCTTCTTCTCTGTTTACCTCTTTAACGCAATCACCTGGCCGGGGTTGTGGTTTTGCTTTTGAATATTCAAATAGCCGAGGAAGCAGATTCTTGCATTCATTAGGACGACATAGAGGACACTTTGATTGATTGTATCTGTGATTATAATCCCGTAATGTGATATCGATACATCGGTAGCAGCCGTGCAAATTGACCGGCTGCGCTTACATTACAATCCGAGTGAAAGTAAAGGGAAAGTAGACGCGGTAACACAGATAATGCCCAGACTCAGATATCATTAATTGGAAATTCCTTTCTGGTAACATGAGATCTTTCTTTTTATTGATCTGTCCAAAGCGTTGGGTCATATGATTCCAACTTCACGAAGTGATGTTCGGAAACACATTAACATCAGTTGCTGCTTGTTTTGAGGCACATTTTTTACATTTACTCGCTGGTTGGAACATAAAAAATAAAGTAAATGTTTGCCAGACGCTTAGTGAAAGTGTCAAATTTCGATAGGCCTCATGTGCTGTTGTTTGTGTGATGAGTTTTTGCTTTACGCTCATGTAATTTTTTAAGTCTTCAAAAGTAGAGTCGGAAGAATCCATATGTGTGCTTAGGAGTAATTGATCATCATTATCATCATCTAGCAGCAAACAGAGCTCGGTGTGATCTTAAGCTTCTTTGATCATCATCATTATCACCATATTTGGCTCTACAACCGGTGTCCGGTTAGAAAAACACTTTCCACTGGTTCCAATTTCGAGTCCAAACTCTAGGCGTCCTGGTCTACGCCAACCTACCATCTTAGGCTTGGCCTGTCTAGTTGCCGTGTCCCATAATTCCTATCGCAAGATCTTTCCTAGCAAGATCTACTTCGCTCATGCGTGCCTGCTGATGTCTTGACAACTGGGGCTTACTATTCTGTCATCATTGTCAACATCGCGGTAGCACTCGTAGTTCTCGCCATTATAAAGTCTCCGGAACCGTTCTGTCTAACATACGAGGCCAACAATTCTTTGTAAGACTCATTCCTCTCAAACGTGACTATGAGGTCAGCATTTTTTTTTTATTGTTGGTGGGCTGAGAAGACTTGGCAATGCGACCTTAAAATCTATTTTGCATCCCAGATGTTGGTGGGCCTCGTTACAGAAGCGGCAGCGGTCCGTTTGCATTTCGCCATTTTTATTAAGCGGCCATTGAATGGGCCATGCCCTGTCATGTATTCGTACCAGACAAGAGATCTGAGTGCATGGGGTTTAACTTAACTGCCTTGCCTATGTCTTTTATATTGTATTTGAGAAGCTTTTTAGTTTGTCTTTTGAGTGAATTACCCACTCATTTATTTTGTTCTTGAAATGGCTTCTGGAATAGGCAATGCTTGGTTGGGTGCCGTTGAAGATTCCTTTTGCGCCTTCTCACAGAGGTCTGCTGC
Source organism: Nephrocerus scutellatus (assembly GCA_947095585.1). Taxonomy (NCBI): domain Eukaryota; kingdom Metazoa; phylum Arthropoda; class Insecta; order Diptera; family Pipunculidae; genus Nephrocerus; species Nephrocerus scutellatus. Next base: position 92,037,550 of record OX352765.1, on the reverse strand, counting down.
CTCGTTTGCGTTGATGTCTGAATGGCCGGGAGACTCCATTAGGTTGATCTTGTTGGTTTTGGTTGGTTCGTTTAAGTGGCTGTAGCAGCTCCACGTTGTTCTGAACTTGACAACTGGGCCTTTTAATGCTAGCAATGTGGCCTGGCTGTCGGAGATCATGTAGATCTCGGTTCTTCTGTATCTTCTTTTGATACATTCTAGGGAGCAGGCTTCTATTGTTGTTGTTTATGCCTAAAAACGGTTGGATATTTTCCTAGGGGTATTCGTATTGTGGTTCTGAGCACGAATACTCCTACGTCCGTCCCTATATTTGTTTTAGATCCGTCTGTATATCAGAGAGATGCATGATGGGGACGGTTAATTATGATATTTTCTACTTGATTTCATTCTGGTATTGAGAAGTTCCTTTGACAATCAGTTATTTTTATCATTGAGTCTGTTGTCTATGTTGATTTTGGTAATGTCCTGGTCCTATGATAGAGGAGTCTATTACCCTATGTAGTTCCAGCTTGTGTTTGAATTACTTCGAAGTAAGTGTTGTCGAAATCGCCTTGGTGGTCGATGAAGGTGCATAGTAGCATTTCTTTACTTCGAAGTGTGTCTTCGATTTCAACTGTCAGCTGGAGTGCTGTTTCTATAGATTTCCCAGGCTGATATGCATGTTGGCTGGAGTTTAGAGGTTTTTGTTGGAAAATGAGCCCAATCGATAAAACAATGGATCAGTTTACAAAACAATCAGCGAAAGAACGACGCATATAAATAAAACACCCAAAACATCACCATATTGGATGTTATTATGTTAAGTCCGGCGTGGATTTAAAGAGTCTTGACAGACTATGGTAGGTTTTGTTGGTAATCATGTGCATATTTCTGGTTCCATTATGTTATCGGCTGCTTTGATTGACCCGAGTCATTATAGAAAGCTGCACAAATTGATTGAACCGAGTTAGGTAAGAAAGATGCACAAATTCGCGCTCCTCAATCTTAATAGACGGACAAATGTTGAATCTTTTGATCGCAGACGTCGCCACCAAGTACTTTGTTTTTCCCTCATCTCGATCTGAATGAAAGCTGAGAGTTTGGATCTTCTGATCACAGACGTCGCCATCGTGTACTTTGTTTTTCACACATCTCTGATCCAACGGCAGGTTTTAAGAGGACAGGCATACCAGTTCCATATTGGACGAGAAATTGACTTGATAGTGATCCTTTCTTGGCTCATATACCTTTATATAGGCGGCTTCAAAGTCTATAACTCTAGACATTATTTCATCGGTTTCCTATTAGGGTGAAAAGCTGATCAGTTAGTAATTTAGCTGGAATGAAGCGGCACTTGTATCCTCGGAAGAAGTTACCCATGAAGAAAGATATTACAGAACTGTACTGTTGAGTCGAGGTAGATGAGAACTTTGCCAATATGCTTCTGTTAAACGGGAGAAAACCCACTAGAATAACAAGAATTACCACTCCAGAAATCCTTACCATAACTTTGTTGTATCATCAATCCCCATGCAAAAATTTCAAAGCTTTTTACCTACTTTACCTGCCACTTTACAATGGTTCTGCGAACAAGCAAAATTATAGGATAATGGTGATCTTAGCATATGTAAGAGAAGAAAGAAATCCATTATTTTGCTGACTAGGAAGCCCACCTCAAGAACATATCGGTGTTCATGGCATAGCCGCTCTAATATGTCATATTCTGATTTTTGTAAGACACAACCTTTATATTTTATGTAGAATTATTAGCTCCACGATGAGGATGCTTAGATTGTGCGGATGCCAAACCATCGTCACTGGAAAGCACCATCCTGAAATGGAGACAAAGTTAAAGTGACTTATACAGTAGGACGGAGACGTACTTTAGTTGTAGAAGAAAGAAAAAAACAAAAGAAGAAGAAGGCGCCAGGATCTTTTAGGAATTATTACCTTCTTTTATGGGTTTCGGAAACTGAAAAATAATCTAAAACAACTTAATCTGCTTAACACAACTCTCCTGATTGGAAGAGACTTTTGACTCGATCGTATCCTTGAGAGTTTGACTAACAATCAACACTCACAAGATCAAAGAGATCAACGAGTACTTAGCAGTACTCGTTTTAAGTAGACGCCGGATAAGTGGAATACTATTTTTTCAAGTGCCGTTCGCCGTTCGCCATTCTGTCAAAAGAACTCTCCTCCAACCGCAACTATAGTCAAAACAGCAAACGGAGTATCTCAAGTGGGAGGATCGATCGTCGTATTAGAATCTAAGTTCTAGTTGAAGTAGAAGTAGGTATAAGTCAATTTAACCAAAATGAGAGGAAAAAAACCTTCAATTGCATGGGAAAAGTCGAGCCGAAAAAGCCAATCCTCATGTGAATGTCTTGCCTTTGTTTGCAATGCGTGCCGAGATTCCATCCCTCAACAACAACCGCAACTAATTAAGGAAATGAGGAAAAAATTCAAATACATACTCGACATTTTTTTGCCTTTGATAGCCCAACGTTCCGTTTGGGAAACATGATTCCCAAAGGAATCTTGCAGTGAGAGAGGTTATCATTATCCAGTTAACACCGCGACTGGCATGCTCGTAAAACGTATGCGTATGCGCATTCGTGACCTCAAATACAATTTTTTTAAATTTTAATCTTTTAGTTATTTATTATAAAAAGGAACGACAATTTATGAGTTGTACTCCATGTATCTGTGTGTGTGTGTGCTTCTTGGTGTCATTGCGTTTTCTTTGTCCTGCATTTCGTGAGATTATCGCTAAATCCGAGAGCAGCTTCATCTCAGCGTCAAGCAATAAATTTACCCAAAAAATTGTGACTCGCGACTTTTGACCTGAAGCAGTCGACCAAATTTGTTTCCAATTAACTTTCGAAATTTTCCGATCGCGTTATCGCCTTTTTGTGGTTGGTGTTGTTGTTGTTGTTGTTGTTCCTTATGGGAAAGTGCCTTTCCACTTTCGATTTTTATTTCATTTTTACAGAACTATAATTCTCCAAAGAACGATGTATTTTTATTTGTTGGTTGAAATCGATATCCGTAGCGGTGAGATGCGGGCGCAATCAATGAATGGCAATTTCAAGGGACGAGTACGTGCGTAACTGCTTGGGTGCCTGATGGACAGGATTTAAAAAACCTCTCAAGCGTGAAATCGTCTTTTCTCTCGAATTACAAATTGGGAAATGCAATGCAATGCAATGCTGACCGCAAAGTGGTGTGCTGTGGTGGATGGTGGTTCTTTCAGCCTCACTTAAGACGTTCGTTTAAGGATGAAGGCGCGCTTTCAATTAGGGTTTACCGTTTAACAAAATGCCATCGCTTATCGGTGCATCCGATTGGTCGTCCTCTGTTGTATAAAGTACGTCCATGGAATTTATTGCCAAAATTTTGATTTGGCGGTAGTCAGTGATGAATAACAGCTTACAAGCGCGCAAGTAAAAGGGACTGAAATTCCACTCACTCACTACAGGGAGGTTTCAAATTAGAAGGATGGACGATGGAATGGATGAATGCAAATTAATATCTCTGCCTTCCCTCCTTCTTCGGCAATTTTCCTAAGGTAATTAGAAATTTCAGGCACAAATTAGATCAAAATTTAAGATCAGGAACATTGAAGCTAAAGGTAGGTAGGTATGAAACGAAATATGTGAAGCTGTCATGTTTCGAAAGAAAAAGAAGAAGAATGCCGAGAGACAACTCTATAATATACAACGCGTTACCTGAGAGTGATCGACAGGAAACAAATTGAAAAACCTCATCCATAAAGCCGTAATTATGTATAGTCGAACTATTTCATATGGTTTGCTAAATAATGGGAATGATATTAGTGACAAGCTAAGAATCTTATCAGTAAGTTAAGCAGTAAGTTGTAAGCAATAAGTAGTTAGCAGTAAGCAGTAAGTTGTAAGCAGTAAGTAGTTAGCAGTAGGCAGTAAGCAGTAAGCAGTAAGTTGTAAGCAGTACAGGAAAGGCAAAAGCACAGAAAGTGCCATTAACCTTCTTGTAAAGAAGATAGAAGGAACTTTTCTTTCTAAGGAAGTGGCCCTGTGTACCTTCCTCGACATTGGAGGGCGCTTTCGATAACACTGGCTACGACTCTATTTCAAGGGCAATCAGTAACAGAGGTATCGAAATCTCGACCAATCATTGGATAGGGGCCATGCTTGAAAGTCAAGATATTGGTTCCTCCTCTGGAGGAGTGTCTGTATCTGTGACAGCATTTAAGGGATGTCCCCAAGGAGGAGTACTTTCTCCCCTCTGTGGTCACTAGTCATTGACAGTCTTCTAGTCGATCTTCACAGATTTGCGGACGATTTGGACAAGACAGGCTGAACGATAGAGGTAAAAATCTTATATGCGGTACTCAACCATGATAAGTGCTGAATTTTGTGATATCTCCTTCTTATGTATAGGGCACAGGATGCCTCTTCGCCAGTCTTCCAGCTTCACTTCTTCCTCCCATACTTGCACTATTATTTCATGAATTGCTTGGTGTAATGTGGGGCCTCCTATTTTAATCAGTTCCGCTAGGAAGGTATATATAGTAAGTAAATATACGAATAAAAAGATATAAAAGAAATAATCATACACCTAAATGTATGTGTACACTTCTATTAATTTGTAAAACCTCATCGATGTCGCGAACTCTGGGTTTCCGGCGAACGTAACCCCAACAATAAACGTTACAGTATTAAGCCGGTTCTTAGGGGGTATTAAGGAGGTTTTGTGGATGGTTTTGAAGGGTCGTGAGGAGTGAAAGCTTGAGTGTGAAATTAAGGAGCTTAGTGGGAAATCTTGAGGGTGGTCTGGAGGGCAATCGCAAGGCAATCTTTATGGGGTTCTTGAATGAGTTTGAAGGGTTTTGAGGTGGTGGTGATCTAGAGGTTGGCCTTCTTGAGGAGCTAAGAGGAGAATCTTTAAGGATGTCTTAATGGGAGTCCCGGATGGGTCTTAAGGTGGTTCTTGAGAGGGCCTCAATAGGGCCTTAAAATGGTCTTTAGGGTGTCTTGGGGGTATAAGGTAGGTGGGTGATCTAATGGGGTTGTTGAATGATAGTGGCCTGTCTTGACGGGAGGTAGTTGACGGTAGGGAGAAGATTACTAGTGGAGGTGTACGTCTTTAGGTAGGTTTTGATGAAGGTATTGAGGGGTGTCTTCAATGGGATCTTCAGAAGATAAGGGAGAATTATTGACGACGGTTTTGAGGAGAGTATCTAGGGGGTTTTTTGGAGGTTCTTGAGAGGGTCTTGATGGGTGTCTTGATGGGATCTTAATGAGGTCATGATGGTGTCTAAGGCGGTTGGGTGGTCTTGGTGGTCTTGTGGGCTAACGGGGGTAGGTGATGGGTGGTGAATGATAACTGGTGGAATTAAGGTGTAGTTTTATAGGGGGTTTATGTTTGTAGGTTGTTTGTGCTTGTGATTAAATCGAAAACCGATTTTATATGAAACGCCGTTTTCGAAATTAGTGCGCGACATAAGATTCCCTTTCGGATTCGAACAACATGTTTACGATCCTCAATTCTCTTAAGTCCCGGCACTCGCACTTTTTTGTTTTCCTTTACTTTTCCTTTGTTTTCCTCAAAAATTTAATGGGTATTTATCGCAACTTTGAAATTTTCGCCTATAATTTAAAAAATATTGTCTATAGGTGAACTTCCTAAGAACTCTTTTCTGAGACGTCGTTGAAATTCCATTCATAAGGTTAATTTAGTTTTGCGTCCCTTTGGCATTTAGACGCTAACAAGTCTATTATTAAACCTGCATGCCGCCTCTCCTTGAATAACCGCAATACTCGTGGCGCTCTAAATGCTCATCAGTTTACCCTTAAGCCCATCTTTGGACGTACTTAAGTTCAGAGATCCGTTCTTCAGCCGTACATCACGTATGTGGAATGCTCTGCCAAGCTCAGTCTTTCCACAGCATTATGATTAACAGGCATTCAAAACACAAGCTCATAGACATCTCCTCCTTTTCCTTAAAGCACACGCTGTGCCAAGCGTATAGCCGAGGATTATAAGGATGCCAAACCCTTAACTAGTACGCAAATTATAAAAAAAATTAAGTCGGTTTGGTTTAATTTAATTTTCTGCTCATTCTTTAACCTTTTGGAAATTAAATTCCTAGCGAAGCCTCAATCAAAATGTTCTTAAAAGAGCACAAGCGAGAATTGTATTGAGTCGTTTTTAGTACGTATCTACCTACATCAGGGGTGATAATATTCAGCATCTATCTACTCGTATCTTTAAAGCACCCACCAAAGTGAAAGTGAAAAAAATATTGTCCAGTGAAATTCGAACATAAAGTCGCGGCGTCGATTCTAAAATTCCTAATCAGAGTGATCTTGTTTCCCTGCTTGTTTACGAGGGAATAAATAACGGCGACCAAAGAAACCCTAACAATAAGTAGCTGATTGCTGCTGCAGTTTCCAAAATTCACATCGCCCAGAATAAAAAGGTTTGGCTCACATTCATCCTTCAGTTCAATATCGTGTTACTTCCCATGATTTACACATCGATTGTCCACAGTTTACTCTGCAGTAGTTTTCCCCACTTCAAATGCAATTCCAATTTCCATAAGGCACACCTCTTCCTCATAGTGCTCAGTGCTCAGACTTACCTGAAAACGCTTTTAATGACACACCTGTGCGCATGCGCGCTCGCATTTTCGACAACAATGCGATCGTCATCGCGTTACCACTCTTCGTGTCCACCGCTTCCACCGACCGACCCTAATTTTGAAAACAAAACTCACAAACCTAATTATCGTCAGCATACAACAAACACCCGTTTGGGTATTTTTTTTATTCGTGGGAGCGAACGGCCGGGCATTAGGAACACAATCGATACTCATGCGCAATGAAATGGAAACAAATCCGAGCTGTGAGTAAATGTGAGCAATATGCTATCTTCTTGAAATAATCATTGGCGGCGGTGATGGCTGGCGATGCGCGGTGGGTTAAAGGGTTAAAGTTTGCTCATCGACAAATTCGTGTACTTGCGAAATTCCATGATGTCTGGAAAATGTGACATACAAAATGCGAAGCCAGTCAGAAAGCTACACAGCCAGACACACCTTAGATCACCAGTCGGACGTGTATTCGTGTACATCATTGGTCTTTAGGTTGAATTGGGAATAATACTGCACTCCACTTAACATATTGTCAAACATGTCGGCTGAGTAATAAAAATCGACACAGAGTCGCCCAATGGTGAATTATGCGTCTGCTTCTGCTTCTGTCGTAGCAAACGGATATTCGCTTGAGTGCGGATACATACAGCTTCGGAAAATATCAAGCGTTTTTAATTTGTTCTGCCATAGTTTGAGTACCAGATAGTATCTCAGGCCAGATCTGAACTTCTGAACTTCCCAAAGAACAACTTCCTGTTTCCTGGCTTTGACATTAATTCTAACGCATTATTTATTCCAGGGTGATGCCTTTAACAAAAGCCCTTTTTAGGAACTTCCCCCGTTGTTGTTGCTTATTGTTGCATAGCTCTCCCAGTTTAAAGTTTGTTACAAGCCACAATGTCTCGACGAAGGTTGTTTTAAGCTATCTTTCCAGTAAAGAGCATCATCGCCACAACATCGTCTATAGTCCTATCTATCTTCACTATCTTCACAGCATCAGTACGCCGATAAACTGACGACTGTGCATGCACATGCACAACACAAATGGTCGCGAGAAGCTAGCCCTCGGACCGTAACGGTCTGTCACGCCGAATATTATTAGACTGACGAGTAGTATAGTGCATAGTAGGATATCTTTTGATCAGCATACATTGTAAGCATAGAAAAAAGAATATAAAATCAAGTTATTGATCAGCTTAATATGTCAATGGGCTTTTAATGGAAATTTGCTAAAATTGATCTTTAAGTAGTTATCCTATAGTCGACAAGTAGTTAAAATTAGCTCAACTCATTCTAAATGAATCTTCCCAAAAAAAAGACTCTTCTACTCTATTCTATTCAATATCTGGTATCCCACAAGGAAGCCACATATGTCCTTTATTATTTATTTAATTTACAATTAACTTACCACTTTACATTTATTAGTGATAAGGTTCCAGCTTATTATGAAAGGCTCATTTTTATTGATATTCTTTCACTACAATCTCGATTTATGATTACTTAAAGTCAGTTGCATTAGGAAAAGTTTCCTTTACTCGCCATGCTCCAGTCAGCATTCATACAGAGAAGGCAGATCCAGTGAGACCGCAATGTGGTAACTGTCAAGAGCATCCAGGAATCTCTTGCCAACAAAGTAATCGCCCTATCCGCCTTCGTAGACCTTCGATAATACATCTCGTGATGCAATAAGGAGTGTTCTAGAGATAAACGAAGTATACAGCACAACCATTAGCTGGATGTACGTACAAGAACAGAGGAGACCATATTTGGGGTCTTGATCAATTATGGTCAACATGGCAAAGAAGAGTATTATCTCCATGCCATGCTGGCCTTCTCGTAGAAGGAGACGTCTTGATTGTTAAAGATGTCATCGAATCTAGCATCTGTAATTCCTCTGATGTGTATGTACCGGTGACTTGGCCCAATTTTCTCGATTCTGAGTCCTTGCATCTCAGAACTTGGACGTGTTTCCAACCCGTCAACGAATTGGAACAAGTGGTTGGTTATTGGCAGCAGACCTGCTGCTTCGTAGAGCCTTGTAGGCGACACAAACTTGTAGCTGTTTGGCATCCTCCAGAGTACTGTACAGATCCTAAGTACCCTCCTTTCAAATAGAGAGATCTTCTTCATCGTTGTTGGTAAGACGGTCAACCATAGCCAAAGGTTATCACTGGCCTGATAAGCTGCTTGTAGATGAGCAGCCTGGTGTTGTTGGACAGTCCGTTTCGTCTTCTAAGAAGCGGGTGCACCAAATGAATGATCATTGTTTGATCGATGTGCGAGTTAAACTTGGGCCTCTCGGTAAGGTTGATTCACAGGTAATTAGTCACTAGGTGTTTATTGTCGTGTTGTCCGGAAGGGTGATTTTTAAGCCTCTACACAGGCTTGCGAAATTTCTTATCCATGTTTTGGTTACTGGTACTCGGAAGCAGATGAGTTCCATTTTGTTGGCGTTGAACTTTACTCCTCACTTCAGATAGTAGTCCCAAAAATTTCGGAGGTGTACATCCACTCTTAGGGCAGCTATCTCATGAGAGCGGAAAATGAAATACGTGATGGAGTCATCCGCGAAAAGCATGGTCCTTGTTCCGGCTATATTGGTGGGTTGCTCCGCCGTGAAAATGCTTAACAGGACTGGTCCAAGTCTTGAACCTTGAGGAACTCCGGATTTAATCCTTTTCCTGCCGTACACCTGTAGAAAAAAGACCATGTTAAAAAAATTTTTTTTAATTATTTGCACAATATAATTGGGGAAACCAAAACTAATAAGTTTTTACAGTAGCCCGTTTGTCCAAACGCCATCGAAAGCTTTTTCACATAACATCAAGACTAGTGGCGGAATGCAGTGCCCAACTGAACAGACTTCATAATGACAACAACAAAGTGTGTCTATACTGTTTGACATGACACTTCCATATAGAAGACAACGATGCAGAAGTAATGTAAGAATCATTACAGGGTTCCTAACAGGGCATTGTAGATGAGTAAAGAAGACCTAGGAAATTAGGACTGTAGGAAATGGAAGCTGTCGGCGGGGTAAAATGACATTCTTCTCAGCGAATGCTGCTAAAATGAGTGGGACTAGAAGGAAACCTGTGGAAACCCAAGCGAACTCTGAGTCTGTGCGGCATTCTCTGACCATGTCCATATCATACGGTTCTCATGAGTTAACTGCTGCGAAACAAACGATCCGGACTAGAAGGAACCCTGTGGGAGCCCAAACAATGCACCTATCTCGCATTTTGTACAACATACTCTCTAAATGGTGCAATAACTCCAACACGCCGTAGGAAAGGGTGCACTGAAGAGAAGATTGCCGCTGTAAATGAAGGTGTGTTGGAAGATCCAAATTTATCGATTCGTCATCGGTGGCTGGTTGTCCATTACGTGGCAAATTTTGCGCAAAGGTCCTGGCCTACATCCGTATAAGATCCAGCCGGTACAGGAATTCAACCCTTCGTGTGTTTTTTTATTTCCGCATGGACGTGGTCTTTTCATGACTATTCCTACCATATTCTATATGACAAACATCTTTGACAAAAGAAAACAGATTTTCACTGAAATTTGCCTTTGATTGTGAAAATATTTTGTTTCAATGCATCTCTGGTTTGGGGATAAATCTGACCATCATTGATATCCAGATGAACTGACTTCCATGAATGACTAGTTTAGCTTTCACTGAGCATCTTTAGATCGCCACTCGACTATTACTATCCTTAAAGTTCTCAATGGGTAAAACCTCGCAATTGCAAGAATTTCGGAAAACTCTAAGTCTTGTAATCTTCACCGAATCCCTCTGGCAGAACTAATATTACAGCCGTACTTTTGTGGTGGATCTGATCCACAGCTGCTCAGCCTGCTGGAATTTCAGGGAAATCATTGAACCATTAAATTATTAAATCCCTTTCGATCAACCAACAATAAAAGCGTAATTCTCAAGCTGCAATCCTTTGCTTTAATGTCTAATCCGTTCAATCACCTGGCTGGCTCAGTTTTATATATTTATTATGCGATCATCTCATCACGTGCTTGACAACCATTTGCATTCTTCGTAATGCAATAGATGTGAGAATAGTCATCATCATTCAGTGATCGATTGACCCAAAATCGATGTGGCAAGCTGTAAATTGTAAGTCAAAATAGTGCCACGGCTCAAAATTCACCACGACAAACAAAAATCACAAAGTGACTACGCATTCCGAGGCTCGAAAACTCATTAATTAATTTCATCATAAATCTTATCTTTCGTTGGTTTCATATCTTTATCCGCTGGCTCCTTACTCGTCAATAGTTGTGATGTTCATTAACGTTAGCCTTTCAATGCCGGTGCGATTATCTTCACAAGAATAATTGCGAGTGAGGATCGCATCGTCAGCATGCGCTGCCTGTGTGGATAGAGATCTTCTTAGCCTCAGGATATGAAGATCCTGATGTCATTAGAGGTGGAATTCATTAGGCGATAACACTTTCTCAGTGTGTTGTATCGGATCGCAGAAGAATTAAGTGGATGGATTTTTTTGTTGACCTTCCATTTTTTATCATCACAAACTGATCTGCATTTCTGTAGTAAATGTTAAGCACCTGATCCACTCGGCAATGATAGCCAGTAGATTATTAATATTATAGATAATAAGAACCAGTTAATACCTGTTTGGCAATGTGGTTGAAAAATTCTACCACGCCCCCTTCATTAGTTACTGACACAAAATTCATATCAAGTAATCGATTAGAAGAGATTGGTTGGGAAGGGTTTGTGCCGGGTAAAAACTATGCATTACCACTTTATGGTCCGACACAGCGCAATACGCCTTCTAGGCCTATTGATATAACCTAATAGTGATATATAATTATATCTTGTAAATCTGCATTAATCACAAACAAGTTACCCAGCTATTAAAAGAAACGAAAACTCAACAAAAAGTACAGTCGAGTAGTATTGAAGAGTAATTTTAGCTATAAATGGTGTCCTACGTTTAGTTCTAAAAAAAACTTTTCAAATATTCTTTTTTTTAACTGACTTCCCACTCTTTCTAGTTACCATTTCTCCACCGCCTGCTGTAGACGGAATTGGTTGTATGCTGTCAAAGATAGTGGTTCTGTATATTATAATAAGAATTGCAGATAGATGGATTATAATCTCCAAATTCCGTTTGGGTCTTATTAGTCTGTGTTGGCAGCTTCATTGAGTAATATATCTATAAAAAAAAAACAGTGCGTGTAACCTTTACGCGCGGTGTAAGTGAAACTTCTTGATGTTTTGGGGCAAGAAAACCCTCAAGGGACCCATAAAAGACCCCAAAAGACCATCAAAAAACACCTGAAAACCGCCAAATGACTTTCGAAAAGACCACCGAAAGACGCTCAAAAGACTCTTCAAAAGACTCTAAAAAACCCCCCAAAATACCCGCAAAGACCTAAAAAGGACTCTCAAACGACACCGAAAAACCCAAAAGACCCTTAAAAGATCAAAAAAGACCCCCAAAAGACCCTCAAAAGCAACCAAAAAAACTTTCCAAAGACCCTCAAAAGACCCCTAAAATAACTTCAAAAGATCCCCAAAAGACACCCAAAAGGCCATACCGAATTCCATAGGAATTGGATTCACTTGCGTGAAAGGATTAATCGGTCTGTGCATGTTGCAGTCTTGTCGGGATCCGTTTCTCTTCCCAGGTTCCCTTTTGAAACAACACGGTTAGTCTTTTCCATACCTCTAGGTAGGTAAGTATAGAGTGGTTGTCAACAACAACACAGTGAGGGAAGAACATCACCACTATCCAGCGAGCTCCAATTAGCGCATGAGTACGCCGTTTCGAATACACAGTCCACGGGAGACCTAATGGTGTAATTTTTTCTATTGCCCCTTGCCCACATGGCTGACACTGCGACCTAAAAAGATCTATTGTATCAAGAGACGTACCACCTGATGAAGGATAGTATGTTCTTAGTGGCATGTGTCCGATGAAGCCACGTTGTCTCAACATTAACATATCAGGTATGACCTTCCCGGTAATTTGGCACATACTTCTTCCCGATACGATCCCAATTCCAAGGACTATACCTATCGAGTCCATAGGGCAGCTAGATGAAGCAGCATATCAGTTAAATGGTGATAGGAGGTAAGCCTATTAAGGCAGCTGTATCCCCAAAACCAGTCTGATTAAATGTAAGGCTCCCTGCTGAAATGCTCGGCTGGCCATACTTAGGAAAAACGTTAGAAAGCTCTTCAACTTGGCTAAGAGAATAGCTAGGACGCCCTGACGGAGTATAACTCAGAACTGAGAACATCCAAACGAGCTTAATGGAGGAAATGCTGCGAAAACATTGCAACATAAGCCCATTAGGCATTCGACAAGGATCCGGCAAATTGTGTAGGTTTAATAAGGTTTAATAAAAAAAAGCCCGATGTTACCTACATGTTGGACCGTGAGGACACAATTAGAACGTTACTTCAAGTTCATTTCCGTGATTCGTCTACTAATGTATCACACACTTACCCTAATATTTACTTCTGACCATAGGATCTGCACTGCTAGCAGGATAAATGGTTTATCCGGTAAAATCATCAGTTAAGGTAAAACGGCCCGTAGGCTCCTTTAAACAATTCAAAGCCCCCGGCAGTAATCGCATCGCATTAATCTCATCCTGCTGATTGCTGGTTGTATGATTGCTTTATTTAGAGCCAGCTACAACTGGAGTTACATTTCGAATACCAGGAGAAAGGTAAACGTAATATTTATCCCTAAGCCAGGCAATAGGACAAGTGAGTGTCAAACAAAACAAAACAGAGACTCATTGATGTTCATATCAGAGACTGGATTGATACGTTTACCCCTGTTTGTAAAAGGGGTAAGTTTGTATGCGACGTATCTATCCAGCTGACAAAAGATAAAAGCACAGACGGGGCCCTGCACTATCGAGTAAAGAAGGTAGAAGAAACTTTTCGTTCCAAAGAAATAGCTCTACTGTGTGCATTCCTTGACATTGAGGGTACTTTCGATAACACTGGCTTCGACTCAATAGCAAGAGAAATCAGTAGCAGAGGTATCGAGAACTCAACCAACCAATGGATAAGGGCCATACTTGAAAGTCGAGTTTTTAGTTCCTCCACAGGAGTGGTGTCTGTGTCGGTGACCGCAGTTTAGGGTTGTCCCCAAAGAGGAGTACTTTCTCCCCTTCAGTGGTCAGTAGTCATCGACAAACTTCTAGCCGATCTACACTGATCAGCCTACAATGCTATTGATTATGGTGATGGCTTAGCGATTTTGATTAGTGGTAAGCACAGCACGACCATTTCAAATGTCTCATGAAAGGTGCATCATTACACGTTTTAGAATGGTGCAGCAGAGAAGGACTTTCCATCAATCCCTCCAAAACCGTTCTAGTGCATTTCACAAAAAGAATCGGGGACATAACAATAGCTTCCCTACGACAGCATTAGAAGAAGGCATCCGTGCTACCGAGTCAGGCAATTCTTTGAAGCTCCTGAAGCTTTAATGCTGTAATTTGAGTATCTAGATCCACAAATTTTACACAAAGTTTAAGTACGAAATTAGTTGGGTGATCCTGTGATCCGAAAGCTGCTTCCGTTCGTCTTAATAGTTTACTTAATTTACTTCCTAGTCTGTCCTAGTGAATGCATCATCTTCTATATGAGATTCCTTCCTCATCAGGAGGCACTACCTCATCTTCCATGGGTAGACGAGTTGAAATGTCAAACAAACTGCATCTAACTTAACGTACTCGTATAGCCGAGAAACTCGGAACTGTTGGTTGGAAGAAAGAAGAAAGAGTTTTTCTTAATATAGGAGTGCTTCTTGGAAGTCAAAAAACTGGATTTTTTGGGTTTTTTTTTGTTTTTGTTTTTTTATGAAATTCAAAACGAATATAGAATATAGAGTAACGAAAAGGTACTTAGAGTGTAAATTTTAGGAGAAAACGGGGCCGGCGTCATAAAGTTTCCAGTTTCACGTGCGTCTCTCCCTTCGAGATGACCGCACCTATCACCGTATGTTTGCTTTTGTCGTACTCCTACATCGTCGACGGTCGTATGTCCATCAGTGCACTCTGCCCCCTCTCATATTTCATATACACAAAGGATGCATTACCAAAAGCACTTAGCATGTAAGCTGCTATCTGTGTGGCAGTCGCGTGCTAGAGACAACGTCCACGTCCCATCCTGCCAACAAAAACCGCCCAAAAATCATAAAAATCACAAATCTACATAAATATACACAAATAATAAATAGAATTTCCGTTCTGTGAAATGATACCAGGTTGTGCCTTGTGATGTGATACGAGATGATGTCCTTCTATGCGCAAAAATAGAATCAATGAACGGCTGGCTGATCGCTTAAGACACGGCGTCCGTGCTGTTCATGACTAAGGACCAAAACGATGCTGAACACCATCAGGCACTTGAAAAATATAACAAACGCTGATTGTTGTTTATTTACATTTGGTTTTGGCCTCTTGAAGAGGACTTTCAAGCAGTCCGGTAAACGCTCTGTTTGTGTTTATTTGCTGCGATGATGCTTATACCTCCTCTACTCGTACCATCCTTCGTACTCGTATTTACATAATCAGCATGAAACGTCTTGCATATGCGCGCACGCTTAACAATCGCAGATCCGGCCGCATCCGTCATTCGCATCCTCTGGTGTGGATTTAAAGAGAAGAAAAAAATGAAAATGTGAAGAAAAAAAATTCAAACGGACAAAGATGCCATGCAGCAGATGTTACACTTTTTACAGCGCTCCTACACACCACAGTCAAGAAGCAGTCAGTTTTAAGAAGCGTCTCTGCGTCCTACCTACTGGTACAATCGAACGACCGTAGTACAGTCGCAGTTGAAACGAACGAATTATTATCGAGAGATTCTCCGTCGTCGTCGTCGTCGACAATCGAAGGAATTCGACGTCCTGAGTCCTTTGTGTCCTTACGAATCAAGTACATTTCAGCAAAAAGGAAACAGCCAAGCCATCATCACTGCGTCGCCGGTGTGTTGCAATGAGCGTCTTCGAGTCGATCGGTCGGTGTTGGTGTATGCTGGATGGTGGATGGTGGTGATGTTGTTGTTGTTGTATTTCTTCTTCTTCTTCTTCTTCTTCTTCTTCTTCTTATTTTTATTATTCTTCATTGCAGAAGAATATCCTGCGACAGATGCACGCATTTTTTATGTGGTCTTCCTTGATCCTTTGTTTGAGGAGTCTTCGTATTTTTCTATCTATCTTCTTCTCTCTGCCTATCTCCCACTCACCCTCTCACTCGCTCTCCACAAATGTCTTCCGTGCATATGGTCATTTTTTAGGCCTTTCGATTTTTCAATTCAATGTCCCGAGCGTTTTTTGTTTTGTTGTGCAATGTGCGTGCGTTTGTTTGCAATGAAATGGATAAGCGATGCGGATGATCAGATATTCCGATACAAGTACTAAAGAGATGATGAGGATAAGAATGATCGGTTGGGCGAGGAGCGCGAGGTGATATTTCGTAGGAGGGAGGTTACGCTCATTGTTTTCGATCATCGCAATACAATTTTTTCGGCGATCAGTCAGAGAACAATCAGAGCGCGTAATGCATTTAGGAGATACACACAATGCGTATTGTTGTTCTCCTATTTTTTTTCTCTTCAGTTCGGTATTAATAAATTTTGTCAAAAGTGTCCTTTATGTCCTTCCTTGTCTATAATTGAATCAATCGCGCACACTATACTGAAAAGCAATTCTTTAACTTGTTGAATGGGCGGCCCTCCTGAAAAGGTCTTCATGTTCGGAGATTTTGCAGGGTGTTGCAGTTTGATTTATTAGATCACAGTTGGAATTGTTAGATACCTCCAGCTCACTTTGATAGAGCAATTAAATCTTACTTTTTAGGACCCGTGCATTTTCTAAAAGCAATTGCAGTTCCTAATAAGCTGCTTATGTTCGATTTTCAATTAAGTGTGAGCTCGTCGTGAGCTGAGGAGATTTTTTTAGTAATTCTACTCTATGCAGTTAGCAATTAATGGAGTTATTGTGGAAATGTGGAGGATGAGCTCAGCTGTCAGAAGACTGGAGAAAAGGTACACTATAAAAGCAAAAGAACGAAATTTACTTAAACTTCTGTATAAGCTTCTTATACTTTTAAATAAAATTAAAAAAAAAAATAAACTATCCACCAGTTCATCTCAATGCATAGACTATTTGAAGACTCTGGGTACACGCTTCATCGCAGTCTCCTCTTGCGATTAGCGCAAAGAAAACCGACCGGGCATGCAGGCTTACTAATAAACAAGCCAATGTAACAAAAAACTTCGTTTTTCCTATAAACTTGGACTGTTTTTGTTTTTTTGTCTTGGTTTTGGTTTGTGAGGTCGGGAGTCCACCAATAAACCTATCTTCGGACGTACTAACCAATTCAGAGATTACTTCTTTAACCGCACATAGTTATGTGGAATGAATTGCCTCTACTTGAAAGAATTTTCTTATTTCCACGCTTCACGCGCCAGACGCGAGAATTTTCTCATGGAACGTACGCTCACTGTATAGAGTTTCGAGCTAGCTAGCCGATACCCTGTCCAAATATAAGGCTGACATAATAGCAATTCAGGAGATGCGGTGGACAAAAATCAGAATATGACATATATTACAGCTGTCATGCAAGACATCATGTGCTCAGGGTGGGGTTTATAGTCAGCATGAATGAAACCCACCGTTATCGGCTTTAAATCAGTAAATGAACTGCTATGCAACCTTCGCGTGCGGGGCAGATTTAAAAACAGAAGTCTCACAAACGTTAACGCGCCTACAGAGGATCCCCCCGATGATGAAAAAGAAGAATTCTTTGAATCAGTTGAACGGAGCCACTCGCAACCAGATAGGCCACGGCTGGCCTTCGAAAAGAAGAGACTAGACACAACTACGGTCAAGTGATAGGAATTGCCCTGAATGCAGGAAGATATATCAGGCGTAGAACACGCCTTAAGAATACTGTCATTAGTACTGCCGACTCCATCGTAGGCAGTAGTCGTAGAGATCGGAACGACTGGTTCGATTACAAATGTAATCTTGAAACTGAACGTAAGAATGTTGCGTACCGAGCGATGCAACATATAAAGAGCTCAGAAGATATGAAAATAACAGATGAACGGCGAAAGAAAGCAGCCTGAGAGAAGAATCCCGTCCGTTAACTAGAACAGAGAGCAATTGGAGGCTTCAGCAATGACCGAAGACCATACTGTTCTGCCGCTATCATGCATAACCGAAGTAAGCAGAGCGATAAATCGGCTCAAAAATGATAAGGCCCCGGGATCTGATGGGTTCCCAGCGGAACTGATTAAAATAGGAGGCCCCACAATACACCAAGCATTTCATGAAATAATAGTGCAAGTATGTGAGGAAGAAGCGATGCCAGAAAACTGTGCCCCATACATAAAAGGAGATATCACAACATGCAGCAATTATCGTGGTATAACGTTGTTGAGTACCGCGTATACGATTTTCTCCCCTATCCTACAAGACAGGATAGCCCCATACGCTAAAGTCATCATTGGTTCATACCAGTGTGGCTTCATCCCATCAGGCAACTCAACAACTGATCCTATTGACCCAACATTGGTCCCGCAATTAGAATAGTGGAGCGCGAATTTGAAGTAATGCGATCCTTAAAATATCTCGGGTCAACTGTAGCAGCCGATAACAGCAAGGAACAAAAAAATACGCGCACGATTCCTCAAAGTCAACCAAACCGACTTTTGTCTGTCAAGACTATTCAAATCCAGGAATTTAACCATAACATCAAAGCTGCTGGTGTATAATACAATGGTCATACCAATACTCACATACGGATCCGAGACTTTGGTGCTTAGAAAAAAGCATTCTGACCACTTAGCCGCGTTCAAGAGAAAAGTCTTATGGAGAATTGATGGCCCCGTATATGAGGAAGGACGATTCTGGAGACTCTATACTGATGAGATCTACGAGCGTTACCGCGATGTCGACATTGTGAAGAGAATTAAGCTTGGTAGGCTCCGGTTTGTAGGACACCTAGCTCGCATGAGCAAAGAGGATCCTGCTCGGAAAGTCCTTTACGGTAGGATTTATGGATCATGACAGTGAGGCCGGCCAAGCCTACGCTACGTAGACCAGCCCTACTATAAGAATGTTTAAATGTGGAATAAATAATTGACTTTAAAACAAAAATTGAAACGAACTCCAACGCTAATGCCTTTGATTTGTTTCTTATGTCTCGTCCTGATAAATACACCGTCAGTGTATCATCACCTTCCAACCATTGTGTAGTATCAGTCAGTTTCCCGTTGTCGAACCGCTCGTAGTTAAAAGAATAACTCCTAAAAGAACAGTGTGGCTACACAAGCAATCCGACTGGGATGGCCTCAACAAATTCTTCAGGTGTTGTGTGGATGAAATTTCGAATACGATCACAAACATAATTCACCAAGGGATTTTTTTTAATTTGCCCACGCGTAAAGGGGTCGCACCCTAGTAATGTTTGGCTTATGCTTGGTACATAATGGTACAATTATCAATCCTTCCAGGACTAATTGCAACAAAATGATTGATATGATTGAAACTGCAAACAAGAGATTTGTTGGATCCAGTTGGTATGCTTTGGACTATGTAAAACCGAACCAAATTTGGATGACTGAAATGCCTTCTTAGAGCCAAACTGACTATATGACAATCAGAAATCATTAGCTATCCACATGGTTTTCGAAGCCAATTTTCTACAGGCGATCTGATGGCATATCTCACCGAAATGTGGAATCATCAGTCTATTGACAAATTTGGTGAAAGCAAAGTTGTTGAACTTGATATTTCTCCAAGGCATGTGACACCAAGCTCTTGTATCGAAAATTAGTGCCCATGGAATTAATAACGCAATGCTCGATTGAAATAGTAGTTATCTTTCTGACCGTTCAATTCAGGTCGTAGTAGTGGACGGTTTCAAATCGAATAACACCAGCATTTATGGCGTTCCACAAGGTTCTGTTATGTCTCCGACACTCTTTCTCGTTTTCCTGTCTGCTACATTCATTTCTTCGCTGAAGATAGCAATCTCAACTTTTCATATGAGTTCACGCTTTCACTCTTCCCTCTTCTTTGCAAATGGAACATGAACAACCACGTATATGTTAAGCTCCATAGAAAGAGAGAGAGTTTGATTTGTACGCCTCAACGATCTCTGAAATAAACAAAACGTGTAGATAAGCTGCACTTACATTACGTCTTTAATTGTTTTAAACGTTTCAATATCATCGAAGGGGTTAATTAATAATTCTAGACTGAGTAGAAAGAGAATTTCCTGAAGGAAGCAAGCAATTCCTGTACCGTCTGCTTTTAAGTCCGCTTTTTATTTGCAGTTTTCTAGAAAACATGTATCAGAAAATGTGTATCAGTTATTTGCCAGAATACCCACATTAATTTGAGCAATTCGCTATTTATTTAAGTATTTGCAATTACACCGTATAGAAGACCCAAAACCAACAGGAGGATAAGCTGTTCCCAATTCCCATTGAAAATATGTATTCTTTTCTTTAAAAAAACGAGGTAAAAAGCG
This sequence comes from Nephrocerus scutellatus, assembly GCA_947095585.1. Taxonomy (NCBI): domain Eukaryota; kingdom Metazoa; phylum Arthropoda; class Insecta; order Diptera; family Pipunculidae; genus Nephrocerus; species Nephrocerus scutellatus. Next base: position 92,017,377 of record OX352765.1, on the reverse strand, counting down.
GCCTTAAATTAGAAGCCACCAAAACAAACCCGAACACTCGCTAACAATTATTCAATCCTATACCAACCAACTGGCATCGGATGAAAAACGCACAACCCATCATCTCTACGTCATTATAATGGCCTATCTAAGTTAGGCAAAGGCATTGGTAAAAGGTAAAGGCAAACAACAAAAAAAATGCACCCAAAATTTACGAAGAACAGCAGATGCAACTTTGCACAAGAACCAGATCCAGCCAAACACCATCATCAAGCACCCAACAGGACAGCATCATCACGATGATGTCGATAAAGATGACGATCATGATGCATGTGCAGCAACCAGTCAGGCTGGAAGAAGAAGTCCTGTCCTGCGGCGGCAGCAACAGCAACAGCAGCAGGCAAATGTGTCTTGGAATTAAAAGAATAATGGAATGGAAAGCAAAACAACACACGAAATAATTCCTATGGGCACAATGGTCCTGCCAAAAAATTACATTAATGCATTTAATGAGTGACAAGGAGAGGGTGTCAACCAGGAGCGTGTGCAAAGGAGAGAAGAGTCAGTGTGGATGCACATGTCGAGTATTAGGAATTCACCGACTTTTGTGACACAGTGCAGAAGCATCCACAAACAACAGTGGTGCTCAATCAAAAGCCACATATGTAAAGTTAATATTTTTGGGCAACTAATTTTTTAGTATCACGTGATTTTTAGTGAAGATCACGATTAAGATTTCCAAATCACGATCTACAATTGACTTCGACCACGTAATGGATGTTATTAAATCCTATATAACCAGGTTTTTTGAGAATGTAATCCGAGACTTTTGTGTTCCATTACGAAAAACTTTAATTCTTAAATTATTCTGTAATATTTCCTATAATAATCCATATTAATACTAATATTATAAATGTGAATGTAACTCTGTCTGTCTGTTTCTTACCTTTTCACCGCTAAAAAATGTTCATAATAGTCCGTGGATGGACCTGGAAAATTGGAAAAATCGGGAAAAACTTGGAAAATTTGGGAAAAACTGAAAAAATGCCGTTTTCCATGGGATTTATGTATACACTCGCGACCGGAGGTTATAGGCTACAATTTTGGGCCAGTGGCGGATAGGTGAGGGTGGGGCTCAAAGGTGTGCGGTGGTTTCAGTGGCGGAGCGGTCAGTTTGCTTGGGTCAGTAGGGTGCGACTGGCAGCCAGACAACGCCTTTTATTAAAGCTTTTGGTGGGTCTAAACAGTGTCGCCGATCGAAGTGTTACTAAATCAAAAAGCTGTAATTTCATCATTTTTGAATATGTTTATATTGAACAAACTTAAAGAATGTTAAAAATTTTTTGATTTTATGAAACACACGTAACTGCTCGATATAGCCACCAATTGGGGCGGATGACAGCGTCAAGTCGTCTGCACGAACGTGACCTATTGGTATTTTGGTCCATTCCCTAGAAAAAGCTGTCTTCAATAAGTCCACACTTTTATATCTTTTTGTCGAAACCATGACCTCAGAAATGAACCATATGGAGATGTTCATAAATTCAAGTCTGGTAAGTATGGAGTCCATCGTTGCGAAGAAATGAATTTGGAACGTGACTTTCTAAAAATGGTTGTTTCAAACAAGCCAATGGCAGTCACTGCTGGCATACACACAAAATATGTTTGTCCACACACTAAATTCCAGCAGTTATTTTGATTAACTAAGAAACGAACTATGGGCGCTTTGGCTCAGTGAATAAGACCATGGACTTTTAAGCAGGAGGTTCGAGGTTCGAATCCCATTAACATCAAAACTTTTTTTCACAATCCCACCTCTCACGAATGTCTGACAAACGTTCGAGAGCAATAACTTGTCACGGAAAGCTTCTCAATTCGCTTTTCGGAAACGGCATTAAATTGTAGGTCCCTTCCATTTGTATGCAAATATATGCATGCACAACACAAATGGTTGTGAGAAGCTAGGTCTGTCGCGCCGAATATTATTATTTTTATTATTAAGAAACGAAGTAATAGGAGTAATAGAAGTCAGCCATTACTAAACCAAATGTTATTATTACAATGTGATGGTTCTGAGTGTTGTTGGAATGTCCAGCGGTTGATAACGAATTTTTTGTATAAAACATCCTGTAACCATCGTTAATATATTTATAAATTCCTACGAATATAGAAAAGTGACGATCCAAAAAGTGACACAGCCTAGAAACTTTACTCTCAACTTGCTTTTAATTCGATAAGGTGCACGGGTCTTTCCAGTATCTTATGCTTCAGCCAAACCTTTTATTCAGCTGCACACCACTGTGCGAACGCAAAGACGTTGATCGAGTGACGCAATAAGGTCGAAATCAAAATTTTGTTTTTCATTCGAAGAAACGAGATACGGAAAAAGATGAATTTTGTAAACAACATCATCAGCAGCAGCCAGCAGCCAGCAGAAAAGATATCCTTACGCGAAGGAGTGTATAGCGTAAAGTTGCACTCTGTAGATCAAATGTAATGTGTCCCAAAGAAAGCAGACGTCGAAACAAAAGGCACAAAAGCAAACAGCAAGAACAACAAAACAGAAAACACGAAATTTCCGAGCAGATGCAATTTATCGGCTCTGAATGGCTGCTAAGCCGGTGAATTGCACCTTGATTCGGTTTTTTGTTGTGCGCTTCTCTGATCGAATACCAAACTGCCAATTGTTGCATGAGTATGCCTGTGTGTGCAGAGCAGAGTGGAGGTGAATGAAAACGGTTCCTATTCCAAATGTAGGTAGGAAGGGAACACAAAAAATGGCCAGGTGAAACTTTTGAATTGGATCTGCAATACCCTACAGTAGGTCGATAGCATATGTTAGGGGTGTAACGATCATGTTCATCACGTGTGTATGTGCGTTCCTATGAACATTTGAAAATTTTGAAAAACGTAGGTGCCATGGCAGAAGAAATGGCCAAAATTTTTGTGTTTGGAAAAGTCGATAACTGCCGAGTGTAGCATTTGGTTTTTTGATTTACGAAGAGATTCGCTTCGATCCAAATCGGCAACACAACAACAAAACCAGCAAAATCCCAATGATTGCACCGTGACGTGACGCTTCCGATCTTATTGTCCATTTTTTTAGTTATTATGTTAATTAAGAAGAAGAGCTCGAAAAAAAATGGAAAAGATTAAGGGCAAAAAAAACAAAGATGAAAAGAAATTCAATCAGTGGAGGACGTAGCAGGCAGGAGAGGTATCATCCAAGGATCCCAAAAAGGTGCCTTGATCGTGTGGCATGTGTCATCTGCTCGGGGTATAGACAGGACACCAGAGAGAGAGATAGAAAGAGGATCCCGCCATCACTGAAGAGATGATCGTCAAATCGTATCACTGTCAGGAGGATCGCATTGCACAGCAGCGTTCGCCACGGGCGCAGCCAGTGTGTCGTAAGTCGTAACATCTGGTGCCATCCAACACACAAATGACCGAACACGAAAGTGCTTCTCTGAAACTTGAAACAAAGGAAGGCGAGTTCAAGATTCCGAAATTAGATTTTGATTTGATTTGTATTTGGAAGAAGACTTCTCGCTGTGTGCACGCATGCATGCGTAACCACCTGCTTCCTGGTGAGCGCTCGCACCAAACACTACACTACTCTGTATGGTGCTTGTCCTTCCACCAAAAGACTTACTTACCCAAAGAGTTGCATCTGGTCTGATGTATGCTGTAATTTTCGTTGGTAATTACTTTCAGATTTGTTTCGGGTCTTTTTCTTGTTGGTGGACAAAATTGAGTTTGCCAATACTCTGGCAACAAAAGTAGAAACCAGTTATACACACACTACAGGTGCTGTAGGAGGGAGTCAATACGAACTAAGAGATACCTCGCATCATTTTGTGCCTCTTAAGTGAACGCAACAATTAGCGACTAATTGACGCAAAGCAAAATCGGTTGGTCGTCGGCGGGATCAGTTCTCATAGCGTTTTTGGACTTCCTCCTGCAGTGTACGATTATGTCAAATCTGTCGTCAGCCCACTATCGCCTACGCCAATAAACACAAATTAATTGGAGACAGCATTTCGTCTGATTGGGTGATAGCCGGCGTATCCCGCATAAATGAATGAGTAAATGGGACCTATGGTAATTCACGCCGCCACCGCAAACCAAGGTTGGTTGAGGTCAATTGGCTCATTTCCATAATTGATATATTAAACGAACCTTAAATTAATTATAATTAACTTTAGATACTGTAGGAATGATAATGCAAAAGCGTCACTTGTGACTTCTGTCGTATTCGATAGGTTGCAAAGAAACTGTTGTCTTGTTCATCATAAAGCAACGGAAATAGTTATTCAATAAAGCAATTGAACAATTCTTATTAACATTTTAAAGCTTGATCGTGGAAAAAAAATCAAAATTAAATGAAAATAAAAATAAAAGATAAACCAAAACCAAAATAAACTAACTTCTGCCAACAAATAGGAATTTTGGAAGATTTGTTCAAAAAAAATTAAGAGCATACTAACATCTGGATCTCATCATATTTATTTATTTATTTATTTATCAACTTAAGTATAAAGAGTACAGAAAACAAAGTCTTTTAGCGAACACAATAATTTTCTTAGACATTCTAAAGTCACACTTGAAATCTCTAAAGCCATGGATGTAATATCAGAAAACTTATAGACTTGAAAAATAAATTGTACAAAAAATTAATCAAAAATCCTTTGAATAAAGTACTTAAGTTTTTTTTTTATATAATTCGCGCACGCTTCAAGGGGTTCGCACCCTTATAATGCTCGGCTGGCTATATGCTTGGCACAGCGTGGGCGTTAAGGAAAAGAAGGAGAACGGAGGAGATATCTATGAGCTTGTGTTTTGAATGCCTGTGGATCATAGTGATGTTGGAAGACAGAGCTTGGCAGAGCATTCCACAAACGTGTTGTACAACTGAAGAACGAATCCCTGAATTTAACTGTACATCCGAAGATTCTATCTAGCTGATGCAAAGTAGTTTTAGGCTCACCAGACCAGATATGGCAATTGAACTCAAGTTTAGGGCGATAGTGTAAATAGTAGCCAGATCTGAGGGAGTGAAATATCTCTTGTACCGGGCTAGAAAATCTAAACATTTCGCAGCATTTTTGGCGACGGTATAAATGTGGTCATTTCAACGAAGCTTGTCGTTAACGCACATCCCAAGAATTGCGAGATTTTCAGTTTCAAGTGCCATTCATGGATAATGGCATGGGATTTAGGATTCGCTTAGACGATAGTAGACAGCATTGGGTTTTGGAAGTGTTAAATTCTACTCGATTGTAGGCCTTCAGCTGATGTTACAATGTTAGCGCTTTACCCGCATTTGGGTAGTAAACCACCCGCCACTACGTAGGTCAAGCCAAGAACGAAACTGGGTCCTCAACCAAAAGTTGGCCCAGACTCAGCTAACCTCTAAGAAGATCAACCTTATCTGTGGGTTACAGCCAACTTCCGTAGTACCAACGCGACACGTGAGATCTGCCATCAAGGGACTCAGTTCGTTCAGTATGAGTGCCTGGGCGTGGGTACTCTAGAGCCTTGGCAGCACATCGTCCGGAACCTCGAACCTAATCATTTGTCATACCGTGCTATCATTAGGGTACTCGCCCAGGATAAAAAAATATCCCAGGCACATCACAGACCTGTGTACGAATAGGCCACTGAATACGCAGACACTCCCCTGCTAGACATTCTAAGTACCAGTAGCCCATTCATGGTCGCAAAGTACGAAGACATTACCCGAGCTTACTCTTAGTACCCGCGACCCTTATTAATCTTCCGTGGTAAAGCCCCGCACCATATACAGATAAGATTTTATGATGCAGTTGGACCCCACCACGAGTTTACCACTCCTCCTTTCTCAACCTTTCTCAACCGGGCTTGTGTTCGAGATCCCTTATTAAGATAATTTATAGTTAGGCCTTGTGGGACACCAAAGGTTACCAAAAATGTGGTCGATAGTTAATATTGGGACTAAGGAGAAGTAATATAAGAATTATTATAATGTTACAGGCTGTGCGAGTGCCAGTGGTGAGACCGCGGGCATATTATCAACGATCTGACAGAGAAGGGTCAATATGGAAACTCACGCGATCACGGAGTCTGAGTGGCATTCTCTGAATCCGCTGTTGCTGTATGGATCAGGTACACACTTAACTACGGCACAAGTCACGGGGAAACGCAATAGACCGCCATGGGTTGCAGTACTACAACATTCCCCCAAAAACCAATCAATCAAGCAATCAAATAAGGTTTTGGTTTTGATATTTTCATTGTGGTATTGGTTTGCTTCTGCGTCTAATTGATTCGCTAGAGTCATCCGTCCACCTATCCAAAAATAATTATTGTACATCTATCTGTGAATGTTAACAGAACTTTCTTCAATTCTTCTTTTTCCAACAAAGCAACAAGCTGGACTTTTAATTGAATAGATGTAACCTGTTGTTATTAAAGAAAATCATAAAAACCACCTGTGACAGCCAGAACAACAAACAACAAACACACAACACAAACACAAGGTCCCATCTATCATTTTTGCTTCGTCCTTCAACAATGCGGGAATACCCGTGTTTTGACCAACTGTGCAAACATCCTGGACTAAATTTAATTCTGGTTACTATGCAATATGTACGCGTACAACACTCAACCAGATTAATGGATCAACTTTGTGTTGATATTCAAATTATTCATTTTATGAAGAGATCTCCAGCGAGTTATGTAGCACTCGTTTGTGCAGTCAGTCAGTCACTCGGTGATGCAAGCCGAATACAAGAAACACGAAGAAAGCAACAACAAAAAATGATTATTAACTTAAGTGGGTAAACGCAGGAGTGTGGTGTGTGTGTGTGCCTGTGTGAAGATATGATGATGAGCTCATAGAAAGACTGACATATAAGATGACTGAATCCCCAAAAGCCCATACATTCATTAACAAGGTCTTTCGGTGTTAAGCAAGGGGTCGACAACATCTCAAGGCTTTTGTTTCTGGCGGTTCAAAGAACTGCCTTTCCGGCTGACGACGACGACGACGAAAGTGCACACTTGACGTAATTTGCTGAAATGTTATACTCGTACATTGATGTTTAATGGAATGCTTAAGAGGTAACAATAGGTTGGCCGGTGGGAGCATATACGTGCTTGGGTGTATAACTGTGTACAGCTTACGTATATCAGTATACTAATTGTCAATGTCACTCACGCATAAGGCAGTTCTAACACTGTTATGAAATGTCAGTGTACCAATGTATTTGAAATTCAATTTTTATCAGAGACATAAGCCATAATGAGAAAAATAAAATTGAGAAATATTTTAATTGTAAGACAATTACTGAATAATTGAAGTTTAGTCGTATAACGGGCCGAAGCCACCCTCGCCGTGGACTAATTGCATATTTTTGAATCAAAAATAGCTGTCAATGTCAAAAAGTGAGACAATGGCCGTGTTTTTCTGACAGTTAAATTATCTCTCCGAGTACTACGACATAAAAAAACACAGCCAATATTAATTCAAGAGTTGCGGCGCTGTCAAAGTCAAAAACTGACATAACAGCAATTCAAGTTTCAAGAAAAGCGATCGTTGCGAGATGATTGGAAGGTGAAAAAATTAGAGAAGAACATTTATTGCAGGTATCATGCATATCAGAAGGTGGAAGAAATCGGGCCAAAAGCTTATTAGGGGCGATTTTTGGGTAACATACGAGCAAAAAATCATTGCATAAGATTCTTTTGGTAGAGGGTAAAATTGAGAGCATTACGAAAGTGCGACATGATGATTTAATTTTTCCACTTTCCGCTACGCAGTGCTTATCACCTTTTCAACATAAATTGAATGAAGTGGAACACGAGGAAGAAGAAGGCATATTTTTAGACATGCCGTAGAGGTGATAAGTTTTATTGAATGCAGTGGATTGCAAAAATTGCTTTTAAGTAAGTTCACAAGTAGAAGGCCCAGGCTGTGAACGTGATAGAGGTAATCTCTTTGGAGTCTTGTTAAGGTATTTTGGCAGTCTTCATGGGAGTTTTTAGAGGTTCTTTTATGGCGGCTTTTGTCGGTCTTTTTGCGGGTATTATCCTAAGTATGCTCAAAAGGGTCTTTAGGGGAAATTTCGAATGTGTTTTGGTCGGCTTTTGGGAGTCTTTTGGGAGTCTTAAGAGGATCTTTTGTTTGCCTTTCGGGAGTGTTTTGGGGGTCCTTTTTGAGTATTTCAAGGTTTCTTTTGGGAGGGTATTTTTTGGGCGTGTAGCGGGTCTCTTCGGTGGTCTTTTGAGGGTCTCATGCTGATGTTTTGAGAGTCTTTTGGGGATTTTTTGGCAGTCTTTTTGGTGGTCTTCAGAGGTTCTTTTGGGAAGTCTCCTGAGGTTACTTGGAGGTCTCTAAGAGACCCCTTCGGGAATATTTTAGTGGTCTTTTGGGGGGTCTTTAGAGGGTCTTTCGGTTATACTCTTAGACATTGCGTAGAGGTGATAAGAGTCATTGAATGCAGTGGACCTCAAACTATGCTTTTAAGTAGGTTCTCTCGTAGAAGTCCCAGGCTATGACCGTGATCTTTGGAATCTTGTTAGTGTATTTTGGCAGTCTTCATGGGGGTTTTTAGAGGTTTTTTGTGGCGGCTTTTATATGTCTTTTTGGGGATATTCTCCTAAGTATCGTCGAAATTTTGAAGCTGTTTCGGTGGGATTTTGGGAATCTTTTGAGTCTTTTGGGAGTCTTTAGAGGCTCTTTTGGTGGCTTTTCGGGAGTGTTTTTGGGGTCCTTTTTGAGTATTTAAAGAGTCCTTTGGAAGTCTTTTGAGGGTATTTTTAGGGCCTTAAGCGGGTCTCTTAGGTGATCTTTTGAGGGTCGTTTGGTTGTCTCTTGGAGGGTCTTTTCAACGTCTTGTAGTGATGCTTTTAAGGGATTTTTGGGAGTCTTTTGGGTGGTCTTAAGAGGGTCTTTTGGGAAGTCTTAAGAGGGTCTCCTTGGGGCACTTGAAGGTCTTTTGGTGGGGTTTTTGGGAGTCTTTAGAGGGTAAAGATTTGGCGGTAGTTTTAGGGGCACTTGGGAGGTAATCCCGGTTCTTTTGGAAACGTTTTTGGGCGTCTTTTGGTAGTGTTTGTGGTCTCTTGGGGTGTTTTGAAAATCTTTTCAGTGTCTTTTAGATGTCTTTTTTATATATTTTTAAAAATCCAATCCATAACTCTTATATATATTTCTATATTTTATATTATAAAGCTTTCTTAATTATCCAGTTGTGATATTTTGTTGCCCAGTGAACTCAATCATTGTGCTATGTTATACATTGTGCGATAAAATATAATCGATCGTATTTACTATCTCCTTCTACTTCTATTATCATTCTACTCGCATGGATTTTTGGCATGCATATTAACCTTTAGTCTTTCACGCCAAAGAAGTATAACTTCTAACGCGCGTACACAAGTCTACGCATCCACTTTCTTTCGGCCTTCAAGCGACACGGCTTTCGACGGCTTTCAAATTTATAAACAAAAGGTGAAGTGTTTTATGTTTGCTTTTTAATGTTCATTATAAAGAGCCTACAGGTTGATATATTTTGTTCAAAAGTTATAAGGTATAGTAAGTTATGTAAGGTCAAAACTTCAAACTTACCACAATACTGCAGACGTCAATCAACATCTCCTACGAGCTTGACTGACTCGCCTTCAATTCAACCACAGTCTATAAGTTAAACTAAGAGGTTTTTCAATTAGGACGCCACATATTTCGAATAGGGTTTCTCGGCTGTGCGTGATGTTTGCTGCGGGTTTTTTTTCAACGTTATAACTTGCCTATATTTGCCATTTAATCATGGAATATTATACGCAACAAAAACGTTTACAATTTATCCAGAACTTCAATCAAAATACGTGTTCGGTTGTGATAGCCTTACGTGCACTAACTCAAATTTTCGGTCGTCGTAGTCATCTGGTCTGGTGGAAACATTTGAATCAACAAATGCATTTCATAATGTTCCCGTATTTCAAAAAAACAGGAGTGGCGAAAATATTGCGGTGCAGCAGTTAGTCTAAGTGAGGTCCCAAAATTTTTCAAATCTGTGTCGATGTCATGAATTTGGCACCTTTGTGACGAATTTGGCGAATTATGCGCAAGGCCTTGGGCGTGCTTCCCAAGTCACATTCAATGGACCAGACCATATTGACTGACTATTTTTGGGAAATATTCAATGAGATTGACTTGCTTCAACAAAGCGGCGCCATATGCCACACCGCTGGCCAAACAATTGAGTTATTAAAATCAAATGTCGGTGTCTGTGTTATCTCCAATCAATTGGGCCCCTTGTTCGTATTATTTGACGCCTCTGGACTTTTTCTTTGGGGCTATGTCAAGTTCTATTTCTATACCAATACACCAGCTACTTTAGACGTCCTCATGACTAGCATCGACCGGGAAATCGCCGGCATATCGCTTGATTTTTGGTAGGTTTCAATGTCACATGGACGCTTTGACAACTGCAACTCCTCGGATACAATACACCAAGCGGAATAGAAAAACTGTTGTTAAAAATGTACATTTCTAAATGTATAACATAAGGGCTTCCTATATCTCTTGGAATGCAAAAATTAACAAAGCTACACAATGAGCCAACCGAATGCTTGAATAACATAAGGGTCTGGGTATTATGTTTTTTCGTATCTCTTTTTTTGCGTTGCTTCACTTTGATTTGCAAATTTGTTCCATTTCATTCATGAAAATCTCCATCTCAAAGAAACGATGTCCTGTGGCGTATTCAGGCCGTGTGGTCATTTTGCTGTATCAGTATATGTCGTCCTCCAAGTATTTACGCATTGGGCGGAGTACAAGATCACAATCAGCGGGAGGTGGCATTCACTTGTTGAAATTTTGCATAAATGTTTGCTAATTTTTTGTGACTATTGAACTTTAAGGATTCATTCATGATTTCGACTTGCGACCGACCCTATTGTGTAGGCAAAACAACAAGTCCGATGCAAGGAATGTTTGTTATTATGGGCACAGGTGGTGTACAGCAAATTGTAGCATAGCAAAGAAGTTGCATATAAAACTCAAGAAATTACTACATTTACCTTATAGTTATTTTTTCCAAGAACAAGGACATCAAGGACATTATTTAAAATACTCGCCTGTTCATTCTACTATCAATTGATTGATGTTTTGAGATATGCCAACATTTAGGAAACTGTTTGAAAAGTAGGATTTTCTGGCCACAACAGTGGTGCAAGCAAAAGATTTCCTTAATGAATAAATAGATGACATCAGCTTGTAATACGGACCAGTGGAGAGATGAAGAAAGCAACGAACCACGGATTTCAGTCTTAGAGGTATTGTCTATAGTATCACCATCATTCTTGGCTCTACAATACAACTGAGGCTGGCCTGTGTTTTACTAACTCTGTTTTACTAACAGCTCCACAGCGTGGGTGGAGGCGATCTTTGGACTGTTTCTAATGAATTAAATTGTCGAAAGACAGGCAGATTGTCAACATATGTGATAACACGATGCAAAAGCTTGACTTTAAGAATAACTTTCAAGTCAGATGGAGCACCAAAAAGTAATTCAGGTCTGATACTGAATACAAGATACGAAGGCGTGCTGAAAATGGGCCTATGCAAGAAAACACAACTTTTTATTTCAAAAAAGATATTTTTCCATGCTTATGTTGCGGTTTTTCATTATGTCCACGCATGTACGAATATGTACTTATACTCATGTTATCTTATACGAGTATCATGTACACCAACCAAATACAAAAACCTTAAAATATGCTACAAAAAACAACCGCATGAACCGTCGTTTTCTGTGTAATTTATATAGACATACAAACTACCGCATGAAACAACCCGTACAATTTGAAAGATTTATTCGGTAATTTACAAAGTATAATATACTCTAGGTACTCATAGCAAAGAATATTTGTGTAATTCTATAACATATATGCATCTGTATGTATAATCAAATGTTGTGTATAATATTATATAATAATTTATTAACAAACAAATACATAGTTTTTTACCAATACATTTAAAACTACGCGCTGTTTATTTGTTATGCGAATAAAATTATTTATCTAACATAAACATAAAAGGTACATTTTGTTGCAGGAAACATATAGAATGGTTGTTTGTTTGTGTTTGCTTATTTAATATACACATAGATTTTCTATTTAAAACATAATTTGACAACATTTCATATTATTATTTTTCATATTTTCATCTAATCTCTCCTCTCTCCTACTGTAAAAGACCAAACAACATGAATATTGCGTGCTACAGACTAATAATGCAACCGTTATAAACTCTGTAACATGTATATATATATATATATAAATTACGGTTAATAGGTATTGTGTGCAGAATTTTTGCAATTACATACATACATATATTTTTTTTTATTATGTAGTTCTTCCTGTTCATGGAGTTATTGAAGATGATGCGCATTCTTCATTTTTGCCTGGTGGTTTTATTATTAATTTTCTGGGTTTTGCTTGGGTTTTGGACTTTTCTTCTGTTTTTAACGAACAAAAAAAACTGAAATAATAGTTATTATTATTACTCAAATTATAATTTCTGTGTTCATGAGGAGTTATGATAGGGTTCTTCAGGGAGTTTTTGGATGGTCTTTAGATGGATATTGAGGAGGTATCAAGTGGTTTTTAAGAGGTCCTGACGGGTGTTGGATATTGAGGAGGTATCATGTAGCTTTTAAGAGGTCCTGTTGGGTGTCTAGACGGGCCCTGAAACCCGAGAGGCCACACATTTCAATAGAAAGTGTTGTCTCCGGAAATACACATGTATGCAAAATTTCCATAAAATCGGGCTTTGGGAAGTGGGCTAAAAATTTATCGCAAGATTCCACGCTAAACCGACCGACTGCCGACCGACCGACAACCAGACGTTTCACGGGCAAGTGAAGTTAATGTAGAGAATTTAAAAAAATAAAATGAAAATTTTTGAAATGTTTTTATTGGAAAAATCACATTAAAAGATCCACGCTAAGCATTTGAGGTTTAAAACAAGACAAAACGAACATCAAATGCTAAGCGTGGTTCTTTTAATGTGATTTTTAAAGCCCCGAATATTCCACATTTCCATTAACAATATTCCAGAAATTTTCATTCATTTCATTTCATGCTCAAGGGGTGTGCACCCCTATTATGCTAGTAGCGAAGCGTGGGCGTACGAAAATTAAGGATAGGAAAAGGTGAGATGTCTATGCACATGTGTCTTGAATGACTGTAGTTCATACAAATGCGGAAATGAAGGAACCCCCGAATTGGCTGGTACGTCCGAAGATAGGTCTAATGGTAGACCCGTGAGCTCGAGTTGAGGCACGGGTATTTTCGGTTGGTTGGGTTGGAGAATGGGCGGGATGCATCTGAAAATGGTCCGAGGGAGTGAAGTACATCTTGTACCGTTTTAGAAAGTTGTAAAGTAGACCCTGGCAGCACATTCATCCGGAACCTCGAAACATATCATTTACCACTGGGACTCTAAAGCAAGCACCACCAAGCAGTACTAGCCCGCCTAGAACAGAAACTATTCTAGCCACATCATGTCAGTCTTTTGGTGTAAAACTGAGCTACTAAATACGAGGACAATGTTTTCGAACATTAATTTCAAAAGATCAATGACTGCCAAAAAAAGTTGTAGGGATGTTTTCGATTTGGACCTTAATGTCGCATTCATTTTAACAACTACTAACTAACAAATACCTTTTGGAACTTGGGAAGGCATAGTAGAATACAGCAAGTGTAAGACAATCAGTGTTTGCTAAAGTTTGCTTCAAATGAGTAGTTAGCTTCTAGATTCTTGTCTGTATACCTGTTGCGACATAAACGCGAAGGAATCACACCACCACCACCCAACGAGTAAGTGAAGGTACTTTTCACATACACAGTCGTACCATGTAAAGAATCATAGTATATACAGACAGATTGAACGCGATAAGACGAACGCCAAACGTATAAAACAAAGTCCAAAGCAATTAATTTACTCTGCAATGGCTGACGCTTTCTATGACGCTTTCCATGTTACATTACCATTAGTTGCTACACTAAGAATTGCAAATCTTTTATTCTTTGCTGCCAGTTAAGTAGGATTTTGAACCCAAAAAAAGGCAGACAAGACAAGAGGAGAAAAATAATTCAATGTAGCCAAAGAAGAAGGCCAAATGGAGGAAAGTTTTCTTGCCAATCTGGCACGCTCTGCTAAGCATGGGACTGTATGTATTATGCGTGTTGCTAACTCTTAACAAAGCCATTAGTCAGAGATTCTCTCACGGGAAATCTGTGCACGAATGGGGTTATGCCCGACTGAGCCAGAGGGTATTTACCTTGACACTGAACATTGTTTCTTCATTCGATTCGGTGTAATATTATAGGAGCAGACTTTGTTGTCAGCGATTTTTTTTCTTGTTTCTAAAAAAATTAATTTGTGGTGGTGTGATTATTCTGTTAATCGAAATTCCTTTGTTCAAAGAATAATTTCCTCTCAACGTTTTTTCTCCATAGTCTAACCACAGATAATAAGATAGTAAAGCGAACTTCTCAGTAAATCGTTCCTACCAAAAACTTTCCACTACTATAGACACATGAGCTAATGCATTCTGCTATGCGAGTGACTATACACACCCGGGTCTGTTTATTTAGTTGTAATTCAGTCTAAAGACTAATTTATCTTTAAAGCCTGGTCCGGTCCTGGCCTCCCGCAAAAAGTCTCTCCACCGGTCCCGATTTCGAGCCGATGTCATCCAGTTTGGCATCCCTAAACTCTGGGCGTCCTAGTCTACGCCATCCTTCCAGCGTAGGCTTGGCCGGCCTCGCTGTCGTGTTCCATAAATCCTACCGCAAAGGACTTTCCGAGCAGGATCCTCTTCGCTCATGCGAGCTAGGTGTCCTGCCCACCGGAGCCTACCGAGCTTAATTTTCTTCACGATGTCGACATCGCGGTAACGCTCGTGGATCTCATCATTATAGAGTCTCCGGAATCGTCCTTCCTCACATACGTGGCCAACAATTCTCCGTAAGACTTTTCTCTCGAACGCGGCTAAGAGGTCAGAATGCTTTTTGCTAAGCACCCAAGTCTCGGATCCATATGTAAGTACTGGTATGACCATTGTCTTATATATCAGCAGCTTGGATGTTATGGTTAAGTTCTTGGATTTAAAGAGTCTTGACAGGCTATAGTAGGCTTTGTTGGCTTTAAGCAACCGTGCGCGTATTTCTGGTTCCATGCTGTTATCGGCTGCTATAATTGACCCGAGATAGTTAAAGGATTGCACTACTTCAAATTCGCGCTCCACTATCTGAATTGAAGGACCAATGTTGGATCTTAGCCTTATAGTATGCAGCGTTAAGTGTAGGATTTTCATTTATAAGCGATAGGTCATTCAGTCATAAGCGACTTCTGGAATAGACTGGAAAAACCATATTTTATTCTACAAACCGTTAGGCTTAAAAAAATCGATACCGATGCTTAGATTGAGTACTTTTTTTTTAGTTTTATCAGGGGTCGTTACGCCTATGAATGAAAAAATTACGCCATCGCAAACCGAGCGCTAACCAATTGTTTTTAAACAAGTCCCATCAAATTTTGACTAGTAGAAGCCGATATACGAACCGACAAACAAACATACAAACGTACACACGCTCGCAAAAAAAAATCGCATGTCCTCTGAATATAAGCTTCGACCTTCGGGCTAGCTACAATATACAGATGTCGCACCTATGTATTCTTTTGAGGGGAATCTATTTTTTTAAACACAGCCCCACAGCTCTACCGTCCTTCCAACGTTATTTAGTTGGAAACTCTACGGCAGAGCTATGTTTGAAGTGGGTTTTAGGACTGCAGTTCTCGGTTGAAGATGGTATCATCACCTTTGGTAAAAATTACAGTTTATTGCGGTGGCCGTATGGTTTGGTAACAAAGCCAGACCGCGCTGCACGCCGCAAAATATATGTGAACATCGGCCCATATGCGTAAGACATCTAAGTATGGTCTATGGTCTAACCACAGATAATATAATATACAGATGTCGCATGCCCATGGATTGAATTGAAGAATATCATCTGCCTGCTCGATTTGCCTGCTTGACCATCTTCAAATTATTTGTACTTGATAATTTCAAAAGATCTGTGTTGCATTTCAATAATAAGTACTTGAGTGTAGCTGTTTAATGGAACTCAAACTTTAGATGTCGAAGTGAAATATCCTAGACATACAAAAGAACAAGTGCACTTGAGTGTAGATTATATAGAATTAAAAATTGAGGTTTGTGTATTGGAATAATTCCGTCATACTTAACTAGACAAGAGATGGCTTATAAATACTGGAAATAATTTTGTGAATATATCATCGTCCCATATTCTTAAGCATAAGAGATTTAGGTATTGTCTACGGTCTAACCCTCCAATCTTCGATGATTACAAATTAGTTCGACCTTCACATGCAAAACAAATTGAATGGAAAAATTTTCGAAAAGAAGCCTCAAAACCAACATAGTACCTGAATGTGTCTGTGCTAACCCTGTATTTACTCGACTCATTCGTGTTGTATGTAATTGCCTATTGCCAATTAAATTTTATGTACTTCTCACAAACACTCACTCAACAACAAGATCTCAATCCTGCCTCTATGGCTCATCATCTTCCTCCTCGACAATTGGTTGTTTATCGTCCACCTTTTTGCCAACAAATCGATTGAAGACAGACTTTTTGCAACTGCCACCACCACCGATACTACCGCCTCCGCAAGTTCCGCCAAATCCACCACCAGTTGAACCCCAGTGTCCCTTGGTCGCCTCCGATGATGTCATCAACATTGAATATGTCGAGCAAGCTTCACCTTCTTTACTATGATGAATCCCGTACAGGAAATAGATGAGCATTCCAATCGATACCCAAATGAAGAATCTTAGCCATGTTAATGCACTCAAGTGGACCATGAGAACGATATTACAGAATATACTCAATGCCGGGATGTACGGCACCAGGGGCACCTTGAAGTGTAGGCCGCGTGTGTTTTGATGATGTACAGCGATGACGGCGACACAAGCTCCGGTGAAGAATATCAAAAAGCCATACAGTATTAGAGCCCACCAGGTGCCCGTGTACAACTCTGACCAAGATACCTCCAGCTGGAAGCAAATAGCAAAACTCAACATAGTGAAAAGAAGGACTGAAGCTGAGACAGCTGCGCCAGGTTCGAAACGTCCAAGTAATGGTTCCAGCCATCGGAATTGCGGCTTCAAACGTCCAGCTAGGGCCACTTCGATGAGATCGCTTGTTGGCGATGCTGTGCCGATGCAAGATTGGGAACTGTTGTCTTCATCGTCGTCGTCGTCATCCTCTGGAGTGTCAGGAGCGTAAACAGCATTCTCTTCTATTGGCAGCGGTCTGTAACGCAGGATGATAACACTGGCACTGACGATCGTGTACGCCAGCAGAGTTCCGATTGACATAAACTCGACGAGTTTTTCCAAATCGAACAGCAACGCCAGCACTGCACTTAGGAAGCCTGAAATAGCTAGGTTAACAACTGGAACTTGTGTTGTCGCATTGATTTTGCCGAAGCACGAGAAGAGCAGACCATCGGAAGCCATAGCGTACATACAGCGCGGTAGTGCAAACAATGAGCCCAACAGAGTGGTCGTCATTCCACAAAGAGCGCCAATCGAAATAACATACTTGGCCCATGGCAAATCCATTACACCAAAAGCTTCCGGTAAAGAGGCGGCTGGATTGATTTCCCGAATTGGAATCATAAGCGTTAGGGCAGCACTCACGAGTATATAGCCAGCAGTCACGACACACAACGACAATATAGTGGCAATCGGAATCGAAGATGTTGGATTCTTTGCTTCTTCTCCAGACGTAGCAATGCTATCAAATCCCACGAATGCATAAAAACATGTGGCAGCTCCTGCTACCACACCACTGACACCATAAGGCAGAAATCCACCTTCAGCTTCTGACCAGTTCTTTGGATCGGCAAACCAAAATCCAACACAAATGACCAACAGCATTACAGCTATGTTTACCAGAGTCAGGATACCATTGAATACAGCAGTTGCCTTAACGCCAATTCCCAAAGCGGCCGCGTAAGCGATACATACAAGAAATGCCAATACATCCGGATACTTTGCAAAGAGTTGTTCATGCATTTCGCCAGTCAACGAGACTGTAGTGTTGCCTATCCATCCGCCAAGCATTGAATCAACATACCCACTCCAAGCACGAGCCACCGACGCTGCTCCCAACATATGTTCGAGTAAAATATTCCAGCCGATGACGAAGGCCCAAAATTCTCCAATCGATATGTACGTGTAGACATAAGCGGAACCAGCTTTAGGAACACGGGTGCCAAACTCAGCGTAACATAATGCGGCCAACATCGAAACAAAGCCAGCCAGAACGAATGAAAGAATAATGCCGGGTCCAGCCATATCTTTGGCCACTGCGCCCGTCAGGACGTAAATGCCAGCGCCGACCATATGACCGATACCTGTTGGAAGAGAAGGGAATAGATTTACCAGCACGACTTTGAATAAATTCCCTCCCATCACTCACCAAGTAGCGTAATATCATATGTATTCAGGCATCGATTTAATGGTGTCTCCATGACATCGGCTGGAACTGGTTTTGTGCGATTCATTTTACCACATATCCCCGACATGACATGGCCCAGGATAATACGCCGTGTTCCAGGCATTTTTTAAAGTTTTTCACTGACCACCAAAAAATTACTAATTTCACGTGAAAGAAGAACGCCTACACCTTATGCAAGCTGTTTTCACATATGCATGCGACAATAATTAATAACTTTTACTTTGCATACTTTTATGCGGCTGTTCATAGATTGAGTGAACTGATATACAAAATAATATTTATTTATTTTTTATTT
The DNA here is from genome assembly GCA_947095585.1 of Nephrocerus scutellatus. Taxonomy (NCBI): domain Eukaryota; kingdom Metazoa; phylum Arthropoda; class Insecta; order Diptera; family Pipunculidae; genus Nephrocerus; species Nephrocerus scutellatus. Next base: position 91,998,500 of record OX352765.1, on the reverse strand, counting down.
TCACGACTTTTCCAACGAATTTCTTATTTTTCACTTGTTGTCTTCTGCAGCAATTGCTGGAGATGGAGAAAAAAACATTTAATTTTTGTCAATAAGATGTCAAAAACATTTGACATCAACTGACTTTTTGTGGATGGGGTTCAAGTCTGAAATCATGCGCATGTTTCGATCCACAATTTAAATGAATGACAAGAGCAATGGAATTATGGACTGCATTGCATGTCACTGCTTGAGCCAGAAGTAAAAGGAAAAGCGAATTAAATTTTTCAATTGACAGATTTTTATTAACTTGTTGATCGTGTTTACCAACATAAAACATTAAAAGAAAGCTATAACAGTGATTTAATATTTAAAAGCAACAACAACTAAAAACACAAACGCATATCACAGCGCCTTTAGTGCCAGCTTTCATTCCATTTTTCCCCTTTATTACTACAATTCACTGCATTTTCACTGAGAATCAGCCCTCCCTGCTTGCTCACTCCGATTCTTCAATATACTTGTAATGAAGAACTCTCCGGCTTTATAAGAACTACGAACAAGCGGTCCACTGGCTGTGTAAAGGAATCCCAGTTCATTTCCGCGAGTCTCCCAATGCTTGAATTTTTCTGGTGTAACATATTCGATTACTTTCAAGTGTTTCTTTGTCGGTTGCATGTACTGGCCCAAAGTAACGCACTCCACACCGGCTGCACGTAAATCCTTCAAGGATTGTTCAACTTCCTCATCGGTTTCACCTAAACCAAGCATGATGGAACTTTTCGTTATGAGTTTAGGATTAAAGCGCTTGGCTTCTTTCAGAACATGTAAGGTTTGTCGGTAATGCGCTCGTCTATCACGGACAAATGGTGTCAGCTTCTCAACTGTTTCCATATTGTGTGCATATACATCCAAGCCGGAGAGGGCGATCGTTTGCACGCAATCGAGATTACCTCGAAAATCTGGTACAAGGCATTCAACGAAGATGTTAGGATTTCTGGAATATAATACAGAATTAGCTATGTACTATAAATTTCTTATATTTATTGTACTCGAATTAAACCAACATTTATTTTACCTTTTTTTAATTTCACGCACTGTCTCCGCTATGTGCTCTGCTCCACCGTCTGAAAGATCTGTGACACATATAATTTTCATATAATAATCTATTTCTGCAACCAAAAAGCACACAGACTAACCATCACGATCCACCGAAGTAAGTACTATATAATCAAGACCCCATGAGGCTATAGCTTTAGCTGTGTTTACAGGTTCTAATGCATCTAGCGGTGGTGGACTGCGTGCGGTTTTTACCGAACAAAAGCGACAACCACGCGTACATGTATCACCCATCAACTATTAAAACAAACAAATAAGAAAGCACAGATAATCTCAAAGGTTATCAATTTTGGGTCAACTCGATCGCACTCGATTAACTTAACTCACCATAATCGTGGCAGTTTGTGTTCCATGTTCTCCGCCACCCCAGCATTCACCAATATTTGGACAACGAGCTTCCTCACAAACAGTAGCTAATTTCAATTCCCTAAGTTGTTCCTTTATTTTACTAAAATTCTTTCCAACTGGAATTGTCGTCTTAAGCCATGGCGGTAGACGGAGACGTTCGTTTTCTCCCTTTTCACGACGTAACTTGCCCTCGTATTCAACCCATTCGTCTTTGGTATAATTTGGATTTTGGACAAAATCGTGAAATTTAGGTCCTTTTGAGAGTCGATTACGAATTTCCTTTATTTTTTCAGCTTCGGGAGCTGCTGGAGCTGTGCTCAAGTGCTGACAGCTGATTGCTGCTGCTGAGTGCTGCATGAATTTGAACGGAAGTTGCATAATCCTTTTTATTGTTTAAAAAATAAAATTTCCCAATTACCACTTTCATCGGAGATTTCTGTATGCACTGCCTCAACATTTTATTATGATTTTGCTTGAAAAATTTACTGAAATTTCATGAAATAAATAAAAACAATTTCCTGGCTAATTTCAATACTTCTCATGTAAACACATACACAACACTTACAGCTGATCTGGGACTCCATAGTGAGTGACGAACTAATTACGCTTGGCGAACTGTCAAAGTGTCAAGTAAAATGAAATGTCATCGCATTTAAAAGTTTTGCTGAACAATAATGTAGTAGAATATTCTTAAACAATGAAAAAAATGTATGTTGGACTAAATGCGGGTTAAACTGTAAAATAGCTCTTACCTCAAAAACATAATTTGACATTTATAACCAAAAAATACAATGTAAAAATAAAAGTATTGTTATTATTATTATTTATTTATTATTTATTACCTTGTTAATGAAGTTTTTATTCATGATTTTACGGAATATAAATTTACCTTTTAAAAATTGTGGAACACAAAAATGAAAAGTAGATTTCTTTTGCAAAAGAAGAAATATAAAAGTTATTTTATCTACAAAAAGTAGATATCTAGATTAACTGGATATAAAAAGTATTTAGAGTATTTTTAATTCATATTATGTAGTAATAATAAAGAAAATATAAATATTTCACTTTTTATGAGGTAGGTGCTATGCAAAACTTAAGTCTTAAAAGATTTATGACGTAAAACTAAGTAAAATGTTCCTGAGCTGGGGTATCTCAAGGTGGGTCTTGAAGGGTGGTGGGGATGGGGTGGGTTTAGTGTTGTGGGGTAGGCAGACAACGCTCGGTATTTAAACTAGTAATATATAAATGAAAAATTAAAGTTATTTTTCAAACACATTATCTTCCGAAGAGTCGATAGCAGTGTTAATAGCTGTCACTGATGCGAACCTAATATTTGATCTTACTCCTCGTAATAGTTTGATGTCTCTCGTTCTTGTCCACTTTTGTTTTTATTGTTTTTTTGTCCAGGAAATAAGCCCTCTTCAATTTCTTCCAACTAAACTCAATTTGTTTTTTCTTATTTGTTAACAAATCCTTTTAATTCCATTTCTTTTTCAATGAGTTTGTATATTTCATTATTTCAATATATCTTTCCTCGAAATGCTGCATGCATTTTTTTTCTTCCATTATATTAAGTGTGTCCAAATGTTTCTATTCGTCATTTTTATTTCACTTTTTTTATTTACCACACAACCTCCTAAACAACACCATACTCATAACACGGAATGACGAAAAATTTCTGTGCCTTCTCTACCTGTCACGTTTACATGCAAAAACTCAACTCGATCGCAGAAAATTTTATGATCGTATCGAGTCAATCCTGTTTCAATCCAATCTGAGTATTCATGGCACATAACCCGAATTGAATTCGAAGTCAATCCGCCATATAAACGTAGAAACTGTATAAATTTTGACGAACACTGCTCGCTCGGATGAATAAAAAACAGACCCATTTGCTATATTGCTTTCAACAATATGAGTTAGGTATTTTTTGTGGTTAACGGCTGATCAAAGCAACAGCAAAAACTAACCAAATTTTAATCAATTTTTTGTTTCATGTGTTTGCCAACTTATCCATATATAATTTTTAAAAGTCGACTCTGGTGGTTGGAATTATAACTAAAAATTTGGTTAAATATTTCTTAACCAAAGATGTTTTTTTGGTTAACGCTAAACCTTTTTCTTGTTTTTATTAAATTGACGTTTTTTACATCAATTTGCGCTCAATTCAATAAAAGCTGTATTTTATTTGAATTCGAGTTGGGAATTACAACACAATTGCACTGTCGAATTCCTTCTTTGGAATTTGAAAACCTGCTGTTTGACTGGTTTTGGCTGGTTTTGACATTCGAATTCGTATTCGAATTCCAAATTAAATTCAGCTAAAATCATAATAAATATTGACCACATGCCATGTCAAATGTGAAATGTTTATGCATTCGCATTCGCAGATCACAGCCCCAGCGGAACTCAGCCAGCTCAGCTCAGTATAAATTTGGCTTTTGTGGCTTGTGGGACGAAGAAGGAGCTTGGTCGTATTGTGATTTTTGATCTTTGCTGTTTGAGTTTAGCAATAATTTTGATCAGATATATTATAAATTGTAAAATTAAAAGCAAAAGCAGCGTAAAATGGAATTTGATATGAAATTCAACGTTATTAACGAACCGAGGTGGTGTAGTGTAAGGAGGATCTAAACATTGAACTCGAACAAAATTACTTTACTTTTATTGTGTTGTTGGTAAACTCCATTTTGCCTGTGTGTATTCTGTTTTGTGTTCATATGAATTCTTGAATTCTTCCGTACAACAGCAATGAAGTAATAAAAGTTAAATAAGATATTCCGCTACTCTAATTATGCTGCGCACATTATGCCCAGTGAAATGCTTGTGCTATAAATATTTAGATCAAAATTTTTAACTCGACGACAAAACAAAACTAATCCAACTGCACCCAACCCACAGCCGTTGCGATTCATATCAAGTTTTTTTTGTCTCTTTTTTTACGCGGGTAGTGTAGTGACTAGTGAGTGGTTAAAATAAACAAAAACAAGTGAAAAACATTTTGAAATACACACTCATTGTTGTATTTATTGTTATCGCGTGAATGTTGCATACATTCTGTCCGACAAAATAACCAAAACATAATGGGTAAGCATAGAGAAAACCTCCAAAGATCACAAGTTCCAATAAGAAAAACCTTCATCATTGGCATTTGAAACCATCTTTATAGTTAACGTGTCTTGGGAATTCATTGGAAAGCTGCGGAACTTAAATAATTTATTCAAACGGTTGTATTTGATGACGACGCTGACCACTATGGTCACAGCGGATGGCTATCGTAAGCCCAACATAATACTCGTACCTATATGCATCTATCTACCATCTGTCTCGGTCGCACGTGCACTAATGCGACATTACAGTTGTAATTATTCCCGTAAAGGAGAATGAGATAACACTTTGGTATTTAAGAGGTATTGATGCTTATTTGGGTGGCTTTTGTTGCAGGCTGGTAGCTGGTTTATCTACTGATGCTCTGCCCGCTTCCCCATTGTTATTTGAATTCGTTGCGTTGCCATCATATTATTCTGCAGGAATTTCCTTGTCTTTTTTTTAATTTAAAATTTTCTAAATAACATCCTTGTAAGTCTACAGACATCTACCAGTTATGCTCCCATATTTTTAACCCGTTCAAGTAGTACTCCGCGTCTTTATGTGCAAAATAATTTTTTATGAAGGTGTGGCTTCCTCATTTGACGACAATCTCTGTCCTTCGAGCGCAACTTTCACTTTAGGGAATAGAAAAAAATCGCTTGGAGCTAGATCTGTTGGCCAAGCAGTTTAAACCGTAATTCGTGAATCTTCGCCATGGAAACCGCTGAGCTGTTAGACGGATCATTGTCTTCCTGAAACAACAAATTTTTTCCTACAAATGTGACTGTAATTTTCTGTAATTTCTGCCTTCCCCTTCAGCTTGTCTAGTAATGATATGGTATGCTCCTGTAATGGTTTTTCCTGTTTGAAAATAATCGATTAATATCCATGACTATCACAAAAAAAAGTCGCTATCACTTTCCCATCCGAAAAAAAGTATTTTCTTTGTTTGTAGCCGATTCCCCCCTTCGCAGCCCACTGTTTCGAATGTATTTTTGTGTCTGAGCTATCCATTATCCAAGTTTTATATCATCATCATATTTGGCTCTACAACCGAGGTTCAGTCCTGGCCTCCCGCAAAAAATCTCTCCACCGGTCCTGAGCGTCCTGGTCCTGGTCTACGCCATCCTTCCAGCGTAGGTTTGGCCGGCCTCGCTGTCGTGTTCCATAAATCCTAACGCAAAGGACGGCCCGCTCATGCGATCTAGTTTTCCTACCCACCGGATTCTACCGAGCTTAATTCTCTATACGATGTCGCCATCGGGATAAAGCTCGTTCATATCATTATGGAATCTCCGGAATAGTCCTTCCTCACATACGGGGCCAAAAATTCTCCGTAAGACTTTTATCTCGAACGCGGCTAAGAGGTCAGAATGCTTTTTGCTAAGGACCCAAGTCTCGGATTCATATGTAAGTACTCGTATGACCATTGTCTTATACACGAGCAGCCCCAGATTTCGAGCCGTTCGCTCGATCTGGATAAAAGCTTCCTGTACAGCTCTTGGGTTTCTACCAACGATCTCAATGTCATCTGCGTAAGCCAGTATCTGAATGGACTTATAGATTGTTCCTCTCGCCGTTACCTTAGAGTCTCGGATCATTTTCTCTAACGCCAGGTTGAAGACGACGCAGGCCAGTCCATCTTGTCGGAGCACGTTATAGATGTTGAATGAGCTTGATAACGATCCGGAAATATTTACTTAGCTTATAACATTGGTCATCGTTAACCTACATAGTCGTGTCAGTTTATTTTGGATCCCGAATTGTCTCATGAAGTTCTACTCTGGCTATGCTATCATAGGCGGCTTTAAAGCCTATTGAAAGTTGGTGGATTTTTCCATCACCTGCCTGAGGGTGTAAATCTGATCAGTTGTTGATTTGCCTGGGATGAAGCCACACTGGTAAACCCCAATGATGACTTTAGCGTATGGGCTAACCTGTCTTGAAGGATAAAGGAGAAAATCTTATACGCGGTCCTCAACAACGTTATAGCACGATAATTGCTGCATGTTGTGATATCTTCTTTCTTATGTATAGGGCACAGCATGGATCTTTGCTAATCCTCTGGATCGCTTATTCATCCCATACTTGCTCTATTAGTTCATGAATTGCTTTGTGTATTGCGGGACCACCTGATTTAATTAGCTCCGCTGGGATCCCATTTGATCCCAGACCCTTTTTATATTCGAGCCGATCTATCGCTCTGCTAACTTCGTCTATACTTGGTGGCGGAAGTATGGTGTGGTCTTCGGTCGTTGGTGAAGCCTCCAATTCCTCAGTTAGCTGACCATTAAGCAACTCATAAAAGTGCTCTTCCAATCGGTCTAAGATGCCTTTGAGATCGGCGATCAGATTACCCTCTTTGTCTTTGCAGTATGTGCAACGCGGTGTATATTGCGTCATACCGCGGACTCTTTGGTAGAACTTCCCCGCCTGGTGCGGTCCTCGTCTCTGTACTGTTCTAGTTGATGCAATCCGCGCTCGGAGCACCATACCAACAAGATAGTGGTCGTTGTCGACGTTGGCACCTCGGTACGTTCGTACCGTCATCAGGTTCGGGTTGTGGCGGCGGTCTATCAACATGTGATCTATCTGGTTGCGATGGGCTCCATCAGGAGATAACCAGGTGGCTTTGTGGATATTTTTACGCGCAAACCGTGTAGGTAGCTAGGTAGATTGGTGGACCCCGCTGTACTTGCGAAGTCCTCAATTAGCGCTAGTGTGCTCCATTTTGATGCCACAAAACTCGAGGGACCTAGTATGGATATTTAAGTGGTTTAAATCCAACCTGTAGCGTTCAGATACGAGATCAGCTCGATGATCCAGTAATCTGAAAGCTCTTTGAGGTCGTGAAAAAACGGTTTCATAAAATGCAGTGTCTTGACCCTGCTAGGGACAACAGCAGAGAAGTGTATGAGAGTTTCTTTCTCATTTTCATCTTTGAAACTTTTGCTGTAGTTGTTGTGCGGTATACCCTACTTAACAGCATGGCTGCTCACTGGCCAATGGCCCGTGCTGATGCCCCAACTATGGCAATATCCTTCCGGGTTCTAGATAACAATTCGGTGTTTTTTCTTTTGTTGTAGGATGGCCCCATCAATCTTGATATGGCGCAGTTCGACAGACTGCTCCACCTGAGCTCTGTCTTAGTATTACAAACAAACTTTTGTATATACATCGAAACACGTCGTGTATAAGTCTTCAAGTGTAACCAAAATCATATCTTTAAGTTTTTACATCTCCACAACATCCGTCAGAAGAAAAAAAAAAAACACTCCTGCTCAGGCAACGAATGGTCGGTCGAATAACATGTACCTATCGCACGCGACGATGCATGCTGCTGCATAATGTTGCATTCCACTTAATACTTTGCCTTGCGATGGTAATATGTCGTCAGATAAAATAACAACAACAACAAAAACAATTAACCTATTTAGGTAGGAGGCCAAATTAAAAGCCAAAGTGGCGCTATGTGTACTCGTACGTCTACTGCAGCGCATAAAGTGGAAACTTGAAATTGTGCTGTGATGTTTCCAACAAACTATTTGGCGTGCACAGAACTAAAAATGTCAAATGCAGATGCAGCAAGCGGTAACGGTACAGTTGACTCGTTCATTCGTTCAGTCGAGCAATTTGTTACTCTGGGGAGGGGGTGTAGGTACACAAGAGCGTATTACCATGCCACTGACACTACGGATTTTAATTACAAATATTGCATATCCGCTGCATTCGCTGTTCGAAACGAAGTAAAGAAGAAGAAAGAATCAACCATGAAAGCATCCCATTTAGTTGGGTTTGGGCTTGGAAATGATAATACCCATAATTACTTCTTTATAAAGATAGAACCTTCAGCGGGAGACTAAAGGACCAATAAACTATATGCGGGAATGAAACAAACCCGTCAATGCATTAAATAGTGGGATAAGGATAAATGCCGCAATCCAATGCGACAGACGGTAAATGCCACGCCATTCCTTATTACTAGAAAACTTCATCTACTCCTCGGATAATTATCATGTGTCTCAGCTCTTGAGATTCCATCCTTAAAGGGGGGAAGTGATTATTTTTCATAATTACATCCTTCTTCCATTTTATGATGCTACTATTGCTGCACTTCAGCAAGTTTCACTGTTTGTACGTAAAACTGATGTAGATTCCGCATGAGAGGCAGCTTCAAACGTCAACCTGCCTTTAGCAGCAACTTACATTCCTTCTCCGCCGCTGCCATCGTCATACATTCAGCCAGGGAATGTGATAATTCTTTAGCCGCACCGGATGGATCATTCGTATCGAAAAGTGGCATTGCAATGCATTGCTCGTCGTCATTCGTAGTTCTCTTTCTTGGACTGATTTAAGTGCGACGAAGTTGAATGTACTTTCTATCCGCACGTTCACACGCGAACTATGTGCTTCTGGCCGATAGAACTGTTGTTGATTTAAATTATTATTCTCCAATCGATTTTTTTTTTGGTGTGCTGCGTACCCACGTCACATTTGTGCACGTATTGTGAATTTCCCCACCAAGTCATAATCCAGCGCCGCCTATACAAAATTCATGGCGAACTTTCTCTGCCATTGGCAGGTTAGAAACTTTCCTAGTTTTTGGTTTTTCCTTTTCCCTCATTGTGAGCTCTTTGGGTTCCTTGCACTGAGATAATTACTTTATGTACTTGCCGTAATTTGGACATGTGAATGACATCAACTCTAAACCAGTGAACCGCCCGCCGGTGGAGAGATTTTTCGCGGAAGGCCAGCCATGATTTAAATTATTCCGCCATCATTTTTTTAGTGTCAGTTAGATTTTAAGAAAACATTTCCTTTGTGATATTTAAGATAAAATAATTGAAGAACAATTGTATTCGAAGTGGAAAGGCCAACGTAACGCAATGCCACACATCCTCACAGAACCAACTAAAGATCCTAATGGTTTATAATATCGATAAATAGATTCTACTTGAACTGAGCGACCAGCATATGCATGAATAACTCGTAGAATAACTTGGGGCGTAATAAAAAACTGTCGCAAAACCATCTAAACCTTTCTTATGAGTACCTACTAGTAGGTAGGTAGAGCGGTGAACCTCGCTGTACTTGCAAGGCCCTCAATTAGCGCTACAGTGCGCAGTACACAAATTTTGAGGGACCTAGCATGGATATGTACGCGGTTAAAATCCAGCCTGTAGCGTTCAGATACAAGATCAAATAGATGATCCTGTAATCTGAGAGCTCTTTCAGGTCGGCAAAAAATGGTTTACCTAAAGTGCGGTGTCTTGATTCTCCTAGGTCCGGACAACTGCAGGAAAAAGTGTATGAGAGCTTCTTTCTCATTTTCATTTTTTCAACTCTTGCAGAAGTAGTTGTGCCGTGTACCGAACAGCCCACTGGCCAGTGGCCCGTACTGATAGCCACAACTCTGGCAATATCTTTCCGGATTCTAAATAACAGAGTGGTTTTTCTTTTGTTGTAGAAAGACCATATCAATCTTTATATGACGCAGTTTGACAATCTGCTCCACATAACTTAGTATTGAAAAAGAAAACAATTTGTTCCTTGATTTAACTCATTGGCCAGCTAACTATCTCTATAGCGCCGATGTCCTCTTCTTAGCCGGCCGAATTGGCTATCATTTACCTCTATGTTTCTGTGCCCCGGCCATACCCTTACTCTGATGTCAAGGAATTGGCAGATCGAAGCCAATTCTTACTGGTTGTGTTGTACAAGTTTCGAGTTTATGGTGGTCGCTTTAATCGCCCGTATGGCAGATTGACTATCAGCACATATCCCAACTATTCCGATTTGTGCGTTACTGAGCCTTAGTACCCTGCAGGTCTCCCTAATTGTTAGGATCTCTGCCTGGCTAGCTGGCTGAATCGTGTAGCTGGTATGACCTTGACAGATTTAGATTATCCGACAAGATCCTTGCACCGACTCCATCCTTCATCTTGGATCCGTCAGTGAATATTATTGCGTCAAATTGCCTCGTTACTGACCCATCCGTTCCTCTGGTGGGAAACTCGGCGCTGAATGAGGAGTTGAAGCTAAGCTTAGGGATGCAGTAGCCAGTAGTTGATGGTATCATGCCTTCAGGTACTATCTGCAGTATATTACAATTCCCATATGGTCTAGAAGCAGACCACCCAGATGCTCTAAATCGCACTTCACTGATGGTGTAAAGGGCCTCGGTCGCACATGACCATAGAGCTCCTGTGATGCCATTCTGATGTGTTTGGTGGCATTGTACTTCTTCCTCATCGCTGGGCACCAGACTGGCGATCCATATAGGTAAAAATTGGAGGTACATCAGCTGTGTACAGCCAGAGAGTCATCCTTGATTGATGACCCCATTTTCTGCCAATAGTTTTACTGCTGGCATAGAGGGCCAAGCATGCTTTCCTGTAGGGGGTTAATATAGCCTTCAACCATCCAAACGCACCAAAAGAAGTATACCTTCAATAATAAAAAAAGGGACAAAAAGTCTCTTTTGGTGGTTTGTATTTTAAATACTATAAGTGTGAGATTTTCGTACGATAAACGAAAACGTCAATGTAAAAATCTTCGTTTTTCGGGTACAAACTTTTATGTATACATCGAAATATGACACACACTCACAGTTATTTGGTAATAATCGTCAAAATATCTGTTTTTGAGGTCGGGCCTATCTCAAAGTATTTTCTTTTTTTCACACACACACGCGCCACAGGTCGCGACACGTGTCAAAGCGAGATATCAAAATTGACCACTGACATTTTAGGCGCTCACAAAATTTCAGCTCTTTAGGTCGTGCAAAGGTGGTTAATAAAAACCTCAAAAAACGAGAAAATGCCGCGATTTCAACACATCACACGCGAAACGCTACATGCGTCATAGGCGGAATATAAAAAATGCTATTTTGGACCTAGCCACTCACAAAATTTCAGCTCTCTAGGTCGTGTGTAAGGTGTTTTCAACCCATCTTACGCCCCGCCCCACACGCGACACATGTCATACGCGGAATATAAAAAATGCTATTTTGGACTTAGACGCTCACAAAATTTCAGCTCTAGGTCGTGTGGAAGGTGGTTAAAATGGACCTAAAAGAAGTGGAAAAAAAATGTCAACCTATCACACGCGCCACAAGCGATACGCGTCATACGCGGAATATAAAAAATGCTATTTTGAACTTAGACACTCACAATAGAGAGCTCTCTAGGTCGTGTGGAAGGAACAAAAAGTAGTCAAAAATACAGAACAAACGGGGTCAAGCCAAGTTAAGTAAAAGTTTTTAAAAAGAATGAGTTTGTAACACTGAAAAACAGCACATAGAAGAAAAAGAGAGTATTGTTGATTTCCAACCGCCATTGAGTAATTTTGTCATCTTCTCATTAGTCATTATTTTTACTCCCTTTGTGTTATTGTTGAGTTACACGACGTGTTTGACCTTTGACGTGCAATGTGCTACTTAGCATAGTACTGGAGTACTGCGTGAATACTAATGTTGAATAACCAGCCGTACCCGTACTCGTACAATATTTAGAATTAGAACTTTGCATAAGAAAAGCATACAAACAAAACAAAACAAACTTTATCCATGATATTTATATTACATATTTTTTTCTCTCGCCTCTCGCATACTGAAACTAGAAGTCCAAATACACCTTTAGCCTGAGTGTGACAAGAAAAGCGTTTGAGCAACAAGTGCTTGTGTTATTGACTACATGAGTGCATGGTTGGTTAGTCGGTAGTGTCATTGAGAAAATCCAACTACATGGTTCGCGGTTTTCCCGTTGCTCGCTCCATTCCCCCATTCGATAGTAAAGTGATTCATTTCTGAGTCAATTGATGAACGAACTTATTAATTACACACAAGTGCAGGAAGCCCTTGTTCAGTGTTAATACAACAACGACCGACGCGGTGTGCCCTTATTATTTAGCAATTCAACTCGTTTTTTTTATTTGATCAATCGAAAGTGTACTAACGAGCAATGTTATTTAATTATTTTCTAGACGAGTATTAATCGAATGTCGAGTATGTCCTCTAAGCCATCGGGTTAATTATTCAAATAAAAGAACGAAAATTCCATAGTCGGCATCACAATGTCGAAAAAGAATCGTGATAGTCGTGTCCGTGATCCTCGGCAAGACATTCTTCTTGAAACGAATTTCGAAGATGACGGAGTCTTGACACGTGCCTACAATAATAATCCGCACAATCGAAGGCGTAGTACAACCTATCGATCAGATCATTCCCTGGATCGATATTCGGATCGTGGTGGATGGAGTAAAGGCGACGGTGGCTCATCAGGTAGGATTAGGAGTATCCATGATATATGTATGCTCTTTTCACGACGAATGCAGAGATTCCAGCTAATCCAGCTGACTGTGCTTTTTTTAATTTTCTGATTTCAATTTCAAAATGTAGCTTTGTGAGTTCCACATGGCCTCTTTAAATTTTTATCATTTGTATTCGAATATCTCTGAGCGTTTCTTATCACTTTCTTTATCTTTGTGCTTTTTGTGTTTGTTTTTGTCCATTTACGTGCCTTAGTTCGTATCGTATCGTATTTATGGTATAATTGTACCCCCTATAGATATCTGTTGCACCACATATTCGGTTGACACCCTTACACGTGGTTTCCTTGTTTTGTCGTAATTTGTATCGTTATTTTGTTAGTATTGCAGTATTTTATATATACATACAGTATTCATTTATTAAAGATGCTATAGCAACACTTTTATTTTATTGCACATTGCAGGGACGAGCTTCATTGACGTTACTAATTATAATTAAATTTAATTTTTTATTATCTCCACTTTGTCTTTGTTGGTTCGGCTTAATTGGAGGGTCTGTGTGCAGCTTCCGCTTGGACTTTCCTTTTTGCCGATGCGAATAAGGCCAAATAGCAACATGGAAACATAGCGTTAGCGAATGTAGGTTTCGTTTTAATGGAGTCTGGTCGTCAGTAGCTTGGATGTTATGATTAAGTTTCCTCTCTATTTCCACGGAAGTTGATTAGTTTAGATTTATTCAATGTAAAAGAGCATTTGGTAAATCATGGCGGCTGAGTTAATAAGTTCAAAAATGGTACACTGGTTGTAATTAACGATAATCAGACCCATTCTCACTGTGTTGCAGTTGTTTTTCTTGTCTTACGTCCCATATCCCCTTGTTGGTCCTAGGGCCTCTACTACGCCTACGTGCCATCGCGTGCGGTTCCTGGCAATGAGCTTTAGCTCTTCCCAACTCTTCCCTAATTGCCGTGGCTCATTCTCAACTGTTCTGCGCCATGTATTATTTGGACGACCCGTTCTTCTACCATCCTGAGATAACGGATTCTATTGCATTGCGTAGTTTGCTATGGAACTGTCTCCTTTTCAGAGTGTATGGCCAATCCACTGCCACTTCTGTCGTTGGATGGTTGTTCCTTTTGGTTCCCGTTCTCTGGTAAAGATATTCGTTGGAGATACGGTAAGGCCACAAAACCCTTAAGATGTTCCGTATGCACCTATTTACGAAAGTTTGTAATCTTTTTGCGATACTAGCGGTCACCTTCCCAGTGCTGCATCCATACAACAGCACAGATTCAACATTTGAACGGAACAGTCGCAGCTTGGTGTTTAAGCTGATCGCATTGCTGCGCCATATCATGGACATCATTCCATTTCCAAACACTGATTTTGCTATGCCGATTCAGTTGACAATGTCCTGTTCGGTTTCGTGACAATACTCCCAAGATATTGGAAACTCTTAGTGCCGAGGTTGATGATTTTGGTTTTGGCAGTATTGATCTTCAAACCCAGAACATTTGCCTCCCTTTCCACATTTGTTGTCATTTGGTGCAGCTCAATAATCCTGTGTAAGAGTAAACAAACGTCGTCAGCGTAGTCCAGATGTTTGAGTTGAGATGTAAGATTGCAACGAATTCCTCCGTTTCCAGTACATAAAACTGCGCGAACCACATCGCTAATCACCAACAAAAAAAGTATCGGCGATAGAATGCAACCTTGTCGTACCCCACTTATGATCTTGAATTCCTCTGTCATCTTTCCTCTACGCAGCACACATGACATTTAGACCCATCATAGGTGCCTTTAATAATAGCTATTAGTTTAGCGGGTATACCTCTCCTGCGCAAGGCGAGCCAGATAAACTGTCTGTTGACACTATCAAACGCCTCAAAATCGATGATCAGCAAGTGTAGTGGTGACCGGAACTCAACGCACTGTTCAATAATGATCCGCAGGGTGTTGATGTGGTCAACACAGGAGGATCTAGTGCGGAATCCTGCTTGTTCTTCGGCATCAAGTGTATCTTCCAGATGTTCCTTAATTCGCTCAAGAACTCAAATGCCTCTCCAGTTTTCGCACTCCATAAGACTACCTTTTTTAGGGAACTTGACAATCATTCCCTTCTTCCACTCATCAGGGAAACTTTCTTCCTCCCAAACTCTCTCTACAAGAGGATATAAAAGCTCTGCTGATGTGGTTGGAGCGGCACGCAGAAGCTCTGCGGGTATACCATCTTGTCCTACCGACTTGTGGTTCTTTAGTGCGTTGATCGCGGTAGTGATCTCATCTTTACTGGGAGTTCAGGTGTGAAAACAGTGCTTAGCTGATTGTAGTAGTAGAAGCTGAAGTAGAAGTAACAATTTATGATCGGACGCGCCGTACTCTAGTCGGAAATCTGTCCGATAAGATCCTATCACCATGTGGGTGCCATGCGGGTAGAGTATCACAGTATTACACGTTGAGGATTGGTACTCTCCCGCGTCGAACCACCTTACTTCACTCACTCCCATTATTTCCAAATTATATCGAAGAAACTCACGTTCCAGTTGAAGAAATCTGTCATTTTGGGGTCCTTCACTCCCTGAGTCAAGGAGCGTCCTTGCATTCCAGAAACCAATCTTAGTCCGGGTACAATAGCCAAAAGTCGTCATTATTCGATCATTACTTATCCGAGGCGTTGTGCCGATTTCAGTAGCGGGCATTTTTCGGTACCGCAGGGTGCTAACCCACGTTATCTAGACTAGAAACGCTAGACCGTTCGCACTTGCAATTTTAGCCTACATTCGCGTTCCACTTCAATCATTCAAGTGCAATTTATGTTGAAAAGCGTTTAGTGGTTTGTGTACTTGGGTGGGGCTGATCAGCACTGCGTAGCGGACAGTGGAAAAATTAAATCATCATGTTGCACTTTCGTAACACTCTCGATTTTACCTTCTACTAAACGCGCCAAAAGAAGTAAAAACAACCTTTTGTCTGCTAGTTCCTTTCCGGTCTCTTAACCGGTCCCAATATCTAGCCGATGTCATCCCTAAATTTTTGGGCGTCCTGCCTGGTCTACAACATATTTCTTCCAACTATATCGCTAATACATTATTATTAATCCGCATTACATTAATTATCCTCGTTCATCATCTGTGAAAAGACTGTTGGTAGAATCAGTTGACATCACCACCAAGCACAATTTCATACCAAGTATGAAGGTAGCTAGTAGTTCATACATGCACAGCTTGCTTTACACTTCATCCAATCAACCCAAATCACAATGCTAATTGATATACGAGTATGTACGTATGATTTGTGCTCATCGTGTAGCAGTATCCTTTGAATTTGTCTCATCCCTAACTTAATTGAAATCATCTCAATTCTCACTTTCTCTTCTAGGTGACTGCTGCCAATCATGCATGGCCCGAATACCATATGCGACGCTAATAGCAACACTTATGTGTTTGCTGGGCGTTGGGATATTCTGCGGAACGATGTACCGTGGAGCTTCGCTGACGGTAATCATGATGGATCAAGTGTTCCACTTGCGTTTGATTTGGTATGAAATAGCCTACCGAATATAATTAAGTTTCTAATCTGTCTCTATATATTTCCCTGTCTGTCACACTTAGGATTGAAGCGGTTCAAATGATTTTCGTGATTATCGGTGCAGGAATGGCTGCACTCGGTTTTATGATCCTCTTCGTTGGTTTCCTCGCAACTGGAGCGACACGTTACAAGGTTTATCGAGCATGGCGTTCCCGTGTCGGCGGGCGTATTTCATGTGCAGTGGTAAGAACACAACGACAATAATAATAGCAATAGGAGATAATTAACATTTGCTAACTTAACTTAACTACTCACTTAATGCGTACGCTGCAGCTAATGGGTCTGACGTATTTGTTGAACTTTGTTTGGACGTTGATTTTGTGCTTCCTGGTTATCATCACATTTATCTACACAATGTTTTGGAATCTATGCTCGAGCGTTGAGCGCTCGCAGAGTTCAATTGATTTGACGCAGTTCTGTAAGTACAGCTATTTGCTTTTCTCTTCGAATTATCATCCATCTGCAAGTTTGTTGCATTCTTTCAGATTTTATGTTCCCAGCAAGTACGAAAATCGAAGATATGAAAATCGAAGATAAATATAAAATTAAAGCCTTTTGCAAGGATGCCGTGGAAAATGCCGAAGTTATGTTCATTCTGGCGACGCTGGCGACCCTTCTCGTTATTCTCAGTCTTGTGCATTATTTGATGTGTTTGTCAGCGAATTACGCCCACATTCGAGATCATGAGAAGTTCCAAGAGTTGCAGGAAATGCAAAATCTCAACGAACTCGAATACAGTGCAACATCGAAGGATCGCTTCTAGGATATAATTCAGAAGATTCATTTTGAGCTAAAGTGATGATAACAAAATAGTTGGGTATAGGAGAAGGAAGGAGGAACAAAGAGGACAAAGATGAAACTGCCACTGATTTTTCATTGTACACATATCCTAAACCCAAACAGAACACGCACACAGAGATTTTTTTATTACTTGGATGCTTCGATTACTTTTTGTTTTATTCTTTTTTAGGTTTTAAGCTTAATTTAAGTTATTTTTTAAGTTGCATTTTTATTCGTCTTCTTTTGAAAATGAAAATCAAATTGAATTTGAAGACCCAAAGGAAGGACATCCTACCAAGAGAACAGACATATCACTATTTACAACCAGCATCACTTGAAATCACATGCACTGCTTAGCTTGCTTGCTAACTCGCCGGCTTGCAGTTAGACAAATTTTTAGTATGCATTTTATTATTATAATTTATTTACGTTATAAGTTAAGTTGAATGAAATTTTGAATTTCAGTTTTAAGTATTTTTAAGTTTTTATCTTTTGCAAGTGTAGGCCCATGACCCCCATATACGATTGATTTGCTATTAGATCCTATGTCTTAGGGCATCAACTATGTTGTATATGCCAGCTAAAGAATACACTGCTTTTCCAACTCTCTTTATACCATTCCAAGCAATCATTCCGTCCAAAAGTTTACGTTTGCAAGTGTCGCCTGAAGTGTTAACCATTGGAGACTATAAATTAATGCAGACGCTTTAAAAGAATTAAATCCTTCCAAGAAGTCGATCCAATTTTTCATAGAAAAAATATTAAACTACACAAAAATGTCTTACTCTTTAGTTATTTTATTTGAATTACACTGATGTAACAGAAACACAACCACAATAAAAAATTGCTGCTCAAAATGAATTCTTCTGAATTGCTAAAAACTGATTTTCTCAAACGCTAACGACAAATATACGACGAATATGAAATGTTTATATACGAATACGAAAACGACACACAAACACTATGAAGATTTATATATTATACACGAAAAACTTTACAACTACAAGCGAATGTATGTAAACTAAGTTAAACAAAAAGTTATACAATAAAAAACCTAAGAGGATCTCTTGAGATGAACAGTTCTGTAAGGTTCTAATAGCCGAACAAGAACATCTTCCGTTTCCAACGAATTGATTATAATTATAATACGTATACTATATTATTATTAGGATTCATTTGAATATAAAATTACAAAGCAAATCTTTTATAAATTGTGTGTATACAATTATGTATAAAAAGAAAGTAAAGTTAACAAAGTTGTTTTCGATCAATAAGGGAATTTTTGAAATTACATAAAATTAATATATACATCTATATAAATATTGGTTATATTCTACACATAAATACGTATATATTAAATAATAATTTATTAATATAATTACTTATAAAAATAATCATGGTTCTTCTGTAAAAACCTTTGAAAGGCAATGAGTGAGAAAATTCCTACCGCGGTTCAGTAGGATTTTCATGTCGGCAGTGACCGCTATGAAAAATAAAAAATTAAAAACCAAATGACCGAAAAATGAATTAAAATTTAACACTGCAGCACACAGAAGAGAAAAAGCGAAGAATTAATAAAAAAATGACAAAAAAAAACATTTTAATATAACACAACAAAATACCCATTTGTATAACTATAATAATTACTATACACATATGCAATCAATAATTGTAAGTTAAGTAAATGCTTAAAAGTGACTATATACTGAATTTTAGATAGATTGAACTCTTATTTTGCTTCGTTTTAAATATACTTTTTGAGTTTTCTTGTATTGGTTTGGTTTTTATTTTTTTAAACTTGGCGCGTGTGATGAGTTGAATATATTTTCGAACTCGGGATTTTTGCAGATTTACACATTACCGTGTCTTATGAGTCAGAAAAAGCGAAAATAAAAAATCTCTGTCTGTCTGTGTCCACTCTACAGCCCAGAAGGCTGAACTTATAGGGATGAAAATTCATATTTAAGCTTTTTAGATAAATTGATAGGGGCCAGAAGATTTTGACGGAAATCTGAAAACCGGAAGTGACAGTTTTTCGAGTTTTTGCAAATAACTCAAAAGGCTGAACTTATATGGATGAAAATTCATATTTAAGCTTTTTAGATAAATTGAGAGGGGCCATATGATTTTGATGGAAATCTGACAACCGGAAGTGACAGTTTACATAAGACAGTTTTTCGAGTTTTTGCAAATAACTCAAAAGGTACAGGAACGCAACATACACTACTGTTTTTTATACAGAATTCCCAAATTGACAATGTTTCAACTCAGAGCGAGTTTGATGCACTGTCTGATTCAATTTTAAGAATTGTTACAAAATACGAGTATCGTAAAACTGAAATCGTTATTGCGGGCGAACTTATAATTAATGTACACAATTTCGCCACTCTGGCCAGATAACACCCGAAGGAAGGTGTGTTGAGATGTTCGCTGAGTTTATTCACCTTACTCAGCTTGTAAATGAGCCTACAATATACCTGACATAGCAAATCATTCGGCAATTTTTCTGTTCGAATTTCGATTCATGTGAAAACAGTGATTTGTATTTGGAAATGTGAATACAATGTTTCGAAAAATCGAAATGGTTTTAATTCACTCGAAAAGTGTGATTAAGAAGATCAACTAATGGGCTAGTCCGCAGAATCCGTTTCGTCCGTTACGGCGACGTATGCTACTGACAGATCGATAAATATACGAGTTATTATGGGAAATGTTCCATAGGCAAAGCATGTGACGGAAGCGACGTAAAAAGAAGAGCCCTTTTCAACTTTTCTCTCTCTCTTTTCTCGCAGAGCAGAGCAGAGTTTATTTTAGCATTTGTTTCTGCGATGCAAAAATTTGAGCAACTTTCAACTTTTCTCTCCGGCAAATGCTTTGACAGTTCTCTCACACCAGTTTGAAGTTTATTTTAGCATTTGTTTTTGTTTGCCTGTATTGTGACAGCGGGTTCATTGGGTCACCTCTATGGATTGCATTACGGGATACTATAGCTGAAATTCCAAAACCAAGGTATTGACATGACGAGACATTTGCTGCGTTGCTTTGGCAAAGACGGCTTGGCTTTACAAAGCAACAGCTTTTGGCTTTAACGCCTTACGGTGAACACCAGTACTATAAAATGGCAAATTTCTGCGTTGCTTGGCTTACAACAACAATCGCATAAGCATAAAGCCGAAAATAAATCCAAAAAGTTTTTAGGATTTATAACTAAAGCCATTTTTTAGTTATAGCGCTCACCGTAAGGCTTTGTCACAATTTTTTTCAAAAATTCCAAATAGGCAACAAGACGATTCAATTTATTTTAATAATTTAATGTAAAGCTGAATTTAAGTACTTAAATGAAATTTTAAATTTTTTGTATTTATATTTTCTTATTATTTATTTTATAAATGAGTAAAATAAAAATAAAATAAATGTAATGTATGAAATATAGTGTAGCGTCGAAACGAGTGTTGTCGGCTATCGGATTTGTTTTCCAAAATTTAAAATATGTTTTTAAAAAAAATCCATAAAACTATTTTTTTTAATAAAATGAAAACTATCGTGGGTTATCAATCCCGTAATCCTGGGATTGCGAAATAAAAAAATATCAATACCGAAATTCTCTGGGATTAAGAAAATCGCTTGCGAGATTGCAAACCCTGGTCACCTGTTTGCGTTACATACGGAAACGTCAATTAATACGTCGCCACAACAGACGCAACGGATTCTATAGGCTGAGCTATATTAGTGGGATCCATAAGAACTAAATATGTTAACACGAAACCACCTGAACAACATAAAATGACTTAAATATTGAACTGAAAAAAAAAGAAAACAAATATTCTGTAATTATTAAGTATATATAAAATGTAAAATAATTCTTTACTACACGAGGGAAAAAACTCTGAAAAGTTTGACAGTCTTTAACAGTTTTACCCGATGATTATCTGACACATTTTACCATCGCAAATGTGCGGTTGACATATGTATGTATGTTTACTTTATACATAAATGTTAGCAACTAAATCTCACTTTTTACATTAAAGCACTTTTAGCTAAATTATATAAAAAAGAGTTTGTTTTTTAAGGGAAGCTCTAAAGAGGATCTTATGCGGCAAAGGAAATACCTGAGAGCAATCACACGATGGCTACTCTTGACGCTCGTAAGGACGTCTTAAAGAGCTTAATAGAAACTAATCAACACGTTATTATTAGTATTAGCGTCTGTTTACATAGTTTTGTTACATGTGTTGTTGTTGTAGTTAGTAAAAAGAGGCGAACTCCCGTCAAAAAATGGGTTTCATCGATTGTTTTTTTTAGGAAAACGATCAACTTGACAGCCAAAAAATCAATCCGCGCAGGATTTTTTGTCAACTCGAATTCAAGATTATAATGTTATTCGAGTACGCACTGTTTGAAATACTTGTGGAGAACCAGATCTATATTTCTCTCCTTTTATTCTATCTCTCTCTTTGTTTCTTTTATTTGCCTCTCACCAAATAAGTCTCGACCTTCAGTCTTTATTTATGTATTTATATTTCATTGAGTTAAGTTCTAATACAATATCATTTAGTTTGTACCTCATTCGTATTACTACCGAGTTACAACAGTGGCGACGAGGATTTTAAGGAATTTTTGAAAAATTCGAAATTTACATGTGCATAACCTAAAAATGTCCGACATGAAGAAATTTATGAAGCTTATGCTGCAACAAGCAGAAGAAGCCAAGGCCGCAAGAGAAGTTCAAGCCCAGCAACGAGTTCAAATGACTCAAGTAATACAACATCTCGCAGGTCAACGTTTAGGCCAAGCTGGCGAAGTACAACAAGAAGCTGTAATCGATTCGAATCAACGCAAGATCAACGAAGCTGCGAAATTAATCACACAGTTCGAATATAATCCGGAAGAGAACAGAACATTCGAGACATGGTTCAATAGCCACAAATGAAGATCCAGCATGTGCTCAGCAAGTTTTCACAAGCCTTTGCTGATCACGTACTACCGAAAAAGCCTACGGAGCTGGATTTTGACGAATTTATTTCCACACATAAAGCCACTATCCGGATACCGCGAAACAAGATTCGCACTCCGACACAAATGCTTTGAGTTAAAAACGGCCAAAGAAGAAGTATGCACAACTCAAAGCTCTCACCAATCTTCAGAAAATCGAAGTGTTCAAAAAACTTACACTTCAGGATCTGGTTAACGAAGCTGAATCATTGCCTTGTAGTGAATAGAATAAGTGTATATAGTGAATAAGCAGCAGATGGTGATGTTAAACCACTCTGTTGAATATAGCACCAAAACAACAAAAACCAAAGTCGTCGAAGAGTTCGAAGTCAAAGCGGCCCAGCAGAAAAAGAAAGCATCATCTGGCAGAACGTTGACCTTTTCAAAAAAAAAATCATATTCATCATATCTTTGATAAGGCATGAAGGACGATAACAGGCATACGACCAGTGATATTCGTGGAAGAATTTTTTTTAAGGGATAGGGATTATGAGGTCCTGTTTCCAAACTGATGGAAAAGAAGAGGCCGTGAGTACGGAGTTCATAATATACAAAAGGTGTCCAGCGTAGAGAGGAAATCTTATTGGGATGCCGTCGATGCCAGTGGATTTGGAGGTAATCGATGGTCCTGCTTGCCATAGCTCATCAAGACTGAGTGAGTCTTCGAAGTACTACTAGGCTCGATAATATAAACTTTTGGAGAAGGGGCTTTTAGCTTTACATATTTTGAGATTAGGATCAGTGACAATGCCAATATTACGTATTTTACGCCAAAGAAGCTTTGGATGTTGGTTGGTATTAAAGAATGAAGTACCAAACTTTCTCTTAGAGCGTCTTATTAATGAAGTAAATTTGTTACGGTACGGAAGTAAGTCCTCCAACGGATATCAGAACGATATTCATTGAAGGCACGAAAAGATAGATCCCTAAGAACTATGACATGAGAAATGGTGGGGAAATCCAAGGGCATGCCTTAGGTGATTTTCGACGGGTGCGGATAGGTAGGATTAAACAAGGTCAACAATGATGAATTGAGTATGGCGACTTGAGAATCGATATCTGATAATTCGAATATTAAATCTAAATCAGCTAAGAATGATTGAGTTTAAGTTCAGATTGGAATAATCACGATAGTGGAAGGTAATGGGAGCCAAACTAACTATGGGCAAGTCGAGTAATACTCGTTCTGCCAAATTAGGTTTGGGCAAGTCCCGTAATACTCGTTGCGCTCTCAATGATTATCAGTTAACCATCAAACCCATCTTCAGACGCACAGTTAAGTTCAGAAATTCGTTCTTCAGGTTAAAAACGTATGTGGAATGCTCTGCCAAGCTCTCTTCTTTCTCATCACTACAATCCGCAGCCATTGAAAACACAAGCTCATCTCCTTCTTTCCTCTCCCTAAACGTCCACGCTGTGTTAAGCCTTGCATTATAAGGGTGCGTGCCCAAATAATAAAAAGAAAAACTTGCATTTATATTTATAATTTATATTAATTACATTTATAAAATAAAGTCTGTTAAAATTTTGTTTTTTTGCTGCTGGCGATTTCCGTCTCTCTCGAAAAGACGACAACCGTACAAACCAACTAAAAATCAATATAAACAATTTATCTAGACAGAGATTATTTTAACAACATCAAAAAATATTCAATAAGAATATAATATATAAATAAAAGGTTAACATATTTTTATCTAAAATATTTCATTTGATGATGAAATTGCTGATGCTGTGCCGGAGGTGTTGCCTTTGGCGTCATCGGACAAAACTCTTTACGGGTAGCTGAGGTGGCAGCTGTTGCTTTCAGATGTCGTTCAACAAGCGGCAAATTTGAAAGTTTCTCTCTGACCAAAACTGGCAGATCGTCATTGCAGGCGAAATGCGTTGAAATGCCTCCAGCATTTGTGAATGTGACTCCACCACCCTGCTCTTGGGGCATGACTGACAAATGCGATCCATCATGAAATTGTATTTGAACATTACCATGGGATAGCTAGAACATATCATTTAGATTACTATAAATAAAAAATAAAGGAAATTTTTTTCAAATATTCACCTCAGTTGCGAAACCAACACCCGGAACGCTTACACGCTTTATGGGAACATTTTGCTGAGATGATGCGTAATGCTGCGACGATGGCGTTACGCCATTGCGTACAGATGATAATGTGCTTATTGAAAAGTTAAAAGATCCCTAGAAAATAATTAATCGATATTTAAAAAAATATATTTCATTCAAATGATAACATTTTAAAGGTAACACCAACCTGTTGTGATTTCGGCGTTGAGTATGTGAAATTCGTGTTGTCCGCTACAGAATTTGTTGTTGTCGCTCGGTGGCTAGCGCTGATTTCGGTGCTTGGCCGTCTTCCCACAATAACTGGGTAGCAACAACTTCCACTTGCTTGCACCAAATCAAGAGCATTACAAATCGCTTGACAGTGCTTTTCACATTCCTCATAATGATCAAGCAGCGTTTTGCATTGCACTGACGTATTGTCGTCCCTCGTTAACTGACGTCCATGTCGATCGTATATTTTGACTCCATCAGTTGCAGACTTGATAACCCTTCCTCCATTATAGAAACAAATTTCAAAGTCTTTCATGCTCTCCATGAGTTGGCATTTTGCCTGCGTGCTGTAATAAGTCACCTTGGGAGTTTTACTCTTTACGAGGTTGACAAATCGGGATGCATAAACATATTTCTTCCAATGCTTTGGCGGAAGACTTTCGTAGCTGAAAATTCCATCAGCTCCTGTCGCCGGCATATCTGGAGGCTCGTCGCGAATAGGAATACCTCTAAATGGTAAAAACGATTTGAAAAATTAAACCTAAAAAAACCGATATTAATATCTTACCGCCCAGGATCCGGCTGATAGATTACGACACGCAATCCATCCTTGGAGATCCAACAAACATCAATTACGCGATCCTCTTGCACACGACTTTTATATTTTATGAACTCAACGACTACTTCTCCACTGCGTAGGATACTCATAATGGCGTTCTTCGTTCTGTGACGAGTTGGAAGAAGTCTATCCGTGCTTAACGATGGAACAGATATTTTCTCTTTTGGTTTCTGTTCAAATATTGCCACTGGTGGTGTATGTGAAGAGGATGACGAGCTGGATACAGATGGAATACCAGGAATCATTTGCTGGAAATGCTGCTGCTGTAACGATGTTGGTGCAGTTTGCTGCAAATGTGTCTTTGGTGGTAAACAATCATGTTGCTGACGAAAATATTGATTCTCTTGATTTTCTGCAGCAAAACGAAATCCTGTTTGAACTGTTTCTTGTTCGGTTGTAGTCATTTGAGGCCTCCAATCAATGTCCATGCTATCGAATTGGCTGCTCTGGTGTGGTTGGTGAACCAACTGATGTTGTTGCGGGATTTGTTGTTGTTCATTCTTATGTGGCAGTGGAATATTTCGAAATGGCGTATAACTTTGCGCAGCATTATTGTGCAACGAATGCTCATTTGAATGATTCTCATAAATCTGTCCCAGCGCTTTAGAATTGAATTTTTCTACAGAATGAGACCGTATCAGTTGGCGTGAGTTACTGGAGTTACCTGGAGAAAAAGGGATACAAAGTTTAAGTAAAAATTATCAAATTAACACGGTTTCTAACTTACTACTGGCAAATGTGATGATTCCACTATCGCCAGAGGAGACGGTACTTTGACTGTAACTTGAACTGCCTCCTACTGCCGCTGAAGATCCACTTTCCATCTTAACCATGAAAGAATGCCTCAGGATATCCTCCAGGGCTATTCGTTCTATTGGATTTTTCTTCAAGAGTTTGTTGATTAAATCGCATGCTTCATATGACAAATGATCTGGCAACAAATAGTCAGACATGACGACTTTCGTGAGAGTCGATTGCACAGCATCAGTGTCGAATGGTGGCCTCCCAACGAGCAATGTGTAAAACATGCAGCCTAAACCCCAAACATCTGCAGGTAAACCATGCGATGATCGCGATACGACTTCTGGCGATATGTAGTTTGGTGTACCTACAAAGTCACAAAAAAGTTTATCGCATTTAAATCTAACTATCAGGGAATATTCGCACTTACCACACATTGTCATGTGTTTCTCGTCCGATCGCTTTAGCTGTGTGGCCAATCCAAAATCAGCTATTTTAACGTGCATGTCCTTGGTTAGAAGCAGATTAGATAGCGACATATCTCGATGAAGAATCTTATGTGAGTGCAGATACAATAACCCGGAGATAACTTGTCTCATGATGTTGGCTGCATCTGCCTCAGACATTGGCCTGCACATATTCTGCTTCATGTAACGATTTAGTTCACCATTGTGAGCTAACTCAAGCACCAAATACACATAATTGTTATCTTGAAAGAAGGTATACAACTCGAGAATAGAAGGATGCTTGAGACGGGAGTGAATTTCAACTTCCTGGCGCACTCTATTTGACATACCCGCGCCTTGAATTAAATTCTTGTCGATCTGGAGGAGTAGAGCTCGATTAGAGTGATCATCCAGCAAAGCATTAAAGAACTTCTCTTACCATTTTTATCGCTACCATAATATTTGTTTTTATGCATCGCGCTTTGTAAACACTGGCAAAGCCACCTTTTCCGAGCAAGTGCAATACTTCATAGTCCTAAAAACGCAAAATATTTTAATGGATTCCTTCACTCACAAACGATCGCGCTTGGTACAAACCTCGATTCGCTCACCCAAACCACTGTAGTTACAGTAGTTTGACATTTTCAATTCTATTGAATTTGTTAAACTAACTAATCACTTAATAAATATATATTTTGGTTTATAAAACTTTTGCGAAATGGCATTAAAATACAAATAACAAGCGATCGTAAATAAAAACAAACATCCCCCGTCTATTTAAACTGAACCGTCAACTGAAGCGTCAACAGCAACACCAAAGCAATTAGAACGCTTGTTAGATAAGGTAGTGCTGTAATTGCGACTCAATAAATGTCATGTCATGTTTATATGTGGGATTGGCCAGATAGAACCCTGTTAAACACATAAAACTTAGGTGGGGTTCAGATTAACTTGATTGTCAGCGCTCAGCGAGTCGAAATTTTGCAAATTTAATTTTATTTCATTTTTATGTGTGTACATTTAACTTAAATTAAAATGTAGAGATTAAGATATCAAGTCTTAAAGCTACAATTAATATTCTTATAAAATAGTTCAAATCGTTTAATTCATTTTTTAATTCAATTAATTTATTCAAGAAGCAAACATAGGATGTTGGTCTTTATGCTATGTTGATTGTAAGT
Source organism: Nephrocerus scutellatus (assembly GCA_947095585.1). Lineage (NCBI taxonomy): Eukaryota > Metazoa > Arthropoda > Insecta > Diptera > Pipunculidae > Nephrocerus > Nephrocerus scutellatus. Next base: position 91,971,059 of record OX352765.1, on the reverse strand, counting down.
TTTTAAGATTTAATAATGTAGAAATTATTAAAGCAAAGCCGAGCGAGCAGAGCAGTTAACCAATAGAACCTGTACTATCACTACTACTGCACATGTTTGTTTCTTTCTGCTCATGCTATGTTACTTGATTGTGTTATTGAAATTTAGTAATATAGAAATTATTAAAGAACATACAAGCCAAAAGAAAAGGCAATAGTGGCAAGGTCACTTGCGACTTGTAAATGTTGTATTCCTTTTTTATGCTACACAAAAGTGGTATATAACATTTAATATTGTTTTTTGTTTTCTCTACTACACTTTATAATTTTATGCAATGTTAAGAGAGAAGAGCACAGAGAGAATTTCGATTACAAATTACAACTGTTGCACATCTTTGTCATGAATTGTGAATATTTTGGGGCATTATTTTTATATAAAGTGTTGTTATCGGAATTACACATGTATGCAAAATTTTAATATAGACACAACACACACACACACACCCATCGTAAATAGACGGGTAATTTTGATGTTCAAAAGTTACTCGGCATCTTTTTACGAATGTGCCTTTTGTACTGTTTATCATTTCGATCATGACATGTGTTTTTTTACAGACTATAAAGAAAGAAATTCTTTAAAATTCGATCAATAAAAGTTTAAGGTAATGTAAAGTAAATAAAGTTGTAAGTTAAAGGCTGGATAAATCGTAAAGTGAATTTACATTTAATTTTTATTATGCCGTATCCGAACAACGAATTGAAAAGCTTTCCGTGACAAATTTATTACATTCGGACGTTTGTCAGACATTCGAGAGAGGTGGGACCATGAATAATAAATTTCCTGGGATTCGAGCTTCAAACAGCCTGCTCAGAAAACCACGCACTTAACCACTGAGCCATAGCTCTCACAATATGATTTTATGAACGTGGATAAATAAAAAAAATCCGAGAGTATAGATTAATCTTCAACCGAGGATTTTTTTTATCTCGACGATAATAAGATGAAAGTGGAACATCTTCTTCGTTGGATTCCGACATCATGGAAACGAGAGATCTGATTTGTTGCATGGTATTAAGTGTTTTCCTCTGCTATTGTTCAGAGTTCGCCCCATTCAATGTTAAAAACATTTCTTCTGTTTTATTTTTTATATTTAAAGCTTTGTATTCTTCGGTAATGCATTTCCATGTTTCATTTCTTTAATTTTTTGAAATGGCGTCTGTTTTTTTAGAAGTTACTACATTTTTGTGTTTTTCTACAATACTAAACAAACTTTCCCATTATTCTGTACTCATTTTTCTTTTTTTGAATCCATTTTGAGCATGTTTTTTTTTAAACAGATGATAAAAAGAAATCCGACGATTAATTGTCTTGTGCAATACTTTTTGAGTTATTTGCAAAAACTCGAAAAACTGTCTAAGTAAACTGTCACTTCCGGCTGTCAGATTTCCGTCAAACTCATCTAGCCCCTCATAATTTATGTAAAAAGCTTAAATATGATTTTTCATCCCGATAAGCTCAGCCGTCTGCGCTGTAGAGTGGACACATACAGGCAGTCAGAGATTTTTTTATTTTCGCCTTTTCAGACTTATTTACATGGGTAAATCTGGAAAATCCCGAGTTCGAGTTCGAGTTCTTCATGATTACCACACTTACTTTTTCTGTTTAGAAGAATGTAATATTAATCCACTAAAAGACAATACTTCAAGCAAACATACCTTTTAGAAAGACAACACTTTGACATCAAAACTGTTTCTTTTATTAGCATATACTACCATCTTGTTCATACAACCATTCACTTAAGGTATTTTGAGACGAAATAGAGTTAAACAAAATATCTACTCCGTCACAGCAAATTATAAAAATTGTTTCGCTTTCACTCACACGACATTATTCTTCCATACCATCCATGATCCATCGCTACCCATTTCTCTGTCGTAATTGGTTCACGCTCGCATTTAGTTGACCAGACCAGACCACATAGACTAAAAATTTTCACTTCTCCAACTAAAGAAACGAAAAAGTCGTCTATCTTGAAAAGACCATGAAATATGCAATTTCATCACGAAATTTATTCCAAATGCAATTTAATGAAATTACAGTCGATTTTTAACTGCAAATAATCAAAACTTAAGCAATTATAACATTAAAACGGCAACAAGTTCGCCGTAGATTTCTACAAAAAAACGAGTAGAAAAAAATTGGGTTGACCCCAAGACTGACGACAACGGCGACGGCTAAAAGAATTGAAAGAAAATCTGTCGTTTGTGGGAAAATAAATTTTATTAACTTGAGATTTTACTGTAAAGACAAGACAGTGAATTTTCGTAAAAAAAGTGCAGTTAAGTGAATATTTTACGACTCGGATTTAAACAAATAAATTCTTATTGTATGACTTTCATTCGGTAGTGATAAAAATATTAACAATTTTGCGATAAAGTTTGTGAGAAATAACAATTAAAACATTTTATCTCATATCGTGGGTCTTGTGTGTTTATTCATTTATATAATTATCCTGTTTAGCCAGTGGAGTCTCGATCTCCAACAAACCAATTGACAGATTGGTGGAAAGACTTCCTCCAAAACAGCAGCAGCAGCAATCAATCACCACATTACCGACCTATACCAGAGGCAGTAAGCAGAAGCATCTCCGCATAACTTTTGCAGGTTAGTTTAAAAAAATTTATTTTTGATTTAATAACTATTTTTCGTAAGAAAACAAATAAGAAAACCGTGGACATTTTAAAAGATGGAACATTTTGTGCTATCAAGCACTAGACGCAAGTTACTCTGTGGCAGTTTGAATCTATAGTCCCGTTTGACAGTTGGCTTTATATTTCTTTGATGAGCTCCTGGCTGCCAAACTAACCTAAAAGCTTCAAGAAATCTGATATTTTCTTTATATATTTAATGTGTAATGTAAGAAAACCAAATTATATATATATATACTTAATTATTTAGATATGTATATAGATAGTAAGTTAATAATCTACTGTGAAATCTACTTTGAAAGTTAGACTTTGTTTGGAAAACACCAAAAAACTATCAAATTACAAAGAAAGAATTTTCTATTGGGCAGAAACGAAAACATTTCTTAAACTTGTATTACATCGAATTAAATGTACAATGTCGTGTTTTTTTTTTATTTTCGATGGGTATCTGCCTTTTCTATTTTGTTATTTTCTTCTATATTTGTACATATTCAACAAATGCAACACTACCAAACTCCCGACCGACCGACCGACCGACCGACCGACCATGGCAGCAGTAAAGTTCTTTGAAATATCAAAAAAGCAAAAACAATACAAATTACTTCGTTATATAAACTCAATGAAATGCAAATGTAAAATGAACTCAAAAATATATTGTACATGAAAATTGTTTTCCTAACATTTTATAAATCCAATAATTTGTATTCTCAGCGTGAATCAACCAACCAATCAACTTTTGCTAATAGTTTTTGTTTGTTTTTTATTTTCCAGGTTCTTCGCTTCAACATTTGCTATACTTCCGTTTAAGATGTAAAAAAAATAATAAATAACTTCTTAAACGCTTAACACAAGCACTTGCGAACGATCGAAACGAGCGCTCGACACACAGTGTTATATAAGTGTTCGGACGTATCCCTCTTAGCAGTCTTATGGATAAGGACCGCAGCAGCTCACGATATGCAGCAGCCGTCGCCGTTGGCAGCACCTCATCATCATCTTCCAGGAAGCGTCAGAAGAAAAGCTCAAAAAAAAGTTCTAAAAAACACCGAAAATCATCGAGATCACGTTCCATCTTGAGTGCTTCGACATCTGTGGCAGCGATGCATCATCAAATTGTAGAGTACTCGGATGTAAGTTCAGAAGACTTTTCCGATCCCGAAGCTGGTGAAATAAATTCCGATCACTCCTTACATGGTGGGGCTGGTAAATCCGGTGGTAATGCAATTCCATCAAGTGCAGGCAAATCCAGCAATCGACATGGCACTTTAAAAAACTCTGATAGCGCCAGCAGTGATGACGACACTTACAAGCTAAAGCGCAAAGATAGCTTGGCAATTGAGGCGTTAGTCTCGCAAATGTCACCCAGCCGGGTGCGTCGTATAATAATTGGGTCACCGGTTAATTCTTCATCGAACTCTTCAAATCAAAAGGCCACTGGTGCCGGTGGAACTGAATCAAAATCTAAGTCGTCATCCTCTAATCATCACTCCAGTTCTAGCAGTCGAGTGCTGCCGGACGATAGTGGTGGTGGTGGTAGTGGTGGAGGTGGTGGTGGTATTGGTGGTGCTGGGGGTGGTGGTAGTACTAACTCAAAATCATACAACAAATCAATTGTTCCAATTGACGATGACCTCGTGGATGATGACGATGACGACGATGACGATGACATTGAGGCGTACCTTTCAAGTATGGGCGATACCATAGACACCGACGACATAGAGATAACCGAAGAAGAACTTGAAGCGGAGCTCAAGCGAAGTCAGAAACACAAAAAGAGTAAAAAGGCAAAGAAGAACAAGCGTAAAAAGTCGAAAAAACGGAAAAAGAGACGCCAAAAATCCATATCGAGCATTGAAACGATATCCGATAACGATATTGACGATGTCCTCGACAATCCCAATTATACGCCGCCACCACCGTTACGCAAGTCGGTGTCGTTGTCGCCTCCATGCGATGCATCAGCGACGAAAAATACATCTGCCTCATCAGCGACAACAACTGCAGGAAATAACGCAGCAAATGTTCGCAGCAGTCTAAAAGAAACAAGTCCCATTTCTATAGAAACCCCGCCGCTTCGGCCAAACAGTAGCGCAAGTTATTATTCTGAATCAACAAACTCCGTACCCATAGCGGGTGGTTCGCAGACGGCGGCGTCGTCTTCAAGTCATCATCATTTGTCCGTTGGTGGAGCAGCCGGTGCATCATCATCAGCAGCAGTTGGTCGCCGTAATACGCCCAATATGCGACTAAGAACTCCGCCAATGCGTGGTCGTAGTGGTGGCGGTGGCGGTGCAAGCGAGGGAGGGAAAAATCGATACACATCAGCAGCTTCACCGCACACCCCGCCAATTTATAGTGCTGGTCCATCGAGAGGACGTGGCGGCGATAGCTATGCGGCGATGAGTCCAACAAACGATGATCACCACCATCACCAGCAGCGGAACATGGTTCACCACCATCATCATCATCATTATCGCGGTAGAGGTAACCACCACTATCACCATCGGCAACAGCAGGCAAAAATTAATGCTATATCGCCAGGTAAATTAATATTCAATATTTTCACCGTAAACACTGAATAATTGATTTAAAATTTTATCGCATCAGATCGTTACCATCACCAACCGACGACACCACCACACAAGCGCCGGAAACTAAATAGCAACAGCCGTCATCAACACTTGTCACGTAGTCGAGGAGATATGCGTAATGACTATGAACGTTACAGCAGGGAGAAGTATTCTTCCAGGCGGTATACAAGGTGGGTTCTTTTGTTTCTAAACAGCAAAGCAAAATTTATTTAAATACTTTCTTATTTGTTGTTCCTTACGTGACAGAAGTCCCAGTACTCCGCCATTTAACCGAAGTAGTGCTGGTGGTGGTGGTGCTGGTGGGTCCCGTTCTCACAGAAATAAATACACAGTCTTGTCACCGTCACCGGTGCGATCGCGCTCGTCGAAACGGGATCGTTATTCGCGAAGTCGATCGCCTCGTTCGTCGCGTTACCTGGACTCGCCATCGCCACCCTCGTCGTCGGCGTTGTTGCAACGAAGCTCATCATCATCCCGACATCGTGGCGGACGTTCACATAGTCGATCCTATTCACCGATTTCGCCAACAACAACGGAAATGAAGCAGAAACGCTTTGACTATACAAAAAAAATAAGCGAGACAAGTCTATTTGCGGAGTTGGTCAAGGACAAGCATAAGCGAAATAAAGCGTTGCAGGTAGGAGGGGTCGCTAACTATATCACAAAAAGAAGTTATAAGATAAATTATTGAATTGTTTTTTGTTAATATTGATATTAATGTTAAAATATTAATTATATATAAAATTTAAATTTATTTTCTAGGAAATATATGAGAAACAAGAGGAGAGCAACAGCAATGGTGCTTTGATAACAAATGACAATAGCTGTTCAGCAGATGGTGCAACACCAGGTGGGATGGCCGCCGTTATAGTCGAAACAGATGCTGGCATTTCTCAGCTTGGTTTGCCCACACCAAATGGTGTAAATAAAACTACAAGCGGTGACGGCAAAATCACCTTAGACATTAACAACATTCCTATGCCAATATTAGAGACGGTGGCGACGACTGCTCAGGACTCGATCGACGCAACTGATGGCACAGCAATCGCTCAGACAACTCACCGGCCGATTACTGAAGGGGAAGAAGCATCGCACAAGAGCAATAGCAATATAAGTATAACTTCTGCAACATTGGCGGCGCCAACTACGGCAACGACCACGTCTGCAATAGTAGCTTCAAATACAAACACGGCAATAAATGCCGATAACAAAGCTGAAAATGTGCAAAAGCATCAGACCAAAGTTATTAGTAAACCGAAAAGCCTTACAGCATTGCCAATGCCACCCGGAGTTAGTGTGGCCGATTTGGTTAATGCACCAACTCCCAGTCCGCCGCGTCCTGATGACACAAATTCACCACCAGCACCTCTAAGGGAAAAAACGCTGGTGTCAGCGTCGGGTGCATCGAAAAGAACATCTAATCTTCCTATTGAAAAATCGACCACATCTACATCAAAAGGAGGCTCTGCGGTGACAATAAATTCGTCCAGTGTCAATGTAAAAAGCCTATTGAACCTGCCGATGCCACCAATGGTGCCAGGCAGCGAAGAACTATCGGGTGACGATGAAATTATCGGCAGTCCAGAGGACTTTGACATCAACAAGAGCTCGAGCACATCCTCTAAGGGTGACACGAGTGCGATTGGTATGGCCTCATCCGTAAAACGACGTCGACCGGTCATTTTGAATCGTCGCGATTCCAGAAATAATGTTCGCGATTGGGGCGAACGATGTGTCGAGGTGTTTGAGATGATTGCTCAGATCGGCGAAGGAACTTATGGGCAGGTCGCTACCTTTACTTTTATCATTATTCTTTTCTTTCTGCTATACTTTCTAATGTTTCACAGGTCTATAAAGCACGTGATAATCACACTAATGAAATGGTTGCCCTCAAAAAAGTTCGCCTTGAGCACGAGAAGGAAGGTTTCCCTATTACGGCTGTGCGTGAAATTAAAATTCTGCGACAATTGAATCACAAGAATATTGTGAATTTGCACGAAATTGTCACCGACAAATCGGACGCATTGGAGTTCCGCAAAGATAAGGGATCATTTTATTTGGTCTTTGAATATATGGATCACGATCTGATGGGTCTGCTCGAATCGGGAATGGTCGATTTTAATGAGGAGAACAATGCGAGCATTATGAAGCAGCTGCTCGATGGTCTCAACTACTGCCACAAGAAGAATTTCCTGCATCGCGACATCAAGTGTTCAAATATTCTAATGAATAACAAGTGAGTGGTGTTGTTTGTGTGTGTGTGTGTTTCTGGTACTAAAATTCATGTCATTTGTCATTTTTCAGAGGTCAAGTGAAGTTAGCCGATTTCGGCTTAGCTCGACTGTACAATGCCGAAGATCGTGAGAGGCCATACACAAATAAAGTCATTACTCTGTGGTATCGTCCACCGGAGCTGCTCTTGGGCGAAGAACGTTATGGCCCATCGATAGATGTTTGGTCGTGTGGCTGCATTCTGGGCGAATTATTCCTTAAGCGTCCGCTTTTTCAGGCGAGCGCCGAAATGGCACAACTCGAAACAATTTCGAAGCTGTGCGGTTCCCCAGTTCCGGCTGTTTGGCCAAATGTCATTAAACTGCCACTCTTTCATACGCTCAAACAGAAGAGACAGCATCGTCGTCGGTTGCGAGAAGATTTTGAGTTCATGCCAACGCCAGCGCTGGATCTGCTTGATAAGATGCTCGATTTGGATCCAGATAAGAGGATAACAGCCGAAGATGCACTTAAGTCGCCATGGCTGAAGAATATCAATCCGGAAGAGTAAGTTTTCTGTCTGTTGCTGTTTTTCCAATCTTTTACACTTCTTCTTTCTGCTTAGAATGGCTACCCCACAACTACCCACATGGCAGGATTGTCATGAGCTGTGGAGTAAAAAACGACGAAGACAACTGCGAGAACAACAAGAAGGGCTGCCTCCGGCTGCAGTCATTAGACATCTTCAGGCAGCGGAAAACGCTTAGCAGCACACAAACACATACTCCGCCACTGCTCCTGTTGGCAATCCTGCTGAAAGTTCAGCGAAACGGAGGAATCAAAAATATTTAAATTATTATGTCTAGCTGCACAGCTCACCTGTGCTGTCAATCAGTCGGTCAGCAATTTGTTGCTGCTGCTGCTGCTTGTTTTTTCGTTCCGATATCGATTCGTTGCCGCAGTCATATAGAAGTTTCACACGAAACAAACAAAACGAAAATTGTTTTTAATTGTTGGTTTCTTACTCGGTTCTTTTTTTAAATTAAAACGCATTAATATACATAATTCAATAACATTTTATATACATATGTGTATATACATATATAACAATTATAAAATATACCTATAGGAATAGTAGTTATATACATAAAGGTGAAAAATAATTAAACTTTATTATTATTATGTATCAATAATCAGAAAAATAATTATTTTATATAGTTTGTAGTTATTATATCTTTTATAAACAAACACAACAACAAAATAACTAAGCAGTTCAGTTCACTACGCAAAAAGATAAACTAAAATTAGATAAAAACAACAATAATCAAACGAGCCAGGTTAGACTAGCCAGAATAAAATAAATAAAAGAAAAAAACATTTAAATCTTAATAAAAATGAAAGCATCAGTTTTTCTTACTTTTTTAATGAATATATCGTTGTCTTTGTTGTCTATAATATGTTTCCTTTACTAATTTTTTTAAATTGATTTGTTATTTTTTTAATAGTAATTCTTTTAAAAAAAAACTCCCAGAAAAAGTTAAATTGAAGCATTTTTTTTGAGAAAAACAAACCATACCATATAAAAAAATCTTGTTATTATGCAGCAAATAATAGATAATGTATATTTTTTATATTATTACAAAAGTTTAAGATAATAAAAGGTTTAATAAAAAAAATTCAAACAAACAACTGCTAAGGGTGCGCCTGAGACTGAACTAACAAGAAAATATTAAGTAAAATTACATTTTAAGTGAATGAAAATGACAACTACTAAAATGAAATCAAGCGACAAACCTCCAAGTAAAGTTGAAAATAAATTGTAATATACTATAAATGAAGAATAAAGAGCAATTAAATTAAGAAAAGTCTTTAACAACAGCAAGGAAAAAACTTAACATGAACACACAAACACAACAGAATGTTATATCACACACGAATGTGTTATTAATTATTATTAGAAATATATTACAACAAGAAATAAATGAAATATTTAAAAAAAAAATTCGGTGTTTTTTAAGATTTGACTGAGAAAAAAACTAATATCACTATCATCAGTGGTGTGGCCGCAGTCCGTTATACGAATAAACAGTCCCCTAATTTGTATTATTTATGGTGTGCGTCTCTGTAAAAATTCACAGTTTTAGAACCACTTAGTCAATTGTGCGTAAGGAACATAGTCAATTAGTACATAGAGAATATTTCTCCAATTTACAACCGGGGTCCTACAGCCGAATTCCGGTTCTATGAGAAAAGTCATTTAGGCCTTTGATAAGTATAAAAATTGTAACTGGTATAAGAAACTCTTAAAAGCGATTGGATGGTAAACGGACTAACAAAGGCCTCGAACGAGCAGCATCTTCCGATTGGTGATGGTCCGCTAAATAACGAGAAAGAGCCTCTGCAGCCGAATAACTTGCAGCTCTTTTAGTAAGTCCTACCTCCACTTCCTCGTGGTGCCATCTGGGAGTTTCTCTGGAAATTGCGAATGGAAGAGGCCACATGGCGAGCCCATCCTGCGCTACAAAACAGGTGTCGGCTGTGGCCCAGCGAGCCGCAACCGTAGAAAACACAATTGCTCCGAAACGGAATACAGAGCCTCGGATACGAACGGATACTTTGTTGACGACCTTTAGCTATCGTACACGGACAACGACCGGTTTCTGGAACGTTAAGACCCTCCTCGACTCACTCCAGGAAGGACCTCAAAACGCCAGATTCCTCCAATTATAGCGGGAGTTTACACCATATAATATAAACACCTTGCGGTTGAGTGAAATAAGATGGTAGGATGCTGGAGAATACCATTCTCCAACAAATAATACTTTGATGCTCTACTCCGATAGACCAGCTGAGAGAGGACGGAGGTCTGTAGTTGGACTGATGCTAACTCCGGCAGCACGAAACAGCCTAATATCCTGGAAACCTCACAGTGACCGGATACTGACGGCTAGATTCCAGGTTATCGGCAGCTACCTGGAGACGGATCGATTAGCGTAAAGCAATCAAGATTCGAACTGCAGCGCCCTCAGCAGTAGAGACTACCGAGCTAGAAGCCCAATACCGCGTAGTGTAATACGGGACACAAACGACAGTACATCGACTCACTTGGCTCAATGGCCGAAGAAGCAGCAAAAAGGGGTGGCAGTAGGACTGTCTATAACATCACCAAGGAGCTCAATGGTGGTCGGAACTCCAAACAACATCCAGTGAAGAGTTTAGGTGGTGACCTTCTGATGTCGGATGAGGAGAAGCTCACTAGTTGTAGAGAAGATTTCGATACAGTCCTTAACCACTTAGACGATGGGGTGATAAGATCTCGAGTGCTAATGAATCTTCCGAAAAGATAAATTCCCGAATTCGCACTGGACCTCCCAGTAAAACCGAAATTACAGCAGCAATAAAGTCCCTAAAGAAAAATAAAGCGGTGGGTATTGACGGCATACCTGCCGAAATATTCCAAGCGGCGCCAAGCACATCGGCTGATCTTCTACACCTGCTCATACAGAGAGCGTGGGAAAGTGATAAAATTCCCCAAGAGTGGAAAGGAGGGATGATCGTCAAGCTTCCAAAAAAGGGAACTCTGATGGACTGTGGAAACTGGAGAGGTATATGCGTATTACCGTCCGTAGCCAAGATAATAGCTAGAATCATATTAGAACGCATTAAGGAGCATTTAGATTCAACTCTAGACGTCGAACAGGCGGGATTTCGCTCTGGATCCTCTTGATCGCATAAACACCTTGCGGATCATAATAGAACACTGCGTTGAGTACAGATCTCCGCTACATCTTTTGTTCATAGACTTCGAGAAGGCTTTTGACAGTTTAAATCGAGATGCTATCTGGATGGCCCTGAGCAGGAGGGGTATCCCAGAAAAGCTTATAGCTATAATCAAAGCTACATACGAAGGAAGTAAATGTCACGTCCTACACAACGGTAAGGTGTCCGAGGAATTTCAAGTCCAAAGTGGAGTACGTCAGGGGTGCATACTATCACCGCTGTTATTCCTGGTGGTCATCAGCGATGTACTCCGTGCAGCATTGACGGCAGGGAACATTGAAATTCGATGGACTATGACAACATACCTTAAATACCTAGACTACGCTGACGATGTTTGCCTGCTCTCACATCGGATAATTTACCTTTATATGATGGCCCAAAATCTAGACACCGAACACTTCTAAAACTGTTTAGGGGTTCGTCGACCCAAGTGTCTGATACATTTTAAATATGACACTACGAGTTTACCATTAACACCTAAGAGGATTCTATATAAAAAAATCAAGGAAATGGTAGTTCATAACTTTTTTTGAGTACCAAGCACGCTTGCTTCTAGGGGTCAATGCAAATATTCAGGTTACTCTGTTAAACATTTCTCGAGTTTTGCAGAACGGAATGATCATAAGACCAATAATATAAGGTCCGTTTTTCTCAGACAACTGTCGGCGACAACGACAACGTTTTTGGCGATAAATTCTACCAAAACCAAATAAATAAATTTTTAAATTTATCAGTGTAAAGCAATAAAAATATTTTCAGTCCACTTGCTAAAATTATATTTTAAATAATTTGTTTTATATGTCCGCAACAATTTATTGGTTTTGTAGCTTGAAAGAAATTAAAATTGGCATATTTTTAGAACACAATTTTTTAATACTTCTAACGTATTACTTATTATTTATATATTGTTTATTATGTTTATTTCTTCAAGCTCTTTTTGTCACCAGACCAAACACCAAATCAAATTGATGTTAGCTGTATTTTATTTGGAATCCGAACAAGGAATTCGAATGTCAAAACCAGCCAAACAGCAAGTTTTCAAATTCCAAAGAAGGAATTCGACAGTGCAATTGTTGTTGTAATTCCTTATTCCTCAGCAAATAAAATACGGTTGTTAACAGCAACAAAAGAAAAGGTAAACATATTAGGATTGCAAAATCATTAGATTAAAGTTAAACATGGTTTTGTAAAAAAAAACAATTAATTCGCAGTATTTTTTCTTAATATTTTGAGGTTAATACACAAATTTTTATTCATCTTGCTGAAATTAAGTTTTAAATAATTTTTTTTTATCTGTCCGCAACAATTCGCTATATTTGTAGCTGACAGTACACGCTAGAAGCGGAAAAATTAGCGAAATTAAAACTGGGATATTTTTAGAACACGATTTTTTAATATTTGTTTGTTGTTACTTATTATTATATTTATATCTTCAAGCACATTTACGTTACTAATTTAAATTGATTGAAACAAAATAAAACTTATACAAATGAAGGTTGTCAAATTAAAGTTAGGCAGAGTTTTGTACTAAAAACCAACAAATTTACAGTATTTTACCCAAAATTTTGTTGTCGCGGACAAGTTGTTCGAGAAAAAACGCGCACCTAATATTTCCAATAACGTTGTCGTCTAACATATAATATTACAACATAAAAAACTTGGGATATTTTTTCACAACGAAAAATAGATTTGGCATCACTTTTATGGGTAACAGAAGCAAGAACACCGACAAACTTCACTCGTTCTGGGAATTTTGTCGGAAAAACCAACAACAAAAAGTAATTAGTGGAACAGATGCTAAAAACAAGTAGAGGCAAACCATGAAGGCAAGCGTCATGGCAAGCTGATGTAGTGCAAAATAATAAAGCGTTGATTGTTGGTGAAAGAAACAAGAAAGAGTACACAGTGCAGTGCAAAAGTAGAACCGTCATATCATAGATAGACCAGAATCAGAACTCAGAACATATAAAAAAAATTAAAAAAGTATAACAGTAGTAGAAGTGTGTATACTTGGAAGGGTGGAATTGATAATAGTGAACAGAAAGCAGAAAAAATAAAATTAATATAAGTAAAAATCGACAAACAATTCAGTTGAAAACAACTTCTTAAGGTAAATATTCGTTATTTTATTTCGTATCTTCTCAGAACTCGGCAATTTACTTGATATTAGTTGTGTTAATTTAGTAAAAAAAGTGCAACTAATTACGTTTTTTTATTGTTTCGGGCGTTAAGGTGGCAGACAGAACTTTATATATATTGCATATATATTAAAGAAATGAAAATTTTTGCTGTTTTGTCTACTGTCGTTTGTTTTCTGCCGTGATGAAATCGCAGCACCAGCGGTGCTTCGCTGCAAAATGGTGTCGGCAAGCAGCGCAGTCTGATTTTTTTTATTTGTAATGCAAAGCAATTTTTTGCATATTTCTGCATTATAAACGTTATTATTTGCAATAATACTCTTTTTTTTTGATTTAGTTGCTAGACTGTAGTTATGTTTCCGATGAAATGTACACCGCCAAATACACGAAGACGCAGCAACCATGATTATGCATTTACAACAGTGGTGCTATTTTGCATTCCTAATTAAGCGTCAAGCCAGCATTTTAGAAGCTAATTATTTGGTTAACCACTTGCAAAGAAAGTTCTAACTTCTGTCGATTTTTCCTTTGTGATTTTTGGCGTTGGCTGCCCTTGTAGGGCTAGTGCTAGCTACCATTGTTAGCATTAAACACGCGCTAGTAACAAAACGGGACAAACTCAATCAAAAACATGCGAAATTTGTTAATTTTTCCAAATAACCAAGTTATAATGTGTTAATTACGAACAAATTGCTTAAAGAATAATTTGAAAGCTAACTTGACATAATTTAAAAAAGATTACATTTAAAGATGACACTCTTATGCAAGGATACTGTGGAGTGAGCTAACCACTTTTCAGGGAAAACGTGTTTTTTTTTGTAATGTTCGGCCTTATAAACAATTTCTCGTGATACAAATGCACATTTCAAATTAATTTGTGCGGAAAGAAATTAATCTACAGCAGCGCAAATCACATTTAAAAAGAAAACACTTGAGACCTTTCTCGATATTCTGTATAACAATTTTATCATCGTTTAGGTTTCGTTGATAAAGTTCTTGGTTCTAGTTTACCAGATACCAAGTTGACCTTATTTCTAATCTCCTAAGGAACTTTTTGTTTCTAAAAACGTAGATTATGGTGTCTCAGATGATGGACATATTCGGTAAGCATGTTGTGCTTGCAAATATTTTCATGTCTGAGGAGCTTTTCGCGAGTTTGGCTAACAATAAACCCTTGAATTCAAAATATGGATTTTGCTTTTTTCTCATATTGCGCCAACATGTCCATGGCTTGGACAATATACATTGTCATACAATTTTTCATTTAAAAAAATATTTCATGGTGGCCAGGTCATGAATTATGGTGGAAAAACAAATGTAATGCCATGTCGTTCGATTTGCTGGGTATAGTTTTCTTTTCGTAGTTTTGGTTTGACGTTCTATTTTTAAACTGTACCCGGGGCATGGTTTGTTTTTGCATTTTATTTTCAAAGTTTGCTACGCAATCCACTGGTAAGGCTTCGTTTACTCAGCAAGATGGCAAAGAGAGGACCCTATCATGATTTTTTCCGCGAGTCGTTAAGAACGCTCTCACATTGAAAAACTTTAGACTTAAGAACTACAGAAATGTATGAATTTTTGTTTTGACGAAAGAAAACGTCTGTGGGTGGATCTAGTTCTTAAGTTTACAAACTTTTGAAGAAATACAGAATGAAGCTCGCAACATTTTAAGAATTTTAGGAAACAGTTTTGTGAAATGAAAAAAACATAAACACGAACATTCCGAATATTCCGCATTTGACATAAAAGGTTCTCTTATTTATTATTTGTATTCTATTCATTTTTTTGGCTATTCTTTTATTTCTTCGGAATGTCTACATCGATAGGTAGAATAAACAGAATATTCTTGTCACGTTATTGATATTTTGTTCTTCTTTCTGTAGAATGAATTAAAGAAAACACTCAATCTAAACAAAAGATTCTCGCTTTTCGTGTTCTATTTACCAAGAAAAAATCTGAGCTCGAGCACAGAAAAAAAAGACAATTATGTCATAAACGCACCTTTAAATTTAAGTCATAGATGCTCTCATTTAATGTCAGATTGATAAGACAAACAACAGGCGTATTTTGTTTGCCGAGGAATAATAATTTGAATTTGAAAACCAGAAAAACAGCAGGTTTTCTTATTCCAAAGAAGGAATAATTATTTGTTGTTGTAATTCCTTATTCATCGGCAATTCGAAATGGTCGCACAAATGCCACGATGACGATAAAAATGATAACAAAATGTTTTTATTTTGAAATTGTGACATAAGCAAACAAACGAGTGCCCTTTTGAGAAATTAAGTGCATTATTTTCTACCAAAAGAAAGCCACATGACTAACTTACTGCGTAATGGATTTTGACAGTTTCTACCAAGCCTCTCTGAGAGTGCTCTCTCCAAGTTATTTTATGTGAGTTTTTTCTTTTGCTAGTTTTACCTACAAAAAGTACGGAAACAGACCTAATATCAATTATTAATCGAATAAATTTCCGCAGAACTTTTCTCGATATTGAAATAGATAGTGAAAAGGTATCGTGTTTGGTGATTCGAAATTCACAATATCGTGAATCGAGGCGGAAATCATGATCAGATTTATCGGAGTATGAAAAAAACACAGATATGAATTCTGACACTTAAATTATATCTCGGAGTACTCCGAGATCAAAAAAGAACACAGCCTATATATCCACGAAAACGATAAAATCCTGTCACTTTGACAGCTTACCCGTGGTATTGTTTGAGCAAATCGAAAGAGACATTAACTCATGAACGATTGTTCCGTTTTCATATTCGCGTCAAAGTCAAGTTAGCTGATCTGATATAAACTTTGCAGTTTATTTCGTATTATTTACTTTTAAAATACTATATAACGTTGAACATTAAACACCTTCCAGGATACTATTATTCATTAAGAAAATTTTGTTTTCATTTGTTCGCATTTTGCTTCATAGTTCTAAATAGGTATACGTTTATTTAAAATAAACATCACAATTGCAAAAATTAAATAAAATCAACGAAAACTATAAATTCTCCCATTACGACAATTTTATAAGTCATAACTTAAATTTCTTTTCGAACAGAATTCTCTACTTATTCAGGAATAAGTAAGCACGAACTGCAAGAGCTCAAAACCACAACAAACGTCGTTCCATCTACACAGAAGCTCTAACTAGTAAACTAGGAAAACTCCACAAGCCATCAACTCGAGGTTGCTCGTGTTTGTCTGCTAGATAGTTCGATCGCTATTAAAATGAGTGCAACACTGGCAGCAATTTCACCGCCAATTTGCCGTTATTACGCTCGAGGCATTTGCCAATTTGGTGATATGTGTCGTTTCTCTCATGACTTGGGGGCTGCTGAAGATGGCCATGTTCTCCTCCTCAATGATATAGAGTCAACAACAGGTGGAGCAACAGCTAGGCAGCGCCATGAAGATTCTAAAAATCCAAGAAGACAGATGTCTTCAACATCATCATCATCATCGTCGTCGTCTTCTTCCAAGCCAAGTACAAGCAAATATAAAAAAAATTGGGCCAATGCACCAGTTTTTATACCGAAAGGCTATCGCCGCAACAACTATGGTGACGATTCAAACAAATCTTGGGCTGAAGTAGCCGGTGGAAGTTCAGGAGCAGTCACAGGTCAAGCCGCTGGTAGCGGATTAAGCCATATCCCCGGTGGCCTGTGTCCATATGAAAGTAATTGTCCGTTCGGTGATTATTGTCGGTATCAGCACATTGAACTATGTGAGATGTGTGATACCTATTGCCTGCATCCGACGGATCAAGAACAACGCCGCAAACACATCCACGAGTGCATTCAACAACACGAACGTGATATGGAACTTTCGTTTGCGATTGCTCGTTCGAAAGATAAAACTTGCGGCATCTGCTTCGACACAATTATGGAAAAGACCGGCCGTGAGAAGCGTTTCGGTATTTTACCCAATTGCAATCATATTTTCTGTTTGGAATGCATACGAAAGTGGCGAATGGCAAAACAGTTTGAACATAAAATCACCAGGTAAGGGTCATTCTCTTAACTCAGCGGAGCTGTTTAACCTTTCACACATTAATGTCATATTTTATTATCTACTGATTCATCATCAGATCTTGCCCAGAATGTCGTGTTGCATCGGATTTTGTTTGTCCAAGTGCCTTTTGGGTTGATACTAAAGAAGAGAAGGATAAACTCTTGAGCGACTATCGATCTGCTCTGGGTGTTAAAGACTGCAAATATTTCAAAAAGGTCAGTGCATTATGGCATGTTTATCAATTTAATTTATATATTTTTTTTATCTTTATCCCATCCTAACTATCCATACAGGGTGATGGCAAATGTCCCTTCGGCAACAAATGCTTCTACAAACACGCCTTGCCTAATGGCGATTTGGTTGATGTGGGGTGCCCAAAGCGTACCAGGAAGCTCCATCGGAATACAGATGAACTCATTGATTTACTTGATGTAAGTATGGTAAATCTTAGGTATTAGTCAATAATGGCTTGGCTTGCATTCTTTTTTTGGTACACGAACAAGTTAATTAATTTTCTGTAAACTGTTAGCTAACTCCCAAAAATTTAAACTTCATTTCAATATCTGAAGTAAACGTGCAACTGATGAATATTATGTAATGCTTGTGAATCAAAATAACAGCTAATTTCTTCTATTTCTTGAAAATGAGTTCGAAAGCTACTTTCATTTCTAATGATTCATTTTTAATGTTTTCTAAATCGGAACCCATTTAAATGCTTTTTTTATAATCATGATATTAATGATTCAAATTGAATCAGGATAGATTGGGGCATATTACTTATACCGTACCGTCAATTTCGTCAGTACCATTAATATTTTGAGGTTCAGTCTTGGCACTTATGTCAACACATAAGAGTGGTATTGATTAAGTTCAAAGTTGTAACACTAGGACTAGTGTAAAGCGGGTGAGCTTATGGAAGCCACATTACTTCATAGCAGTCATGACTAAATAGTTCTATATACCGACGCGTTCTCATGAAGTAGGAGTTTTGCTCTTGTTAATCTTCATATCCTATTCGCGTCTTATTGATCAAGTTTGACGTTTTAACAGTAGGGCTTTTACAGATCAGTGCTATTGAAAATCGGGTGAGCTTATGTGGAATGGAAGCCGCGTTAGTTCAAATCAGTCTTGGTTATTTAGCTCTGCCAACCGGCGCGTTGTTATGAAGCAAAAGCTTCCTATTCTTTTTACACTTATAAGCGTCTTATTGATAGAGTTCTACTTCGTAACAGTAGGGCTACTACAGATCAGTGCTACTTTCAAGCATGTGAGCTTATGTGGAATGGAAGCCACATTACTTTATACCAGTCATGTCAGGCGTGCTCTTGCCTGTTGTTATTATTCCTTTCCTATTTGTTTATTAATGATTCCTCTCCAGTTACAACTTTGCTGATAACGTCTGCTGGATTAGATCGTCAAATAGCTCCAAAAACTACTAACAACCCTCCACACGGTTCTTTTTATTTTCTTGGCCACAACCAATGACTGGCTTTTGACATCCCAAGATGATCGAGTAGATTTTGTTTTGAATATTCTAAATCTTGTTGCCATTTCCTTTTTTCTTCCATGGTGCCCTTGGGTCCAACTTCGGAAGTACCGATCCTTACTCCTGAGAACCCTTCTTTAGCTGCTTATATCGAATGTGCAATTATTGCAGTAATAGATTAGATGTTGCTTTTATTAATTCCTTAACCCCCAACCTGTGTCTGCATATTGCGTTCGTTTCCATGTTTAGCAACCACTGACTTAACGCAGACGTAGCCCCTTCGTAATTCTTGACAGGACGAATGCTATTTGGTGGTACGGTGTCTATCTTGCACATGACGTTAACCAGTACTATGAGGAACCGTAGTGGTGATAGTGCACCACCCCAAAACCTTCTCTATAGAAAGCCCAACTCTACGCATACTAATGCTGTAAACCAAGACCAAACGCATGTGTGTTTGTGGGATGTGAATACAGTGTACAAAAAATAAGAAGTCGCAAAGAGCGAGAAACGTAAGATGTGGTAGTGGGAAACAGAAATATTTTATATGGATTTTGCTCTTTAGTTGATTACTAATACAAATACGTTTGGTCTCAATCTAAGCATGTATCTGTGTACGATCGGAACAGTTGGGCTTTCTATAGAGAAGGTTTTGCACCACCCTGACTAACTCGACGTTACAACTAACGCGTAACTATACTGTCTGCCGTGCATATATGGGGGCAAATCACATAACAAAAATACTTTTAAAAGTATTTCATGTGTTGTAACCTCACTAGCTCCTCCTCCACCATATGACTCTCTTAACTGGTTTCACTAAGTCCGAACTCTTAATAATGTTTTTCCAAATATAATTTTTTATTATTGTTATTATTACGTCTCTTTCGCTTTAAATTGGCATAAGTTAGGGCCAAATACACAAATAACTGAGTTATGACTACTGACTAGAAGACGTTGAAGCACACATCACCCACTCTACACATTTAGTATCATAGTTTTAATTAAGTTCAATCCTTTACCACTTATATCACTGCTGATTTTTTTTTGTAATTTAATGTGACTTCTGTTCCCGTGACAGGTGTGATACTACTTTCGTCTCATAACTCTGTGATGAAGAAATCCATCGAGTCCAAAATAAATCAAAACTACCAAATTAAAATCTTCTCTGGTATTCTTGTGTATATAGTCCGTGCGTTCAACACAATTCCAAACTTTGGTGGTGCAGCTCCTCCTACCTACCATTAATGTCGTATATGAGTTGCTGCTGCTCTGCGTGCTGTGCGAATTATTGATTCATTCACACGCGTTCGTTCACTCAACTCAACAACTGTTGCGCAAAATACAGAAGTGTGTCGTTTGCACGTCCCTGTCCATAAACTTGATTGATGGAGCAATATAATTCAAAGAAATTTCGTACAGGAAAACTATATCCTCTCAGCAAGCGAACAACCTTTGATATTAGTTTTAGTTTTAGACATTAAGGCCCTCATAGGCACTATTGTTTAAGAATAGCAAGTAATGCTGCATGTGTTGTTTAATTAGATTTTAAATTTAGTATTTACCATTCTACTATTAAATATGTGCTGATGAAATATTCAAAAAAAAAAATGACAACCCATCAACATTTAATAATTTAAGTGTCCTTTTCCAAATCAAATCAAACCAAAAAAAAAGACAAACAGATGAAGACAGAAACTTGCTTCTTTCGATGTTCAATGGCACAATCAACAGGCAAGCAATCAGGCAAAACCTTTGCAGGGTGATATAATGTTATTATAGCAGAATGTGATAGCGCGTCGTCGTCGCCGTGAACTATCGAAATTAGCACTTTGTGTCGTTGTCGTAGTACTTTTAAAGATTACAATTCATCTCCATAACAACAAAAAAGTTTACTGCAATTGGAAGCAAACAAACTAACAAACAAATAAAAACCACACAAATGGCTAAGAATTTGTATACCTTAATGCTAAGACTTGATCAACTATTATTATAGATTTGCTTTAAAATATGTACGTACCTACATATGTAAACCTACCAATCTATATATGGAAATCTATCTAAATATAAACTCTTGTGGTATTAGTTTATAAGTCAACAAACATTTTAGTATTACGAAAAAGTTAAACAAAAACATAATCGATCGATTAAGAGACAAAATTTGTGTTTTGTGTACAAAAAGGAAAAATAATCTCTTAGCTTACTAACCAGGTGCTTAGAGAATTATTGCTAATTATGTCTCTTAATAGATGATATCTATATATATTTCACTCTAGTCTCTAAGTAATAATGCAAACATCAACAAGAAACAATGTACAAAAGTTTATTTTTATACCTCACTCATAACTCGTCGTTTGCTATCTAACCTCTCATCGTTTGCCCAGCATCTCCAGGCCTAAATCAGATACATTGCAGTTCACATGTTTTTAATTTTGCAGGAAAGCTCGCTATAGGGCCTCTGTTTTGCAATTAATGTAGTCTCATTCTTTGTGCTCATTTCTTAATTCTGTTTTCGTTTTTGCAATATACTGGCATCTTCCAAAATTCACCTCATTGGTCCCGATCAGGAATATAGCATAAAGAAGGGCTCCGCAAGCTGCTCTTCCATCTATCGCTCTATCGGGCTATCCACATCAATCAATTTTACTTTTGAACTGAGTAAACTCTGTACTTCCGATGTTTTGGGGTGTTACTGCTGGCGCCAGGAAGGTCATCAGAGGAATAAAACGAAGGTCCCAGAAATAACATAGGTGTTCGATCTTTAACCAAACTTTCACAGCACGTAACTTGATATAGGGTTGGCTATAGGCTGGCACGTAACTTGATATAGGGTTGGCTATAGGCTGGCACTTAGCTTGATATAGAATGGGTCTATTGGCTGGGTTGTTTGTAAAAACTATCTATGTATCGCTTTTCGTTGAACATAACAATATCGATATCTGCATGTTTGAAGAAAAATGAACCTATAATGCCGGCATTAGAAAAACCACACCACTCCACAATCACACCTTAAGCATGCATTGGCTTCTCTACGACTTCATATTGATTCAAAAAGAAAACCACCCTGTATAATTGTGAATTGTAAATTGCCTGGGAGAGTGTAGTGGTTCTCTTCTATTAAGCAAACTTCACGAAAATATTTCTCACTATCTTGTTGTAAGGTCTGTTTAGTGTGAGCAGTTATCAGAGCGGATGGGACATCTAAGGTCCGAATCGATACACGTTACTACAGCTACAACTCATGCTATAGCAATGGAATAGAGTGGAATGAAACGTTTTAGCAAGCCTTGTAGTCATCATAATCTTACATATACCAATACTTTTTTGTTCTTGGCAACGTTTAATTAAATCTTAGTGGTATGTTGCGATGACACAATGCTCAATGATCCATACGGAAATCGATGTCATTGAACCAAATTTTTGAGGCACTTTTTCCACTCCGATTGAGGTACTTTTGAGGCATTTTGAACGCATCAACCTCGCAATTAATTTTGATTCATGGAAAAAAAGAATTCATTGGGTTCCAAGTCAGGACTATAGGGTGAATGACCCATTAATTTGATGTTTTGACCGCTCAGATATTCAGTTGTAGTTGCGTTGTAGTGGTGGAGAAAATCATCCATCTTCGGGAACTGGCTTTCATTATTTCGCCGAAGACTTCTGGCAAATAAATGGTTATATGCCATTCAGAATTGACCGTTCGTTGCACCAATGGTACGGTTGCAATATGTCCAGTTTTTCCGAAAATACAGGAGACCATTTGCTTCAAAGTGCTAACAACTTTTGTTGGAACACCCATACCGTCGGGCTTATACGCATAGATCCTAGTTTTGTCACCTGTCACGATGTTGGAGATATGTTTTTAAACAAGGCGGTCATATATTTGGAGCATTTCTTCCGACCAGTTGAAACGAGTCGTTTTTTGAGCGCGATTGTCAAATAATATGGGATCCAACGCGAAAAAATCTTTTCGGCGGCCAAATGTTCATGCAATTTTGAATGTATGCTGGTACCACTAATGCCCAACGATACCTCTATCTCACGATAAGTCACATTTTTCGGAACAACAACTGATTTTGGACCTTCGTCGTTGAGCGAAGTGGCGCCACGATTGAATTCTGTAAACCATCGATAAACACTGGTCCTCTTTATAGTGCCTCATCCCTAAAAGTCGTAAAAAGTTCATCAATCCACTGCTGTTGAATTAATCAACGTCAAAAGTTGTAAAAAATAATTGCACGAAAATGGTCACGATTTAGTTTCATTTTTCCACTGAAATTAAATTTTGAAAGCACAATAACAAACAAATGGAGGCGGTATAAAACAACGATCTGAGTATATATATCGTTTAAAATGTCAAAATTTACGATAGAGACGTCAGTTAGTTACCAAATGGCAGCACTAAGAGTTGCCCAATCCCGAAATATACAGCTTTTATGGAGGGTGTTTTCACGATAGTCGCGGGTGACGACCCGACGAAATTGATTGACGTATAAAGTTTACCGGAATTTCGACAACGAAAGAACACATAATGGTGTCATATTTTGTACGAAATTGGTCATAACTTTACAGGCTCATTTTGTGGAGCCGATGCGAACGTCTGGCTATTGAAACTTAAAACTTACGAGGGTGTTTCGGATCCTAGGTCGGATACTTCTAGGTCCTCAATTTTATTTATTACAATTATTTATTTATTTATTTCCCCACATAGTCTCCTTTTAGTTCGAAACATTTTTCCCAGCTATGTTCAATAGCTTCGATACCCTGTTTATAGTGAGGTCCTTAAAATAGCCATCAACCGCAGACTTCACCTCTTCATTGTTGGCTAGTCTTTTACCATCGAGCCATTTTTTTAAGTCCCGAAAAAAAAAATGATCCGAGGGTGCCTAATCTGGCGAATAGGGTGCATGAAGATGCAATTCGAACCTTTAACTCTTTGATTTAATCGTTCAATCGCTGCAATAAGTTTGCATAATATACGCCGTTGATTGTTTTTCCTTTCTGAAGATAATCAATTAAGATTATCCCTCAAAAATCACAAAAATACCGACGCCATGACCTTGCCTGCAGATGGAACTGTCTGCGCCTGCTTTGGAACCGATTCTCTCCTTTTAGTCCATTGTTTTGGCTGTTCTTTTGTCACGGGTTTGAAGTGATGGACCCATGTTTCATCCATGGTTATGAATCGAAGCAAAAACTTGGCTTTATTGCTGTGAAACTTCGCCAAACCCTTGATCGAAACATCCTCACGACGCTGTTTTTGTTCCATTGTGGGTAATCTCAGCTTTCTCATGTCCAAATTATCAGTGAAAATGCAATGTAAAGCACTTTTTGAAATGCCTGCCATATCTGCAAGTTCACGTTCTTTCACTTGACGGTCATCCAATACCATTTTTGGATTTTTATTACGAATTTCTGGTGTAACTCACCTCATTTGGTCGACTACTGCGATGTTCGTCTTGGCAACTCGTACGGCCTCGCTTTAACTCAAATAGAAAATGTCGAGTATACAACAATATTTCTGTATTCAGCACTTTTTTCCTTTTGAAATCTGAAACGGAACCCGTTTATCATCAACACACAAGTACTTAATTATACTTGGAAACGTATAATTGAATGAGCACATTTGTAAATGCAACATTGAACTGAAATGTCACTTGTAGTGTCGGCAACACAGACCCTTTTTTTGGCATTGAGTTACGTGCCGCCTTTTCGAACTTCTTTACGGCACGTTAGCATTATCATTTTGTTCATTGAATTTAAGTTTTCTTAATGTTTACGTTATTGTTTTTAAGAATTTAAATGAAATACAGAACATATAATGAATAACTTCTAAAATACAGAACATTTATATGTTTTTGTCTAAAAAATAATTCATAATGAACATCATCTTCAAATATAGAACTGTTCATTATTATAATGAACGGATGGTCACCGTGCTTTTGGGGATTATTTTCAACGTTTTTGTGTTGATTTATTGAGACCAAATGTCAACTTCTCATTTCATAATATGTGCATTGTGGATGGGACTGTATTTTCGATTGATTCACAATACATTAGCCGATGCCGAGTTAAAAGTCCTAACAACCAGATTGTACAGTTTTTTATATATATATTTATATAAACACATATAAAATAAAATACATAAATATTTTCTAGACACCTACAAAAAATAAAAACAAAACGTAAAACAAGATATAAAGTGTTAAACCTAATTTAACAATTTTCTTTTTAATTTGAAGGCGTATCAGAAAAATACTTCCTTTTAAAAAGGAATATTAAATACTTTTATTTTGTTTTTGTCTTGTGTTACATAATAATCATCAGCATTATTTATATTTTTTTATTTAAAGTATATAGTAGTTGGGTAACTGCTGCTGTCCTTTTGTGCTTTCGCTCTTGTGCGTGTATATTTTTAGGCGTTAAAAGAAAATTAAACTGATTGGTTAACTCGTTTGTGAATTTTGGTATTAGTTCACAGTGATAACAACCAACTGACTATTTGTCTATTATTGCAAACTCCTCCTTCTCTCTTTTAGATCTATCTATGGGATTTTGTTGACCAGCGTGACTATCATTGGCTGGAATTGCTTTCAAATGCCACTGATAGCGATGATTCCGACTGGGGGGAGGAATAGATGAATCAATATCATCAATTGATAAACACACACACACACACAATAAGAACAAATACTAATACTGCTACTACTATTACTACTACTCACAAAAAGCAGCTCCCGCCGCGATCGATTCGCCTCAGTATAAAAGTACGAATAATTATTATAAATAAAAATAAACACTAAACCTATATTACTGGCTAACATGAATCCAATGTCAATTTGAAAAAAGGAAAGCAAGTAATCAAACAAAAAATCCACATTCCCATTGGAGCAAAAATACAGATATGCACACACATCACAGCGATAGGGAGAGCGAGTGTGTGTGTGTAAGGGTGCCAAATTAAAAACTTGCCATTTCCGCGCACCTAAAACAAATCAGAAAAAAATATGAAGAGAACGGCCCCACTACTACTACTACTACCACCTTTCCTTCAAAAGAAGAAACACTAAATGCCTAATGCTAATGTGAGTAAACAAAAAACAAACCAACAAACAACAGAGTGAAATTCGAGCACAGAAATATTACAAAAACAAAATTATATCTATCTATTATGTAAAATGTTAGCAGAAACTTAAAACCAAATTGGCAGACAGAGACAACAACACCCAACTATGTAAGCAGTTGTCGATAATACAGAAACTTAATAGCAAATTGGCAGGCAGAGAGAAAGACGTTATACCGACTTTATTTTACTGCAGGTCTTTCTCACTCTCTCTCTCTCTCTCTCTCTCGAAACAAATTCCGTACAGTACAGTTTCTGTTCACTTCTGTCTGTTAACCTATTCAGAACGGTACTGTCTATGAGTTCTGCAGCTGTTAATCTCTTCGTCGTTGCTGTTGTGTGTTCTGCAGCCCTCAAATTTCTGATTGCAATTGCCTTACACTACATATTTTTGTTTGTTTTTGCTCATTACATAACATTGATTAACTTTAATTTAGTTCTTAGATATTATTTTTTTTATACTAAATATAATTTATTATTGTTATTATCAAAATACATATATCCAAACTTATATACTCGTAAAAACAAAAAATGATGGCGAAAAAATTCAACAATTTAGAAAAATATTTCAAATACCTCTTGTTCTTGATTAAACAAACAAACCAAAAACATATTTATTTGTATTGTCAACACACAAACCACAATTTGTAAATGTGAAATTTCGAAATAATAAACAACAACTATGTATAGAAGTAAAAATGTAGAAGAAAAGTAAAGTTAATCCAAATGGAATAGCCACAAACAACCAGCCACACCACTACACCGCAGCAAACCAATCTAACAAATGAAACGAAACAGTCAACTAAACACCATCCAGTATATTATATATATATAAATCTATATCTTATATCTATAAAATATAAAACAAAAATAAACAAAAAATAAATAGAAACAAATTGTATTTCATTATACCAAAAGAATTGTATGTTAATTTCTTGTTATAATAACTAATTTTTCGTTTCCCCATTGATTATCTATGTATTAGTAACAATAAAATTTAATTGTAAATCTCTAATAATTATTATAGTAAAGTTAATAATAGCCTAATTTGTGTAATCAATATTTAAGCCTTACTACATATATTACAAATACACACCAATATCATCAATCAAAAAAAAAACCTAATTGCCTAGAACCTAGATAACGACCACCAACTAACTTACTTCAACTTGCCAGGCGCTTAATTCTCTCGCTCGGTTTCGTCTGCAACAACAATCGCACAAAACCCTTCTAAAAGCGATTGTTGCAGCCTCTACGCCCTAGAAATGGTGTTTTTCTTTCTTTTTTCTTTTTTTTGCTAATGTTAAGCTACACAGGCTTGATTAACTAACAAGAATATTAATTACGAGATAGTAACAAAAGAAAAATATTTTAAGTGTGTCGTGGATGTTGTGTTCCCATTTTGTTTAATATTATATTCAAATATACATCCCCAGTCTGTGTAGCTATTGTTGGTTTTCTTGTAATTCTAAAATAGTTCTTTAGCTATATATACATTAAATTTAAGCGTATTGGATATCGAAAGCATAATTTGTTGCCGATTTGTTTCGTCTGTTTATGTTATGACTTCTTAATGTAGGCCCAATACGATTCCTATTTAAACAAACAAAAATTAAAAAAAAAATGTGATTAGTACTAAAAAACGAAAAAAACTTAAATTTTGAAGGGAGGGGGGGGGGGGAGGTTCGTTCAAAACCTCATTCTGTTGTTATTCTTAATTTATATTTAAAAAACCATTTGTAAGTCATTGTTGATCGATAGGATATATGCCATTCTCACCTCTATTGCGTTCGTCGTGTCTCTGTTAAATTAACATCGATATTATATCGAGACAGCAAAAATTAGCATTGTAGTGTTAATTGTAAATGGAATCGATGACATTTCAAATCACGACTAATGTCATTTTATTGCACTGCAAATTTTGACAGTCGATGTGAAGTTAACATTGTACCGAAAAACACAAATAGGGCGAATGTAAAACTTGTCGCTGTTGTTATTATATAATCGATGTCTAAATCCTCATAATCAACAAATGTTCATTCAATCAACTAAACAATCGCGTTCATTGGACGATAATAATCACACTTTAGTATACATAATTTATCATAAATTAAATACCATATTTAAATGGTGCAAACAACACTCAACGATGTAAGCGGAAAATTTAATGGTCGATAATGCAGAATATTGTAACAGAAAAACAAGAACCATATACTTTGTTATATTAGCAGAAGTTTACTACACTAAAATTTATTACTACACTACTATATAACATGAATGCATACTAATTTTTATATGCAGTAAAGAAGAAATTAAAGAAAATAACAACAAAAAAAGCCATCAAATGTCAGCAGAAAGATAAATAGAAGAAAGAAAAAAAAATAGAAATAGAAAAATAAATTAATTTAATTATATACCTTTATACATTTGGTCAATCGTGTTATTAGCACTAAACTAAAGTTTTCGTTAATAATTTTGTGTAATTGTTTTCTATTCTCAGTTATTTGCTCTGTAGTTTTATAAATCGTACGACAACAATATTTAAAACAAAAACCGAAACAAATCCTGAAGGAAGTTTTAGAAAGTTCAGAAATTTGTACCCCCCAAAAATGTAAAACATGCAACAAAAATGTTCTTCAATCGATAAAGAAATGATAATAGATATGTGATTGATAAAATGTGAAAAGGAAAACATTTGTACCGAACGAACCACCACACTACACAACAACAATAAATAGTAAATTGTGTGTGATTTTCCAAAATAATTTAATTGTGATCATACGTTATATATAAATATTACTTATTGTGTATATTATTCATTATATTATAAAATAAATTGTAAAAAGTTTAAAAAAGCAAAAAAAAAAAACGCAAAACCAACAAAAAACACCAAATCAAAACGATAAATGTTTTCAGATTCAATTATTAATCCTTTAACACATTGAAACTTAATCTTTTTTCGGAACGAATAAAATCTTTTTCCAAATCAAATATTTGATCTTCATTTATGTTTACGACGACGAACTCCCAACACGATTTTATTTTGGCGATCATCTAGTGCGGCTCTGACAGACTCTTGATGAATTGCATTTAAAGCTGCTTTATAGTCTGCTGGATCTAGGGAGGCAAGCGAGCACAGTTAAGGACCGATTTGAGGTCTTTATTTCTGGATATGACTCGTTTATTAATGTTTCCCGAATGAGTCGAAAATTAGATTAGATTTCGACTTCTTGATGCGTTGATGCTTCTGAAAATGTTGGGGATGTCCTTGCCTGAGGCAAGAATAGTGCAGTCGTCGGCCTACGATATCAATTTGACGATGGTGGGGGGTGCGGGGAGTTTTGCCATGTAATGGTTGAAGAGAGTCGGTAAGAGGACCCCTCCTTGGGGTACACCATCCTTAACTTTCCTGTATAGCGATTTGTTGTTCCGGAATTCGATGTAAGATTTCCTACCATTAAGGTAGGTCATCGTCATCATCATCGTTTCGTTATGTTGGAAAGCTGTGACTCTAGGATGTCTTGTAGTAAGATGCCTAGGTCAACGGTGTCGAATGCCTTAGAAAGGTCCAGTGCAACAAGGACAGTGCGGTCACAGGGACGCTTCTGGTTAAGTCCTTGCGATATGAGTGTTGTGATCTCCGAAAGGGCTGTGGTTGTGCTGCGCTGCTTGCGAAAGCCGTGTTGGTGTTCAGCTAACTGAAGTTTGGAATGAAGCTGAGAAAGTAGTATAGCTTCTAGTATTTTCGCTGTTGGAGACAGGAGAGAAATTGGACGATACGAGGATCCTTGGTCTGCCTGTTTACCGTGCTTGAGTAGGGGAATAATTCTGCCCGTTTTCCAAGGGTCAGGGATGTCCAATGTTTTAAGTGAAAGGTTTAAGATTTGAGTGAGGTGAGTGATACCTGTTGAGCCTTTTGTTGGAGGAATATAGACATTTGTTATTTCGATTAGGGTGTCGTTGGACTTGACTGCAATAGTTTGTGTGCCGATAAACTAATTCTTTCCGACGTTGCCGTGTTTCTACTCCGACAAATAACACCATTGAGATCCTTTTTCAGCCATCTTTAAGCATTTCTTCCATTTTCTTCTTTTTTGATTGAAGAAAAGAAATAGGTTCATGTGTGATTCAGTAAAAATGGAGGTGTGGGCACAAAACGACTTTCTTTTACGGACGGGACCGGAATCTTCAGTAAATCTATATTACCGTTTTTTTTCACTAAGTGCTATAGTTTTTGACTTATTTACAAAACCTCGATAAACTGTCACTTTCAGCTGTCAGATTTCCGTCAAAATCATCTGGCCCCTCACAATTTATGTAAAAAGCATCAATTTTCATTCCGATAAGTTAAGCCTCTGGGCTGTAGAAACAGGGTTAATGGCAATGTTTCACATTTTGGACATAACCATACACCTCATTCTAAACAATCTCAAATCAAAAACTCAATTAATTACCCTTTGCTTGATATTTTTAATTGTGTGAAAATATCTAACAGTATTCGAGATATGAAATATGAAATAGAAATAACTAGGTTCAAGCTGTTCCCGGGCGCTTCGTTACCCGTAGATATGTCGCTAGTCATCCTCTTACCAACGCGTGGTGGTGGTGTACTATATCCTATAACCTCCCCCCACCAGCGAATAACATCACCGGAAAATGTCACAAAAATCAGTTTGTAAATGTGGCCGATATTAACATTTTACATTAATATTGCATTCATTCAAATAAACGATTATGAGCATCGAGTACTCTGTAGCAAAATCATTCAAATGATTTCATCA
Source organism: Nephrocerus scutellatus (assembly GCA_947095585.1). Taxonomy (NCBI): domain Eukaryota; kingdom Metazoa; phylum Arthropoda; class Insecta; order Diptera; family Pipunculidae; genus Nephrocerus; species Nephrocerus scutellatus. Next base: position 91,940,248 of record OX352765.1, on the reverse strand, counting down.
TCGATTATGAGCATCTATGACTCGGTAGCAAAATCATTCGAATAATTTCATCATCGATAACAAGCATCGAGCACTCTGCCATGGGCTATGCCCTAATGTGCGAGTGAACAGCGAATACCAGATAAACAGATGGGGAGAAATCATTCGCTTGTGTTTTTCCTTGTTGCTTTGCTTTTGCTTTGTTATTATTTTCTTTGTTCTCAGACGTGATATATGTCGCTTGTCGCATATCTCGCTCACGGTGGTTCAGTAGAACAGAAATAAGAAATCATTCGAATGATTTCGGACAATATCTCGCCTCGAGACATTTCCATAATCGATTATATCATCCGAATGCGCCCAACGCTAGCTGAGACTCTTCGTCGTTCGTTCCTTCTTTATTGATTAGTTTTGATTTGCTTGTTGCGTTGTTGCACACGGTGCCGTATTACCTGCAGGAAAGGAAATATTCTTTAATAGTCGTAATCACGAATATAATATAAAATATCATTAAAATATGACAATGCGGAGCTCCACAGATATACAAGTGTCAAAATGGGTCTATACGTGGACATTAAAGAATTTAAGTTGGATTTCGACAGCAGTTAAAGAACTCAAATCGCCTACGTTATCTGCAGTAGATTCCGCTGACATCGATGGCTCAAAATGGTGTTTACGGTTTGATATGTCGGACAAAGAATACATGAAGCTCTACCTACAATTGCAATCTTCCAATAAATCGGAAGTTACAGCCAGATTTAAAATAAATACACTAAACTTTAAAGGTAAGGAATCAATAATGATACAACATCAAGGAATTGAAACATACATAACGAAAGAAAAACCAGAAAAATTTGTAGGACGTATACAAAAAAAATTCGTCAATGAGGTCGAAGATACAATAACAATATTTTGCCAAGTTGGCGTTGCAGGTGAAATTCGACAGAGTGATATTCTACGACTTCCAGAACCCGAGAGTAGATTTTGTGAAGACTTTGGCAATATGTTCGCAAGTGAAAAGTTTAGCGACGTTACAATAGCGGCTGCTGGTAGAGAATATCGCGCACACAAAAATATATTGGCTGCACGAAGTGAAGTTTTTGCCGCGATGTTCGAACACGAAATGGAAGAGCGTCAGCAAAATCGTGTAGATATAACGGATGTTGATCCTGATGTCTTGGGGGATATGTTGCGTTTTGTTTATACAGGAAAAGCTCCCACTCTAGAAAAAATGACATTTGATCTCCTAGCAGCGGCTGATAAGTACGCATTGAAGAAATTAGAAGAAATGTGTGAAAGAGCCCTTTGTGTGAAACTATCTGTGGAAAAGGCCGCCGAAATGTTAATATTAGCCGATTTCTATAGTGCAGGTCAATTAAAAGGAGAAGCAATTAATTTCATCAACACTCACTACACCGACGTCATGAAGACACAGGGTTGGCAAAATATGATGACTACACATTCGCATCTATTACTAGAGGCATATCAACAAGCACTTGCCTCTCTGGAAGCTACAGAAAGAGGAGACAAATTTAATACCTGTACCTCCCCAGAGCCTTATGAGTAATATCTTCAACAAAATTTTAATCATCGACATGAATCACCCCAATCCAAAACCTTCTCTATAGAAAGCCCAACTGTTCCGATCGCACACAGATCCATGCTTAGTTTCATCCAAAACGTATTTGTATTAGTAATCAACTAAAGAGCAAAATCCACATAAAATTTTTCTGTTTCTCACTACCACACAAAACCTTCTCTATAGAAAGCCCAACTCTACGCATATTAATCAAAACCTTCTCTATAGAAAGCCCAACTGTTCCGATCGTACACAGATACCTGCTTAGATTGAGACCAAACGTATTTGTATTTAGTAATCAACTAAAGAGCAAAATCCATATAAAATATTTCTGTTTCCCACTACCACATCTTACGTTTTTCGCTCTTTGCGACGTCTTATTTTTTGTACACTGTATTCACATCCCACAAACACACATGCGTTTGGTCTTGGTTTACAGCATTAGTATGCGTAGAGTTGGGCTTTCTATAGAGAAGGTTTTGATATTAATGCTGTAAACCAAGACCAAACGCATGTGTGTTTGTGGGATGTGAATACAGTGTACAAAAAATAAGTAGTCGCAAAGAGCAAGAAACGTAAGATGTGGTAGTGGGAAACAGAAAAATTTTATATGGATTTTGCTCTTTAGTTGATTACTAATACAAATACGTTTGGTCTCAATCTAAGCATGAATCTGTGTACGATCGGAACAGTTGGGCTTTCTATAGAGAAGGTTTTGATCAGAACAGTTGGGCTTTCTATAGAGAAGGTTTTGGTTTTGAGGCATGCGCCAAAACCTTCTCTATAGAGCAAAATCCATATAAAATTATTCTGTTTCCCACTACCACATCTTAGGTTTCTCGCTCTTTGCGACTGCTTATTTTTTGTACACTGTATTCACATCCCACAAACACAGACGCGTTTTGGATTGGTTTACAGCATTAGTATGCGTAGAGTTGGGCTTTCTATAGAGAAGGTTTTGTTTTGCATGCGCATAACTTGAATTTGTTCTGCTGTCAAGAGCAGTCCTGCTGTTGCACATTTTTGGAAAGGAGTATACTACAGGTTAATAAATATTTTAAGTTATTTTAAAGTACATGATAAAATTATTTATAAAAAAAAGTTCCAATAGAAAAACTAAAAAGGTTTTTGTATTACACAAATATACAAAATATATTATTCCATGCTTTTGTTTCTGTGTTTCATTATGTCTACGGAAGTACGATTTTATACTTATACTTTTATTATTTTATTACATACTAGCGGAAATACCCGGCGTTTCCCGGCTGCCCCATCCCACTGACCCCCACGAAGTTAAAACCCGTCCACGGACACTACACCCACTGACCTACCGCCCACATAAGATTTTCTCTTATATCCTTCAAGACAGGATAGCCCTATAAGCTAAAGTCATCATGGGCCCATACCAGTGTGGCTTCATCCCAGGCAAATCAACAACTGATCAGATTTACACCCTAAGGCAGGTGAACGAAAAATGTCTAGAGTTTCAAAGCTCACTACACCATATTTTTATTGACTTTAAAGCCACCTATGATAGCATAGCAAGAGTAGAACCTTATAAGCCACTTTATAAAGAATTTGGCATCCCAAATAAACTAAAAAGACTATGTAGGTTGACCACGACCAATGTTATAAGTCAAGTAAAAATGTCCGGATCACCATCAAGCCCATTCAACATCTATAACGGACTCCGACAAGTGGATGGACTGGCCTGCGTCCTCTTCAACCTGGCGTTAAAGAAAGTGATCCGAGACTCTGACATAACGGCGAGAGGAACAATCCTCTATAAGTCCATTCAGATACTGGCTTACGTAGACGATATTGACATCGTTGATAGAAACCGAAGAGTTGTAAAAGAAGCTTTTATCCGGCATGAAAGAGTTTTTTGCCGCTTAACGTCACCATTGCAGTTTAAACAACAGGCAAGAAAACACTTCTTTCATTTGTTAAAAGACCACAATACACTGCTATGCCGCATTTGAGTTTCTTTTTTTTTATTTCCTTCGTAAACTTGATTTCATTCTCGATTTCTTCCTCTCCTCTATTTCGTGTTTCAATACACATTTTAGGGTTCTGTTTCTGTTCATTCAAGTTCGAGAATTTTCTTAAGTTTTCATTGTTATACTCGAAATGTTCTGTAAAGCCCTCGTAATTAAGAATTGAGAAATAAAAGCGGCTCATTTATTTAATATATTGAAAAAAAAACATTGCATTTATTTCACAGATTTATCCACACTTTATAAGTTTTAAAATTGTACAAATATTTAGCTATCCATTTTCTTAAGTTAACATTTCAATATTTACTTTAATGTTTTGGATTCGGCCATTCCAAGCGACCACAAATTATTTTTACTCTTGTTTTTTAGAATATTTTTATCTTTTGAACTTTATTTGTTGTTAAAATTTATGAAAGACCTTAACAAATTTAAGGAAGAGACTCTGACACTCAGACCTTCACCTTCAGTCGCTCAGAGTATAAAACATTTTTTAACTATTTGCGGTTGGTCTCTTTATAATATATCTCAATTTGTTATAAAATTAATTTTTAGTTTCATCAAAAATATTTGTTTTAAGCTTTTTTAATGTTATTTGTTTTTTATTTAACTTTGCTGACTAATTTTATACTCTAATTAAAAGATGGTTATTTTTTAGCTTATTTTGTAGGTTTTTTTTTACCAATGCTCAGAAGGTAACATTTTATTGTATTGTTAATAACGACCTAAATTTGAGGTCTCCACATTGATTGTATGTAAAAACCTCCCGCAACACCGTTACCATCTTATGTGCTCGAAATTCCAGATCAACTCACAGTCTTTATTAGTAATTTTTTATGAAGACATCATGCTGTAAGGGATAGGAAAATAAGGACTGCAATGGAGATAAAGCCTAATCGAGTAAGCAGACTACAACCGGATGCAATTAATCTTCGGTGCAGGAGATAAAGCCGCCTTTTACTGGCGACAATGTTGCAATCCGGATCCGGATCCGCCTGCAATGCGGAACACAATTCCCTTCCAGAACAGTACGGATTTGCCGAATAGTCAACACCGCCTACCTAGCCCTAATCGATATTTAAATCCAAATCCGACCAACTGCTACCGTATAAGAGCAGTTTGCATGGCAAGATGTTGGAATTGAATAACGATTCATTCTGTTTATGCCTTCAACATGCTTCTATATATATGTGACCATTTATAGATGTTATACACACTCGTCATTATAATGTCAAAATATATTCATTCTACTGCGTGAGCTCAATATTATCAAACGTGTTTTACAATTATTATTTATTATACAAGTTACAAGACCCGCCAAAAAAACGTTTTCAACTGTCAACAACCACAACTTACGCCTCTTTCGATTTGCTGAAACCATACCCGAAACCTTAGCCATGGGTAAGCTACCAAAATGACAGGGTTTTCGTGGTGAATGCTTTGCAAGTAGAACGCCAAACCAAAACCAAATTTGACAAGAACAACAAACTGAGAAAATAGTTTGCTAACTCTCCCTTCGCCTTCTTGCTGAGTAAACCCGTCGATTGCCGACGTAGGTAGGACAGTTACAGTGTCGGTTACAAAACCTTGCAAATAGAACGCCAAACCAAAACCACGAGAGAGAGAAATTTTAACTATACCCTGCAAATCGAAAAGCTATTAGTCACTGTTGCAGGCAATTATGGAGTCTGCCAAGCAAAGTTGGAGGAAGCAACAACTGTAGCACCACAAATTCCTGCACAAATCCGAACGAAGTGGCTAGCCGCATTGAAGACGTCTCTCACGCCCATATAAACCGTCACAATAAAACGTTGGTATGAACCAACTTTGCAACCTCTGGCCGCGAGACTCAAAAGGATCCTGATAAATTACGGACGGTAAGCAGAAGGACGGTTTGTTTCGCTGGAGAAGTGCTTGCAACTACAGGGCTCATCGACAGACCACAAGCCATACACAACATTGTTCAATGCTTAAAGTTCCCTTCTATGTTTAATAATACATGCACTGGGACTGGAATGCACACGCTCCCCTTGAATCGTTTTCTCTTTATATCATACAGTTTTCCAAATACACTGTGAGTTACAACAAAAGTGGCGCACATTGAATAACTTGAAATAAGTTATTTTATTATTATTTTCTTTTTTCAACGGATCCCCTTTTCTTAAGTAGTGGGTCCACGATCATCTAACCAATCAATAATGCGCCGGGGCACACCTTGGATTAGATTTGTTACGACGGTGTCGTCTAAATTGTCCTCGATCAGAACAGATTTCAGGCCGCTGGGTGTCTCTTGAAAGGTAGATCGCATCCTAATGTGTTCAATGAGATTCATGTCCGAGATCATCGCTGACGTCAATTTCCACTTCTTGCAAAAATTCGGTAACGCACCTGACGTCGTGTGTTCTAGCGTTGTCCTGCATTTGCAAGAAATTTTCCACAATAAACGGTACAACATATTCCAGAGTGTTTCTTATGAAGGCAGCACTGAAAGCGCTATCGTCCAGCATAATGGCCAGTTAATCAGTTAAATGCTGCTACGATGCACTGAAATCCCTGGCAGGGCTCAACAGGTTAAAACTCGGTTGGATCCCTGGTCACCAGGCAACAACATGCAGATGAACTAGCCGGGGCTGGCTTAGAATCTGCGTTGTTAGGACCGGAACTTTACTGTGGTATCAGCTGGGCTACCACCACAGTGATGATTAATAAATGGGAAAGTAAAGTTCGTCTGGGATAATTTCCTAGGGCTTAGACAATCTAAACGATATTCAGGCCCTTTTTCATAAAAGGAAATCCTTAATCTGGACAAGGATAGCATCAGAAAGCTAGTGAGCTTTCTCACAGGGTACTATGGCTTACGATTTCACCTTAGCAAAATTAATCTGGGCTCAAACACGGAATGAAGGCTCTGCTTGGAGGAGTTGGAGGAGGACAAAACGAAGTCTCTTAGATAAGTTACACCCTACGATACAAATAGAGATTTATAGGTGGCAGTATCAGCCAATTGGGCTAGTTTGTCCTTAAAAAAATTCCTCCAAGATGTTGTTAATGTAATATGTGGAGTTCACCGATCCTTCCACGATGTACAACTCGGTTTTTCCGATAATGGAAATTCCTGGCCACACCCCAGAAATTTTCCCGCTGTGCAACTGTTGCCGAATAGTATCTTTCACCTGATCTTCTCCCATCTGCTACATCCATGTGGTGAGTGCAGACAAAACCTGGACTGATCAGTGGAAAGGAATTTATACCAGCCGGCATCTGTCTAATCATGGTGAAGGCGAGAAAATTCTATTCGACGTCGCTTATGCTTTACCGGGAGCACACGAGTAGGTCTGCTTGCTCTCAGGCCACGTTCCACTAATAGCCGCCTCACCGTTTGAGCATTCACAGCTGTCTCTCTAACGGTTCGAAGTCTGTGTGATAAAGCTTATCCGCTGTTTGCTGGCTGCCGATTACAAAGGCTTTCAAGCACCAAATAACGGTCATCCCATGCAGAAGTAGTTTTGGGGCGACCTGAGCTTTGACGCTTGGTGTAGGTGTTGGTTTCTGGTCCATCCTCAACCAAAGCCGCCAGGGGGCTGGCTTCTTCTTCTGGCTTTTTTTTTCTCCAAAAATCGCTTTATCTTTGTACTCGTATATCTCACGTCTAGTATGAACCAAACGATAACAACACGGTTTTCCTCAATATAATGTACATAAGCACAAGCAAAATGGAGAAAGATTATGCAAACAGGCACACAAATAAATTATTGAACCAGTAAACCAAAAAAAAAAAAGCTTTGCAAAACATAGCGGTATATTACCAAAATGATAACAACACAAGAACAAGTATGACTGAGCCACTTTTTTTGTAACTCAGTGTAATAATGGAATGGCTTTAGTTTGATTTTTCCAAGCCGAGGCGTTAAACAAACAAAACAAGTGCACTGAATGTTTTTGTATTTGAATTTGTGGTTGCTGTCACATATCAAAAGTCAAAATGACACTACAATGACAGTTTTTTGTTGGTGTGTGTAGACAGAGGAGTATGCACGACCAAATAACGTCGAGTAGAAAATGTTACCCTGGAACTACACTCAGTACAATTTTTTAAATCAAACCAGCAAAACGAGTGAAATTCTGTGACATTCAGTGCAATTTTTATGCACTCGTGGTAATTTCTTCCATCAAACGAATGTCACAGAAGTAAGAATATTTTTTTACTATGACTGGACAGTGGTAGACAGATTATTGGAGCTCCTTTTCATATTCTCTAATTTTTATTTTTATTTATTTTTTTTTTTTTTTAGGTATAAATAATTTGAGTAAATTTCTCTTATATTTTCGTTTGCTTCAATTCAAATTCAATTACAAAAATTGCTAGATCTTCGATACATAAAACACACTCATTAAATTGCCATTCTCTTGCAGCCATTCCAGATGAAATCTCAGAAATTTTTTTGTAATAAACTTTGTTTTGGGTGATTAAGTTCAATACAAATTGATGACTTTATATTTGGATTCAGTTTTTTTTTTGATAAATTACAACCTCTCGACGTTTTTGAAAATTTCTCTGTTTTAATTCATTACAAAAATACACCTTAAAGTTACTTTTTTCCACCAGTCAATTTAATTATTAATCTAAATTTTTCGTTTTGGAAACATTGTCAAGTGTGTGTGTATACATCTTTAAAAAAAGACTAGTTGAGTAGATCCAAAAATGATGTAGGGTCTATTCTTTTATTCAACCCGAGCGAGCAGTGTACACTGTTACACTGTGTTTTTTTATTAACCCGGGGTAATTTTACTCTGTACTCTGTGTTTTTTATTGTGAACCGAGCACGACACGGTGTACACACAGTTTCCTATTTTTTACTCTGAAGTGAATATCAGTGTAAGGCAGAGTAAGAGCGAGTAAAGTAACCCAGTGTACACACCGAATACTTTTACGCCGTTCAACATTCGCTCGGTGTACTCAGGGTAACTATACTCGCTCGGATTGAATAAAAGAACAGACCCGTTGTTGATGATGATGAGTACTTTCCACCTTCTCAGTACTCGTATACAATGCTCTCCCCGCAAGACTCATTTTTTCCATTAGACCACAACATGATGAGGTCCAATGTTTCAGCCTTAAATAAAGGGTCAAACTGACTGGATAGTTTTTGTGAATATTCTAATAATGCAAGGGGTGCCGTATATGTTTTTAGAAAATGGTAACACTAGTGTTTTCCGTTGCAAATATCTATGTAAGTCAAAAAGTTTAAGCTTTTTGGAGGCTATAGGCGTATTTTATTTGGAATCCTGAATCCGAATGTTAAAACCAGCCAAATAGCAGGTTTTCAAATTCCAAAGAAGGAATTGGACAGTGCAATTCCTTATTCCTCGGCAATAAAATACGGCTTATGTTTCTTAAAAGTAATCTGTCAGTTCGCATCGCAACATTGTTTTTTATTTACTTGAAAAATTGAATTCATATTAGGAAGTCACAATCCCGAATACTCACGAACGGCGAACGAAATGACAATGGTGAAAGATTTGTTGATTTCTGCACCACCAACCACCTTGTCATAGGAGGCACCATGTTTGAGCATAAGACCTTCCAAAAAGTCAGCTGACAGGCAATCATTATCCAACCAAATCGATCATGTTGCGATCAGCCGGAGTTTTAGAAGCTGATCTTTTAGACGTCCAAAACAGACGAGGAGCCGACATGGGTATGGTACGGGATCATCTTCTTATTGTATATGCATCAGTTCAAAGACACCACAATAACATCCGAATGTCTAGTTATGACGTCGACCGGTTAAAGATCTTCTTAGTACGTCAACAATTAAGGGATCATTTATCGCAAGGAGTGGAAGCAATCAGCAGCTCACTGCCGACAAACATCTAAGAATATTGGAAAGCTGTGAAAAATGTTTTAACATCTGGAGCGGAAAGTATTGTTGGTAGAAGCCAGGCAAGGCACAGCACGTGGCTTACCGAGGATACCTGGAGGCTCGTATTGTAGATACCCCAGCAGCAGCTAGGATCGAGCTAGAGTCCCTGTATCGAAGGAAAATTAGAGAAGTGCAGCCTAGTGTATGACGTGACAAACGTAATTATATTAACTCCTTGCGATAGTAGAACCGTTTACAGAATCACAAAAGAGCTAACAGGTGGTCATCGCTCTACCCAAAATCCGGTGAAAGGCCTAGATTGTGCCGTACTCGTTTCAGATGAGGATCAGCTCAAGCGATGGAAGGAGCATTTTTCTATGGTTCTTAACCGTGTATTCGCCAGCGATATGCACCCAAATCAAGCGAGCTGTTGGAATTAACAATTTCCCGAATTCGCACCTCAACTCGCAGAAAAGATGATATCGCTACCGTGATCAACGCACTAAAGAACAAGTCGGTAGGACTTGATGGTAAGCCCGCAGAGGTACTGAGTGCCGCTCCAACGACATCAGCAGAGCTTTTATATTCTCTTCGGTTCCAACTTCAGTGGAATTGAACAGGACATTGTCAACCGAATCGGCAAAGCAAAATCAGTGTTTGGAATGATGTTCATGATATGGCGAAGCAATACGATCAGCTTAAACACGAAGCTGCGATTGTTCCGTTCAAATATTGAATCTGTGCTGTTGTATGGGTGCAGCACTTGGAAGGTAACCGCTACTATCAGTAAAAGATTACAAACGTTCGTAAATAGTTGCCTATGGAATATCTAAAGGGTTATCTGGCCTAACCGTAGCTCTAACTACCATCTTTACCAGAGAACAACCATCCAACGACGGAAGTGGCAGTGGATTGGTCATACACTCCGAAAAAGTTCCATAGCAAGCTACGCAATGCAATGGAATCCTTTATCTCAAGATCGTAGAAGAATGGGTCGTCCGAAAAATACATGGCGCAGAACAGTTGAGGAGGCGGCACGACAATCGGGTAAGAGTTGGCGAGTGCTGAATCTCATTGCCAGGAACCGTACGCGATGGCGCGTAATCACAAAACCGAAGATCCAAGAAGGTGAATGAAAATGAAAGCATGTGAAATATAAAGTAAATGTATGGTTTTTCTTTTATTAATTAACATAACTAAATGTCAGTCTATTGTTATGTATGAATGAAGAATAAAAATAAAATCTTACTAAATTATGTTGGGGATAATCGAAGGGCCGAGTTGATGAAGGAGGCACGTGACAAAAAGTTACATTTGAGATGTTGGCGACTTGTGACATACGAGTACTTCTTTCAATATTTAAAATATGAGGTTTTAGAGACGTTTAGGAGTTGATGTCAGATGTTACCTTGACACATACCACCTCCATACAATTTTCAGAAATTTCTTACATACCCGCTCCATCCACGTAGCTCTTCGATTACTTAATTTCTTTACTCCTAATGTTAGCGCGCGCATATTCTTCTTGTAACTGTTATAAATTAAGTTTAGTTTTCGGCTGGATCTTAAAAATGTAATTACCCTGTATGCAGATAAGCAACTTGTAATACATAGTTGAGAACAATTCAATACAAATATTGTGCTCCAATGTGTGAGTACATCTACTACACATGAGAGACAGGAGAATTTGTGTGGTTGGTTTATAGGTTGTTGTCTCTGCTTAATAATATGACATACAAAAAAAAGTGCATCAACTGCTTTGGAACATTTGGAATTAATGTATATATATATGTAATTTTGTTGTTGTACTTATCATTGTTAAGCTTATTGTATGGGAGTCTGAAACTAACATTTAATTATTTTTATATTTCCTTTTTGTTGTACGAGCAAACAAACAAAGATCTAAAGAGAACATTTCTTTTATTCTTGGCCATAATTGGATTTGGTAAATTGAGAGTTATTGTTATTCTATGAAGGGAAGTGCAGGAGGTTGTTTGTGCATCATCACAAAGTTTCGCATGCCACTCCTTCCGAGGAAAATATTTTCTTTTGGGTTTTCTGTAGCCTTTGGACACAAACTCAACAACAGTTTAGCCTTTTTTGTACAGAAACTTGACAACAGCTTATAATAAGATATAAATATTGTATATAAATACTCATATACATACATGCACGCAAGTATGTACATATACAGGTTAACAATTGTTAAATTTTCTTTTCTTTTATAATGAATCTTAAAACACTTAGATTTGAGTTTTCTTTTTGCTTACATTTAAATGAATTATTTAGCTTAAGTAATTGTTTATGTAAATTAAATATATATATTATAATCTATTTGTTTTGGCCACAAAAGGAAGCCAAGTACCACAACATCTGTGATCTGTGATCTGCAATCTTCGTCAATCATCGAGTAGGAAAAGGTTTTGTTAACTGCTCCTGCCGTGACTCTCTAAGTTTAGATGGTCTCTTCCATGTCAGGATCGTCATCACCAGCAACACCAACGGCTGATGGCGATGATGATGATGATGACAATGGGCGTGGTATGACTTCAACCACAGAGACCGCTTCAGCTGTTGTTGTCGTTGATGTGGACGATGATGTCGTCGATGCTGGCGACGGCAAATTATCAAAATTCGCCAAAGCTAATGGTGATGGTGAATTGCAATTGGTAGGCGACGTCAGCGGCGGTGGCAGAACAAAACTCTTTCCCACATCGGGTTGATCTCATTTGAGTCCCGTGTCTGAGGACGGCGTCCACCGATCGAATTCAATACCCGAATCGGGGGAAACACCCGTCGCTTTGGCCATAGCTGCCATATAGATGCCTGCGCTGGTTTGCATACATTTGCAGTCGCTGGAGATGCAATTGCATGTGAATTTGTTGTGGTTGTTGTTGTTGTTCGTGTTGCTGCGCGGGCATCTTTGTGATGAGGTGGTTGTCGTCGTGGAACAGTCATCCATCATGGCCGTTGGAGCGGGACTGAGCCGTAATTGACGTTCGAACGAATGCAGTTGCTCCATAAAGTGGAAATTGGGGGAAACATCAGGCTTGCGATCTCGTACCAACGTGAATGCATCATTTAGGCAAAGGGCGCGTGTATGCATTAGATAGGCGAGTGTGACGGTAACCGAACGCGAAACACCAGCCAGACAGTGTACCAGCACGGCCGAATTTTTCGAGCGGGCTTCCTCTGCAAAAAAAATCAAAATTGATTTAGTTTAGCGTGTGGTTGGAAACTCTTGCTCAACTCAACTCACCTATGAATTGTATTGCAGCTGGAAAATGCATTGCCAAATCTTGTGAATAATGATCCGTTATTGGAATTTGTAAATACTGTATACCGCCGGAAGCCTCAAACACATTCGGAAGGTCTGGCGTCACATTCAGGACATACTGCGCAATCGAAATCAATTTATTACATTATTCGTATAAGTAAATTCACGTCACTGTCTGTAACTCACCTTTATGTTGTATTTTTGCAATGCCCTCGAATCGCCACTGTGCGATGCATTGCCGAGAAACAGGCCGGGAACAATTTCCACGGGCGCTTCATTGAAATTGTGATGGGTTGTGCTTTCACAGTCCGATGACTCGGCGGAGCTGCTGCATGCCGAATCGGAATGGGGGGTCGATATCCGCAGGGATCTAAAAAATGCAAACAAAAATTTATGTAATGTATAGTTATTTCGTTTAAAATAAGGAAAATGTTTATTGTTTGTTATAAAGGTGTTAATACTCTCTTCTCCTAAATAGAGAAGAAAAAGGTTACAATAATCTACGAGAGTAAGCATCTCTCTGGGTTACAAAGGAACAGCGTTCTCTTAACGAGCTATAAATTAAAAACACTCTTATGTTTCTACCTATTTTAGACAGGCTCTGTCTCTCTGAGGAATAATTATAATGTGAGAGTGGTCACCATCTTGTTTAGGCATTTTCTGTTTAATAAGATAATTTCCAGTTTCTAGCAGTGGTAGGCCTAAAGTGTCTTTTAAATGAGATATCAACTCCGTCTATAATACGAAGAGCAAATATTGGCTTTAAAGAGACGACCAACTCAAGTACATACTCTCTTGAAGGGTTTTAACAGCACATGCCAATCAACTTGGAGATAGATGATCACATCAAAATGTTGAAACCAAAACACTCACTTAGAATTCATTTCTGAGTGAGTGTTTGCGTTTTCATAGTTACTCTGTTAAGCAAACAGAGTTTCCAATGGAAGTATTTTCTCAGCTAAAAGTAGCACTAAATAGTTTGTAGGCTTTAAAACGTGTCCAAAAAATATAGAGTAACAAGGTATCGAATATACGAAACACAAATGGAAAGTGTTCCGAAAAAACTCAGAACTATTTATCGTAGATTCTTGCAGACAAGTTTGGTATTCCAAGAAAACATGAACCGTCATATTTTTGAAGAGGTCTAAAACCTAAGAGCCCTTCTAATTCAAATATTTTTCTTTAAATTGTCTTTCATAATTTGAGCTGAAAGGTCTTGAGCGCTTGGTTGAGATGTATATTAGGTCGAATGTACTCAAAAGAAATCCTGTGAGTCTGATCTTCATGATCTTGTTTTCAGGATTGAAAAGACCATAATGAGCGGAGCCTTCACCATAGGGGTGTTTAGGCACTCTACATCGACATATGCTCTCAATAAACTGCTAAGTCTGCCACCAGTATATGTAGTTATTCAGATGGAAGCGGTAAAAGCTATATGTCGACTTCGCAGGAATAAGGTCTGGCATTATGAGCATAAGAGTGGGCATGGAAACATATTACAAAAGATTCCGGAGCAAATTCCAATGCTTCTGATGCCTGTGGACAGTACTATACCATTTTTTATGTTCAAAAGAGGATATAAAGTTCAATACCCTAGCATGGAAAGTTGGAAAAACTCAACTAAGATTCCTAGAGAATTCGTACCCATATTCTACACTGACGGTTCTCTTACCGATGAAGGAACTGGTGCAGGATGGTTCTTAGTTGAGAATGCTAATGAGTCATTCGCATTCGCATGGCGAACTGTTTTTCAAAAATATTTGCTATTTTACAAGCTGCCAACTGGGCTGTTTCTAAAAGGATACATGGGGCTCGGGATCTCCAAATTTTTTACTAAAAGTGTTGTCCATTGAAGATAAAAAAAAAGGATGAAACTTTGCATTATGAAGTGACAGCCAAGCTGCTCTACTAGCACTTGAATAACCTTGTGTCAATTCGAAGACTGTTCTAGAATGTAAGAGAAGACTGAACTCTATTTCAAGATGGAATTCCGTCACTCTTATCTGGGTTCCGTGACATACAGGAATAAAAGGAAATTAATGAAGCTGAAGCACTTACAATAAGTGGTTCTTCCGATACTCCTACTGGTCCGGAACCAATGTTAGGCTTGAGTCAGGCAAGCTTAAATATTGGTATTCGAAGATTTATGGAAGTTGAACAGGAACAACGTTGGCACTCCATAAATAAATGTAGAACTACCAAGCACTTTGTGGGTAGGCCGAACAAAAACACCGCTAAGTTCATTTTGGGAATATACAGAAGGAACTGTAGGAGCATGGTCAGTTTACTTACAGGACATAGCCCGACTGGAAGTCATATATTCAAGTTGGGACTTATATTGGATCCAATATGTAAGTCTTGCCTAGAGGAAGAAAAGAAACAACTACACATTTTCTCTGTAGCTGTCCTGCTTACTCCAGGCCACGGATGACCGTTTTTGGAAGGGATATAATAACGATCGAAGAACTTTGGTCGTTGAAACTAGAACAAGTTCTTCGCTACCTTAAAGTAACGAAGAGTTTTGAATAGTGAACTTACTGGGAACGAGTACAATGGACCGATGGTCTGAATTCTCTGGTGTGTTTTTTCTCGGATTATGACACCAACCCACTACAACTATACTATACTATCGGAGCTTCAAACGAACATATGGTACGAATATAAACCAAATCCCACAATAAATACAAATTTTCGTAAAAATCTCGACTCCAGCGCTACCTAACGGATCTAAAAAAAAAACCTTGAGCTTATCGGAGCACCAAACGAACATATGGTGTGAATATGGCTTCGATACGTCAAGTGGTTTAGGTGGGATGATGCGACATAAATGCGTTATATCCATATACAGACAAACAAACAACGGTAATTATGTTATTAGGCGATTATAATTGTAACGTTCATAAGAAAAAAATGAAGGTGTGTGCACAACACGACTTTCTTTTACAGACGGGCCGGAATCCAGTTCAGCAAAATCATAAACAGTTTTATATAAATTTATTAATCTTTTTTTTTTCAGTGTACTATCGCATAGCTTATGAAAAAATAACCAAATTTCTCACCTCAAACCCATCAGTTGATCAGCCTGTGTACCGCGACTAGATTCCATTTCTTGATTTTGACTGTTGTCGTCTTCACACCATTCCGGAAATGCGTCCCGGAAACTCGAGAAACCATCTGAAAAAATAGATAAAGAGACAAACGGTAACCAAATGACAATAATTACAATACAATACTTCTAGTACATGACAAAGAAAAAAGAGAAAGAAGGAATTATGAAAAGAAAATCCTCATGATGCCCCTTCATATGCCTTTGCTAAATTGGATGTGCTGTACAATAACTCGTCGCATCATATCGTCTGTCGTGTCGCATACAATGAAATTAAATACGCGAACTCAAAGACTTAATGAATGAACGCAACCGACCGGCTGCTGGACGAAACAAATGAATGAATAGACCGCTCGAAAGAAGGCTGACAGGCGGACAGAGGAACGAACGAACGAACAAACAACCCTGTAAGGGGAACTGTGCAATTTATTGTTGGTTGATCAAGAGACGCACTGCTCCATCACTACCGCTAGTACGAGCCGGCGTAATCAGCACCAGCGTCACCGTCGTGGTCGCTATAATATAAATAACTGGTTCGTTCGTTCGTTCGCTCGCACGTTCGCTCGCTCGTTTCTTTTCAATTTGCATATCGAATATATTGAGTTTCGCTCTTTTGGAAAATACAAATTCTAATGCATTCGTGTCGCGGTCACGCCATGACTGACCATTTATTCATCATATTTCACACTTTCATTGCAATAATTCTAAGCAGAAACACAAAAACAAATTTGTAACAAAACATCCGGTGTACGAGTATAAATATGTGATGCATTGTATTGATATATGTACATTGAATGGAACGAACGGATGATTGTAGAGCCGCCATCGACGCCTCACTAACCATACTAGTCAATCCGAAGAGGAAACTAAGAAGCTTTGCAACGAAACCGGAAGCAACAGACTCATAAGACGGAAGGAAGTTTACACCGACATCCGAGTTCCTCTTTTGTTCCAATGTACAAAAAAAAACACACGCACACACCATCCTTTTAGGAAATGCTAAATAATACAAAGATTAATTAGAAACAATCGGATGTGGTGCAATATTCCTAAATTGTAGAACTTCCTGTAATCTGTGATGTGTGATGGCTGTTGTACACTGAGATGATTTGAAGATGAGTAGCAGAGCGTACATATTCGGACAACGAGTATGATAATAATGATAAAAAAAAAACCGTCTTCTTCCATTCCCCTGGATCGGTCGATCAAAGTGATTCGGCGGCATTTCGCATTACCAAAACCATCGCATCCGCGCAACCAAACTGTTACTATGCCACTTGCTGATGGGAACATCCGTTTGCAATCAACGGAAGAAGCGGTTTACGACGACACAGGCACACATATAGGTCGGTGTGATGATCAGTAGTGGCCAGGCCACATAAAGTCATCGTTCTACAAACTTGCAATGCAATGTTGTCATGCTGGTGACACTATCAATTTGGAAGCGAACGCCGAGCGTTTGCTCGTCGTAATTCAATGATGTTTTAGGTTGAAATTTTGAAATCGCTATACAAAATAGAAAAATTAAAATTGAGGGCAACGTTTTTCCCGTCTTTTTTCAAATAATAATAAAGCGAGCCTTGCGTATGTTTGTGGGAATGGGAATATATTCTTTAGTTAGAATTCTAGAATTAGTTTCAAAAATATTTCCATTACTGGTATGTTATGCCCGAAATACGAGTAAACTGGCCCGGCCGGACAGTAGCCAGCCAGTTTTGTCGAATTGTAACTTCTCTGTGGTTGCCAAGTTTCGTTCGTTAAATGGTGAGTTCTCTGTGGTGGACCTTTTTAGGTCATTAGAGTACCTTGGTATACGAATTTTTTCTCTGGTTTTTTTTGTTGTTGTTGCGAAATCAGATAAGAATAATTGGCAGGCAATCCTCCTGCTTGAACGTTTCGAGAGAGTCAAATCATAAGGGTTTCTCGGATATGACTTTACTTTTACTGGCTTTCCAATCGACTACCTTCATGTGCAAAAATGTGTCTCGGCTAAATGGTCGCTTCGAGAGACCTGGGGTCGAATTACGAAATCAGTTAACGAGTGAATGAAATCCATACGTAAACGAGTTATCGAGTATTTACATTGAGATGATCACTACTCGTTACTCGTTCACGTAAGCGATCATGCCAAATGAACGTTATTCAGTCACGTATGTGGTAATTAGACCCCTGGTCACGTCATGAGTTTTTCTCTTAAATGACTTTGCTTTCCAATTGACCAATTATGTGTGCAACAAATATGTAACGACTCACGCTCACGACTCACGCTCACGACTCACGCTCACGCTTGTCACTTCGAGAGACTCATCTCATGAGTTTTGTTGGCACTTTGATTTTTTTTTTGAAAACGACCCATGTAGCTGACACTGTAAACTAATGAGACCTATTGTATCATAGGGTGTAATTAGTCTGAAAGACGTACTTCCTCCCTAATGAAGGATATTATGTCCTTAGCTGCAACTTATAGCGCATATAGCGGCCGTCTTCCTAATGAAGATTTGCAGTGGTGAAAGCCCTACGACAGCTTCAAATGCTGTTGTAGGACAGGTACACATGGCACCCATGATACCAACACAGGAAAATCTTTGAAGTGAAGCTTAGTTGCCGTTGTCCGTCCAAGAACTTTCGGCAACCAAACGATGGCCGCGTACGTGATAATGGGTCTAACCATCATTGTATACATTCAGTGTATCAAAGACCACAAGATCTGCCATAGAGGGCTCACATGGCCCTAATGGCTCGTTCGATGTTGGACCTGATCTGAGAATTCGATCTAAGTCGAGATATTTAACCTCACTGGAATAAGCTTAAGTGGTGCCTCGGATGGTGATAGGACCGATCAATATTCTCTTTGTGAAAGGCACTAAAAGGATTGATGGATAGTCCTTCACTGTTGCAGCATTCTTAAACGGGTAGTAAAGCACCTTGCATAACACTAGAAGTGGTTGAGCTGTGTTTACCATTAACAAGAATCGGCAAGTCACCCGCATATCCAATGGCGATGTAGCTTGAACTATGCAGACTAGAAGGTTGTCGATGACAAGTAACCACAGAAGGAAGGGGAGAAAGGTCTCCTCCTTGGGGACAACCCTTAACTGCGATCACAGAAACTGACACACCTCCTAAGAAGGAAATCATATCTCGACTTTCAAGCATGGCCCTTATCCATTGATTGGTCGAGTCTTTGATACCTTTGCTAGTACTTGATCTCGCTATTGAGTCGTTACCAGTGTTATCGAATGCGCCCTCAATGTCCAGTAAAGCTTACAGAGCCACGGAACGAAAAGTTCCTTCTATCTTCTTTGCAAGAGAGTGAAGGCCACCTTATGTGCTTTTGCCTTTCCTGTACGCTGTGGTTGTACGACAATTCTAACCGGCCTCTAATATGAACATCAATAAGTCTCTCCATGGTTTTGAGGACAAATGATGTTACAGTTATAGGTCTATGGATTTGGGCAGCTCACTAGGCCTATTGCCTGGTTTGAGGATAAATATTACATTTATGTACATGTCTGCAGTTAGTAGGGCGTTTCCCCAGTTGTAGCTGCAATCATGCACAGCAGGATAAGATCGATTGCAAGTCAAGCCATCCGACAGTCCAAAACAAGAAATTACTTAAGAATGATACTAAGCCGATAGGTTAGGTTAGGTTGAAGTGGCAGTCAGTCAAAACCGACGCACTTAGACCATGAAGGTCCGTTGTGATACTACAAGGATCTAGGAAAATTCCACGCCTATTCGTTGAGCCACTTGCAGCTTCGTATGAAGCGCAAGAGACTATTGATGTCAATGTGGGTTAGATCGTAGAGATCGTTGAAAAAGAACGCTCCCAGATGGAGCTTCCACCTATTCGAGAGGCTCGTACAAAGTAGATGGAGAGTGGTTTCCTCTTCCTCCAGCTTCTGCAGAAATCGTTGGCAAAGACTCCTAGTTTTTTTGCATTCTTGCTTATGAGACAATGTCCAGTTATTGCGCCCTTAGCGTGCTCTCACAATGGATTGTAAGAGTTTGGTTTTTCGTTATGTTGGAAATCCAAACAATCCTCTAAGTAAGTTTGTCCATTGTGGGAGCACTATTATCTGTTCTGTTTCCTTATTGAAGTAAGTGAATATCGTAAAAGACAAAAGAGTATATTGATGAAAAGTTTGGTTTCAAAAGATATGTTTTTTAGTTTTAGTTTTAGTTCAAAAAAATTTATAAAATAGTTTCTATTTGTTTTTCTCAATTTCGGCCGTAAATTAATTGGAAAACTAGAGAAAACAAATTCATAAGCCGTACGTACACTAACCAATGAAAACCAACTCATAAATAGATTCAACAGATGGAGTAGTTCCATGTGTTCATTTCGTGCTATTTGTGCGCTTGGGATGGATGCTGGATGGTTTCCTTTTCGTTTTAATATTTTGTGATCAAGTGTATTTTTGAATCCAAAGTAAAATATGTTTTCCATTCATATATATTTACAGTGGGTGGGGGGAGAGAGTGTAAGAGAAGGAATCATATTCACTTATTCAGTACGCCTGGTGCGGGTGGGCTCAGTGGGGCTAGAAGCGAAAAATGATTCAATTCATTTGGTCGTTCGGTCGGAATATTATGATTCCAACGAAACACGATAAAAGTTTCTTCCATCAACTCAACCCAGCCGCGCGCCAACTCATTCGCTCCAGCGCATAAACAAAAATTATTTATTTATTTAACTTTTCTTTTTATAGAATGGAGCAACTTCCTTGTGTGAACATGCATGCGTTTGTGAGCGGACGGGCGCCTTTTCTATTAGATTTTTCCCATATAGAAGGAAATGAAAATCCATAAAATTTTGAGACTTTATTGTTGCCTTTTTCACTTCATAGACAAAACTTGGGCGATATTATTTCCTGTTATTGTAGGCGATGGCGTCGGAGGCGGCACATGTTCCATCCATGGAAGGTGTTAGAGTGCTGCATAGTAATCGTATATTTCTGCATTTAGATTTGGAATCGATTCAACAGAAGAATGAATTTGTTGGTGGTGCTGCTGCTTCTATGTTTGTTTACAACAAAATTTTATTTATCTCTCTTATCGTATAAACAATGTTCAGAATTTTTGATGATGAAAAAGGAAATAGCGTTCGTTGCATTGCGTCGTTGCTGTTGTTCTTGTTATTGATGTAATTGTTGTTTTTTTTTATTGATGCTGTTGCTTCAACTTTCATTGTGGCATATGTTTCCTCAGGTGTCCATTTGCCTAACTGAGGAGCAGCTTATTGAAGCGAATTTTATGACAACTAAATAAACAAATAAATGTGCTATGCTATTTTGCTAAGCTAAATGTTGTTTTGTTTAAACAAACAATGTACATGATATCGTGAGCTGTTTGGATTTTTAATTTTTTGAATTATTTACACTTTCCGACCAAAATCAGACGGAAATATTGCCAATTTCGGCCAGTGTTAATAGCAAGCATTGCAGGCTTTTAGAATAATTTAGTTTTATATGAAAACTTTTTGCCAAGGGAGATCTTTCTGAATGACATGCGCCTCGGCAATATGGTGGGCTAAGCCCTAATTGAAAAATCGAAGAAATATAAAAAAAAAAATATCCACTTTTATCGATTAAATAGCATAGTCAAATAGGTCTCTGGATTGCTGTTAGAAAGTTGTTTAATGTTGGAATATAATAAATTATCTCTTCATATAAATAATTTTTTCTAAGTCTGTGGCTTATGCCCGAAACACAGCAGCACCCTTAGAGCAAACATATCAAAAGAGGATTCGGCAACGTTGCACGACATTTATGTTACTAATTTCGCTGCATGCAGAATACCTGCATACATTACATTTTTGAAGAAAGAGAATATTGCATGCAAATCGCAACTCAATTAACTTTTAACTGCCCAGACCAGTGCTGCCGTTTAAGTAAAGTAAAGCTATAGTAACTGGAGATTTATATTTAATCAAAAAACTTGAAAAACAACAACACAGAAAAATTATTTATCTATTTTTTATTAAACATAAACTATAATAATTTTAATTCATATTATCACCTCATTAAAGATTTTAAAGTAACTGCATGGGCGCCGTAGCTGTAGTGCGTTCGAGGTTCCAGATTTGATTTCCAGAAACACCAACAAAAGTATTAGTCACGGTCCCACCTCTTGCGAATGTCTGACTCCATGCACTCGGTGCCGAACAAGTAGGTTTCCGCACTGGATCCTCCTGTGTAGATCACATCAACACCATGCGGATCATTATTGAACAGTGCGTTGAATTCCGGTCACCACTGCACCTGCTGTTTATCGATTTTGACAGTGTCAACAGACAGTTTATTAGTTTATCGCCTTGTGCAGGAGAGGAATTCGTTGGACTCTTACAACTCAACACAAACATCTGGACTACGCTGACGACGTTTGTTTACTCACACACAGGAATTTGGAGCTGCACCAAATGACAACAAATTTGGAGAGGAGAAGGGTTAATACTGCTAAAATCAAAATCATCAACCTCGGCACTAACTCAGTAACTCAAGTTAACATTGCAGGACAACCGGTAGAGAGAATAGAGAGTTTCGAGTTTGTCGAATATTGTCTCGACAGAAGGTGGAACCGAACAGGACATTGTCAACCGAATCAACAAAGCCAAATCAGTGTTCGGGATGATGTCGATGATATGGCGAAGCAATGCGATCAGCTTAAAAACCAACCTGCGACTGTTCCGTTCAAATGTTGAATCTGTGCTGTTGTATGGGTGCAGCACTTGAAAGGTGACCGCTACTATCACAAAAAGATTACAAACATTCGTAAATAGGGGCCAACGGAACATCTTAAGGGTTTTCTGGCCTAACCGTATCTCAAACGAACATCTTTACCAGATAACGGGTCAGGAACCAATAACCATCCAACGACGGAAGTGGCAGTGGTCATACACTCCGAAAAGGCGACAGTTTCATAGCAAACTACGCAATGCAATGGAATCCGTTATCTCAGGATGGTAGAAGAACGGGTCGTCCAAGAAATACAAGGCGCAGAACAGTTGAGGAGGAGTCACGGCAATTGGGGAAGAGTTGGAGAGAGCTGAAGCTAACTGCCAGAAATCACACACGATGGCACGGAGGCGTAGTAGAGGCCCAAGGACCCACAAGGGGATATAGGAAAAAAAGAAAGCTTGTCAACTCGCCTTTCGGATATCGCATTAAGCCCTAGGTCCCTTCTATTTGTCTTTAAAAATATAACACGCACAACACGAATTGTCGCGAGTAGCTAGGCCCTAGACCGCAACGGTCTTTCGCGCCAAATTTGAATAGATAAACTGTAGTAAATTTAAACTGATTATTATAATTATTATTAACTTATTGAGTCTTTTATTAAAATTTTATTTAATTGTATTGCTTATTTATAGACTTGATAATGGTCAGAAAGACCGAAATATTAGCAAATATTATTATTTATTAAAATACAATTAAATAAAGTCCATAAATAAGCAATACAATTAATAAATAATAATTATTGTAAAAAAATAATAATAACGCACTGACCCAGACACTGCCTCAATATAAAATTATGCAATTAAGCATCGAAGAAGCGCAAATTGTTCAAAACAACAGAGAATTCCATTCATTACGCATTAGGCGGAAATGTCAACAACACTCAATAAAAAAATTCAAATTACAAAAATACTCAATTTGCAAAAAAAAGAGCGCCACAGGTGCATCAGAATCTCTGAGTGCTTTGAGCATTGTGATTGTTTGTTATGTCTAAGCTCTAACATAGAGTGTCTAACATTACAGTTTAACATTTCAAGCCACATAATGAAGAGAACAATAACAATAATAACTGTTAGTGGGGATAGGATGAATGCAAACAACAGGAAACAACCAGACACAGCATCTGATTGACGAAAATAATATTGCACATAAACACAAAGCCAGCCACCACGCGAGGCATACTAACATCATGCTCTACAGACAGAATAAAGTGAACGAAAAGACAATACACTCTACCGCACTTATTCAAGTGGATGGTTGACGTTGAATGGAGGCAGGCCGGCCCACTTGAGAAATATGTCACTTCCGGTCGATTAATTTGTGAATGAAAATCAGTTTTCGTCCATCAATTCGGGTTCGGACTTAGGCACACACAGGCACAAAAAAAATAAAGAGTTTTCAATATAAAGAAAGAGAAGCTGACTTGTTGCAATAAGCTATCATTATAATTTTAAATAAGTTTTTTACGACGAATTCAATGTGGTAAAAAGTATTTGAGAATACTTGATGCATACTTGACTGCATACCGTTTATTCAAATTCGGGATTGAATTTGTCAAAAAGATTTGAAGACATTTAGGTTAATCGCATATGTATTAAGATCAGCATAGCGCAGGATAGCGCACACAATGTTGTACTAAATGAAGCATCTTCACATTTTGCAGCTCAGCCTAACATTGCGTGCTCTAAAAATCTCGTCTACGCTATGTTGTGCTAGGCTAGAATGGATCTGCGAGAATCTAATGGTTTGAACTTCAAGATGATTCAGATCCGGTTGAAAGTGATAATGACGATGAGCCCACTCTGAACGCTCAAAATTATATATTTGCGACCGAACATATCTTTTTTTGCCATAAAGTATATATTTTATGCTTACTTTATTATCGCTTTGTTTGTATTATAATTGAAAAAGCGTAGTACCAGCACACAGTTCATACGAACTACGGAATTTATCTCAAACACAATTATACAGCTGCGACGGTAGTAGTAATAGTAGAAGTAAGAGCTGTCAAAAATATAAATACACACAAATTCAATTGACGATCGGAGCATCACGAATTCTCCTGGCGGATAAATTTTTAATCAAATGAACAAGCAATTTGACAATTCAATTTTCAAGCAATTTCCCTCGGAGAAATCAAAAATTTAATTTTTCATGTTCATTAGATTTTAATGTTTTCCACAAGAGGCGCTTACTCTACTTTTACAATCTTCAAATGTACGCCCACAATGAGTAGTTGCAGCGTAGCAAGTAGCAGTAGCTTTAGTAAGAATTGTTTTACCTTTAACTTTTGTAGCGATGCATGTTTGACAGCTTATACTTCTTCTACTATTGCCGCAGCTGCAATGCGGTTACAGTACAGCAAGTTTGACAGCATATATTTCTACTACCGTCGCAACAGAAATGCATTGTGTTTGGGCAGTTAAGCAAAAGCCGCAAATAAACGAAATTATCAAGAAAATCTTTACTGAGAAGGTAAAATAATTGTGCAATATCAATTTCTGTGTAATGTACATAAATATGGCTTCAATTCTTAAAAAAAACTTGGGGGAAAAGAAACACTCATTCAAAACGGACAATTTTTCAACATCAAACGCAAAACATGCGGCACTTTTTGCAGCAAATTCAAATCAAAATGTTCACTTTTTCCAATTATTCATTTGAGCAGTGTTGTGTGCACATAAAGCACTTTAATCTTAATTATTAATTAAGACTTTTCGCTTAAATTTAAACATTAAACTGAAGAGCACATAATTTCCGGCTGGCCATAACTAAAGCAAAATAAATAATAAGAAATGTTGAAGAGGGAGGTTACACATCGGCAGAAAGCGAATCAATTTTAGTTTGGTGTTGCCGAGAAGAAGTGAAAAAGTAAATTCTTGGTACGTATACTTGAATTTTTAAGCCGTCTAAAAATACTTTTTTTTCTTGGCTAAACTTAGGTTTTAATTTAGCACTGTAGCAAAAAGACTTAACCACACACTTTCACCCACTTCCACTAGGTAGCAAGACTGCCAAATTTCTTAGGATCAATCGCCAGAACACACTCTTAAGAAAATTTAACAGTTTTGACAATACGAGTGTAGTCCCAGAAGTAACCGACCTGACGTATAGATAGCGGTTTTTGTTAAAAAAGAATGACTGTGGTAGAAAGCTTACAAAGCTTAAATTTGACGTTTGACGACGCTACGTTGTTTAGTATTTGTATGTCAATAGTGAACGTTCTCAATGAATTTTGAAAGATAGGAAAAATTGGTCATCGTTATGTGTGTGTCTTCTTCAAAGTTCAAAGCAGTTCTTAGAACAAAAATAAATGCAGTTCTCACTTTACGTATTTTATGCGTTTTGACACTCTATGCAAGTACCTGAGTTTATGTCATATATTTAAAAATGTTTATTTTCAGATAAGATTTAAAATTAATATTCTGATGGCTTGAAATGGCGGAGTACATTAATGTTCTCATTGAGCAGGCCGTTACCTCTTCGGCGTTCAGACTGCTCGGTTTCGGTTCGCCTTTGTGTCATTTGATGCGATGGCAATCAACAACACACATGGTATTGTGCACGACTTTTTGAACGATGTCGTCATCGTACCATAATTAATAATAAAATCAATTAATCGCGATTGGCATATTTTGTGTAGGCGATTTCTACGAAAACCACATCGAATTAACATAAAATTGCTCGTAAATGGTTACACATATGGTGCACTTGCACTCGTTGATATAATTGAAGACATCATCTTAGATCTTATAGCTAGCAGCAGCAAAGAGTCTTCGCTCGTCGCCATTTTGCTGTGTCGCCAAAACAAAATTAATGGCACTCATTTCAGTTAACCTTAACAGGGAATAGCGATCGAAAGCGACAACGAGGCGAGCAATAACGAAGCGACTTTAAGACAATTTTAATTAAAATTTATTTGGAGGACTTTTCAACGATGCAATTGCATTGCTTTGAGTTTGTTACTCGTTGTTTGATATACTCTTCGCTTTACTTAAAGAGAGAAAGAAGTAGGAACTGGATTAAAACTTATTGTTGCCAGCGTCGCCGAAGTGGTACAATCTTATTTTATTAAATGCTTAAAGAAATTTAAAAGAGCTTTCCAAATATATAATATTATTTATAAGCTATAGTTTTCTTACTATCATAGTACTAGAAGTTAGTATCAGAGAGTCAATAAATCAAGCCGTTTTAGAATTTCTAAAAGTACAAGACACATACCTCTTTTCAAATTTGATTGGATTTTGTGCTGACAGTCCTAGTGTTATGCAAGGAATCCAGAGATGGTGTATAGAGTTTTTTGAGAAAAGAGAATGGTAATATTAATTCGGTTGCGTGCCACCCTGCTCTTTTACTTACTTATATCTTCGGCTTTTGTGTTTTTTTTGGTTAAAGTCAATTTAACTTGAAAATTGCTCACACTTCGTTGCAGAAGAACTTGAATGAGTGTTATACGCGTCGTTGGAAATGGAGGAAGAAGAAAAACTATGTGGCTAGTCACGCAACAGAAGCACATTTCATTCATGGAAAAGTGGTTGATTTATCTGTAAACCTATTTTTTGGTATATACCTAAAAGCAAATATTTTCTTCTATTTCGTATGTTCGACTGATATCTGTACTCGTAGACGGCGAACCACTATCTTAATAGTTTGCTTTTACATTTGTATGCACATAGATTCGCAGGTTTTGTTCTTTACAACTTACATCGACTTACAAATCGTGACGACTGGAAAGAGACCATCCTATACCATCCCACTCAGTGCTTGACACAACGATATCAGTTACGTTACATAGGTTCGAACTGATGTCGCGCCCAACTGTGACGACTTTAGTTTATGTTTTTTGAACAACCATCGTGGGATACGTTTGTGCTTATGTTGCATAATTCGTTTCGCTTTGTTTACCAGTTCCTCTGGTTTCTGCATTCCATAACATTTAATCTCTCTCGGTCTGTTGCTTTCGTCGGTTGTAAATTTTTTTAAGTTTCAAAGGCATCTTGAAATGTTATGATGGGAAGAGCAATTTTAGCCAGCTAATTGAGGAATTGAAGGCTTCATCAATGCTTGACGTAAAAGAAGTTAACAGAGCAATAAACCGGCTCAAGAACAAAATGGCCTCGGGAGCAGACGGCATATCTGTCGTGTAGCCGTACTAACTGCACTAAGCAATTCGTGTACTAATAGTGCAACTATGGGAGAGAGAAACGATGTTGCATAAAGTCGATCAGATATAGCTAAACTGTAACCCAATGTGTGACAAAATACTTAGAGTTGCAATGCTTATTAGAGAACCCTTGTTTACGCAACTTCTTTTAACAAGTAGGGCCCTGTGCAATTACACAAAACATATTTTTTCATGCGTATGTTAATGTGTTCCATTATGCCCTCTCTATCAGTTAAATGCTGGTACGATGCACTGCAATCTCTTGCCGGACATAAGAGGGTTATACCCGGATAGGTCCCTGGTCATCAGGGAATTACAGGCAAGAAATCTGCAGATGAACTAGCCAAGGGTGTCTCGCAATCTGCGAAACCCTAAAGTGGTGTCAACTGGGCTGCCGCCACAGCACTTTTAAACAAATGGGAAAACAAACCTCGTCTGGCTCGCTGGGAAAATGTTTACATTCTAAGATACAATAGATCTTATTAGGTCTACTGACACTGAGCCACATGGGTTAGGGTCGTTCTAAAAAAAACAGTGTGTGTAACCTTTACGAGAAGTGGAACTTATTTGATGATGTGGGGCAAAAATACCTCCAAAAGACCCCCAAACTAATCATCAAAAGACCTCCAAAAGACCCTCAAAAGTTTCACAAAAGACCCCCAGAGGGCGTTAAAAATACCCCCAATGGGCCTCTAAAAAACTGTCAAAAGAATCATAAAAGACCCCAGAAAAGACAATCAAAAGGCTCTGAAAAAACTCTCAAAAGATAAACAAAAGAAAAGGTCTCCTAAATACCCCCAAAAGCCCTCCAAAAGACCCCAAAAAGGCCTCTTAAAGAATCATAAAAGATCCCAAAAAGAATTATTAAAGACCCCTAAAAGACATTAAAAAGATCCTAAAAAGATACCAAAAGACACCCAAAAGACCCTCAAAGGACCCTAAAAAGAAGAAAGAAGTTTCACTCACAAAAAAAAATTGGTACAAACACCAAGCGAATAAGCCGAGGTTTTTTTTTACAGATACAAAAGCCTCCAACTATGCTACAAAAACCAACTGGAAATACAGTCGTTTTTTTTTGTGTATTACATATACGAGTAGATATTGTGAGATCAACACGTTGGACCACACAGGAAGCAGCTTCCATCCATCCAAATCAAGTGAGCGACAATAAATTTTGGACTTCCCACAAGTAATTGAGAGCAAAAGAAATTACAAATTGTTGCAGAAAGGCACGATGCTGTGCAAAAGGTATAAATGAACGCATCCGAGACATAAACCTTTGATGACGATAAGTTATTTCACTTCCATTAAATGCAATTTTCAATTATTAGCAAAGAAAAAGGAAAAGAAGTTCAGCAGATTCAGGTACTATTCACTATTGAAAAGAAATAAAAGCTGTCTTCAAATCTCAATGGGACAGAGAAACATATTTCCGTTGGAAAATGAAAATTCTCCGAGGGTGAACGCTAAATGAAGAGCCTCAGACGAAATATTTAAAGCAGATGTTTTTTTTGTGCTCCTTTTCGATAGATATTTCATTTAAACTAAGTTTTCTTAGTTACTATTGGAAACCTAAATGCAAGTGGCTTCACATGCATAGGAACATCCACATCTACCAGTGCAACAACAACAAATCAATTAATTCTCATTAAGAAAATTTCACCCTGAAACAAGTGGCAATTCCTTTGTTGTGGTGCGTCGTGCTTTGATACATTTGAACACGGCACACTACTTGACACCAGGCTCTTCGTCGTACACGTTCAAGTGCAGTGCAGTGTAGTTGTGCAGCGCTGTAGCAGCAGTCCGCGTTGTGTTTTTGTTTGATAGCAGCAGCGTTCGTTCGTTGTACGCGAGTGCACGAGTACATGTTACACGACACGAAGCATCTACTCCAGTTAACTATGAACGAAAGAGGAAGTGAGGAATGATACTATGATGGATAGGGATCATCTCTCATCTGGGAATGGGATGAGTCATGCATCATTAACGTGCTGTTGCCCTCGTTCACTGATGAAGCGCACACATTTTTTTTCGGTTTTTTCTACAAATAAAATAATTGTTAAGGTATGCATGCATAGGTACGAGGGTAGTCCCAGAAGTACCCGACCTAACAAAGAATACACAAAAAATTTGGGAAAAAATATTAATATTTCTCTACATAGTCTCCTTTTAGTTCGATACACTTTCCCAGCGATGTTCAATAGGTTCGATACCCCGTTTTTAAGCGAGAATCGTTGAGCTCCTTAAAATAGCCATCATCATTGTCTCCACCCCTCTTCATTGTTGGGAAATATTTTACCACAGTTCTTTTCAAGTTCGGAAATAGAAAATAATCCGAGGAGGCTAAGTCTAGCGAATAGGATGCATGAGGAAGCAATTCGAACTTTAACTCTTTGATTTTGGCCATCATGATGACGTCTGTGTGAACTGGTGCATTGTCTTGATGAAACAAAACTTTTTTCTTCGCCAAATGCGGACTTTTTTTTATTGATTTCATCTTTCAAATGCTGCAATAAGTCCGCATAATTGTTTTTCCTTTCTGAATATCAATGAAAATTATCCCACGCGCATTCCAAAAAACTGACACGATGACCTTGCCTGCAGATGGAACAGTCTTCGGCGACTTTGCAGTCGATTCTCCCCTTTCCATCCACATTATCCACACTAGTGTGTTAACATAAAAAACATTTTTGTTATTTACTGCAGTCACAGCGAACATACATTCCCATTGCGGATAACCGGTTTAGCAGAAAAACCAGTTTTGGTCGTGTGAAAAATCGTGCTCGTTAGATTGCCGAACTATCGTCTATCGGCTATCGTCTCGTGCTTCTTACCCGCACGATAACGACAACTTTCCTCGCTCGTTCTGTAATATACTATAAAACAACAACCACTATCTATACCTCAGGTCGGGTACTTCTGGGACTACCCTCGTATATGAAATATTTTTGAGTGATCTTTTATTAACAGCTCTTTGCATTTGCACATATCGAACCCAAAATAAATTTTGTTTACCTAGCAATTGGTATTTCGCAAATTTTCATTCGGGTCTTATTCATGGTTTGATATGTAACTTGGTCGTAATGTTAATTACATGCTTTGTAACATAACGATCAAGTTACATGTAGAAATTATTAAAGATAAGTCAAAGGCAACAGTAACATTAACCATTGTTAACAGAGGGAGCGAGCAGAGAGCACTGAAAGACAATATCACTACTACTGCACATGATTGTTTGGTTCTCTTTATGTTATGTAAGTTGATCGTAATGTTATTAACACTTAAAGTGATTTCGATTTGCACGCTCACGGCAATCTACGACACCAAAACATATGTGTTTGTTTTATGTTTAACTGAAAAAAATGACTGAAACACAGGTTTTTTTAAAAAAAAAAAAAAAATAACAAAAATATAATTTTTAACAGGTTGCCATGAGCGTGCAAATCGAAATCATTATTAGTAAAATGTACAAATCTATACTATTATTTATAAAGAGGTAAGCTTGCACTTTCAACCGATATAACATGGTTTTTGCTCCGAAGATTATAGGCTACAGTTTTGGGTCAGTGACGGGTCGACTTGGGGCAGGGGGCTTAGTGGTGTGGGCCAGTGTGTGGAAGTGGTAAGTTGATGTGTAGCCAATGGAGTGGTCAAATGGGTGGGTGGGTTAATATTGAGGGAGATGCAGCCGGGCAACGCCTGTAACGCCGGTAACTTTTTGTAAAAATGTTGGAGACCTCGGTCCCAGGTTCGTGAGGCCCCATTGAATTTTTTGTAAAAATTAACCCCATTTTACTTCAAAGTTTATATACATGTATATCTCCGATGGACAACACTTTTTGTTTTGTGAGGCCCCATACAAATTTTTTAAAAAAATTTACCCGATTTTATTCAAATTTTATACACATGCGTATCTCCGATGGAAAAAACAGTTTGTAAAATTTTTGGAGTGAACGGGCCCTGAGGCCCGAGAGGTATCCATATAATTTTTTTTAAAATTAGCCCGATTTCTTCAAATTTTAAGCACATGTGTATTTCCGATGGACAAAACGTTCTGTAACATTTTTGGAGTAAGGGCCCTGACGCCGATTTTCTTTATATTTTTAACACATGTGTATCGCCGAATGACAACATTTTCTCTACAGTTTTTTGTGCACAATGTGCGGAAGGTTATATTGTGGTTGTGGCTGTGACAGAAATACGCTGCACCACCACCAGCAACTATAAAAATATATAGGTAAACTATGATTTTCTTGTTCTTCTTGTTTGATCGAAAATGCTGCATTTCGCACATTCCCACATTTCTACTCCTATTCTGCATCCCTCAACCTAACTTCAACTAAGTGTCCCGTCCTGGCACTTCCCATCCTTTGTGCTGTATGCTCGACTCGTTATTTTATGAAAACAACCACGAAACGAGGGAAAAGCATGAAACTCATCACGAGGCAGCAATAGCAGTGCTTAGTGACCATGCGCACACTTGTTGTTGGTCGACTCGGCTATTTGCTTGCACAAACACTATATATACTAACCAAAAGCCTTGCATTACCCAAACCCCGCCAAAACCGCAAAAGCAAAAAACAACTAAGAATCCAAGCGCCAGTGGACACATCATGATAGTGGTTCTTCCTTATATACTCTGCCATCATAGCAGCTCAGTCAAATGTATGTATCTACACAATACATACTTTCAACTCTCGTAAATTGAACATAACCCTGAAATGTCATTTTCAGTTCAGTGTCAGGTCAATTTATAATTCATTCTCTCAACTTGTTGTTATTCCGCATGTACTGAATATATACATTTTAATGTACACATAATAATTACAATATAACGGATGCGGTGCAGTATTTTCTTATTTTACTTATTTCTTGTACCGCTAAATTGTGTGCGCTTTGAATAGGATCATTGATTTCGTGGTTTTAAACCCGTACTGTTAGAATTTCTGATATGTCAAACATAACTGTCATTGCAATTGTCATTTTATTAGTCTACTGTCTGACAGTTACGAAAATGGATCGTTTAAGAATCGAAAAACGCATTAAAATTGTGAACACCTATTGCAAAAGTGATGAATCTTGCGTTTTGGACCCCTTAGGTGCCGCTGGAGTTGAGATATTTACGAAAATGTGTGTTTTTGTTTATTTGGTTCATATTCACACGTTTGGTGCTCCGATGAAAAATGGTGATATGGTACAAAAAAAAATTCCGTCATTTTTGACGGATACTCACTAGTTTGGTAAACCACAGTTTGGTGGTCCACCCGCGACTCGCGACACACGTCAAGCGCGGGATATCATAATTGCCCCTAACATTGAGCCGCTTACAAAACCTTCACTCCTCAAAAAACGAGAAAATAGCGCGATATTTTGGACATAAGTACTCACAGCTCTCTGGGTCGTGTGGAAGGTGTTTAAAAATAACGTCAAAGTAGTCGAAAATACAGAAAAAATGGGTTAGGTCAAGTTAAATAATAGTTTTAAAAATAGGCAGTGTTCTTCTCCGCTTTACTACAGGACAGAATAGCACCACACGTTAGGTCATCTAATGGACCAATTACCATGTTTCCGTGACAGAGTATGAGTCGAAGTAAGAACATGGCGGTGTTAACTAGTAGCGTTTCCATGAAGAGAATAAGTGAATTTGACAGATGCGTTGTAGTTTCTTACAAATTAAATGTCACGCAATCCTGACACAACCGCTGTAGTTTCGTGGAGTTTATTTCGGTTTAACGAAACTCTAGGGAGGTGGCAGGTCTCTTAGAATAAAACCACCCTATTGTACAATATATCTTTAAGGTCGCAATGTCTGGCATATGGGCTAGGGTTATTATTTAAAAAAAAATCAATCAAAATTAACGCGTAACGTGTCTCATGTTCAAGATTATTACTAAGCAACCTTTTCCGACAGATCTTGTGCGATGAATTAGAAGGATGGAAACAAAGGTTGAGAGTAGATGGATTATAAAATTTAAAACTTTTAAAAATTAACCTCATTAATTTTCCTTGTTGTTCTCGTCCACACATGAACTACACTTCAGTGGACCAGTTTAGCCAAATAAATTATAATCTGACAAATAACGATTATTCACAAAGCAGATATCTGGGTGAGAGCGATAAGTCCATTGTAAAGCTGGAGCTATAATTTATGCACAAAATGATTTCTCCGCTTTTTTTGTTTTGTTTGGGTTTTTGGCTTTTCCGGTTTCTGTATGGGAATACGAGTACTTTTCGTTTTTCTAAATGTGGGCAGCGACCGGCCATATATGAAATTTAAGTTTCAAAATAAGGAAATACCTCGCCTACCTACAGCGGCACAAGGACAAATCTACAAATTGTTTTTTTTTATTTTCTTCTTAATGTGGTCGCCAATTGGCTGGAGATTTTAGTTTCGAAAAAAAAAAACGCAAAAGAAAAATAAATAAATAAACAATAATGGAATATGTACTACTTCCGGAGTCTACCTACATGGCACAAGAGATTTCAGATATGAGATACAAAAAAGGCTATAACGGCCAACTCACGTATTCGACTTTTATTGTTTTTGTTTGTTCATCTCTCATACATTGAGATGAGAAAAATATGTAGTTTTCTTCTTCTTTTATTTGGAATTTTTTTTTGTACTTTTTATTGCAGAACTTTTGTTTGTTCTCTCATATCGATTTACATAATATGGCAATCGATTTATGCATGCCCGCCAATGATGATTGTAATTTCAGTGGAATTTGAACTTGAAGTAACTTTATTTGGATAGTTACCGATTGTAACAAGCGCACTCCACTCCTTCCATACCATATACGTTATATTTTGTTGTTGCTTAGTGCACTGATCACTGAATCCACTTCCGTTTTTAACAATTTATTGCTCATACATCACTCAATGCTGTCATCTCTTATATAGACATTGTGTTTTTTTGAAATTTAATTGTGCTACGTATACGTAGGTACATATATGGTGGACTACAGTATGTCAACAACGTACAACTTGATTGCCTTTGTTTTTTAATTGACAGCTTCTAATGGAATCATATGTGGAACAAAGTCAAGCGCACAAACGAGAAGCATGAGTATTCCATTTGCTATTTCCATTGATAACAAAGAGAAGAGATTAGTCAGCGCACTTCAGCAGCAGCTAAGGGGAACTCGTTACTATGATTTAAGTTCGACCTTATCGTTGTCCAGTGGCACTATGCAAGGTGTCGTATATAACACAACATGACGCCGCATTGCCATGTTATTAATTACTCAATGCTGCGTGAATCGGAGACGAAAGCAAATTCTCTAATAACCAAAAGTATACTGAATCCCAATAAAAGTCAACCAACTTAAAGCCTCCAGGTCTACGCCATCTTTCCAGCGTAGGCTTGGCCGGCCTCGATATCGTGTTCCATAAATCCTACCGCAAAGTACTTTCCGAGCAGGATCCTGTTCGCTCATGCGAGCTAGGTGTCCTGCCCACCGGAGCCTGCCGAGCTTAATTCTCTTCACGATGTCAACATCACGGTAACGCTCGTAGTTCTCATCATTATATCTTCGGAATCGTCCTTCCTCACATACGTGGCCAACAATTCTCCGTAAGACTTTTGTCTGGAACGCGGCAAAGAGGTCAGAATGATTTTTACTAAGCACCCAAGTCTCGGATCTATATGTAGGTACTGGTATGACCATTGTCTTATATACCAGTAGCGTGGATGTTATGGTTAAGTTCCTGGATTTAGTGAGTCTTGACAGACTAAAGTAGGCTTTGTTGGCTTTGAGCAACCGTGCTTGTATTTCTGGTTCCATGCTGTTATCGGTTGCTACACTTGACCTGAGATAGTTAAAGGATTGCACTACTTCTTCAAATTTGCGCTCCACTGAATTGAGGGACCAATGTTGGATCTCCTACTAGCAGACGTGGCCACCATGTACTTTGTTTTGCTCTCATTTACTATTTATGTGCAGCCCCAGATTTAATGGTGCGTTTGTATTAAAGTTCGAAATTGTTATGTCCTTATTGAAAAAAACCAAAACTCTCTTTCAATGTGAAGACACACAGACAAACGATGATTCCAATGCGATTTATGTTTTTGGGTCAAACTTAACAGCCCACTATAGAATGCATAAATCTCTATGTGCAACTCGCACTGTCGTCACTCAGTTATCACCCACACGCATAGTTTAGTAATTGTTGCGATGTTTATAATGGCAGTGTTACTTTGAGTGGTGTATGGGCGGGGCAGTGGCGGTAGACAACCGATCCGATCCACAAAATGAACAACGTAGGTACTTTGCGTTGGCCAGAATACCAAAAAATGCAAATTCAAATGCAGAGCTCTGAAGCTTTATCGGTTCGGTCGCGTTCATTAGTAGCACAGGAGCACAGCCCACTCCAGCCCACACTCATCGCTCAAATCACGATTTTGATTTGAGGCAACGCAAAACCGCCATTAACTCTGCACAGCACATAAATCGTCAGCCTGTTCAGCCAAATATGGAATTTACTGCGCAAGCATAATGATTACAAGCTGCTGTGGTTTATCTTAAAATTCGTCAATATTTATGTACAATTTTTAAGAAATTAGGTCGAATAGAAATGATATTCAAATATTTAAAATTTCTTTTTGTTTATTTTTGTTTAGCAACGTGAAATAAATGGAAAATGGAACTTTATTTCTCCTCTTGACAGACATAATGAATGTCATGTAATGTTATACCTTATACATGTACGTACTCGTATTACTTCTTCATGCCGCCTACATTCGAGAATCGAGAGCAGCTACTCTGAGGAGGGAGCCAAACGAACATGCAATGCATGATTGTAGCCAGTAAGAAGCAAATTTGTATTAGCGGCACTTAATCGTAATTGCAGGGAACACAGTCTGTGATGAGCACAAGATGATACGAACGAGGACGGAGGTTGGCGGCGCCGGATCTAGCCCTTCAGTGTCTGCAAGAATTGATTCGGGGCCCACAAAATTGGAAATCAATTGGCTAAAATTTATAGTTTTTGCTTCGGCTGATTCCATGGACAATAACGCCAATGCATATATTGTGCCATAGAGAAGAGCGAAACTAAATTTGTAATTAGCAGGTGGTGCTTCTGTCGGGTGTATCGAGTAAAACTTAACGTGATAGCGAATGTAGCAGAAGCTGCCCCAATACTAAAGGTTATGAGGTTCGCTATGCCGGTGCACTTAGCACGGGAGAAGTTCGGAGTAGTATAGTGGCGAAAGCATACGCAACGACTCCACTGTCCAAAGGGGAGCAAAATGGGAGTGTTCTACTTGCTGGAATGTCTACTGTAGCGTTAAACTAGAAGTAGGCGATTTGGACGGAAAGTTTGGACTGGCGAAGACCTCATTATTCATTAACCAAGAAGTAGGAGTAGGATCAAGAGATCAGAAGTTCAGTGTGAACTTGTTGGAAACTAAGTTCCGAATGCGGGAGTCATATTTGCGGTATATTACTGTAGTCAGTGATGCTCCATCAATTAAAAGGATTTTTCCGTGCAATATGTGGGGTTTTTTTTTAAAAGCCGATTAGGAATTACATCAGTTGTTCTTTTGAAAAAGAATCGTGGTTATTGCTTGGTTTTTTTTAACTTTATTTGATTTTAATTCCCAAAACTAACTGACCTGACCGCACTGTGTGTTTTTTTTTTGAGGGTCCTTTGGTGGTACTTTAGAAGTCTTTTAAGGATCTTTTGGGGATATTATTGGGGTCTTTTAGGCGTCTTTTGGGAAGATTTTTTAGTCTTTCGGAGGTCTATTGTGAGTCTATTATTTTGAGAGGTTTTTTCTTTTGGGTCTTTTAGTGGTCTTTTGGGAGTCTTTACAGAGCCCTTTGGGGGATCTTTTGGAAGTCTTTTGAGGGTCTTTTGCTGGGTCTTTTGGGATTATTTTCTGTTGGGGCTCGTTTGGAAGGTTTTTGAGGGTCTAGGTCTTTTGGTAGTTATTTGATGGTCTTTGGTGGGGGTCTTGGGGGTAGGTAGGTAGATTGGTGGACCCCGCTGTATTTGCGAGGTCCTCAATTAGCGCTTGTGTGCGGCATTTTGATGCCACAAATCTCGAGGTACCAAGCATGGATATTTCAGTGGCTCAGATACGTAATCAGCTCGATGATTCTGTAATTTGAGAGCTCTTTCAAGTCGTGAAAAAATGGTTTACCTTAAATGCGGTGTTTTGGTCCTGCTAGGGTCGGACAACTGCAGAAGAAGTTGTGCCCGTGCTAATAGCCATAACTTTGGCAATATCCTTCCGGATTCTAGATAACAACTAGCTGGATTTCCTTTTGTTGTAGGATGGCCACATCAATCTTGATATGGCGCAGTTCGACAGACTGCTCCACCTGAGCTGTGTCTTAGTATTAAAAAAAAAAGAAGAGACAATATGCACCTTGACTAAGCCCATTGAACAGTTAACCCTCTCTATAGAGCCGGTGTTCATAGCTATGCGCATCTAATTCTTCCGCACTCTTATTACCCTCTATATTACTGGTGATGCCCAGAAATTGGCTAATAGAGGCCAATTCTTCTTGGCACTTTTTTAAAAATTTCGAGTTTATGGTGGTCGCATAAATCATAGCAGATTGGCTATCAACGCATATGCCCACCATTCCGATTTGTGCGTTACTCAGCCTTAGCCTCCATAATTGCTAGTATGACTTTACCCAGGCCCCTTTCCATGACTTCACCAGCCAGCCTGATACAAGTATCACCAGGTCATCTGCGTACGCAACTACCTTCATCCTATACTCTTCAAGTTTTAGTAACATTTTGTTAATTACCATCAGCCACAGTAAGGGAGAGATGACCCCTCCTTGGAGAGGTCCTCTGTCAACTCGTTTGGTAATGTTACAGCTGCCAATGTTGCATGTATAATCCTGCTACCGAGCATGGATATGATTTGGTCAGGGGCCCGCGTGCATCACACTTCTTTTACTACCATAGATCCGGCCCTGGAGGTATAGGTACTCGTACTTATTTCCCCACCAGCCATTCCATCACACCATCACACCACGAAGCGGAAAGCGTATCAACAACATGCTCGCAACTCGTAAAATACACCTCGCGTAAAGAGTAAAACAAACGAATGATGAAAAAAACATTACACGTTGTAGGTTTTGAATTCTTGGGCTGCTTGCTGCGCTGCTCGTTACTACGCTCACTCGTTCGGTACCTAATTTATAATGTGAGCAATTTGCATAATAAAATTTTAATAAACAATTTGCCATTGAGAAACGTGTTTGGAATTCTTTCATTAAATATTTCATTCTAGATGGACGATCGGGAGTCGTCTTCTTGAAGGCGAAACACGGCAGGCAAGGTTTTGTTGTTCAATTTGTTCTCCTTCTTTTTCGTGCTATGGACACATTGAGCCAATTCCTGGAAAATTTACGCGGTTGACCGGAAATCATCACCAGAGCACACAACATAAACGTTCGTTCGTTGTTCGCACGGATTTTTTACTGTGTACCGCTTGCCAGTAACATTGTTAACTGCAAGAGTTAATATGGGGATCGGGTGCACGCAGGTAACATCAATCCGTATTAAGTATATTAGGGAGCAGCACGAAAAGGAAGTTATGCAAGTAAATATCTAGACGTATGTATCCACATATTTAAAGCTTGAAGGCGTCACTGGGAAGAATTATTGTTATCATCTACCTCTGTCGTTATAAGTTAAAGGAAATGTGCTTCCCATTCGCCTTTTAAAGGTATTTCTACATACATACAAACATTTAGAAATACTGCTCTTTATACGTAAATACACGCGTTAAACGCAAAGAAACGCACCCAGTTGTATTCAAATAAAAGTCATTTGCGGATGCTTACGTTTTTTTTTTGTTTTTTAATTTTTAGCTTTGAAAATCATTAAATCTCATCATTTCGAGAGCGAGGTAAACTGTTGGGGGTGCAATATGTATTGATAACTTTCCATTTCAGTAAAATATCATCATCATATTTGGTTCTACACCAGGGGTCCGGTACTGGCATCCCGTCAGTAAAATATCACTTTTATGAAAACATTACCCATTATTAGGTTTTTGCTTGCTTTGAGAAAACTAACTTAAAACATAACAAATAAACCCTATCCCACACCAAGTACGTCACGAATGCGTGGGGGCGTTTATGCTCCGTTTTAACTCCGCCAAAAATACGGTTTATCAAATTCTTCAAAATACGCTCCTGTCTCGGCAATAACCTCCTATTTTGAGCGCGGATTTGTTTCCTCCAAGCCATGTCTTCATGTGAAGGAACAGAAAGAAAAAACAAGGAGCCTGGTCACGTGAGAACGGTGGGCGCGGCAGTAATTTGCAGCGCAATTCGTGCTTTTTGGCCACGAAAATTCGACGAAGGGAC
Organism: Nephrocerus scutellatus; assembly: GCA_947095585.1. Classification (NCBI taxonomy): domain Eukaryota; kingdom Metazoa; phylum Arthropoda; class Insecta; order Diptera; family Pipunculidae; genus Nephrocerus; species Nephrocerus scutellatus. The sequence goes on along the minus strand of OX352765.1, from coordinate 91,900,207 downwards.
ATAAGTCCCAAAAGAAGAAATTGTGACATATGGGAAAAGGCTCTAATGCTCATGTAATAGGCTGCATAAGCACAGTCGGATTTATTTATTATTCAAGAAAGAAAATGCAAAAGCGTGCAGGCATTCCTGCCATCTTTAAGCAATGGTTAGACATGGTGAGCCAGTTTTTATTGTAGTTACAAGATGCACCTTGTCACAGTAAAATTGAAGAAGTTTTACAGGAGCAAGCATTTCGAGAAAATAGGATCCTCAGACTTGGACCCTATAGTGCATTGTTCACATACACATTTACTGAAGATTCCGTTAAAGAAAGTCGTGTTGTGGCTACACCTCCATTCTTTCTTTTGATATTGAACCGAAGTATTGGAATATTTAAATTCCCAGCGTACAGTTTTTTTTCTAAATATGTAAGTTAAAATACAAAATACGACGTTCGAAATTCAGTAGATTGGGAAAAGTTAGAGCCTTTTAAAAGCTTTGCTAATTGACAAAAAATTGATAGCTGCACAACCCGTATTTTTCCATTATGATAATGTAATGTTAATATTTGCACAGCGATAACATTACGTATATGTACTCACTTAACAGAAGCAATCGGATTAAAGGGAATTAAGAATTCTGCAAAGTGCGTTGTTGCGCTGTGCTTACAATTTACATTAATTTTGGATGCTCTACTATTTTCATAACACTCCCATACACAGCAAAGTACTAAAGAGGTGAATAAATAAATAAAAGTAAACAACTTTCAGACAGCTTCGTGGAATAATTAATAATTTTATTTTCTTGAAAGGTTTTTTTTTAATTATTAAAATTGCTAAGGAAGATTTTGTAATTTCCCACACTCGCTCTTTGCTGGGAATGTAAATTGATCAAATGGAATTTGCTTGTACGTACTTGTGGCTTGTGGCCAAAACCCTCCCTATAGAGAAGGTTTTGCTTGTGGCTCGTGGGTGCTGTAAATTCAACGAAGATGCGATAATTCACAGTTCGTACGGAGTTTATTCATTCGAGCAAGGTCACTCGCTTCGTGTCGTCGTCGTCCACCAATCTGTTCACAGTAATTATTACAAATTCAACACGCCAACATTTTGGCTAATGTAATACTTGACGTCATTTTGTCTGTCGTGCTAAATATTGATGTTTTCGTGTTCGTGTTCATCAATTTTAGTGTGTGTATGTGTGATGATTCTGCCATTTGACTCATTCATGAGTTATTTTGAATGGCCCCTTTCATTTGCTGGGTAGAATTCTGACTTCTCTCTCGTGGTTTCGGTTTTGTGTTCTATTTACAAACCATAACTGAGGTTCGGTGTGATTTTGTATTACATTTGCGATCCTTCTTAACTGTAACTTTGCTAAGGTTTCTGTGACTCAGCATGATGGCGATGATAACAACAAACAAACAAAAATTGCTGAGAGGTTTTTGATCAGCCAACGTTAGAGTGAAACGAAGTTTTCTATCGCGCTCTTAGCCAGTGCAGTAATTAACATACATCACATGAAGAAGAAATAATAAGATAACAAATTAAATTTCTCTCTGATGAGGATGTTTGTTCCTTTGTTGCACTGTGACAGATTTAAGCCTGAAACAGAATGGCTTGCAGTGCGGTGCTGTGCGGTAATCTGACAGATCGCTTAGAAACAACTTAACGTACTTGGCAGACACAAAACCAGTGAGCTGGACTACACTGCACCGCACTGTGACAGGTTAGTCAAATTTCTAAAATACTGCAGCAGCCATATTGATTTAAATAGATATTAAGAAACAGATGATAGAATTAGTTAGGGAATATCCGCTTTTATACCATAAATCAAATAAAAACTACAAAAACAATGAAAAAAACAAGATATGGTATGATATGGTGTACCGCTTGCCAGTAACATTGTTAACTGCAAGAGTTAATATGGGGATAAGGTGCACGCAGGTAACATCAATCCGTATTAAGTATATTAGGGAGCAGCACGAAAAGGAAGTTATGCAAGTAAATATCTAGACGTATGTATCCACATATTTAAAGCTTGAAGGCGTCACTGGGAAGAATTATTGTTATCATCTACCTCTGTCGTTATAAGTTAAAGGAAATGTGCTTCCCATTCGCCTTTTAAAGGTATTTCTACATACATACAAACATTTAGAAATACTGCTCTTTATACGTAAATACACGCGTTAAACGCAAAGAAACGCACCCAGTTGTATTCAAATAAAAGTCATTTGCGGATGCTTACGTTTTTTTTTTGTTTTTTAATTTTTAGCTTTGAAAATCATTAAATCTCATCATTTCGAGAGCGAGGTAAACTGTTGGGGGTGCAATATGTATTGATAACTTTCCATTTCAGTAAAATATCATCATCATATTTGGTTCTACACCAGGGGTCCGGTACTGGCATCCCGTCAGTAAAATATCACTTTTATGAAAACATTACCCATTATTAGGTTTTTGCTTGCTTTGAGAAAACTAACTTAAAACATAACAAATAAACCCTATCCCACACCAAGTACGTCACGAATGCGTGGGGGCGTTTATGCTCCGTTTTAACTCCGCCAAAAATACGGTTTATCAAATTCTTCAAAATACGCTCCTGTCTCGGCAATAACCTCCTATTTTGAGCGCGGATTTGTTTCCTCCAAGCCATGTCTTCATGTGAAGGAACAGAAAGAAAAAACAAGGAGCCTGGTCACGTGAGAACGGTGGGCGCGGCAGTAATTTGCAGCGCAATTCGTGCTTTTTGGCCACGAAAATTCGACGAAGGGACATAAGTCCCAAAAGAAGAAATTGTGACATATGGGAAAAGGCTCTAATGCTCATGTAATAGGCTGCATAAGCACAGTCGGATTTATTTATTATTCAAGAAAGAAAATGCAAAAGCGTGCAGGCATTCCTGCCATCTTTAAGCAATGGTTAGACATGGTGAGCCAGTTTTTATTGTAGTTACAAGATGCACCTTGTCACAGTAAAATTGAAGAAGTTTTACAGGAGCAAGCATTTCGAGAAAATAGGATCCTCAGACTTGGACCCTATAGTGCATTGTTCACATACACATTTACTGAAGATTCCGTTAAAGAAAGTCGTGTTGTGGCTACACCTCCATTCTTTCTTTTGATATTGAACCGAAGTATTGGAATATTTAAATTCCCAGCGTACAGTTTTTTTTCTAAATATGTAAGTTAAAATACAAAATACGACGTTCGAAATTCAGTAGATTGGGAAAAGTTAGAGCCTTTTAAAAGCTTTGCTAATTGACAAAAAATTGATAGCTGCACAACCCGTATTTTTCCATTATGATAATGTAATGTTAATATTTGCACAGCGATAACATTACGTATATGTACTCACTTAACAGAAGCAATCGGATTAAAGGGAATTAAGAATTCTGCAAAGTGCGTTGTTGCGCTGTGCTTACAATTTATATTAATTTTGGATGCTCTACTATTTTCATAACACTCCCATACACAGCAAAGTACTAAAGAGGTGAATAAATAAATAAAAGTAAACAACTTTCAGACAGCTTCGTGGAATAATTAATAATTTTATTTTCTTGAAAGGTTTTTTTTTTAATTATTAAAATTGCTAAGGAAGATTTTGTAATTTCCCACACTCGCTCTTTGCTGGGAATGTAAATTGATCAAATGGAATTTGCTTGTACGTACTTGTGGCTTGTGGCCAAAACCCTCCCTATAGAGAAGGTTTTGCTTGTGGCTCGTGGGTGCTGTAAATTCAACGAAGATGCGATAATTCACAGTTCGTACGGAGTTTATTCATTCGAGCAAGGTCACTCGCTTCGTGTCGTCGTCGTCCACCAATCTGTTCACAGTAATTATTACAAATTCAACACGCCAACATTTTGGCTAATGTAATACTTGACGTCATTTTGTCTGTCGTGCTAAATATTGATGTTTTCGTTTTCGTGTTCATCAATTTTTGTGTGTGTATGATGATGATTCTGCCATTTGACTCATTCATGAGTTATTTTGAATGGCCCCTTTCATTTGCTGGGTAGAATTCTGACTTCTCTCTCGTGGTTTCGGTTTTGTGTTCTATTTACAAACCATAACTGAGGTTCGGTGTGATTTTGTATTACATTTGCGATCCTTCTTAACTGTAACTTTGCTAAGGTTTCTGTGACTCAGCATGATGGCGATGATAACAACAAACAAACAAAAATTGCTGAGAGGTTTTTGATCAGCCAACGTTAGAGTGAAACGAAGTTTTCTATCGCGCTCTTAGCCAGTGCAGTAATTAACATACATCACATGAAGAAGAAATAATAAGATAACAAATTAAATTTCTCTCTGATGAGGATGTTTGTTCCTTTGTTGCACTGTGACAGATTTAAGCCTGAAACAGAATGGCTTGCAGTGCGGTGCTGTGCGGTAATCTGACAGATCGCTTAGAAACAACTTAACGTACTTGGCAGACACAAAACCAGTGAGCTGGACTACACTGCACCGCACTGTGACAGGTTAGTCAAATTTCTAAAATACTGCAGCAGCCATATTGATTTAAATAGATATTAAGAAACAGATGATAGAATTAGTTAGGGAATATCCGCTTTTATACCATAAATCAAATAAAAACTACAAAAACAATGAAAAAAACAAGATATGGTATGATATAGCTGCTGAAATGGATATTCCAAGTAATAATAAGAACACCGCACCGCATACTATTTTGTTTGACATTAAAAAACTGCAACGGCGCTACACTGCACTGCACCGAACTTCGATTCATAAATTTCCTCAAACTTTCTCAGCTGGCGCTTCATTTCTACCGGATTTTGTATTAATTTTGTATTTTTGGCAAGTTTCCGGAAGTAACTTTTATATATTTCCCAACGTTGATCAAGCATATATCATTTCGTTCACCGGGAATATAACACTGAATTTCCGTCACTTGAAAGATGACAGATGATGAGCGGCGAAATAACTGCTAGTTAAAAAACAAACTGAAAGATGCGGCACCCTCTAGAAATACAAACGACCAAAGACCAGGGGTCGAATTGTCGCACCGATTCACGAGTGAATGAAATCCATACGTTAACGAGTTATCGAGTATTTACATTGGGATGATCACTACTTGTCTCTCGTTCACGTAAGCTATCATGCCAAATCAACACTATTCAGTCACGTATGTGGTAAATCGACCCCAGAACCAGAAATATTATTTTTAAGGCATTTGCTGTCAGGATTATTACACTTGCACTTAGTCTTGTTTATCATTATTTATGTTTTCCTGTCAATTCTAAATATTGCGTTTAGTTTATTTTCTAATTGTATAAAATAAAGCCTAATTAGGTAATGAAAGGCCATAAGAATATAAGATTAGAAAAAATCATTTTAAAGTCTTCAGAGCATTCATTATTTTTAGGTCGTGAGACAGGTTTCTATACAGGTTATATTTACGGGATATGTCAAATTGCCATTATTTACCATTTTGACGTTTATAGAATTTGGAAAAATATATATCTGACAATTGGCGATATTCAACAGAACTAAAAATCGCGGTTTTTGTATTCCAACGAACTACAGGATGAGTGAAAACAAAAATTTAAAAGGGGAACTACTGCCTGATCGTTTTTCCTCACTGTTGTCTGTTTGCTTTTTTGTTTGTGCGTTTACGGACACAACAGACATTCTATTTTTGAATTAAGTTTTATTGGAATTATAAACATCCGTCCTCCTCCGCATGCATTATGGTGATGATGTGATGAGACTCGACGAATTGCCATATTACATACTCATCCATCATCATCCGTTTAATCACTGCACTGTGCGGTCGCAACACATGAGCAAGAACAGAACAGGCGACTACTGGGCGCTCGCACTCTCCAACAACATATGGAGGGTGATGCCTGTTATTGAAGTTTAGCCCATTTTGGAAGATACTTGTCGTGGTACAAATATGTGTGAGTGCATCTAAAGGTTTTCGCCAGTGAACTGTATCATCAGAAGAGTGGCAACATTCCTCCATCTTGATGAAGATGATGATGAATTCTTTATCTTCCTCACCTCCTCGTCATCAGTTGGTCTAAATGCATAATTGCTTCGTCCTGAGTCAGTTGAGCAGAGCGAGTGTGTGTGCCCAGTGGGTCGATGGATATGGGAATGTGGACATTGCACGACATGCAACACATTCCTCATCTTTCCTTCTTAGTAGATTGAGAAGACTGAGATCATTCGTTAACAGAAATAAATTAAAAGGCGCAAAACAGCGGGTAAATAAAGACAATCAAGACGACGAAGAAAAAATAACAAGTTGTAGGTAAAAATCAAAGCAAAGGGAGAAAGAAGAAGTGAAGGAATCTAGAGAGAGAGAAAAAAAAACAAAAACAACAACGACTACTTTTATAATCAAGAAATAAATATTTTGCCCTTTTTTGGCTGATGAAGATGAAGTTTCTTCTTTTTTTTCTACTGGCCACTAACAACGAATGGCCTTTTAGATTTTGTCAGTGGTTTCGCTAGAGTTGCTCCTGCGCTCTGCCACACCTTATAAAATGAGTACACCGCACCATCATAGGTAAAATAAGTTTGCTCGTTAAAGATGTTTCTTTTTTCTAATTTGAAAGGCATTTTTTTAAATGAATATGGACGGGGAAATTCCATTCGAAGCGCAACGCAACGCACAAAGTAGAACGGTGAGTGAGCCGATGCGATGAGGCGTCTACTTACTCGACTCGACATTCTGTGCCAAGGAAACTTATCTTTATCACAAAAGGTCGAGGCTTTTTTTACTCTTTTATAGAAACCTCGGAGGATGTTTGCTTTAATTACGGCAACATTTTGCACGGAAATTTAATTGAATTCAATCGAAAATTGAAGAAAATCACTCATGAGAATTGGCAGACGTTGGAATCAAAAATGAAGTGACGTGAAGGTACCAGTGTTGCCGTCCAACCAAAATTCTATAGATCAAATTAAAAACAAAAATGGATCAAAAATTGACCACTCTTGAAATATATTTGAAATCTATTTCGTGTTGCAAAATAACAACAGAATTATCGATTTTCATTAAATTTCAATCTTCAGAAGTATTTGATTACTAATCTAATCTATCTATTTATCTATACACATAAATAAAAAAAAAATAAACATTTTGCTATCTGCTTACTCCTATTGATCATTGGCAACACTTAATGCGCGAGTGCAGTGAGTGTGAGACTCGTCTTTTATTTAGAAGAAGAAAAAAACCAAGGATGTGCAGAAAACTGTTGATGTTCGTTGAGTTAAATGCCATGCCACTGATGTTGTTGAAATGTTGTTTCTCTTTTTATAATTTCTGAGTTTCTATCTCTATTCCTCTATTCTTTGATCTTGAAGAAGTCGTCGGAACTAGTCGATCGTTATTGTCGGAGTCAACAACCGCAAGTGATACGCTGCACTGTACACGGATCTTGTCTCTTGTGTCGCTTACGGCCTAACGCAGTCAACCAACATCAGCCGCCGAAGACGAGAGAACTGTTGAGCGCTGCGGGAAATATTTCTCTTCGCCTTATGGCACTGGCCGTCATACGCATTTCAGGTTTCAAATGTTCGAGTATCGATTTATTGTTCAAAGAAGTAGCCGACATCGCACCAATGTATGTGTATGACAAGTAATGACGTGTTGGTAGTTTCTTAGAAGATGAGCAAACACATGTGTTTGTGTCACGGATTGATCTTCTTGGTCATTTCGAATTCAACATTTATTGTCAGCAAAGAGGACAGATTTTTGATTTTTTAACGCTGCTTTTCCTCTATAATTTTAGTTATATCGTTTTTTTTTTCTTTTAAATCTAGCGCAGAATGGTTTTTTTGGCTGTCAAGCTGTTCGTTACCCCGTAAAAAAACCCAACCTACCTTAGAACGAAAACAGATCTGTATATTGTTGGAGATTTACCTCTTTTTTCACTAACTACAACAAAAACAAATGCAACAAAACAATGTAAACTAAAGATTTTCGCTCGATCTCGAGCGCAGTTTTTTAAAATGAAACAAAAAACGACATTAGAAACTGAAAAACCGAGCAAGTAAGGCTGAGGGGGAGGAGAAGGAGGAGAAGCCTTATCTACATTATGGAAATATTTATCATCGTCATATTTAATGTTACAATCAGGGGAAATTTTTTATACTGAGGTCTAATTTTACTGATGTTGTAATTTTCAAAAGGAAAAGTCTATTCAATAAGGAACACCCGCCTAATAAGCTGATGAAGATGACCTCATTGCTGCCAAATCAGGACTATACGGCGGATGTCCCAATAATTCGATATTTTGACCGCTCAGATATTCAGTTGTTTGTGCCGATGTTTGAGAGAGAGCTCGCATTATCGTGGTGGTGAATGATCCGTCGTCAGCGGTTGGTCTTCCTTATTTTGCCGAAGACTTTTTGTTTGCCAGAAATGGTATGGATTTGGCTTATATTGGAACACCCATACCGTCAACTGTTTGTTTGTTTTCGGGCTCATACACATGGATCCAAGTTTCGTCACCTGTCACAATGTTATAAACATCTTTTGGAGCACCGCGATCATATTTTTTGAGCATTTCTTTCCTCCAATGTGGGATTCAACGCAGACGGCCAAATGTTCATGCAATGTTGAATGTATGCTGGTCCACTAATGCCCACAGATGCCTCAATCTAACGATGTAATATGACGATCTTGCAGTACCAGCATTTATGTTTTCCGGAACAACAACCGATTTTGGACGACCTTCACGAAATTAGTTGTTAAGCGAATTGCGGCCACGATCGAATTTTGTAAACCATCGATAAACGCTAGTCCTTGATGGTGCTTCACCGCCAAAAGTCGAATTAAATTTATCAATGAATTGTTCTTGAGTTAATTTTTGGGCTAAAGCAAATAATCGACCACGAGTAGGTTAACTTTTATTGACTAAGTTACAAAATGGCAAAGGAATATCTACAAGTCTGCTACCTCCTGCCATTAAAAATGTTCTTCGTTCACGTTTTTGAAGCAGACATTTGCGTTGTTGCATTTGTTTAATTTTTTTTGTTCCTCGTCCATGTAATCGAAGGACCCCATTTGGGAAGCCATATATGTTCAGTGCACACACAATTTCTTGTTTCTTGTGCTGAATTAATATTTACATTGTTATGTAAGTCTCGTTGGGGTTGTTGACATTTTATCATAAAGTCAACATTCGACGGTCGGGCGAATTCCATTGGGGTTCTGACATTATTGACAAGAGTACAACGCTCCAACGAACGAACGAACTGAACTAAATGTATTAAGTTTTTACGTACCTATTATGTAAATAATGTGTTACTTGGTTATGGCGTAGTCATGGATCGTAGTCGTGTTGGGAAATGAATGACGCTGATTAGCAGTGAAAATATGAAATTTTTTTCACAACGGCAAAGATTTAAATAAAACCTAAGTACGCATAATTTTCGTATATGACCACCAAACCAAAACCCTCTCTATAGAAAGCCCACAGATCCACGCAAAAATTAGATGTAATCGTCATTTTCAAAAAAGAAAATCTCTTGAGAAAATCACATCTTGAGGTTTAGAAACAGGAAACAGTTACAGGGAGCTAAATCTGGAGAATATGTTGGATGGGGTAGCAGTTAGTAGCCCATTTTTCTGGAGTTTTGCCATGGTGACTAGACACGTGTGCACCCGTGATGAAACAGCAAAAAAAAAACTAAGACGAACCAGTTGTGTTTGTTATCTTATCAAAAATTTGCAAAAAACAATCTACAAAGTATGTACTCTAAAAAGATAACAGCGGGTAAATCGCTAAGAAATGCATTGCATTTTCTTAATGAAAGAAACAACGGGCGATTTTAGCAATAAAAATAACACAACACAATATCAAATCAACAATTAAATGCATATGTACAATAATTCATTCATTCATTAAAAAGTTGCATCAGGAAAAATTAAATAAAAAATTTAAAGCTATACGACAACGCGTGACATTTTGCACGTTTTTGCTTCTCACTCTCTCACATACACAAACCGAGCATCAGAGCTCACAGCAGTTGCTGGGAATTATTAAACAAAAGCAACAAAAATTCAACAACAACAATAATGCAAATACGAAAATTAAAAAAAAAATATTGTTGTGCTGTAAGGTTTCGAGTTCGACAAAGCAAATATTCGTGGGTATGGTTTGGTTTTTCGTTGTTTGCGATAAGCGTCAGACAACCAACCGATTGGGAAAATACAAAAGAGTACATTGTGGTTTGAGTGGCATAGTGCGACCGACGACGAACGACTTTGAATTAAAACAGGAAATCGAAGCGATAAAAATAAATATGAACTAAGTTTTTCTATGATAACCAATGCACTCGCTGCTGCTGCACCGGTTACCGCACCGGTGTCACTTTTTAAGAGAAAATAATGATCGAAGCTCGACGCTCTATTTACGAGTTGCTGCTTGCTAATAAGAGACCTGAGAGGTATGTATGTTTGCTGTACAAGATACCGAGTATGTAGGAGTAAATCAATATTCGAAAACAAATTTACCAAATAAATTCCTGCTGTTGTTTTCTTTCAAGTTTTAAATCTGATAATTCGGATAATTATAATTGTTATTGATGGCATTTAATTGATGGTGTGATGGGGAATCATGACTATAAATACGGGAGAGTTAGGGAATGATGTTTGACTTTATTTTGAATATTTTATTTCTTATACGAGCTTTACCACCAACACGGAGCGCTGGCGAACGTATTTTTGAAAGTAAAACATTTTTGACTCGAGTGTCTAGGGTCGACCGACACGGCTTTATAGTTGAGCCTTAAGCGACTGACAGACTATCGAAATTGACTGTAAGTTAATAAGTTTGATAGACATTCCTCAAAAATGATAGTGTGAACGCCTGACTGACACTTGCGACTGAAGGCTATCAAAATCTTTTGCGGTTGACTGTAAGTCAGCGGCCATGTTTGTTAATGATCGATAATAGGTCTGTTCCCGTATTTTTCGTAGTAAAAATGAGCAAAGGAGAAAATAGAAAATAATAGAAAGTTTTGTCACCGGAAATAAACATGTGTGCAAAGTTTCAATAAAATCGGACTCAGGGAAGTTGGTTAAAAATTGATCGCAAGATTCCACAATCAAAAGAACGAACGAACCAGTTTTTCAGTGTGAGATCATCCGAATCCTAGTTTCGGGATTAATCTCGAGTTAACCTCATGTTTTTCAGGGTTAACTAAGAGTTAACCCGCTAAATTTGATAGGATAATTTCTTCTCAATTTATATGAAACTTTTTTTTTATTTAATTATTTGTGAAAGAAAATAAATAAATTTTCGCTAAATTGAGATTATAATCTCAGCTGTTATTGAGATATTATTGTTTTATATTTAGCGCACGCGTAAAGTGGTTCGCACCCTTACAATGCTCGGCTATATGCTTGACACAGCGTGGGCGTTAATAAAAAGAAGGAGAAAAAAAGGAGATGTCTGTGAGCTTGTGCTTTGAATGCCTGTGGATCATAGCGATGTGGAAAGACAGAGCTTGGCAGAGCATTTCACATACGTCTTGTACGGTTGAAGAACGAATATCTGAACTTTTAACTGTACGTTCAAAGATGGGCTTGAGGGTAAACTGATTAGCATTTAGAGCGCCACGAATATTGCTTTTTAATTCAAGAAGTTGTGGCATGCAGCTGGCTATTTCCCTTGAGCACCGCTGGTAGAAGAAGCGATAAAAAAGTGCAAGCAGGAAAAGTTCCTGCTGTGAATCTATTGATTTGGGTATTTTTACGTTACTGAGTGAAATATTTCTTGCACTGGGTTAGAAAACCAAAACATTTAGCAGCTTTTTTGGTGACGGTAAATATGTTATAATTCCAACGAAGCTTGTCGTTAGCATACATACCGAGAGTTGCAAATTTTGTTATGAAATAAAAAGTATTTTTATTACCTTTCATACGATACTAATTAACCCCCTAACATCCATCAAGCCACTTAAAAAATTCATTTTTCCATTTTTCGCTCTGCGCCAGTTTTAAAAGGAAAAAGAGCAGGCTATGTTGTGTCGGAGACACGGCCGTAGGTTTTGAGCGTGACATCGTCTGCCTGGACAAAAGATAGGAAACCATGATCTTTTTGTCCCATAGTTCCGAAAATTCCATACCATAATGACCATATTTCTATAGGAAAAAGTCTTACAGTCGCATCTTAGTCCTACATACCGAATTTCATAGGAATCGCTTAAGAAATTCCTCGGTTCACAAAATTCCTGAACCCCTATTGGCCAGATCCCAGAATTTCCATAGGAACAAGTCTTTTAAGTCGCATCATACAACAATGTCTCACTTAACAGTGGGACATTTAACAGTGGGACATTTAACAGTGGGACATTTAACAGTGGGACATTTAACAGTGGGACATTAACAGTGTGTCACTTAACATTTTACTTTTCGAACATGCACCCACTTGTAGTGAGATGTTGTCACGACAAAAGTCAAAACTTTGGAAGCCCAAAATTGCGGTTTTCGAGGTCGGTTTTCAGGAGAGAGTTATCTGAAAGCCCTAAACGATTAAAAGCGATAATGCTCTTTAGCCAAAAAAAAATAATTAAATGCAAAACTAAAAGAAAAACGTTCCACACCTAACGACCTTACCCTTTTCAATCACATCACACCGCATCACGGTTCTTATTCAAACACCGATAAGGAATGAATATTAAAATAAAAATGAATTCGAAAAGAGAACTTCTCACATTCAAGATTTAAGTAACTAAAAATATGTATATAAAATAATAACACATAAACTAAACTATGTACTGATGAACTCACCTTGAAGTGAAACAACACGACAGCCATCTTGTTTCAGACGGCGATGCAACACGTTAATGGTTGTATCGCTGATGCTGTTCCCAATGCCACTTGCATTGTTACTGCACGTCATTCCAACACTACCTCCGCCACCGCCACACAACATGTCGCAAGCCAACGACGACGTTGCACTTTCGCCGGTGTGGATTGTCGTCCCAGTTGCAGCAGCAGCAGCAGCTCCATTGTCATGTCCGCCGAATCCAACATCATTGTATAAAATAAATAAACAAATTTTGTAACCATTTTGGATACGATCCTTAAGGTCGGGTGATTTGATCGTTGATAGTAAATCGATTTTACCCGCTGCCAAGCGACGCAACATTATGCTGGGTATGGAGAAATTCACAGCTGATCGTATATGAGATTCGCTGTACTCATTTGAACTGCGACAATCCAAAATGATTAGATCTTTGGCGTCCATGGAGGCGGAGGAGCGCAATTCGCATTGGAGCCATTCCTTTGTTATGTATTCGTACTCAGTTTCAGGCATTTTCAAAAGGTTTGACCAAAATTCCAGAAGAGAAAAAAAACACAAAAATGTTTCAAAAATTGTTCAAAAGTTCTTCTAATTGCAAAGGCAGAACAACATCAGCAAAATGGGAATGTTGTTATCTGTTGCCCATTAAAAAAAAAACAACAAAAATAATGAAATCTCAGCTGTGTATTTATTTTGTGATGGTTATGTGTTGAATTTATTCGATAATTCAGGTTTATGTCACTACAGCAGTACTTTTTTGTAGTTGGTGTTTTAATTTTCGAGTAAATTAACAATTACTCCTCCGTTTTCTTCTCGCTTTACTTTATAATTTCACACAGAAATGAATGAAGTCAGCCATTTGTGATTTCATTTTTTAATCTCAATTATTCAATTTCCGCAACTCACACTTCCACTATGAATACGGAATAAAATTAACAAAATATTTCTTAAAAGTGTTATAATTGCGTACACGACGTTCTAATAATTTAAAGGTCCAAAGTTTTCTAATACAAAGTTCACTATACTCCATCCAATAACCTTTTCACGTTTCCGAATGTGATGTTTTTTTCATCAACTTAATGGCGGATGCAATTGTCAACATATGAGACACGAGAAACCCGATTAGAAGAAAAAAAACTAATTTGCGATTTACTCGTACTGTTAATTGAAAATTTGTAGGTATATTTTGCGATTTTATTTCAAAAAATTTTCACATTCTATGATAACAACAAATTCACACATCAAAATAATGAAAAAAAAATATTTTAATTGAGAAGCTGTGAATGAACAAACCACAAAGCGGCGACGATTACAACGACCGAAAAAAGCAACCAACGAATGACGACGACATCCAAGAACTAAATGAGAATCTATTCGTTGGAATGGAAAGACTATTCTTTCCAAACTGATGAAACATCCAACAAAGCAGCACACGCATGCACAGACGTATACCTTAAAGATTTTTGTATAGAGATGTAGTCATGTTGGAAGGGAAGAATGTGGTTATGAATAAAAAAGCCACACACATTTGCAGAAATTCTATTGAATGAAATCGTGCAAAAAAAGAGAGGAAATATGTCTTCCTATTCACTCACAATTCACTGTTTTCAATTACTCACTATACTACACAACAGTTCACAAGACTCAACTCGTTACAAATACGAACGATACTCGTTTGCTCGCGTGCGCTTAACGATTAAGTTAACAAAGCAACAACTATTTAGTGTTAAGACTGTGTGTGTTTGTGCAAAGTTCATTGAATTTAGTCTTTAGTGTTTCAACATACGCCACAATGCAAAAGCGATGAAACCTCCGCGTGCGTGGGATTGAAAATTAGATTGGTACACTCACTATTACTTTTGAATTGACGAGAAAAAATTTATTGGAATATTTTATAATAGCCGCTTGTCAAGGCATATGCACTCAAATTTCAAATCACAAGCAAGTCGCGTTAGTTGAAACAAATTTGAGTTGAGTTAAAAGTTCGTCTGAATCAAAATCAAATCAAAAATCATTGCTGGTAGACTTAGGACTCTTCCTGAGTGAGTGTTATGTGTAGTACTCTAAATTACAAAAGAAAAACATATTTGAACTATACTGGTAATGAGTAATGACACTGACGCATAACCGTTTGTTTCCACTGAAAACATATGTTTCGGTAAACTGAAATAATAAAAGTAAACAGAAGTGTATTAAATTTCTGCGTATTTCTACATGAGACCATTTCATTCTATTTCTTTATTTAAAACAAGTGTTAACAACGATTTACAATTTTAAAAGATTTTTTTTTACTTAGACCACCCCCAGCCCCCCCACAAACAAAAATATCATAAAATACCACTTACTTTGGGTGGTGATTTTAATGTAAATTTTGCATCTAATGATTCGATACCATTAATTAACTTTCTGCGTGAAAAAATTAAATATGCATATAAATTATGATCCTAAGATAGCAAAAACAAAATCTGGAACTGGAAAATGTTTAGTCGAAAACGTATGTTTCATAATTTAGTTTAGTTAATCAACTATACGAATGCACCCATTATCAAATAAAACTTTAAAAGGAATACATTTGAAAAAACTAATATTTTGTCTAAATTTTTCTCATTTTAATCCTTTAAGTAATATTCTTAAATCCAGTAAAAACTTAAGTATTTTAAAATAGTTTTCTCTTTTTATCTCTCTTTTTTTTGTCTCCCTCTATCTCCTTCTTCTGTCTCTCTCTCTCTTTCTGCCATCGTACCCCTCCTATATACCAACAAATCGCTAAGATTTGAAGTTTATATTGCCGAAGAAGTTTTACTTTTGACTTATTCCCAAGGTAGAACTGCCTGAATGACTTGCCACGGCAATAAGGTGGTCTAAGGCCATTACTAAACTTAAAAAATCGAAGGAATCACATTTCTCATGTTTGCAGTTTATTTTCACAGAATTCTCTCTAATTCCATTGGAAAAAGCAATACGGAAAATGATCATGAAACCAAAACGACCAAATGCTTTAATCAATGGATCATGGTCAGGAAAACTACAAAAAAACCTTGATCAAGAAAATATTACAAAAAGTTACGCAAGTGAGCCTTAATGATTCTTGGAATCTCTATCCCCCGACCCCGGGGGGCAATAAAAACTTTCTGCAATTAAAACTTCAACTATTTTTTTTATAACTTACAGGCTTTTATTTATCACTTATTGGCTGTGTTTTTTTGTAGCGTCGGAGTATTCGGAGAGATAATTTAACTGTCAGAATTCAGATTTGTGTTTTTTTTTCATTCTCCGAGAAATCTTTTTTCTCTGAAAAAAAATTACGTTCCGATAATTCTCGGATATGATCTTTTTACCCTGAAAAACTAGACAGAACATTTCTTGACAGCTGTAGTTGTTTGTTTCTTTAAAGATGAGACATGTCGACTACTATGGAGCATTCAGTTGGGAAGTAACTTTTCTTTGTTTCTAAAACAAACACAGCAGATAATTTTTTTTAACTAACACATTAGATCAGAGAAAAAATTATCGGATATCTCGGAACTCGGATTTCCCCAACATAAAAAAAACACGGCCATTAACATAGAAAATTAGAAATAACGATTATAAACGAAGTCACCCTGTTCTGAAAGTCTGTCAGTTTTGTGCACCGCAGCTCCCGAGTTACTCGAGTTATTTTTGTTGGTAAATCGTAAACGAGAACAGCAAAATAGCTGCTAATTGTATACCTAGTAAATAGTACAGTAAAATATGAAAGAATGAAAAATAATTTTCGCTCAAACTGCTAGTGGTTTTGCGCATGGGCTTGCGTGCGAGAATGTGTTGTATGCTTACACAGGTGAGTTGAAAACGATTGGCTCTCTCTTTAATATATATTTTTTGTCTGAGTTTTTATTTAAAAATAAAACTCAAACTGTCGTTCGTTCGTTGCTCGTTAGTCTGTTGGAAAGCTGGTCCCAGCTACAAGTGAGCATCGAACATACAAGTGTGTGCATAAATAACTTAGTAATAGCCAATGGCGCGAAAATGCGCTTGCGACAAAACCAAAACCATCTCTCTAAAGAGTGTTTTGGTTTTGGCTTGCGAAGGACATTTACACACTCATAGCATTATTGCAGGGTGCATGCGAACGCACAATTAAATTGGATAAATTGTGTAATAAGCCAAAAAAAACTTTATAAATACAAACTGGACTGCACTGTTTTGTAAAAAGTTTTGATATTCTGGTATAGTGCTGTTTTTTAATTGGAAGAAATGTTCTGTAAATATTTTGTACATATTGTAGCTACTGGGTTGTGGCAAAAAAGCACTTTTCAAGCACTTTTCAATTAAACGCGCAAGTATATTCGAGAGCGAGACTCGTTCGACTACACACCTAACTTCAAAAGTGTTCAGGGATTCACCCACCATCGAATATTATATTCACATCATGTATCCCCCCCCAATCACAATAACAAAACACGCGCATGCTTTCGCTTGAGAAATTCGATTTTCATGAATGAAAAACTAGAAAACCATAGCTATGGGTTATAGTCAGGCAGTCACCTACCTACCGTATACCGTAGTTATTTAGTCAGGCCAACCAACGTCTTTTACAGCCAAATCGTTACATGTACATATCTATGCTATAACATTTTTATAATGCTTCCATTAGGCAAATAGTATTCGTACCTCTATGTAAAGTGTGTTTCGAATACAATGTACATAAATGGCAGGTTCCACTTATACACCTACTCAAAGTTGAATTTAGGAAAAGTTACTATCGATATCTGATGCATCTACCTATAAGTAATTTTGCTTATAAGATTCTCTAAATTCATACGTAGTTGCAGTAGCCAATTAGTTGGTTGTTGTTAATTTTACATTGTTTATGTGAATGGAATACGAATTGTTATTTAATCAGAGCATATATGGAACTGAGTGGGCTGCTCACAGATTCACAAAATATGTCACACTGGCCGATGAACACTGGGTGAAGTATCACACAAGTGTGCACAAACTAAATGGAGAAAGAAATGAAGGGTGGGCAATCTACTGGTTTGTTTTTAAATCATATGGCAATAGCTGTCAAAGTTTCAAGCAAACCAGTTCAGGTCCTATGAAGGCAGATTGCAACCCCTGGCTTGCTCATCTGCAGATTCGTTGCCTGTAATTCCTTGATGACCAGGAACCCATCCGAGTTTCACCCTGTTATGTATGGCAAGGGATTGCAGTGCATCGTAGCAGCATTAAACTTATAAAGAGTTCATTAAGTTGAACGATAGCGGTTTCAGTGCTGCCTGGCTACCTGAAAAGACAAAAATTCTCGCGCCCCTAATGCCTTTACTAAGCTCATTCTTGGAGCAGCTCATAATGGCATAGAGTTCCGCCTGGAATACCGTTGCACTCATTCCCATTGGTATTGAGACTTTGGTGTTGGGTCCATTTTCAATCCATCTGTGAACCGGACAAGACCTCTAGCAACCAGTGCTGGAACACCATTAGACCAGTTTACACCTCAAGTAACTTGTCGAAACAGTATTCCCTGACCACAATGTCACCTCTTTCAGGAATTGAGTCACACATGGTCACCTGGTTTGTAAATGTGTTCTAGTTTCAGAATAATAGCGCATCTAGGTTTTCCTAATGAAGAATTCCATGGGTGAAAGCCCTACGATAGTTTCTAATGCTGTTTTAGGGCAGGTACGCACGCATGGCACCCGTGAACCCGAGACAGGTAATTCTTTGAAGCTTCGGAAGTTTTGTTGTCATTGTCCGTTCAAGAATTTTCGGCCAACAAACGATGGCCGCGTACGTGATAATGAGTCTCACCATCTTTGTATACATCCAGTGTATAGTTTTAGGATTTAAACCTCAAAATCTGCCACAGTGGCGTCTACTGGCTCACGTGGCTCTAGTGTTTCGTTTGATGGCGTATTGTTAGCATTAAAAGGTCCAGTCGTTCACTCCGAAACAATGTGAAGCTGCTACTGCCACTTAAGTGAGCTGGCCAAAACCAGCAATGTGGTCCCCCGGTAACTCCGGCATCAACGAATTGCGAAAGAGGGCGCAGAGCGCGTCTTTACTGACCCCGAAACCAGTATTGCCTATCTCAAAACAAGGCCATCGAAGCGAAATGGGAATCATCAACTGGGATGAGACTAACTGAAAAGCTTCCCAAATATAACATAAAACATATAAACAGAGCACCTAAGCTAGACCCCCGTGCATTGATATCCTTGGTCTGGTCTTGTCTTATGGTCACCTATCAAAAATGGCGAAATCCCAAACAGACACTTCCGATTCTGCAACTCCAGAATACATACTTTTCATACGTTATGCCCTCAATCGAAAAAGTGCCAATTACTTCAGGACCCGTACTGTTCTTTGCTCAAATGCCGGACCAATTGACTTGGTACTCATAGTGGCATTAACAAAGCAACTAATATCAATCACTTATTGTGGTAAAACATCTGGGATGCACAATAGATCTTAACGTCGCATAGCAGGCTCCTCAGCCCACCACCAATAATAATCTTTATAAATAAAAATGAAATTTTGTGCGGGTGCTATTTATGGAAACTCACATTTTTAATGTATATTATAGGCAGGTTAAGGATGGTTAGGGGCTATAGTACACTCCCTTTCCCCCTTCCAAGGCGTGTAAAATGTAAAATGTCAATATCAGTCATATTTACGAACCGATTTTAATGTACATTATTAGCAGGTGGGTTTGGTTATAGGCTATAGTATATACCACTTTCCCCATTCGTGGGAGTGTGAAATTTAATACTTTAATATCAGCCACACTACAAACAAACAATGTAAATTATTGGTAGGTGGGTGATGGTTATGGGCCACACCGCCCATCACGGGGGTTCACGTGTTCACGTGTTTGAAAATAAAACCTACTTTGGGAAGCTGGAAGATAAGGGCAACAGCATAGTTAAGAAGTACCTTTTATCTTTCTCCCATTTGGTTGTGCGTAAGAAGGGACCCAACCACCACACAACATGTTCCGCACCCCTTTGACCACCATCCTATTGAAGATCATCTATACCAACGGTGACGGCTTTTGTGAAACTTCTCGTTTCCATTTTTTCGTTGTGATTTGGTGGAGGTCTCTTTGTTTTCTACACAACCAATCCCATAACACTACGACCCTTCTCGGATTGAAGATCACTCCACTTGTGATAATAGCGCCAATGGATGTCAACCTTACCATAAACTTAGTCGTTAATTGGCAGACACACCTCCTTACATCTCGGACCCCTTGTCATTCCCAAGCCAAAAATAAATTCCAATTAACAGTAACAATGTTTCCTTTAAAAATGTGTTTAAGAAAATTATGAGCACATTGGACTATGGGATTTTGTAAATTGGGATTTCGGTATTGAAATTTCGGTATTGGAATTTTAGTATTGGAATTTTGGTATTAGGATTTTCTAAATTGGGTCTTTGCTATTAAGGATTTTGCTATTTTGGATTATGCTAATTGGGTTTTAATATTTGGAAATTTGATATTGGAATAGTGTGCCCAACCGTATTAAGACTTGTTGTTTGCCATTTGTTCATTTGTTCCAGCCCAGAAAAGCCTCGTCGGAAGCGCTCGATGCGTTCTTTCCTAGACCCTTCCTCTTTTATGTGCGTTAGCTTCACTTTCTCTGTGGAAGCGAAATATATATATGGGTCTTTTTTTTTTTGGATACAAGAAAGAGTTCGTAAAGCCACAGTGGCACTCTTCTCATGGAAAAAAGCCATTGGGGTCTTCAAGCCCATATCACTCATTGGCTATATACTACTATACGGAGTGGCTGTATGGTGGACTGCCTTATATAAAGCGATATATCGTGAAAAGCTAAGCAAAGCCCAAAGATCGGCGTGTTTATGTATGGTGGGAGCACTTCGCACAACTCCCTCCGCCGCACTAAACATTCTGTTTAATCTTACACCACTCGACTTCTTCAGGAGGCAAAAAGCTGCTAGCACGGCTATTCGCCTCAGTGCAACCTCCCAGTGGACCGGGAATGAAAACGAACACTCCTCTGTTTTGAATTCGTTCAGGTTTCAATAAGGCAACACAGACCACACCATTCCACAACTTCAATTCATTGAAAACTTTCAGGTCACCATCCCCTCCAGATCATTCTAGTATGAATACATACATTTTTACACAGACGGGTCAAAAAGTAATGATGGCGTTGGTGGAGGTGTTTTCTCAAATCAAAGCTAAATCTTAGTCTCTCTTTCCGTCTTCCTAACACTGTAGTGTCTTTAAGGCAGAGCTTATTGCGATTAATGAAGCTTAACTTATCTTAAGGTTATCAACATCTTCTCGAATAGCCAAGCTGGGTTGAAATCCTTGGAACCACTCTCTAAAAACTCTATTGTAGCTCTAAACTGCCGAGCATCTCCCAATGAGATTGCGGAGAAGTTCTACATTCACCTGTGTTGGGAACCGGGGCATAGAGATATGCCGGGAAATTGTAAGGCTTATGAGCTCGCCAAACATGCAACTACACTGCCCCTTTTTTCCTGAAAATGGTTCCTTCCGGCTGACCGCCGTTAAAAAGAATAATAACAATAATTTTTTTAATTGCAAAAACTCCAACTTGGCTCCACAGTATGTGTCACGATTGCCGCCGCAAATGTTCCAGCGTTCACAAAACATGCACAAAATTGTGTGGTGGCGTTGAGCTACGGGACAGTGAGTGGGGTTAAGTGAGGGTTTCACGTTTTATTCTGCATCTAAACTCGCTGATCGGTGTAGGTAAACGGGAACAGGTTGAAAACGAAAAATCGATTTCTATGCCAGCACCACTTGAAGCGTTATTTCGCCCACGTGATTGTACTGGGAGTAGTGCGCTGATGCCTCTTACTGACTGACTAACTAACTAAATGGACTGAGTGTCTGTTGTCGCTGGTGCCAGCAGTAATGGAAGGTTTAAACGAAAATCGACCCCACCGACTAGAAGTTCAGTTTTTTTTTTTGTTTACCTCTGATTGTCGTTGTTGCTCCGCTTTAAGGAGTATTGTGGGCGCGTTGTGGCGTTGTGTGTTTCCCATGCATTTCGTTCATTCATGAATTCTTGTACTACGCGCGTGAAATTACGACCGCTGGCGGAGACGGGCGGCCTGGTGCTGCACAACCACTTGGATGAATTGGCTATAAGTTAATTCATAATGCAAGAAAATTAGTTATTCAAGCAATGGCAGCACCGCGCGGTTTGGGTTTCGGGTAAATACAACAACAACAACAACAAAATGAACTTTGTCGTTATACCCGTCATGTGGGCGTTGCACACGGCGATAAAACGTGTTCCGATGTAAGAATGGATGGTAAGCGAAAATTTTGCCAACGTTTTTCCACGCATCGCTTCTTATTTCTTGATTTTGAAGGCATAGCGCAGAACGCATTTCGTGGAATTCCACCAAGAAGAAGTAGGAGTAGGTAGGTGTAGTTCGTGGATGGAACGGTAGTTTTTATATTTTCATTTCTTATTCTGACCGGAAATATCATGTGAGGTGTATGTGAGTTGAAAATGCAGATGTCCATTTAGAGCGACATTTTTATGATTGCCAGTATTTAGTGCTTTTGTCCGTCCGTCCGTCCGTCCATCTGTTTGTTCACCGGGTTGTTAATCGTTCAATTGTTTTCTGTTATCTGTTTTCCTTCTGTTTCATTTCATTCTGTTTTCCACACCTGGTTAAGTTTTTTTTAATCCTGGCTACCAATTGATAGAAAGTGGCACCGACCTAACTTCATTAAAAGAAACATAAAAAGCGTGCGTCGGAGGACAGGAGTTTTACCAAATGGCAAAGGGAAAATGTCAAGGCGACAAAGCCCTTGACTTTTTCCTTACGTCTCATCCAGATCAACAAATCATCAATGAATGATCGCCTCTAGGCTCATCAGACGATTGTTTGTGAAACCACGCAATTAGAGAAAATACTCACAAAAAAACAGTATGGCAATACTAGAAAGCCAATTGGGACGGCCTTAGCTACTTCTTTGGGAGTATCAACTATAATCGCTAATATTTCGCGATAGCAACGTGAATGCCGCCGCTGATGCAATCACAAACATCATCTCTATTGGTATGAGAGACGTTATCCATTTCAGGAATAGGTCTGTCAAGCCGAAGGAAGATCGATAGTATTACGAGAGCTGTAAAGATGCTTCTACGGTTACAGAAGTATACTCTCGGTTTTACAAAGTAAATCTACTGAGGAAAACCGAATAAATATCAAACGAGCCAGAAATGATTGCAATGCCCATCTCTGGCGAATCAAATTCGCCTACCACCACAAATTGAGGCATCCTATTTTTCATCCTTAAATTCTATCTCTTCCCGAGAAGTTGGCAAACAGCCTTAGTCCAGCCCATACAAAAAAGGCTAGCCGTCGTCTCCTTCGTCGTACCGACCCAAAGCACTTACATCCACTCTTTCCAAGGTCATGAAATATCTTGAAACCAACGAAATCCTTAGTGACCGGCAGTACGGATTTTTGTGGCAACGTTCTACTTGTGATTTGATGGCTTATCTCACCGAACAGTGGAACCGGTCTTTGGGTCAATTTGGTAAAAGCAAAGCTGTTGCACTCGATATTTCCAAGACATTTGACTGAGCTTGGCATCAAGCTCTTTTGTCAAAAATTCGTGCGCTTCTGATGTCGATGAAAAACTGCTTCATTGCATTAGACGCTATCTTTTGGACCGCTCAATTCAAGTTGTCTTGGACGGTTTCAAGTCTAAAATACATCAGATAAATGCTGGCGTTCCACAGGGCTCTGTTTTATCTCCGACACTCTTTCTCATTTTTATTAATGAACTCTTGTCCATTACTTCTAATTGAATTCATTCTTGCGCTGACGACAGTATAGTACAGTACAGTACATCAGATAAATGCTGGCGTTCCACAGGGCTCTGTTTTGTCTCCGACACTTTTTCTCATTTTTATTAATGAACGACAGTACCTACTCTCAGCTTCTCATATAAATTTGAGGGTCGTTCCTCACCACCACTTCTTATGTGGAACTCAAACAGCTACGTATGTTCGCATCACGTTAAATTCTAACCTGGACAGCAAAATAAAATGGGAAGAAAAGAACTGAGTAGAATTTAACGCTTCCAAAACCCAATGCTGTCGCTTGCCGTATCCAATTCCATTATCCATGAATGGCACTTGCATCGAGCAAACTGCAAAACTCGCAATTATCGGTATGTGCGTTAACGACAAGCTTTATTGGAATGACCCCATATTTGTCGTCGCCAAAAATGCTGTGAAATGTTTAGGTCCACTAAACTACGGTGCAAGAAATTGTTCACTCCCTCTGATCTGGCTACTATCTACAAGGCTTTTATTCGCCCTAAACTTGAATAAAATTGCCATTTCTGGTTTGGTGCGCCTCTAAAACTACCTTGCATCAACTAGATAGAATACAAAACCGTACAAACGTAAATATAGGGAAACCAATAGATTCGCATGAACACCGCAGGAACGTTTTCTGCTTGCCACTCTTTTATCGCTTCTTCCACCAGCGGTGCTCAAGGGAAATAGCCAGTTGCATGTGAGGTTAGGGTAGGTTAGGTTGAAGTGACTGTCGGTCGAAAGGCTAACACACTTATGCCAGAACTGGTCATTTGTGATACCACGTGAATCTAGAGAACATTTTCTCTTCTATACTCGTTGAACCAGTTGGAGCTTCGTAAGAAGCCCAAGATACTACTAATGTCCGTATGTTTTAAATCATTAAGGGGTCGTAGTAAAAGAAAGCTCCTAGACAATGCTTACGTTTTTGGGACTGGGCACGTACAAAGAAGATGGAGAATGGTCTCCTGCAGCTTCTGCAGAAGTCGTCCGAGAAGACGCCAAGCCTTTCTGCATGTCTGCCTATGAGACAGTTTCTCGTGATAGCACCTATAATTTTTTGAGAGATCAAACACTTGGAGAGTTTCGGTCCTAAGTTGCGCCAGATCTGTTTTGTCGCCAGACAAGTTGTTCCGTTTGACCATCTACGGTTAGTTTTTTTTAGAACCACTTTGTGCGTGAGTGTCATAACCAATTAGTATATAGAGGATAAGAGGATAAGAGGATAAGATAAGATTATAATATTAAGGTGATTATAAATAAAAAGAAAATAAAAAAAATACGATTTTATTAAAGCTTATCCTGTAGTTTGATATCCTTCAATAAAAGGTGAATTCGCAGAATCCATTTATAAAATAAGAAAAATGTGAGGGTTAAACGAAAAGGTCCTTTGCTTAACTGTCGAAAATGTGCAGAAACAAAAATACATGGTGGGAGGGGAGGCTTTAAAAGGGGATTGCTCACTTATACTGCTGTGCTATATTCTTAACACATCAAGGCTAAAGATGAGTAACAAGAAGAGATTGGTGTGTACATTAAACAACTCATCGCCCACATGAATCCTTGAATGAATTTCATTTCTGAATGAATCGAAATGGATATTCATAGCACACACATATCGATAACACCCCAATAACATTGACTTGTCATCAATTGTTATCCTTCCATACACGTGTGCTGCTTTCGTTCTATCTATAGAACTCTGCACCAAGCAGATAGTAACCGGAAGCCATGTAGGAAGGTGTATGCCAGAAGACTACAACAAATTTTGCGTAGGAGCTTACATTATTGCACAAGAAGCTGACATGTGGTGCAAAGTTCGTACTGGAGGCGGATGTTACGTGCAGATTATGAATGGACACGGACCGACGTTTAGTGATGGAACAACAACGTGAGAACTTCAGTTCGAATGAACTCAATGCTTGAGGGGAATTTTGTGGGTGAAGTTTATATCACTAGCACATATCACAGAAGGTGGTGTTGTTGTTGATGGTTTAGTGATTGTTGTATAATCATCTTTGGTTCATTAAGAAAATAATATTCAATGCTATGTGTAATAAACGCAAAGGTCTTTCCGAACAGGATTCTCTTCGATCATGCGAGCTAAGTCTTCTGCTCACTCAAGACTACCGAGGCAACGCTTTTACGATGTCATCTTCGTGGTAATGCTCGTTAATCTCATCATCATAGAGTTTTCGGAATCGTCCTTCCGCACATACATAGTTTCTGGAATCGTCCTTTCGCACATACGAAGCCAACAATTCTCTGTTAGACTTTCCTCGCGAACGCGGCTAAGAGGACAGAATGCACCGGATCTATATACAAATACTGGTATGACCATTAAATTATTCACCACCTGTTTAGATGCTTCGGTTCTTGGATTTGAATTTAAGCGACCATCTAGTTCTATACTGTTATCGGCTGCTAAAGCTAACTATTGGGGGTCAGTTGTAGCAATTGACCACCACTTGACTTGACCCCTTTTTGTCTGTATTTTCGACTACTTCGTAGTCCATTAACACGAACTCTTTGTTGAGAGGTTTGAAAACAGAAAAGCTGGATGCGGTAGCAGTTCGTAGCCCAATTTATGGATTTTTGCCATGGTGACTACACACGTGTGCACCCGTGCATTGTCGTGATGGAACAGCACTTTTTTCGTTTCTGTCGTTTTTGCTTCAAATCAATATTGAATCTATCCAAAAGCTCTGATTCATATTCGCTGGTGATCGTTTTGCCATTTTCAAGGTATTCGATGTGAATGACACCGCGTGCACCCCAAAAAACTGTGGCCATGACCTTGTTGGCAGACAGACCCACATTGGCCTTCTTTGGTGCACGTTCACCCGGACAAACCCACTGTCTTGATTGTTCCTTGGTCTCTGGTGCATTGTGATGGATTCATGTTTCGTCGGCGGCGTATAACTCTTTTGTATTGTGGCTGAACATCGCCAAACACTCCTTTGAAGTGAAATTCACTTTTTTACATTTTCGTTAAAATTGTCTGCCTTTAATGACTGTCAAGCACAAACTAAATAACGCAGCTTGCTCAAAGTTTGACAGCAGTCTATTAATAGATGGCAGGTGACGGTGAGCAGTGTTGCATTTAAAGTTACTGCGCGGGAATTTCAAAAAGTCACTGACTTATCAAACTGCCCTTGTATTCCCCAGATTCGGTGCCATCCTCGATCTGTATGAAAGCTTCTAAAGCTCTTCGGTTTCTACCAATTATGTCAATATCGTCTGCGTAAGCCAGTATCTGAATGAACTTATAGATCATCATCATTGTCGGAGACTTGGAGTGAGTTATTGATGTTGAATGGACTTGATAGTTATCAAAATATCTTAACTTCGCTTACAACCTAGGTCAACCTAGATAGTCGTGCCAGTTTATTTTGGATGCCTTCTTTCCTAATGACCTTAATGGCTAATGGCTGTGCTATCATAAGCAGCTTAAGAATCGAAAAAAAGATTGTGTAGTGAGTTTTGGAACTCAAGACATTTTACCATCACTTGCCTAAGGGTGAAAATCTGATCAGTTGTTGATTTACCTGGGATTAGGCTGCTACACTGACATGGGCCAATCTTGAATTTGGCATATTAGGGGTCCTGTCTTAAAGGATAAAGGAACGAATCATTACGCGATACTTAAAAACGTTGATCATCATCATCATTATCCAAATGTGATGAATCTAAAAGCGCGCTCCTCTCCTGACCTTCCGACCCACAAACAAACATTATACCACGATGCTCGTTATGATATCTTCTTTCTTATGTATAGGACACAGGACGCCTCTGCTCCAGTCTTCTGGTATAGTTTCTTCCTCTCATTCTTGCACTATTATCTCGGTATAATGCCGGCCCAGCTCCGCTACGATGCCATATGATCCCGAAGCCTTATTATTTTTGATTCCATTTATAGCTCTTATAAATTCGTCTTCGGGTATCCTATTAAAAAGGCGACTTTGAAAAGGCGACCATCAAATGCGACCTATTTGTTGGGTCTTCGTGCACCTTTTTGATGGTCGCCTTTTTAAAGTCGTCTTTTTATCAGTAAACCAGTCTTCGTGTAGGGCGCCGTGACTCAGTAGTTGGACTACTGAGCGGGACTACTGAGCGGGAGGTTTAAAGTTCGAATCGTTTAACGTAATCGTATAACGATCCGCACCTCTCGCGAATGTCTGACAAAAGTCCGAGAGGAATAACTGTCATGAGATAGCTTCTCAATGCGGCTTTCGAGTACGGTCCTTTCATTTGTGTGCAACTTGTGTTTGGGATGATAGCCATAACCTTGGCCCTGGACCAAAACGCACTCTGTTGCGCACAAATGTCATTATGTTACGAAACCGCACCTCTCGGGAATGTCTGACAAACGTCCGAGAGGAATAACTTTCATAAGAAAGCTCCCGAGTACGGTCCTTCCATTTGTGTACAAATTGTGTGTGGGATGATAGCCGGAAGCTTATATATTAACTTCGTCTATGCTTGGTGGCGGCCTCATAGTAGTCATAAAAATCCTATAGCAATATTCTTTTGGACTTTAACCCGGTTTTGTTTGTTCGCATATTCCAATTACAGCCGGACAGAGAAACTGATGCAATTGACAATTGACGGCGTGACGCTGATGTTCAATAAAAAATTAATTATTCACGGAATTATTTACTCGTAACGCAAGTCGACTTGTTGTTGTTGTTATTACTGTGGTTGTTTAACTCAGACAGAGGCTCAATGTGCTTTTTTTATTTAATTTTACGATCGACCTCTGAGGCACCGCGTTATTTTTCTGAATTCATGAATGAAATTCCAGAGTCCGCCGGTCGATCGACATACAAAACAGAGTCGACATATTATTGGTTGTGCAGAGAGGGCGAAGTACAGAGCAAGGGATTATTAAAGAAAGAAATAAAAGAAAAGTAAGACTGTACCTCAACGTTGTCAGTGCACTTGTGTAGTTCTTTATTTTTTATGAATGAACACAATTCGACTAATTGTGGGGTGGGCGATCGGTCACGCCTGCCTGAGAGGGCGGTGGCTGAGAAAAGTATGGAAACCATCTTCTTGGTTTTTTAATAAAAAAAAAAAAAGTAATGAAGCGGTTAATACTCGTACTCGTAATAAATGAGAGAAAAAATGTATCTCCCATAAAGCGAACAGAAGAAATCGATAAAATCGCGCGCACACATGCGACGTTTGTTGACCGGACGTGCGTGGTTGCCGATTGTCGATCTTAATTTGGCCATAGCCGAGTCCAATTAGGTTTGGATACATCGATAGCAATCTCCATTACAGAGAAATATTCTTGATTGGTTTGGATTCATGATTGGTATACCCGCCGTATGCCGCACTTGTGAAGAGTGAAATTAAGCCCCATAAAATAGAGTACGAGTATACGGCCCTTTCCGGGGCTAACTAAGGTTAATATGGAATTATTTTGACCACATGGGTCAAACAAATGCAATCGAGCAGACGCCTAATTGAACAATTAACTGAGCAACTTGCGGTTCAGTTGGTTGTTGTTGGTTTCACTGATGGAACCGCCGCATTTTGCTTTCATTTCAATTTCATTAGGCACGAGCGCGACGAGTGCGATCCTTCACTTCACGATTTGATGTGGAGCAATAGTGGAAATATTGATGATACGATCATGCAGACAAATGGCAGATGGAAGTGATGCGTGAAAGTATCCGTCTGAAAATGCAATGCTACTCATAATGGTGCGTTGCGATGCTCCCGTCATTAATTAATGGAGCGCTGGCCAATTCCAGTCGATTAATAAAAACTGGAGACGATCATATTCGGTGCCCCATTTGATTGCGAGCGATTGCAATGAATTTGGCGGAAGAAAAATATTATAATTGAACCTTGCACTGAAAGAACGTGCATTGACAACGACTCATAATGGATTTTTTACTAATTTTACGCGTTTTCAAATATTAATTCCGGGTGCTTTTTGTGTATCTTGCTACGATTGATGGCATTACTGGGCACTATCTTATAGGCAAACGGCTTGTTGTGTTTTTCACAGACTTCTGCAGAAGCTGCATTGACGAAGAGGAGGAAGAGACCATTCTTAACATTCTCTGCACATATACAGCTCTTTCTCTGAAGCGTAAGCTCCATTTGGGAGCCATCTTAACAATTTGTCAAGCAGTGACATCAAAAGTCTACTACGCTTCATTCAAAGCTCCATCTGGTTCAACGAGTAGGGCGAGAAATCCTCTCGATTTATGTGGCATCACAATAGACCATCTATTGGTCTAAGGGGGTCGATTTCATGCCGATAGCCACCCCAAACAAACCTTACCCAGTGTATATCGACTGTTTAATTTTAATCTGCTGTATCTTAGACATCACCGCAATACTGAGTAGTGGGTGTTGCAGATCCAGCCGCTGGTGGATCTTCAACTAACTTGATATCCTTCAGAAGCTTGGAGGTCGTATCCTCCTCTTGGTCATTCGCTTCTAGGCGACACGGAAAACCTTAAATTTTTGTTTGTCTTATACCAAACATGAGTTCTTGCTCCGGCCAGCCTCTATGCAATCCTCATTTATCGCGAGCACAAAGGACAAGTTGTTATACTGCGGCTTCTAAACCCTTTTGCTGCTCAATTTATTCGTGTTGAGTAATCTCAGACACTGGAGGACTTTGTAATTTTCCACCTCCTTCTTTGACAGTCAAATGCGTATGCTGGGCTTTCTCAGAATCTCTTTATCAGGAAGGAGCATGATCTTTAAGCCGTTTCAGGCGTAACTTATTATAGTAACGCACCTGACACTAAAGTTCAAGGACTCAGGGTAATCATCAACTTTATATCTACAAACGTAGTCCGCTCATGGCGTCAAAAAGTCTCCTTACCCTATTTCAAGCCATCCAGCGTGGCATCACCAAACTCTTGGCGTCTTGGTCTACGTTATCCTTTCTGCGTATAGGCTTGACCGGTTTAGCTGTCGTATCCCATTAATCCAGAGCACATTAGGGCACTCAAAATAAAGGAGTGAACCAATTTCATTGTTTTAAAGGTTGTCCACTACCAATTCGTACAGGCCAAATATATTCATTATTAGCTTGCCATAGGTCGATGTCCCATCGATCATATTGACTGCTGGCATCTTCTTCGTAGGAGAGTTTAGCCGTACCCTTTTGTACGAAGAAAGCATTGGTATCTTTAACCTTCCTTTAATCACCATAGCATCACCACTGTCGACGACACTTCGGTGCTAGCAAAGAGAGCCTTCATAGACCTGACTACATTCGTCCTGTATCGAGAGAGTGTTTGCAGGATCTTGTTTAAGATCATTAGCCAGAATCATGTGCAAAATAGCCTTACCTTTGGGTACTCGCAATTTAATTTGGTAATCTTCCAGTTACCCAGATAAGCATGATTTTGTCCACTTTTCTACTCTTTTCCAGGTTTTTCGGGAATTTTTGTTGGTCTTGATGGCGTCTTGAGGGATGTTTTGAAGGGGTTTTTTGGGGGTCTTAGGGCCTTTTATGGGAGTCTAAGATAGTTTTTTAAAGGGTATTGAGTGGAAACTTAAGGGGTTCCTGAGAGGGTTTTTTTTTAGAGAGTCTAGATTTTTGATGAGTCTTTTAGGGGTCTTCTGGGGATCTTCTGAGGGTCTTTGGGAGTGTATTTTAAGCTCTTTTAAGGGTATTTTAGGGTCCTTCATATGCTCATCCCATATTCATATTGTTGCAATTTTAGATACATATGTATCTATGTATTTCATTAAACTTATAATTATATATATTATTGAAAATAATTGTTTTTAGGTGGTAGAGCAACTAGAACTGTTATAAAATAAATGAAAATTTCTGGAATTTTGTTAATAGAAATCTGGAATAATTGAAGCTTAAAAAAATCACATTAATTTGAAGAATCACGTTAAGCATTTAATGTTCTCTTAAGGCTCTGTCAAACAGTACAGCGGCCGCGGCGGGCAGAATCATATGCTCTTATTTTTAATTCTTAAATGATCTACCACTTCTTCTTGAAAAAAAAAAATTATTTTATTTATGAATTGTATAAAATGAACAAGGAAATCAAACAATCAACCAAACGAACGATCTTGTTAAGCTGATAATTGCGAGTCTCCGAGATGCACAGAGCGACCAGTCTATTGAGGCAGATGCGGAAGAAGAACTGCGTTCCGCAGCGGTGATGACGTTATTCGGTTCGGCATAATCTCTTCTGTTCTTGTTGGATACTCTCGGTTTCTCACTAGCAGAGTACATCATTCATTGTGGTTCTCGTAATTTATTGTGATGCAATGGCAATGGCCGTAATCAGCGTCTTTGAGAAACGGCATCCGACAATAAATTCTGGGATATTTTCGTGCGTGAATGGTTTGCCGCATTTTGATTAAGTCACAGTCATAATTGATGACTCATAGAATAATCGCCGCATGCACAGTGGGTTGAAATGGATAACATGCAAGCAGGCTTTTATTTTATTTTATTGCCAGTTACAAATTGGCCATTTATAATTTGCTTTTTTAAGTGATTTGGGCACTTGAATAAAAATTTAATTATTTACTATAACAAATGGTAGTGATTTATTTTTTTATACTATAAGCAGTCTATCATCATCATATTTGGCTCTACAAACAGGGTTCGGTCCTGGCCTACAGCAAAAAGTCTCTTCACCGGTACCGATTTCGAGCCGATGTCATCCAGTTTAGCACTCTATAAGCATCTTTATTTCTATTATATTACATAAGCATCCTCTAAACTTACTATAATATCATATAACTGTGCTATAATATAGCCCTCTTATAATCAATTTTTTATCATTTTATAATCATCCTATTAACATCGCGTCCTATGTTTATCCCGTAAAATCCCATAAATATTTTTAGTCATCCTATAATAATAAAATACATATACATACACTAATTATCCTATAAAAATTGTCACTAATAAATCCGCCAGTGCTTGATTGTTTATATTTAGAGCAGCAATATAACCTGCGCAATAGCCTAAGTTTTGTATGCCAGCGTGATGCCGCATAATGAAGCTTCGCTATAAAAAAAAAGTTTTTTTTACTTTTTTTTACATAGTAAAAGGAAGTATAGGAATCATGAAAATGTTCGAAATCGGGATTTTTGCAGATTTTCCCATTGCTGTATCTCCTGAGTCAGGAAAAGCGAAAAAAATCTCTGTCTGTCTGTCTGTATTCACTCTACAGCCTAATTGGCTTATATTTAAGCTTTTTACATAAATTTGGAGGTCCCAGTTGATTTGGCAAACAACAAATCAATATACATGTACTAAAGATTCATGTCCAATCCGTAAAAGAAAGTTGTGTTGTGTCCAACTGTCCATACCTCCATTTTTTAAAATTGCTTTTATATTAACTTGCCTGTGTCTGTCTGTCTGTTGGTTTATATGTCATTCTGTCATGCTTTTTCCAAACATTATTAACTGGCAGTACGCGTTTTTATAGTGGTACTTTTCGAATGCGGGTCTTGGGGGCTGTTTTGAGGGGGTCTTTACGAGGTCTTGGGAGTGATGTTTAGGTGATCTTGAGGGGACTTGTGGGACTTTTGAGAGGGTCTGGAGTATGGTCTTGGGCAGGTTTTCAGAGAGCCATGAGTGGAATCATGAGGGGGTCGTTAGGGAGTCTTAAGACAGTCTTGAGAGTGTCTTGATGTGGTCTTGAGAAGTTCTTGAGAGGGTCTTGAGGTCGTTTTGATAGGTCTTCAAGGGGTTAATGAGAGAGTCTTGGGGCATTACGCTACGTTTTTTCATTTTTGGTTAGCTTAGGTTGGTGTGGCTGTCGGGAGCATACCGACCTACATAGGCCAATGATGGTCCATTATGATGCCACATAAATCGAGAGGATTTCTCGCCCTACTCGTTGAACCAGTTAAAGCTTCGAATAAAGCCTAGAAGACTTCTAATGTCAGTATTTGACAAATGATTTAGGTCATTGTAAAAGAAGGCTCCCAGATGGAGCTTACTTTCCATAACAACAACAAAATATTAAGTTCAGTCTTGTGGGAACTGAGATTATAGTTCATTTGCCCTCAATTGGTGGAAGAAGTGACTATGAATTTGACCTAAAGACAGTGTTTCCTGCAGAGTTGAGAGGTTTTTCAGTGGCTGTTCTTCTGATAGAACTTCACTATCTGCACCAAATTACTTTTATAGTGTCGACATGTAGATTGGGATTTCTCCCACTGTACCTATAGGTAAACAAATAGCCAACAACAAATAACCAACAGGTGATCGAGCGGTAGTTATATAGGCAAGTACAGGTACTCGTACATTGTTAAATTGCACTCAATTTGGCGCGTCGTGTTCGAACATGCAATGAGTAATAGGAAGTGTAACTTTTTGTAGCATGCATGTGCGAGGTGAGTTATTTACAGACAAAGAGTAATAAAATGAAAAATCCAATTCATTTTTTTTTCCTAGAAATGAAATGAAAAGTTTTCCAATTTTTCTTCTGTTCTGTGTTGTGTTATTTGTAGCATTGGACTGGATGTTTATAGAAAGATATGCTGGCGAGTTGTTGTTGCAGAGGCAAAGTTAAAATTTCACAGCTGCACTGAACTACAATTGAACCCTTTACTGCTATGATATGAGGTTATTACATACATATGAGTATGTTTTTATGTACTATTCATGTGATGCATGTAAGAAAGTGTGTGTCTTAAAACGGTTTGTACCGCAGTCGCTGATGCGTGAATCATCACTACAAATTAATCATCGGGGAAGTGAGATCAAACAAGGTTGCGTTCTCTAACCACTTCTTTTCATACTAGTACTTGATTGGGTGATTTGTTGATGACAAATGCAATTCGAGGGTCTCATGCTTTAACAAGTGAAGTCGAAAACAAGATATCGTCCACTTATCTCAATATGAAAGTGAAGTTAGATGTAGAAATTGGACTAAAAATCAAAGGAAGTAAAACCAAAACATTCTTTGGATTAACGCAAACTTTCCCTCCGAACTCAATTCATATTCGAATTTTTGGCTCTAGCCTCCTCTCGACCTGATCCCGTGTCCAATCACTTTTAAAACCCTTCCTTTCTGTTGACGTTTACCCTGATTGAGTTTAGAGGATAACTTGGCATAACCAATTGGTTTTGTTTTGTTACAATTGAGAGATTTTTTTAAGTGGTTATGTTTAATGGTCTTATGGTTTTACGGCTGTGGACGTCTAAGTCTGGTCTGGTTCACATATGGATCGAAGATGGAATCTGGAGTTGGAGTTGAAAGTCACGATACCAATGGGAATGAGGGTAAACGTTTAGTAAAGGTATTAAGGACGCTGGGATATATATATTTTCAGATAGCCAAGCAGCACTCTATATAAGTCAAATGCTGCTACGATGCACTACAATCTACCAGAAATAACAGGGTGTAACTCGGATGGGTCCCTTGTCATCAGGGAATTGCAGGGAACGAATATGTAGACAAACTAGCT
Source organism: Nephrocerus scutellatus (assembly GCA_947095585.1). Taxonomy (NCBI): domain Eukaryota; kingdom Metazoa; phylum Arthropoda; class Insecta; order Diptera; family Pipunculidae; genus Nephrocerus; species Nephrocerus scutellatus. The sequence continues at coordinate 91,865,171 of OX352765.1, read as the reverse complement.
ACCATAGGACAACATATGTGTCAACTACGCTGCCGCCACAGAGGTGATTAATAATTTGGAACTTACTTCGTCTGACCCACCGGAAAAATGTATCAGGGCTGAGACAATCCAAACGATTAGGTAGGTAGAGTGGTGGACTCCGCTGCACTTGCTAGGTCCTCAGTAACCGCTAGTGTGCGCCATTTTGATGCCACGAGGGATCTCGAGGAATCTAGCATGGATATTTAAGTAGCTTAAATCCAGCCTGTAGTCTGAGAAGCTCTTTCAGGTCGTGAAAAAATGGTTTACCTTAATTGCGGTGTCTTGACTCTGCTAGGGCCGGACAACTGCAGAAGAAGTGTATGAGAGTTTCTTTCTCATTTTCATCTTTGCAACTTCTGCTGAAGTTGTTGTGCGGTACAGCCAACTTAGCAGCATGACAGTTTTTGACCCGTCTTTGTAAAAATGAATGTATTCATCTTCATGGATGGGAAGGTAACCTGGAAGTTTTTGTTGAAATGGAGTTGCGGAATGGTGTAGTCTATGTTGTCTGGGATCCTGACTAAATTCAGGGTAGAGGAGTGACCGATTTCATTTCTAGTCCACTGGGAGATAGCATTAAGGCGAATAACCAAACTAGCGGCTACTTGCCTGCTGTAAATGTCGAGTGGTGTAAGGTCGAACAGAATGTTCAATACGGCGCAGGAAGTTGTACGAAGTGCTCGGACTAGCTGATCTTTGGACTTTGCTTAGTTTGTCAAGGTTTACTTTCTTATTTAACGCAGTCCACCATACAGTCACACTGTATAGAAGAGTAGGTCTTACTACCGCTGTACATGGCCAATCGTTTATATGGGGTTAAAGACCCCATCTGCTACCAATGGCTTTTTTTGCCACTGTGGCTTTAAGAACTCTTTCTTGTATGTACGGTTTCCAGCTCAGTTTTTTATCCAACATAAGACCCAAATACTTGGCTCTATCAGAGAACGTTAAGTTTAGACCTTTTATAGAAGGAGGGTTAATAAGTGGAACTTTATATTTCCTGGTGAATAGGACAAGCTAAGTTTTGTGAGGATTTACTCCTAAACCACCGCGATCTGACCAGCAAGTTAGCTTGTTGAGAGCTTTTTGCAGGATTTTCTTCAAGGTATTCGGGTATTTTCCTGAGACGCAAATAGCAACGTCATTCGCATAAGCAGCCCTCACCTCTTAGGCATACCAGCAGCTCATTCAACGCTAAGTTCAATAGAAGGGGGGACCGGACTCCAACTTGTGGAGTTCCTCTGCACACAGATCTTCTGGCAGACGACACGCCCAGCTTTGAATTAATAATCCTACTTGAGAGCAGAAGTTTAATCAATTCGCCACCACCATCAAAGTCGACAGCGAATCCGTAGTCGCAGATGTGTTGACGCCTTCAATATCTAGAAATACCCCCATTGGGTACTCCTTGTGGTGAAGGGAATGTTCAATAGAACGTACCAGTGTGTGCAGAGCTGTTTCTACAGACTAGCCTTTACAATACGCGTGCTGATCTGTACACAGGAGTCTTTTGTCAATGCATGTGCGTTTGTAAATATCGATCAGTCTTTCCACTGTCTTTAACAGCAATGATGAAAGACTGATTGGTCTGAGATCCATTGGACTAACATGCGAGCATTTGTCGGCTTCGGGTATGAGATCCTCTCCATAAAATTGGAATATGGACCAGCTGGAGACTTGATTTTTCGAAAAATCCACTATCAAGTAACACCAAGCGGACTTTGTGGATATTCTTCTGCAAAACCATAAACTCGCAGCGGCCAAATACTTACCGGCTGCCAGCTCTATGACTCGTTGTCCATTGTTAGTACTCATTAGTGTTTAACTATAAGTGCCAATGTACTTTTTGAATATTGGCTCCCGACTAATTTTTGCTTTCAAATTTCCCCGAATTATTTGTACATCATGCAGTTCCGTTATATTTTTTAATTCAAAGAATTCATTCGACTCTGTGTATGTTTTTGAGGCTTTGTTATGTTCTTTAAAAGTCTCGCAAATGGAAAAAGGAAATACAGGAAGTGGATGAAAGCAATCGATGCCGACTCTGACTCTGATGGCGCCCTTTCCCAAATTAAAGTTGAATTAAACCGTACACAGAGTATGGCGGTAATTCGGAAACTTCAATGGAGTGAGATTCTATCGCACTTCCGCCGATTCTCGCGCACTGATAAAAATAAGACGCTGGCGCATTGGCTGGAGCGCACACAATGAAAAAAAAACTCCTCTTCCTCTTTTTTGGTTTGTTTCCTTATCGAATGGGGGAATACAAATTCCAAGTGATAATTAATTCATTAGCCAAATCGCACGCACTCCTTACGACTGTCTGTGGAACAATTTAACCAAAATTTTATTAACTGCTGGACAGTAACAAGGTAAGCACAAACAATCTCCGAGCAAGGTTGGGTTCGTCCGTCGGGTAGCAATAGGAAACTATGACTACTCCCTGCTGTGACAATGTAATTATTCATCGCCCCCTAAAACCTGACATAGCTCCTTTACCTCGTTTACACGCTTACACAAATTATGCTAATTGCAGTGCATATAAACGGCGAACTGAACCTGCACGTCGGACCGGGAACGCACACCCATCAGGCTTATACTTGCATGGCCATTAGCATATACCATCCTCGTAATTGTGTTGATGTGAATGACAAAAGGATGGCATTGAGTGCCTACTTGTTGGAATTTGTCATTGTCATATAATACCATGCATGGCATCAGCCTCTCAGCTACTGTTCGTGCCTCTTCCTTGGGCTGCATAAATTTGTTTTAAGCATAAAACCCATAATTTGTGAAGTAATTTTTTATAATTGTAATTATCATAAAAATGTGTGTGTGCAGTGCATTCGATTGCTGACGAATATTATAAAGTGGTCGACACATGGGGTGCGACGGACAGGAAACACGCGCACTCCACATCATTCCCCGCATTGGTATGCGATCGCATGTTTTTGAAGTTGCCTTCAATGACAAATTTACGATTTAGATATTAAGGAATTTCGATGGACGGACGGGATGACGAAAGGATGGGCGGTCTTTGTGAAGAGTTTAAATTTAAGGTTGCTGGCTGTTGGTTTTTTTAAGTTGGCGCTGCATGGGACAAGATGGAATTTCAATTAAGTTACACTCAAGTGTCTTAATCCAAATCAGATGCAGAAGCAAAAGGGTTAAATTAAATTCAGTATTGGCTATTGCTATAATCGTAATCTTCTGAAGAAACAGAAGGTGTATTCTAATGCCACTTTATCTCTTCTGAGCAGACTATAACTGCTGAAACAATCCTGTAGCTGTAGCAGTAGCAACATGCTATGGGCTATGGCAGTAATTTTTGTCTAACTTCCACCCAGGAATTACCTGTAGCTTTTTGTGCTGTGGCGAAAATTAAACAAAAAGTCGTGTATTCCGATTTCGACGCTCCCAATGTATATATGAAATTTCTCTAAGAAATGCCTTCGTACCAAATTGAATTAACAGACAAACACTCCAGACTGCGCTATGCATAAAATAACTAGTATGTACACTTAAAAGAAGGCACTGAAAATGTCTGTTTAGCTATTTTTCTAGACGTGTTAGGACTATGATAAGGTTTGGCATCAAAGACTTGAACATAAACGACAAAGAAAATTAACTGAGTAGTACTACTCGCATCTGTGATGCTCTACTCCGGTAGACCAGCTGGGAGCGGACGGAGGTCTGGAGTTGGACTGATGTTAACTCCGGCAGCACAAAACAGCCTTATAGCCTGGAAACCTCACAGTGACCGGATACTCACGGCTAGATTCCAGAGTAGAGTAAGAAAAGTTACTATCATACAGTGTTATGCTCCAATCGAAGACGCGACTGAGGACGAAAAGGACAATTTTTATAGTCATTTGGGCTCCGTGTATAGCCAAACGCCTAATAGCGACATCGTAACGGTGATGGGGGACTTCAACGCCAAGGTAGGAAATGACAATACTATGCGGGAGTTCGCGGTCTTGGTGAACGGAACGATAACGGAGAGCGTTCTGTGGACTTCTGTAATACCAATCGCCTCGTCATTGGAGGTTTAAGCATAAAACCTGCCACAAAATCAGTTGGATCTCAACTGACAGGCAGCGAACATCGAACCAGGTTGATCACATTACGATCAGCCGCCGCTTCAGAAATTCCCTTTTAGACGTGGACCGGTTAAGAGCGAGATCACCATCTTATGTTAGCTTTTATACGCCTTCGCACTTCGCATCCGTCAACAGCAACCGCTCAAACTTGCTCAACATTACCAGATTCAATGCTGATATGTTTCTGGAACCCGAAGTGCGTCAACAATACAGGGACCATCTTGCCTTAGAAGCAGAAATAATCAACAGCATATCGCAGGAGAACGTGGATGACCACTGGAATGCTGTGGAAAAGGTTTTTGTAGCTGGGGCGCGCACCTACGTCGGTAAAAGGCAGAATAAACACCGCACATAGTTATCGGCAGACACCGATGATCGATGAGCGTAAAGCAATCAAGGCTCGAACTGCAGCGCCCTCAGCAGTAAAGAGTACCGAGCTAGAAGCCCACCCGCACATACGGAGAGCGTGGGAAAATGATCAATTTCCCCAAGAGTGGAAAAGAGGGATGATTGTCAAGCTTTCAAAAAAGGGAAATATGATGGACTGTGGAAACTGGAGAGGTATATGCGTTTTGTCGGACGTATCCACAAGACAACCAAGACAATAGCTAGAATCATATTAGAACGCGTAAATCAAGACTCAAGTCTCGACGTCTAACAGTAAGGCTTTCACTCTGGATCCTGTTGCATCGATCATATAAACACCTTGCGGTTCATATTAGAACAATGCGTCGAGTACAGATCTCCGCTACATCTACTTTTCATCGACTTCGAGAAGGCTTTTGACAGCTGAAATGGAGATGCTAATCGGGATGGCCCTCTGCAGAAGGGGTATTTCAAAAATCCTATAGCTATTATCAAAGCTACATATGAAGGAAGTAAATGTCACGTCCTACACAAGGCTAAGGTGTCCGAAGAATTTGAAGTCCAAAGTGGAGTACGTCAGGGGTGCATACTATCTACGCTGTTATTCCTGGTGGTCATCAGCGATGTACTCCGTGCAGCACTGACGGTAGGGAACATTGGAATTCGATGTACTATGAAACCTTACCTTAAACACCTAAACTACGCTGACGATTTTTGCCTGATCTCACATTGGATGATGGCCAAAATCTAGAAACCAAAGCAAGCAAAGTGAGGCTCAAGATAAACACTGCCAAAACAAAAGCCCTGAACACTTCTAACATCCGCTCTCAACACAACATCGCTGGACAGGTAGTCGAAAAGGTTGAACCAAGCAATTAAAGTATGGGAGGAAGAAGCGATGCCAGAAGACTGGCTAAGAGGTATCTTGTGCCCCATACATAAGAAAGGAGATATCACAACCTGCAGCAATTATCGTAATATAAAGTTGTTGAGTACCGCGTATAAGATTTTCTTCTCTATCCTTCAAGACAGGATAGCTCCATACGCTTAAGATATCATTGGCCCATACTAGTGTAGCGTCGTGCGTCGTGTGTGGCGCGTGTAAAGCATGGAAAAGTGGAACTGATATATATTGGCTTCTACTAGTCAGTTTTTCTTGGGACTTGTTTTAAAACAATTGGTTAGCGCTCAGCTTGCGATGACATAATTTGTGACGCGAGTGACGCGTGGCGCTTGTTATATATGAAAATCGATTCTTAAGGAGGAAACGCCAATCGCGCGTCGGAGCTGACACGCACCTTTTTTTTTAAATTAACCCGATTTTCTTCGAACTTTGCACACATTTGTATCTCCAATCAGTGATTTTACACGAAAAAATTCAATTTTTATGGGTTTTTTTTATCATTTTGTTTTGGGAAGTGAGTTAAGAACCTTAAGGTGACCCATAAAATCACCTGCTTCTTACTTTATTTATAAGCTGCATGTTGATAGCACTTCTAGGATCTAATTTTCGATTTCTTTACAAAAATCTTCAATGGTGTCAATCCGACGACGACGGACGAAGGACTTTTCTCTTTATTCCCTCATATCGGTACACACCTACCTTGATTTTATTAAAACAACAACTACTGCTGACAAGCAACAACAAAATCCCAAGGTAAAATTCAAAATTAGTATCCATCCAACACGTGCCAGCACGCATTCAAACCCCTTTCTCCCACCACTTGCCGTGCTGTTGGCTCCGATGCACACCAGCCTGACCAGCAACGTCCAGCGTCCACATAATCATTCGTTATCATCAATGGCGGCGGCTACCCTTGCCGAGAAGTTTGAGCGCTAACTTTTCCTTTCGCATAATTCCATTGTTGTTTTTCGTGTGTAGTGTGTGTAACACAAAGTGGTATATGTATTCAAAAACTGCCCCAGAACTTACTGACTGGAAACGAGAGCAGCAACACAACGAGTACTCTGCACTCTCATGTATGGACATATATATTGATGCAGTACATCGAGATTCGAGAACAAAATAAAAAACATATTTTTCTTATGAATGAATGGAAAGTTTTGCTCTCTCTCAAGGGCGTCAGTCAATGGGTAGAGGTCGTTCAATTTCGGTTGAGTGGTCTGAGTCTACTTGCACTGGAACTGGAAGTGCAACTAAAACGGCAAACACATCCACACGACAAGATGCATTTAAGAGGACATTTTGTTGTGTCTAACTACACTGTTGCACAATGGAATGTTTAGGGCTTTTTTTTAAACTTTTCTCATCGTAATTGATAGTAAACTTAATATGTACATCCATTCGTGTATCATTAAAGCGAACGACTGCCACTTCGTTTGTGTGTGTCTGCATAAAAAGACACCTACTCTCCCAAAATTTATTGATTATCACCAACACAGACTCCGCATGGGACAAGGTCATTTGCTACCAGCAAAGAGCTTTTGTTTAGTCGCTTAGTCGTGGGTGGGTGTGAGTACATACCAGAAAAAGCCCAGAAAAAGCTTTCACCATTGACAACTGGAATAAGGCTTTTCTGCAGGATAAGAAATTGTATGTGCACAGTTTATATATATCTTGTTTCAAGTACATAACGAGTTATATGAAACTTTTCGTGCAAATGGCATCGAAGGTGGTTGCTGTTTCACCTGGACTCGTACATATTATGTAGCTATCCAATAAATACAAATACTGTTCAGGCGTTTGATGATGGTGAAGAAAAACCTTCCTTTCCTGATGAGAAATACAAATAAATAATAACGGGAGTATAAAGGTTTTCAGGTTACTAATTAGATGGGTTGCCACACCTTGATTCGAAGTCAGGATCCAACATTATCTGGGTCAAGTTCGCGACAGTGTGTGTATCTTAAAGTTGAGTTGTTCCTTTTGTGTTGAAGTTAAATGCTGGCTCGTACCTACATATGTATATGCAAATGTTTTCGGTTTAAGGACAAGAGATGAATATAATTAATCCTGGCAGAGTATGACATGTGGAAGCGGAAGCTAAACCGAGTGGAAGATGTTTGTTGATTTCCTATCTGGACCGAGTCCGAGGTTCAATATACTGTAGTTAGTAGCGCAGATAATGAAAAACGAGTTCCAAGATAATTCGCACTACTACTACATATCAAAAATAGTCACTGAATAAGAACTAAGCACTTTTGAATTGCATACTTTTAGGCTGTAAGATTTATTAGATTATTTGAAATATAACAGACTAAGATAGTAAAGCGAGCGACAATTGTACGTCACACGCGTCACAATTTTTTTTAAAACTAGTCCCATTAAATTCTGACTGGCAGAAGCGAGTTGATACGAGTTCCTACCAAAAACTTTCCACTACTATATATACACGAGGTAATGTATTCTGCTATGCGAGTGACTAGACACATCCGTATATGTATATTTAGTTGTAATTCAGTTTAAAGACTAATTTATCTTAGAAGCCTAATAGTATGCATCGTTAAATGTAATCGAAAAATCGATAGCGATGCCTAGATAGAGTATTTTTTTCAGATTTCTCAGTGGTAATAACACCTATGAATAAAAAAATTACACCCTCGCAAGCCGAGCGGTAACTAATTGTTTTAAAATAAAACCCATCAAATTTTAATTGGTAGAAGCCGAGATATACGACACGACAAACAAACGTACAAATGTATACACGTTTGCTGAAAAATGTTCATGTCCTCTGGATATAAGCTTCGCCCTTCGGGCTCGAAATAAGTTTAAATCATTTTATGTACTGGTCAAAAATGTAGTCAAACCGGTTTGTGCGGTTTTTTTCACGCAAAGAGAATTTAAAAATAATCTTAACTAAAACCGACAAAACAGCTGACTCCCTACTGAATGGAAAACTGGGCCATGCTTTGGGATGGCCTGAAGTTTGAAGGGTCACTATGCCTACCAGGGGAAAGCTCGCCCTAAGATTTTCTAGATTTTGAGATAGATGGAGTTCGATAAGAATGGAAAACTGGGCCCTGCAAGAGATCAAACTTCAGGATGGAGCCCTGCAAGAGTTCGAACTTTAGGATGGGTCCCATGAGGCCCGCCAGAGTCCTAAAGTTTGAAGGGTCAGTATGCCTATCAGAAGAAAACTAGCCCTAACAATAACTTCAAATAACTAGCCCTTTAATTTCAAGAAAGAGTTGCTAAACGAAACCAACATTTGTTGTCCTATATCCCGCCGCCAAAAGTCCTCCATCGTTGACTCTGTTGTGGGTTTTACTGTAGTCTCTGCATTCTACGTATGTCCCACTGCTGATAAACTCGTAGTTTCCCGATTCCCGCCTCTGATTCTTACTTGATTACTTACCATTGATGCGTTGATGGTGCCGACGTGAACCGTGTAACTACTGCCAAGAGAAAATAGCAATTTTTCTTGGTTCCCCCTTTAATGTGCTTGTCTGTTTTTGAGCTTTGCAAGTGCACTCAGCTCTCTCATGTTGTTGTGGTTTCCCCTTCGGTTGTACATCGTTGATCGTTTGGAAATTTTCCATTCCATTTTGCCAAATCCGTACTTTGCGCACGATGCACGATGTGTTGCTATGCTGGATTTTGCTTCCTTGTATTGGCTGTTGCTATGCTGGGTTTTGCATCTATGCGTTGGTTGTGACTTTCCGGGATCTACGTGTGCATATTGTAAGACAAAAATATACGCTCAAATTTTCGTCATTTCAGCTCTTGAAACTACACTATGAATAAAAAAAAATATACGACCGGACAAACTCACAAACTGAAAAACAAACACACGCACGCTGGAAAAAATTGCTTTATCCCTATTACTAACTGCTCCCTTCGGGCTCGTAATTGAAAAATCTGTTCTTTTTAATTTGTCATCCAATATGAAATAGACATTTAAAATATCTAAGTCTTATAGGGTTTCTTTCCCTTTTAAATCTGAAGCAGAGTAGAGCGAAAACAGATCGTTATATTTTTCACCAACTACAACAACAACACATGCAACAAAACATTGTAAACATATGATATTCGCATTTCGAGTTCGATTTGCCGCGAAAAAATCTGAGCTCGGGCGCAGATTTCTAAAAGAAATAAAAACGACATTAATATACCTACAATTAGCTGTATTGGTTTGGCAAAGCCAGCTTGGCTTACAACACCAATCGCATAAGCAAAAAGCCGAAAGTAAATCCAAAAAATTTTTAGGATTAAGAAACTAAAGCCATTTTATAGTTATGGTGCTCACCGTAAGGCGGTAAAACCAAAAGCTGTTGCTTTGAGATATAAGGTAAAACCAGCTTAGCTTTACCAAAGCAATACAGCTAATGGATTTAGTTGGGCTTTAGTTAGCTGATGTAAGCGGCTGATTACATGCAAATCGTATACCATATTGAGCTTTTCCTCAGTCTCGTCAAATTTTCGTTAACTTTCGTGATAGTTGGCAAAGTACCAATTAGCCGTATCCCGTCCCGTGTCGAGAAAATTGACATTCGGCTTTAAGAGGACTTTGGTATTCAGTGGGACAACATTCTAAGCTCTTTAATTGCCTATTTAGTTACTCAAAGTATTTACTATTTGTTGTAATAAAAAATCGTTTAAAAATTCTTAAAAGCAAAGTAAAATGTGTAAAACGCACGCACTGCAATCGACATAATTGTCTTGCGCATTTCTAGTAGCCGTTAGATGGCATCACTGCGGTATTGTTGTTTTTTTACTTTCGTTGACTTTTCTTTGAAATGTTGACAGTTTTTTGGCAACAGATGAAACAACTCTCTACTACTCTACACTATTGAACTCTCCAGGACGCAGCACCCAGCTGATTTTAAGAGCGTTGGTCGATTTGTCAAATGGTAAATTGAATTCCTATGCTCTTTTTTGTTTGGCATTGGCAGTGGCTAGTTGGTCGATAAGGTAAATTATAAGTATAACGAATGGGAAGAAAATATTCCTATTACCTCGCTTCCTTTTGTTTTTAAATTTAAAGTTTAACCAACAGCATTTTCCTTCTAGGACAGAAATCTTTATAATCAGTATAAGAGGTAAAAATGCAACAACGTGAAGGATCTCCCGATGCAGCACCGACGGTAGAAAAACGTCTTAAGCTAGACGATATCAATTCGCTAGCATCATCAGAGGCAGCAGAGGAGGCTGCAGAATTTCCAGCAGGTTCCTCAGCAACATTACCACCTCATCGGCGATTTTCAAAAATTCCCATATTTATTGTTGATTATCACAATGATGTGTTGGACTTCATTTACCGGTGCATAGGTTCACGTCATCTTCCACTCGAAAAGAATATTCTCGTTCACTTTGATTCGCACCCGGATATGGTGATTTCCCGCGATATAAAGGCCAATGCCGTATACGACAAAGATGAATTACTCTCGTCGTTAAGCATAGAGAACTGGATAATGCCTACATGCTATGCGGGACACTTCAATCGGGTGGTCTGGCTGAAGAATTCATGGTGTGATCAGATTCCCACTGGGAAACTTAACTTTAAAATTGGACAGAAAAATGACCGTATTCATGTTAGCTGTCCGATTGACTATTTCATCTCGGAGGGTAATTTCTGTGAAGCAAATGAATTGGAAAACAGCCGCAATTTATGCTTACAAGTAATCAATGCAGACTCGAATGATGTGCCTGTTGACTTTCTTGCTGCAGGCGTTGACGAGCGTCACTTTATTCTCGATATCGATTTGGATTTCTTTAGCACAACAAATCCATTTCTTGAAATATACAAGGATGCGAATTGCTATCAGCAACTGGAACATATTTTTCGCTATAACACATACCTCACAGCTGGCCTGACACGTTCTGAGACTGCCGCAAAACGTAAAGCCCAACTGGAAGAGTTGAAAGTAATTTTTGAACATCTCGAGCAGAAACGGTCATTCAATGAAATGCCCTTGCATTCGGTTCCCGATAATATTGTAACGAAAATCAAAGCTCTAGCTAAAGATTTAGAGGTGAACTATGATGATAGTGAAATTGATTGGTTGCTCATCTACGATTCAGGCTGTACAACTGACAGCAATGGCTTGCCACACCATATCAGCACGACGAAACAGCTGGAAGAGTACTTTGCTTATTTTAAAAAGTTTCTTCAGCGTCTTCCGATTAGTCCAGTAGCGATAACAATCGCTCGCTCCACGGAAGATGATTATTGTCCGAAACATCAAGTTGATTTTATTCAGGAAAGAATTCTGGATATTATTGGAGAAGTTTTTGCTGGAAAAGTACACAATAAACCAATTGCAAGGTATTTAAATGAGAAGTGGAATATTATGGAGATGTAGAGCATGACGTCGAGATGACGATGCACTTTTGACTGAAATAAAATGCACACACATTTTTTGTTAACTTAAAATAATTGTTGTTGTAGCACTAACAATGTATCTTATGTATGTATGTAGTTAATTAATCATATCTATATCGTCCTGTGTATATAAAAAAGCACAACAAACCGAATCGGTCGGTGGAAAGTTGTCGGCTTTCTTGAACTTAGATACTGAAGTGCATTTTCTACTTTAGCAAAACTTTCACTTGCTCCTCAATTGACCCATATTCTAGACATTGCATATGCTAACCATCGTCTAATGTCATCGCAGCTTTTTGAGAATTACTTTCTTTCGTCTATTGTCTACTCTTCGGTTAAGGTCTGTACATAATATGTAAGAGGTTTGCATTGCAATAGAGATTGCAAATCGATAACTGCATTCGTATTAATTGCCATAAAATGGGTACGAATGAAAATTCACCGGAAAAGCTTATGCTCTTGGAAATTGTCTGTAAAAATATAAAGTTTATTTTTTTGATTAGATTGCAGCATTAATCGCAAGTTGCTTACGAATATCAGTTGGCAGCGTGTACGTGTAAAGATTTAAAAAATGTGCGGCACCTATTCGGTAAGTGATAAGTGTTGGTTTCTTTTTCCAGCTGGATGGAGGTGCATTTATATAATGTGATAAGAGATAATTCATTTTAACTGGAAATCAATTTCGTGCTCGAAATAAATGGGTGGAGAATCCAGCAAAGTTGAAAATTTTGCCAAACAAGGATAATGTGTGAATAATTTTAGTGGTTTAAGTATTGCAACAGTTTAGTTTCAAATTGATATTTAAGTCCTGAAGAACTATGGTTCCATCCACGATTTATGTCCTTGTTGCTTGGAATCTTGGATACTTGCACCTGGTTTAATAGCTCATCCTCTTTTCATTTACGTACCGTCAACGGGAGACAAGTCATTTTAGACAGCTGTCTAATGATTCATCTAATGATTCAAACGTCAGTTGAAAAGTGTTGCCGCTGTTTAATGTTTTTTAATAACTACACGCTTCTTTTATACTCGTAGCTTTTTTGATTTGCAGGGTATAATTTCTCTCTTGTTGTTTTGTTTTGATGTCCTTTTTTGCAACCTTTTCCTGGGGTATTGTATGATTTTTCGTTTTATTTGCAACGTTTTTTAACCGACACTGTAACTATACTACCTGTTGGCTATCTATGGGTAAGGTTTTGTTAACTCAGCAAGATGGCGAAGAGAGAGCAAGCAGACTTACTACTCAGTTTATTTTTGACATTTTGGTTGATTTTGGCTTGGCGCTCTATCTGAATAGCATCACTAAAACTATTATTTTGACAGCTTACCCATGAAAGTGGTTTCGGGTAAATCGAAAGAGGCATTAGTAACAAATTGTAGTATATAATCAGTTTTGATCTATTCGGCGTTATTTAGATAGGAAATATTTTATTATTTCGAGATTTAGTTTTACAATTATAATAACCAAAAATAATGGATTTTTTTAAAATCATTTTTCCGCGTTACTATTAATGAAAGCCGTATTTTATTCTCCGAGGAACAACAACAATTGCACTGTCGAATTCCTTCTTTGGAATTGTGAAAACCTGCTGTTTGGTTGGTTTTGAGATTCGAATTCCAAACTCGCTCGCTCGGCAAATAAAATGCAGCTGAATTTGATTTGACAAGGAATTGGATTTTAAATTTTGTCAAAAGAAAGAAGATGAAGATGGTATTAGTAAGCGTAGCTATTTTGTTTATATTGGCTGTATTATTTTTTATGTCGGAGTAATCTGAATGATAATTTAACTGTTAGATTTCAGGGTTGCATTTTGTTTTCATTCTAAGGGATGGGATAAATTTATTTCTCTGATTCGTTTTTTTACATTCCTTTAATTCTCGAATGTGATCTTTTTACTCTGAAAAAATACACAGACATTTTTTTAAAGTTGTAGTTGTTTGTTTCTTTAAACATGAGTAGTCGACTATTCAGGTGAAAAATTCTTTGGTACTAAAAAAAACAGCTGAATTTTTTTTTTCCTGATTATAACATAAACAAACAATATTACAACAAAAACTCAACTCAACCCTTTATCAATGAGTGCTAACCCAGGTTTATCCCATCATGGAAACGAAATAAGTTATCGATCCTTTTTTTTATTGATCAGAATATATATAACGTTTCCATGGATCGAAATTTAATCGAGTTAATAACATGTCGACGTTAACTCGTAGCGTTTCCATGAACTGAAACAAGTTTATTTGACAGATGCGTTGTTGTTGTTCATTGAAATGTCAGTGAAACCTAACACAACCGCTTTAATTCGTGGAGTTAATTGGGTTTAACGAAACTAACTCTAATTTGCGTTTCCATGTATATAAATCGAGTTGCCTTAAGATTTTTGTACTTGTAAACTAAGGTCCGAATAGATAGACGTTACTTTATTAAAAGCAATGCCTTTAGTGACGGAATTTGATTACTACAAGCCTTGCTACAAAGTTCCATTCCACTCGTAACCATTGCTATAGCATGATTTGTAGAGTAAGTGTAGTAACGTCTATCGATTCGAGAACTTAAGTAATATTTTAGAAAGTTTTCCGAACAAAAGCTGTTCTGTAATGAGTCTATGGGTCCTTTTTATGTTGAACATAAAAGTTTTAAACTTGCAGGTTGAATTTAAGCTTTGTTCAATATTCTAATTGATCCTAAAACGATCACAATATTGAACAAAGCTTACATTCTTTTTCAGAAAATGATAATTAGAAAAAAATCTGTTAATTTGAAAGCAGAGGAGCATGCATGGTGCATAGGTCATAATCGTATTCATGCTTCATATGCGCAGTTGCTAGTTCCCTATGCTATAGTAATCCATTCATATTTAAGTAACACCATAGCAACTTGGACGAGTACACCATTGGACAAACACAAACAGAAATACTGCATTTTCCATGCCAGTGTTTGGTGTATGCGGGGCGCATGCTGCTATACACTCAGACTCAATAGCATTGTTTGTCTTTATAGGACGATAATAACACATTAATATATCGCACCATGCCCCATTCAAATATCCACTGCAGTACTTTTGGGTTGACTTTTTTTCTTTGAGTAAAGTTTTATCTACTAAGGAAGTATAAAACATTGCTCTCCGTTCAGCCTTGACCCACTGGATTCTGGCCATTAAGTTAAATTGTATTTCTGCTGCCACGGTTATCTACACGATAATAAAGGAAACTCCGGAAGCATGCTGACGAAAAAACGTTTCTATGTGAAAATCGAACTGCAGCTGCACGCTGTTAGCATTGAGCTTTATTCTCGTTTGTATTTTGAGCGCATATTTTGAGTTCCTTTCCTTCCAACAGAACAAACAACAAATTCGCACATAACCCAACCAATTATTTCAATTATTGTCCTTACACATTTTCATTGATAGATTACCTGCCCCGGAGTTTGGCTCTGTTCCAACGGGTATCTTGAAGCGACAATAAAGACATTGGGTTATTTCTTCAAAACTGGTGCAATGGAGCCGACATTCCCTGTCCTTTGCCACGATCGATTTACGATGGAAGGTTATTTCAAATCGGTCAATTGTATGTCGGAGCTGGAGAAAACACTTGCAGCGGAGTCTGTGGAAATCACACTGTGGCAAAACGGTCGACGATTGGCGCATTTCCTGGGCAAACTAGCTGATGTGATGCATACACCACTGCCAAAATTTTCTTGCTTCCATAACGTCAACGTACAAATTCTTATGAAACCATCGCCGTCTTTTCCGGTTGGTATACCTTGGATTAAATCAAATACATAATGAGTTTGCATTGCTGATACATTATATATTTAGGGGATCATTGCACCGAAAATAGAAATATCGGCAAAAGCAGGAGTCCAAGATAGGAGTTGCTTGGGAAGCAGTTATGCTGGAAGTTGCACGCGCTGTTCAAAAAATGGACTTATAACACCGACTTTAGAACGGGAAATATCAATTCGCTTGGCAACGACAAATATAGAGGAACATAAACGACACCAGCGACCTGTCTGTCATACAAAAAATCTTAATTATTGGTAATGCTGTTGTGTTTGTCCACTAAAGAGTATTCTTTTTATTACCTGCTTTCAGTTGGCAGCGAGGAAAGTCATTAACAAGCAGTGCCAGCACAGATTCGGACAGAATGCTACATCAAAATGGATCAAGAACGGTTTCCGCGACTTCTAGGTGGGTGGTAACTACTTTCATTTTAAATATTTATTACATAAATATTCCAATCCAACAGCCATCTAACGTGCAATTCATATCCGTTCTCTGTAACAGACTCATCGCAGGCTTCTGGCAGTAAGTGTAACCATTCGACTAGGGGAGTTTCTGCTGCGTATGAGCATCAGCAGCAATGTGATATTTGCCAATCTTATAGAAAAGCATTTAATTCGGGTGAATGTCAACCCCATTTAAACAAAATATTTTAATGCTACTTATCAATGAGTGTACCACATGTATTACAAAAATAAAGTTGAACTGTTGCCTTTTGGAGAAGCTTAACACAAATCGTATATTACTTTAATAAATTTACTGAATACTACTCTACTATTTAGTATACTGCGCTTGTTCCTCCCTCCATTCAGTGACCAGTCAAACAAACTGTGCCAGATCCAATTGACCAAATACTTTGCAAATTATATAAACGAAAAGATTGTATGGCACAGCTTTGGTTATATCATCGTCACTGAGTTTATTTCGAAGGCGTATGCACGAGCGTGCAATGTCACGCAACACACTGTGCACATCGGGCTCTAATGGTAATCGGAGACAGGCTAGTGTCGAATAAATCCAAGATCCAAGCCATTCATCTTTGCCAGAAAGATCAATAGCTGCAGTGGTGATTGTGGTAGCAGCACAGGCAGATGAAGGAGTTGCTTCCATCGATTCGACTATGCCTGCTTCTTTCGGCTGCTCCTGAGGTTCTTCGTCAATGCTTTCTTCTCCAACGTCGCGTAACCACTCCGATTGGAATTCGAGTAGTTTCTCAAGTGAACGTTGATTTATCCGAAGAATTATGCTTAGCAATGGTGGATTAGCGCGACAAAAGACATTCCAATCGGATTCTTCATCGGTAAGTGGCATCTCGTTCGTCGTCGTGTAATTGTGCAATTTCAGTTGCTCGCGTAAATCATTGATTTTATCGCGAGTCGCTATAAAATCCTCAGCTTGTGCATCTTTCCATTCGATTGTCGGTCGAAGTCGGCTCGGCGATACAACGCTAATGTCCTTCTAGAAAATATTTGACAATAAAAAAATTCATTTAACTAAAAACACTGAAGTAAATAGAGAGCAGACTTGCCATTTTGTCATCGCAAACATCTGGAAGTGTAACAGTTACAGGGGCAGCTCCTTTGCGTGTCTTTGGCCTTTTAACAACAACCGATGGACAATAATTTCGTTCGTGCATCATTTTCATTAGGAACTCTTCGCCTGTTTGAGGTTCCATCGTCGGGTCAAATGAGCTATCAGGACGGCGAATCTCTAATGCTTGTTGTTGAAATGTTTCCGCTTCCGTTTTTTCCATTATATCCTTGGCACAAAAAACAACCGCAGATATTAAAGCAAATTTTTATCTTGAGGGATGCTCCAGAACTCGTACCAACCACGAACCACTGTGTGCTGTTGCTTTTATTGCTTGATTGCCGTGTCTGGCTGTCACCCTTTGAGAGTTGAGACAGCCACAAAAACACCAACTCTACACTTAAAGACGACCGGCGTTTTCCTACTTAAAAATTCTCTACACTTTACAAGACACACACGCGCACACCCAATAATTTTAACTGTTTTTTAGCAAATGATCTGTATGCTAATTGTAAATATGCTAACAATTACGAACCTTTTAACTTTATTGGCCATTTATGTGGGTAGCACAGTTAATTGACTAACATTTTGTCTAAACGATAACCCAAATTCATACACTTGTGATATTCTTTTCCACCATCTGAGGAACAAGAACAACTACAACAGACTCGGCTGCCACTGCACTGGAATGAAAAAACAAAACAATATCATATGTCGATTTCGAAATGTCCCAAAAAATTTGTAAATTCTGGACACAGAGTAACATTTTGACAGCAACATGTTTTATTCCTTATCAGTGGAACTCATTTAATGAACGGAATTCGTTTTTCACTGACGTACCAACTGATGTTCCAATTTGAAGCGCTTCGCTTTGGGCTATTATCAGATGCGAAAGCGATTAAAATTTCTTTTACAATATTTTCTGTCAAGTGTAGGTCGATGACAGCTAAAAATACAACTGTCACGGTGACTTTGGGAATTTAATTTGATATAAACTTTTTTTTCCAAGTTTTCCCGTTTTTTTTTATTCTTTGTAAATAATATATATATATAGTATATATAACAATAACAATAAAACTAAATCCGTTATCAAAAACAATATCACACACAAATGACTATCGCTTTCAAATACGAAATGTCTTTTCAAATGCGCTTTCGTTTTACTTTGTTTTACATAGTAAAAGGAAGAAGAAAGAGTTGTCATGAAATTTGAACTCGGGAGTTTTGCAGATTTCCGTATCTCCGGAGTCAGAAAAAGAGTGTTTACATTATAAAAAAAAAACTTGTTAAACACATAGTTGTTTAACACAAATCATATGATAAATGGAAATAAATAAATTGCACTTTCATGGTTTTAATAAAGTAGCAAATATTAACTTTTATTAAATTGATTCAAATGCCCATCGTATTTTTAGTAGAACAAATAACTAAAGTTACGTTATAAAAATTCAAGCTAATTAATTGCAATATCTAATTTACTAATAAATACAGATTGAATCTTTAAAGATTAGTTAAAAGCAATTCGAAAACCACATTAGAATGGAATTGGCTACTTACTCGAAAAAAGCTGTCAACAGAAAAGAGTGGTGAATAAAGAAAACATAAAATTAAGCTTTCAAAGAACTTGGAAGTTTTTTTAAAAGCATTCTGCATAAATAAGACTATTTGCAGAAAACCGGAAATGTAGTTTCTGCACAAGTATTCGTTAAAATAATTACAAATCGAACACGAGTGGTGAAAATATTTTGTTTGCATTGTTTTGTTGCATGTGTTGTTGTTGTAGTTAGTGAAAATAGGGGTAAATATCCCAATATATACAGATCTGTTTTCGCTCTACGGTAGATTGGTTTTTTAGGGGGAACGAACAATTTGACAGCAAAAAAAATACTCTGCGCCAGATTTAAAAGGAAAAAACGTGTCTCTGTCACACATCTTTGAAATTTTTAAAATCACATCAGACTTTTTTGCAAGGCAGTTATAAAATAAGTCAGCGAGGTGATTTATTTACATAGCTTACGTTCCACAAATAAGTCTTCATTTCGGAAATAGCCTCAGTTTGACATTATTTTTCGCTAGTGCCCAAAATATCGTTTCTTAAACACAATTGTATATATTTAAATTTGACGTACATACATATACATCTCTATGATTGTTATTTATTAATTTTGTCTTGGATTATTTTTTTGTGGAAAATGGGGTATTCACAGGTACACAGGCAGTGATAGCTATTGCGCTCAATAGTGTACAGGATCCATTGACATAGGGAGCCCGTTTCAAAAAATGGCGGCTCATTTTCTTTTGCAAGATTTAAATTTTTTAAAAATAAAAATCCAAGATCCCGATAACACCTTGTTTTCTTTCTTGTGCAAAATTTCATAAGACTACTATTTAAAATTATTGAAAAGTTCATAAAAACGTGATTTGTAAAAACAATTCTTATGATGACGGCTTGACCCAGGAGTCAGACCACTTTCATAATAAGCCTGTTAAGTGCTCATTATGGTATAGAACCCCTAAGCGATCGGTTGAAGGGTTTGGCATTCCATAGGGAACACACATACATAGACAAAAAGTTTCACTTTAATATACATAAAGATTTATTGTATGTTTATAAAAATCCAATCATGAATCGATATTGAACATAATAACTTATCGATTATTTTACAGATATCAAAACAAAGGTTGACTCGTACAAATCAATTAACTACCCATCTGCCAACCTGTCGATCGGGCTGGACGGACAAATAATAGTTGCAAATGTCATCCTGTGTAATTGCCTGCCACTTTCAAAATGACGAGTCCCTCCAAGCGAACGAGCATATTATACGACGATAAATACTTTAATTGGTTTTCCCCCATTGCAAGAGACATTTCTCATTTTATACGTAAAATTGAAACGGGGGTTGAAACAAATTGTGTATAAGTAAAAAAAAAAGAATGAAATTGCAACAACCATTCCAAGTTGTGTAAGTTCTTAAGAGCTTTTGCATGCCTGCCTCGGTTTTTTCACAAAATGTCCATTCACCTCTCCACCGCTAAAGTGACATCGGGAACAAACAACTGCCATGTAAATCCTAAATACCAGATGCCGCATGTTAAGGGGGCAACTTTTTCGTTCAGGGAATACAACGGGGCGAATGGTGACATTTCCTCTGTGAATAGAATGGAACTTGTTTCGTCTCTGGCACACATAAAACTGGATGAAATCTTTACATTGGACGTAACATTGTAAATGGGTTTTTTATGGGGAACCGTAAATAATTGCAGATGTTAAAAGTTTACACTTCGGTGACGTATGAGTGATATTTTTTATTTTAAAATAATTATTAAATTACAAGTGAAAGCCGCCAGTTACACGAATAAACGGCCCACAACTTTATATAGGATGTCCCAGCAATAACGCCGGATTTAAATTTGCCGCCATTTTGTTAATACGAGTTGTACGGTGATTTTTTTTTTACATTTGTCACGTACAGACCACGTGATTTAAGAATATGGAGAAAAAAATAAATGTGTTTTTTCTTTAAAATTAATATACAAAAACTTGAATTTGAATACAAGAGAATCCGGCGCTCTTGTTGGGACACCCTCTATATTATTTCATATAAAGTTAGTTGTATTACAACTTTCTCAATTTGTATTCAAAAGTTTGAAAGTCATAGTTGTTGTTACCATTCTTGCTTATGGCTCTGTTATCATTCAAAAGTATAAGAATCAGTACACTGATGTTATTTCAAAGTCTTAGAACCACTGGAATGCATGCAATCGTGCGTGTGTGAGCGAGGTAGGCCAATTAGTATACTGACGATGATGGCTCCTACACGAGATGACCGTGAGAATACAATCAGAATCCTACTCCAGGTTTATTTCCCAGGTTCGTCTACTCGTCCACCATACACGTATCCGAACGCATCTGAACAAAGGGTCTGTATTACTAGTATGGTGAATAGTTTATCCGGTAAAATCTTCAGTCTAGGGCCTTGTGGGCCAGTAGACACTTCGACGGCAGAACTTGGGGTTTAAATCCTAAAATGATACATTGGATGTATACAATGATGGTGAGCCCTATTATCACGTACGGTCGAGAGTTCTTGAACGGACAAAGGCAACTAAGCTTCAGAAGCTACAAAGATGCGCACCTGCCCTACGACAACACTAGAAGCTGTTGTAGATCTTGCACCTCTGCAAATCTTCATCAGGAAGACAGCCGCTAGATGCGCTATAAATCTGCAACTAGAATACGGATACAAACCCGGTGACCATGTGGGACTCCTGAAAATTCTTGGCTCAACTCCTGAGAGAAAAATGTTCTGCACAATCCCCGACACTATGGTCAGAGAGTACTGTTTCGGTGCTGGTGCTGTGGTGTACTTGCACTGAAAGCTAGAGGTCTGGTCTGGTTAACAGATGGATCGAAGATGGAAACTGGAGTTTGAGCTGGTGCCTTTGGACCCAAACACCAAAGTCTCGATACCAATGAGAAAAAGTCCGACGGTTTCCCAGGCAGAACTCCATGCCATTGAGATCTGCGAAAGGATTAATCTTAGTAAAGGAATTAAGGACGCTAGAATATATATTTTTTCAGACAGCCAGGCAGCACCTAAAACGCTGTCGTCCAACTTAATGTACTCGTTATCAGTCAAAAACTCCTACGATGCACTGCAATCTCTTGCCAGACACAACAGAGTGAAAATCGGTTTTGTCCCTGGTCATCAGGGAATTGCAGGCAAAGAATCTGCAGATGAACTAGCTAGGGCTGGCTCGGAATCTGCGTTCATAGGACCTGAACCCTACTGAGGTGTCAACTTGCCGCCACAGCACTGTTAAATTGTCCCTAGGCTGAGGACATCCAAACAATTAATCAGGCCGTTTTCCTATAAGGAAATCCTTAATCTAAATAAGGATACCATTATGAGCAGGTGCGTTTTCTATCAGGTCATTATAGCTTGCGATATCACTTTAACAATATTGGTGTATGCTCAGAGACAGAATGTAGGTTCTACTGAGTCATCCGAGCATATTCCCAGCATTACTTTGGTTAAGAAGGCGCATTTTTTATTAGGAAATATGGTCGACAGCGGAGTTGAGAAATTCTTTCACTAAGGATCCTTCACTACGGACGTTGTACGACTCTTAGAGTAAATACACTCTAAGATGCAATAGATCTTTTAGGTAGCAGTATCTGCCGTATTGGATGAGGTATTCATAAAAAAAACTGACGATGATTATGTCTCTGTTATAATTTAAAAGTTTAAGAATCACTATTTCGAAGTTTGAGAATCACAGAAATGTGTAATTAGTATACTGATAAACACCGACAAGAAAAGAAAAATCATAGAAAGTATTTCCTCCTTAACAGGACTTGAAAAAAAACAAAGCCAATTATTGTATTTGCACTTAATGCGATAAGGGTGAGACAACCCTTAACCCAGTGCCATAGTCAACAGCTTTAAAGTGTAGTTCTCCAGTAATTACATTTAATTATAGTGCGGTTGCTGCGTGTGTGCTTTGTGGTTATGGAAACTCCTTGTGCCCACAGAGCAATATTAGCTGCTGCTCCTGCTGTTGTTATTGCCATTTTAGTTATTTCTGGGCTGGGTAGGGTAGGAGTATATTATGTTGTACTGCACTGTGTACATTGCTTTAATTTTCTGTATATGCGTAATAATGTGACCTAGAAATAGACCACTGCGAACCGCATAGTCCTTTAAGGATGGCTTGTCAACGGAAAACCCCTACCGGTTAACCATAACAATGCCCGCCAACTCATTTGGTGATTAGCACTTGTACGTACTTGTACGTGGAAGCGGTAATTTATTGATTGTACCGGGGAAATTGTTGAATTAATTTACTTCCTTATGTACAAACATACTATGAAATGCAACAATTTTTTGTTTCAAGGGCACGAAAGTGCTCCTTAATTTTACTCGTACCACGCGATTAGACGATTTATGGCGCCTTAATGCATTGCTATTTTTCCTTTTTGGCTTTCCACTAAGTAATTAAGTTTCCCTTTATAATTTTTTGTTAGATAAAATATGTACTTTAGCTTTGTGTCCAGAATA
The DNA here is from genome assembly GCA_947095585.1 of Nephrocerus scutellatus. NCBI lineage: Eukaryota > Metazoa > Arthropoda > Insecta > Diptera > Pipunculidae > Nephrocerus > Nephrocerus scutellatus. The sequence continues at coordinate 91,842,024 of OX352765.1, read as the reverse complement.
ACGTATTAGGTGAAAATTCGGATTAATTAATTAAGGTTCGCTTGTGAATCTCGGATATGTGAGAATTAAAGTTATGGAAGGGAAGCGAAGGATAAATATTTAAGTAATTAGTCCGCATTATAACATTGTTGGCGGACCAGTCCCATTGTCCTGTCCCATAAATCATACCGCAAAGAACTTTCCAAGCACTATCCTCTTCGCTCATGCAAGCTAGGGGTCTTGCCAACCTGAGCCTAGCGAGCTTAATTCTTTACTCGATGTTAATATAGCGGTAACGCTCGTTGATCATATCGTTATAAAGTTTGCGGAATCGGCTTTCCTAACCATGGAACCAATAATTATCCGTAAGACTTTCCTTTTGAATGCGGCTAAAAGGCCAGATTTCCTTTTTGGCTAAGCACCCAAGTCTCGGATCCATATGTAATTACCAGTATACCGTGGAGATGGAATGGGAATATGAAGACATCCAAAAGACCCCAAAAATATTCCCGATATACAAAAAAAGACTCAAAAAGACTCGCAAAAGACTTCCAGAAGATACACAAAGGACTCTCTCAAGACCATCCTGGAGACAAACTCAAAATCCCCTCAAAACCACCCAAAAATCCCCTTAACGATCCGAATAAATACCTCTTTAAGGACTCACATCAAAACCCCTCTAGGTCACCTCAAGACCCCCTTAAGGCTCCACTAAAGACCCTCTCCAAGCTCCAGCAAGACCAATATCAAAACCCCCATCGAGACTCGTCTCAAGATCAGCTTAAAACACCTTAGGACAAGACGCTCTTTAACCCCCCTCAAGACCCAATAAAGATTCTCAAGAACCCTTTTAAATCCCTTTCAAGATCCTACTTAAAGCATTCTTAAAACCTTATCAAGACCACTTCAAGATCACTTCAAGACCCTATCCAAACCACCCAAAGAACCACAAAACGACCCCTCAAGAACCTCTTTGGACCCCATCAAGACCCCCTTAGGACCCCACAATACCTACTCAAGTATGAGAATAAGAGAAAGCCAATTGGGACGACCTCAGTAACTTCTTTGGGGGTATAACCTGTTCGCTAATGTTTCGCGATGTCAACGTGGATGCCTCCGCTGAGGCGATCACAAACATCATCCTTATTGGTATTAGAGACTGTATCCCTTTCAGGAATAAGTCTGCTAACCAAAGGAAGATGGATGGTATGACTTAAGCTGTAAAGAGGCTTCTAGAGTATTATAAGGGTTACCTTTCCGCATGCGCAAATAATAAAAAAAAACACTAAAGACTCTCTTAAAGCTTCCTCAATACCCCGCTAAATCCCCACAGCATAAGAATGAAAAAAGCATAACAAAATTATATATAAACTGACTGACTGACAGACAGACACGAGAAAGTTGATAAAAAGGCATTTAATATTCGCTTTTTATTAGTTTGCCAGAGATATCGGAGTCCGCCCGCCCAAGTGTAAATTAATCGCCGAGCAAATCCTTCTCGTATTTCCCTTTTCGGATAGTTTTTTCGCTTGACGTATCTGTTAGTGTGCTGACATTGTGATTTATTCGCCATCGCCAGTGTTTTTGTTTTCAATGACAGTCACAAATTCTGTTCGCTCTGGTTGAAAACATTGTACGCGCCTCACAGCGGTACATAGAACGCCCTCCCATCAATATGCATTTTCAATTGCTGTACGATGTCCTGCAGTGCGACCACCAATGTTAGTTATCCTGCGAGATATTATTTTTATTTTAATGCCACAACGAAAAGCTTTGTTATGAATGAAGAGAACGAAAAAGTGTCCTTCTTTATTTATTACACTCGAATAGTCGTGAGGCATTGGCGACGCTGTATGGGATGGACTGACTCAATAGAACACTTCCTGAATGAAAATACACTTCAAGTGACATATGACTGTGATTTGTCAGTTTTTCTAAAATGTCATCTAAGCTGAATATTCTTCGAATTTGATGACAGCAATATGTGACTGCTGTAACGGAGTATTCCCAGCCGGAGTAGATATCAACGTGACCAGGGTTGAATATATTTGAGTCGGCTGCGCACAAAATTTCAGCTCTCTAGGTCGTGTGAAATTTTTTCAAAAAGGACCCGAAAGAAGCTTAAGAACAATGTGGTAGAAACTTCGCTAATAACTTCAGAACCATTTTGTGGCATAGGTTACCTCATAATTCAGGAAGAGATAACAGAGATCGTCGAATATAAAATGCAGCCGCTGCCGCAAAATGGAATAATCTCGCAGGTCTATAGCAGGTACAAGAAATGCTGGGAAACTATAACCCAAAGAGATCTCGTTTGATACTGGGACTAAACAGAAGTAATGTAAGGATCATTATAGACTTACTAAAATAACATTGCACACTCAAACGATACCTAATTAGGAAATTAGAAATAGAAGAGGATGGCGGCCGCAGTCTGTATAGAAACGCACAATTTGACAATTGAGATTGCTCTGCAAGAACGTTACAGGCAAGACTATAAGACAAAGGAAAAAACTAAAGACACCAATGCAATACCAAGATTAAGACTTAGCCTGCTACATCTAGACTAAGGCGCCAATTTAAGACCAAAACTCAGTTTGCTATAACAAAATCAATACCGCGATGCGAAGAACTTTGTCCTAGGCTCATCACTAATGATAACACATACTTTCGACAATGACGAATATAGGATCGCCCTTACATGAAATGAGACAATCCAAACGAACCTCATGGAGGAAATCCTGTGAAAACATTGCTGATATGCTAGTAGCGGCACGAACCCACAAGGCACTTGTCAAGGATCAGACGAACTGTGTAAGCTTTTTGAAGAAGACAGATGGTAACTATACGCGATGATTAATAAATGGGAAAGTAAACTTCGTCTGGCACACTGGGATAATATCACAGGACTTAGACAATCCAAACGTTTAATCAGGCACTGGGCTTGCACCTTAGCAGAATTAATCTGGGCTCAAATACGGAATGTAGTTTCTGCTTGGAGGAGGTTGAAACATCCGGGCACATCCTCTGTGACTGTCCAGGTTTGATCTGGTTAAGGAGACATATTTTCTCACAAGGCAATATGTTCGTCGCCAGATCTGCGAAATTCTGCCACTACTATCCTTCATTATGAAGGTAGTAGATTAGTTACACCCTACGATACAATAGTTCTTTTTAGGTCGCAGTATCAGCCAATACTTCCGACAATACATTTTTTCACTCACAATGCAATGCAATAAATTTATTAACCGTGCCACATCCGTCGTAAGTGCACAAAATTACATGTAATTCCATTTGCGATACTCGCACAGTCAAAAGTGTATTGAATACAAAAAAGTACAACTCCTCTGCTCTTTAATTTCGATGGCATATATGGGCGAGGGCTCGCAATCGTCCTTAAAGGCTAACACGTAGCATTAAATTAAATCAACAGTTGTGTACTTCCCCACAAAGATAAGTGTTGTCGATACAAAATGGTAACAAAGTCCTCCAACATGTTTGGTGTAAATAACTTTAATCCTTTCGTTGAGACAAAGGACACGTTGTTTGCGAAATCCGATGACCGCTGCTGCATGTATTACTCATTGGCACTTAAAGGATAAACGTGACTTTGGTAAAGGAGATGGAGAAGCGCTGTTTTTTTTTGATTTTCCAGCATTTTTTGTATGTCGTGTTGTTTGTTTTGTGTTGTTGTTGAAGTATTACTCTATCATACGGACTCGAATATTTATTATCTGCCCGTTGTAATGAATAAATTCGAAAGAAACTTAAGATAAGCAATAAATGAGGTAGAAATCATAAATAACTGCGCGGTGGCGTCATTTTTATCCAAAAAGGTAGATAAACGTTTCGTATAAATTTCAAGTGCGCAAAAGTATCTCCCCCGCCATAACTTTGTTGCGTGGTTCCTTCACTGAAAATATTACGATTACAATATTTATGGGTTGATATACAGCCAGTTTGTACTCTTTCGAGAATTTTTTGTTTCAGGTCCTCCAGACAACTGTGATGTTGGTCGTTAAATGTAAGAAAAATGTGAAATTAGCAACTGTTTCAACCTTCAACTAAACAGATACTTAGAAGTTTTCTTTTTCGCTGAAGAAGCAATTTGTACAATTGAAGAAAATTAATTGAAAAAAAAACAAGGTTTGTAGGCGGACATGCTTCATCATTACAATATTTGGCTCTACAACTGAGGTCTGGTCCCGGACTCCAGCTAAAAACAGGACAGGCCGATGTTGATTGAGCGTCATTACAAAAACTGACAATTCACATAAAATTACTTATTTTTAAAAACTTTTATTTAACTTGATTTGACTTGACCCTACCCCGAAGCTGAAGAGGAGTTCGGGTATGAAAACCCAAACCAAGCAGAAGAGGCCATAAATCAGCAATGGATTATAGGTCTCTAAGTCTCTCATCGTTCTTGCTAAACGCTTTGGAGCGAATTCGAGATCACTATATCAGGCAACGATTTGAAATGCCACAAGCATCGAGATCTCAACACTCATATATCGAAGGTAGGTCCATAAAAATCGCCCCTAAAAAGGTAGTGCGAACGATTGAGCAAACGATTAATTACAAGCAGTTTACGCTAGCCACCTTTTTACATATAGAGCCTCAACAATGTTGATATTGGGGCCATTAAGGAAGCTCTGACCCAGTCAGGCTACTTAAGATTAGCGTCGCTTCTTCTTCGTTAAATGAGATAAGGACCACAATTCGTTCACTGCAATCAGGTAAAGCAGCAGGCAATGACAACATATACGCAGAACTCCTTCAAGCCGACGTCGAGTTAACTACGCGAACATTGCATGCGATATATCAAGGTATCTGGGAATCTGAAAACATTCCATCGCCGTTAAAACAAGGCTTAATAGTCAAACTCCCCAAGAATGGTGATTTGAGCATTTGCGAAAACTGGAGAGGAATTACCCTGCTAAACACCATAAACAAAGTGATCTCCTCTATAATAGCTAGGCGCTTACGGAAAGCGTTAGAGCCAATTTTTGGGAAATGAACAAGCAGGATTTTGCCCAAACCATTCTTGTACTGATCAAATTAACACCCTGCGTATAATCATTGAACAGTGAGTTGAGTATCGCTCTCCTGTATATGGTTCTTGTAGATTTTAAACCGAAACATGATATGGCAGATTTTGTCTAGCTATGGTGTTCTGGAAAAACTCATCAACATCATCAAGGAGCTGTACCGTGACTCAACATGCCGCGTCATTCATAACGGTCATCTTGGCTCACCTTTCAACATCTACTCGGGAGTCAGGCAAGGTTGCACACCCTCTCACCATTGCTTTTCGCAATTGTCATCGACTGGGTGATGAAAATAGTAACCCGTACTCCATCGGGTTTGCCATGGAATGTTTTTCACCGCCTAGAAGACCTGGCTATGCCGATGATATCTGTCTCCTCGTGGCTGACGTGGAGCTACAATTCCACGCTAATAAAGTGGGTTTAAAAATTAACGTCTCAAAAACAAAACTACTTCGCGTTAACGCTAGTGGAACATGCGATCTCTCGATTGATGGACATCAGATAGAGGAAGTCGATAAGTTTTGTTATTTGGGCAGCTGGATGTCAAAAAATGGTGGTGCTGACTCGGATGTAAACAAGGCGCGACACTCCTATAGTATTCTAAATAATATCTGGAACTCCTCGCAAATCTCCCGGAATCTGAAGCTAACGATCTAACGTTCTCTCAGTACTCTTGTATGGCTGCGAAACGTGGAAAGTCACAGAGTCAATTGCGAGTCTCTCCAAGTCTTTGTCAACAACTGCTTAAGGCAGATACTGAGAATAAGACGGCCGGACATTATCACCAATCAAGACTTATGGAGAGTAACGCAGCAGAAAGCAATCGCAATCACCATCAGACGACGAAAATGGAGCTGGATTGGCCACACTTTGAGAAAGCCAGCGGACGATATTACAAAACTAGCGCTCGACTGGAATCCACAAGGAAGCTGCCGAGTTGGCCATCCTAGCAAGACATGGAAAAGGACAATAGAAGAGGAAACAAGATCCCAGGGGACAGAGTGGCGTCTCTTGAATCCTCAGGCGATAAATCGACTTCGTTGGCGGGCGTTTGTAGAAGCTCTATGCTCCCACGCGGAGTAAAGGAAAGAGAGAAAGAAGACCCTGTCAAACTCTATGGATCATATCCATGCTCGGTAGCAGGATCATATATGCCTCGGCAGCTGTAACATTACCAAACGAGTCGACAGAGGCACTCCCCAAGGAGGGGTCATCTCTCCCTTACTATGGCTGATGGTAATTAACAAAATGCTATTATAACTTGAAGAGCGTAGGACGATTTTCCCCATCATCGTATCAGGCCAGCACCTTTCCGTGATCAGTGAAGCTACGGAAAGGGCCCTGGGCAACAAGCTGTGGCATTGGAGTCAATCATGGGAAGACTGGAATGGTACTGTTCACCACTAAATCCAAAATACCGGCCTTCCAAAACTCGATGTTTAAAGGCTCAGCCTTACCCTCAGCGCCAGATATCTCGGAGTAATCTTGGGTAGGAAGCTTGGCTGAGCTAAGCAAGCGTGCGTGGCCCTCTATGCCAGCAGTAAAACTATCGGCAGGAAATGGGGTCTTCAACAAAAGATGGGGCTCTAGCGGTACACAGCTTTTGTACGGCCACTTCTTACCTATGGATCGCTGGTCTGATGGTCAGCGATGAAGAAGAAGTATAACGTCACCAAGCTCACAGATTATAGCGATTAGCAGCAGTCAGCATCACAGGAGCTTTACGGTCATGTCCGACAGAGGCCCTTAACACCATCTTGCACCTATTGCCTCCTGACATATTTATCATGATGCTGCGACGTGCAGTGCAGTACGACTCAGAGAATCTGGGTATTTTGTTACTAGGCTACACGAGCACTGTAATAAAATATAGGCAGTACCTGCAGGCATGATACCATCATCTACTGACTACTGCATCCCTAAACTTAGCTTCAACTCCTTATTATTTCTTGTACATACATGTATACGTGAGGCAGGTACCTGTAATTTCAAGGCAACTTACTCGTACCTGGCAACCTGTCAGTTTGTTTGAAATACCGATTTCTTTTATGGCTTTATACATGGGCGCCGTGGCTCAGATGATAAGAGCATAGACTTCTGAGCAGGGGGCTCGTGGTTTGAATCCCAGTAACACCAAAAGTATTTTTCACGGTGTCCCACCTCTCGCGAAAGTCTAACAACCGTCCGAGAGTAATAATTTGTCACGGAAAGCTTCTCAATTCGCCGTTCGTATCCGGAATTGAATTGTAGGTCCCCTCCATTTGTGTGCAAAAATATACAATGCTCAACACAAATGGTTGAGCGAAGCCAGGCCTTGGACCGCGTTCTGTCGCGTCGAATATTATTATTACATTTCAATTTTGTTTTACTTTATTAAAGAGGTTTTTCTGTATCTTTTCTATTTCCTAAAAATAGTCACTTGCTGTCCTGCCTGGAAATGTCCTTGAGTTCTACTTTGTATAATAAATAACCGAAAGTTTAAGGAATACTTTGATGGCGATTATGTTAGAGGCAACATTAAGTCAGTCGCAAAACTCGAATAATATTTTATTAACCTTATCAAGAGATGCTAAACAACCGAAAACAACAACAACAACAGAACTATCAAATAAAAAAACACAAATTGCTAAATCGGATAAACAAACCATAAAATGGTTCTTATCGCTATCATACCACAGCTATCACACATTTGGTGTTCACATTTCGGAGAGCTGCGGTTCGAAGAGGTAAACGCACATTCAAACGGATGGATGCCTAACTGACAGACTGAAAAAGTGACCTAACCAAAGGAACAATTTGAATTTAACGAGAAGAGGAAATGATGAGAAAAATTTGCATTTTAGAGCAGATCTATCGCAATGCGATGACTTACAAAGCGGAAACGAAAGCGGAAAGCACAACATTAAATTGAGGTTGGATAACTGAAATTTAATAACTGAGTTCGGATAAAATAAAGTTGCTTAACCTGTGGTTGGGTTACTGAGGTTGGAAAACTGTGGTTGGGTAACCGAGGATGGATAACAGAGGATTAGTAACTAAGGTTGGATAACTGAGGTTGGCTAACTGAGGCTGGATATCATAGGTGTGACAACTCAGGTTTACGGCTGCCAAACTAGATGACATCGTCTAGAAATTGGGTTTTGGTTGGTTATTTGAGGTTGAAATATTGGATTGCGAAAGGTTTGTCTAATCGTGTACCAACCTCTGGGTCCGAGATGCTTGATTTGGTTTACTGCCGGATTTAAGATGGCATCTGATATAGGAGCTGGCCTTTGGACCCAATAGCACGAAGTTAGCGTCATGATTTAAGACCATCAAAGGGCTTCAATTACTATTAACTCAGACAATCATGCGGCCCTGGATGCTTTTACGTCCTATTCGGTAGACTTAATTTAGACAGAGACTTTCAATCCCTGATCAAGAACAACGTAGTCAAACTGGCTGGCTGCATAAGTGTGGATGAAATGATATCGCCAAGGTATCGAGTACCTTTGCTCGTTACTGGAATTAAATGAAAGTATCGATAAATATAGAAACTTAATCGATTTCTAGTTTTGGTGATTGTTGCTCCCGCATTTGGAAATAATCTTTCACAATGTACAGAGGAGGCATCAATCATCCTCGCTTGTCTGTATAAAAAAGGAAACATTACCTTCATATCTTCCCACTCTTCTAGTCGATTTGATGTTAAATTAGAAGCATGGGAAGGTAAATAAATAGACACCGTTACGCTTTTAGTGTTTGTCTTCCTTCGTTTCTGAATTCTGTTGTGATGTTTCCAGAAATCGTAATCTGCAAGGCCATAAAGTACGAGGACAGTTTGATAAGTCAGTGACTTTTTGACTTTCCAGCGCAGTAACATTAAATGCAACACAACTGCCGTCAACTGCCATCTATTAGAAGACTAATGTCAAGTTTTGAGCAAGCTGCTTGTGAATTTTAACGAAAATGGAAAAAAGTGAATTTGAATTTTGGCGAAGTTCAGCCGCAATCCGTACGAGTTTTTGCGCCGTTTTGTTACCGTGGACGAAATATAGATCCATAACAACACACACAACACACCAGCGACCAAGGAACAATCAGGACTAAATGTATCGAGCTTAAAGGAGGCTATGTTGAGAAATAAAACGCTTTTTTGCCGAAAAAGATATCTTTTATTCAAAAAGTCATTGACTTATCAATCTACCCTTGTATTACTGCCAACGAAACAGCGGATTAATTGGCAGGGGACGGTTCAGGGCACCGAAAGACGCCCATAGCCTTTCTTGGGAGTCAACTGGGTTAGCCCTATGAAAAACAGCTTTTCCACTCTCGCTAGGGGACTACTGCAGAGTAACTTCTAAGAAAGCTAGTAGGCTTTCATACCGGACATGGGTTCTGATTTGCATAGACATCTCCTTACTTCCTCTCTGTCAATTCCCTAACGTCCACGATGTGCTTAGCATTTTAGGGGTGCAAATCACTCGAGCGTGTATACCCATCTCTGATGACAGTGTGCAGTCTATGTCTGGAAGAGGAGTAAACTACGGAGCACGTTCTCTGTAAGTGCTAGGCTCTAATGCGGATGAAACGTAGAGGCCTTCACAAATAGATCCTTACTCCAGCAGAGCTTTTTGACTCGAACTCCAGGGACGTATTCACTTTAATAGAGGGGAGGTGATGCACTCACTGGGTGAATCAGTACATTACTTGGCTCGATAGGAATACAAAAGACTCTGGGCATTTAGTTACAGTTTTAAGTGGAGCAATTGCTCTAATTAGCTTCTTATCATAATCCAACGGGATAAGCTTTGAATAACCTCTGCTATACTTGTATATTATGGATTTAGCAAAAAACTTATGCTGTCACTTACAAGTGATCCGAATGCGATGACTTTCTAACATTTCTTCTGCATGGCTGAATTTTTTTATAGTTATTCAATATTCACATTGCCATTTCATAACCGCTCTATTCACATGCCACGCATAGATCCAATACAAATGACATTCCTCAGAGTATGTATATCAAAGGGAATATAAAAAACGTCTTCTCTCTACCAAATGGCACAAAATAAAAATCATTTTATTGTTGTCATCGACATCATCAATATTGTCCTTGTTTATTCCTTCTTTGTTGTTACTCTGGATTTAAAATTAAGAAGATATCGATATATTCTTTACTTGACTCAGTTTTTTCTTTTGCTACACAGGATGGGTGGTGCTGGAATTTTTGGGTGGGCGTTTTATTGTTTGGATGGTTTTTTCTAATATCTTCTTCAAACTAAAACAAATGTAAATTTGTTATCCTTGTAAAGAAGTAACTTTTTTTTTGCCGAAACTAAAGTGTAGTTTAGTAATTTATGCTGCTTGGGGTAGTCTTAAAAACCCTCAAGGGGCTGATGCACTAATGTTGTGTTCCATACATTCAATAATATAAAATATTTGTAAGAAAATAATATAAAAATAAAATTAATTGAACATATGCTTGAATTTAACACATCATTGGTGTATACCAGTGTGGATTCATCTTAGACCAGCTAAAAAGAATTGGTCTGTATCTGCAACATAAGAAAATATTCTAAAAGTTTAAAAACATTCCCAAACTCTACCCACACTTAATACAAATTATACAGATTAGAAGAAACTTATGGTTGTTGCAGTTGCAGTTGCTTTATTGAAATTGACGAGTACACCGCGTTGGTGAAAAAGATACAAGCAGATTTTCATTATCTTTTAAAATGTTTTTGCAATTATGTCCACTCAATTCAAATATAACATACAAGGATAAAAGTAAGAATTTATTATTTATGAGTCTCACCATTCACTCGGCAGGTGTAGGAACCAACAGTGACGACGCAACAGAACTCATTAAGGATAAAAGATACAAATCTGTTTTTATACGTGAAATCGAGTTTCGCAATTACGAACGAATAATTTCGCTGACATTATCAAATAATTAATCCTGTATTTCCCAGCAATTAGTTATTCTGATTCCATTCACATTTGAGACGCGCTCAAGATGCCAAGAAGGACACCACTAATATTCGCTTTTATAAATTGTGCTCTTCTATACTTAAGAGCTGTAATATCTAATTAAAGAAGATTCTAATGATGATAATGGGTCATTATGCTGAAAGGAAAAAAATATATTAATACCTTCGGTACGAAAGAACACATGCTGGGAGTTCTTCAGATGTGTTCATCCTCTAAATGACTTTTTGGTATTGAGCGGTGAATTCATCAGCATCAGCATTACTTGGAAGGCACATCCAATTCTTGTGTATAACTGACTTCTTAACGTCTTAGTCTTGTAGTGTAAAGAGTGTGGGTGGTGTGTGCTTGCTTGTAATACACTGGAGTGTATTTTGGAATCACTAAAGCGAACATTCATAATCGTAAATCCTTTATAAGTGATGATTAATTTTTTTTTTGTCTAATGGTGGAACTGGAATCATGACTTGACCGCATCACCAATGTCACATTAAAGCGCGCACATGTGTCCGAATGGTGCAACAGAAAGGAATGTTATCAATCAACTCCAACAATACCTTTCTGTGTAGTAGTTTTCGCTAAGAGAAGAAAAGTCGAATTAGGACTTCATCATCATATTTGGCTCTTTAGTCGGGAACCAGTCCTAGGCTCCCACGAGGACTTATATCCGTCCGGCTTCTTGACATTATCTAAGACAAAGGGGACTGAATATGAATGCTCACATTAAGTCGGTTACAGTACGTCACAGAAGAATTTTGTAAAAGTATCGGCCTATCTGTTACCATGTTGGTAAGACCCATATTTCTGTAAACGTTCATAGTTAAGTGGTCGAAGATACTAATTAAAAAGACTGTGACAATGCAGCTGGGTGAACCAAAGACCATAGAATCCTGTTTTAGCAGGTTATTTGAGGTACAATCATTGGATAGCTGCAGGTGTACCGAATCATGACTCGTAAAATGGGTTCCGGTATACTCATAGATCGAATATTTAATTTAATATTTAATTGGCTCCAAAGACACCAGAATCTGTGACAGAAGCCTCATTGGTCGGACCTCAGCGGGTGGATTTTCTGGAAATATCAATCATAACCATTCTAAATCTGGCTACGATTCGCTCTTTGGTCAAACCTATTAGCAGGCAGCTTTACAAATAACTTGTTCCACCATTCATTCAAAAATTCAAAACAAAACTACAAAACCAATCAAAATCAATTCTGAACAAATCTCGAAATGATGGAAAACCCTGAAAAATATTGCATTTGAGGCTGAATTGAATTAAAACAAACCCAAACCACACCAACCCTCAATACGTATGCAACAGTGGCTGCTTTTCAGTCACTTACAGGAAAACAAAAAGGCACACAGAACCACAAAAAAAAGGACATACTCCTACAAACAAGTAATTCGCTATTCACCTGATGCTTCAACAGTTGTTGCAGTTGTTGCCCAAGCGCTCCATCAAAACTGATATGGGGCACGATTGTTGCTTTTGCTGTTGCTTTTATTTTCAGAGACTGCTCTTTGGATTATTTTTGCTGGTCTATAGCTGTTGGTTATGTTGATGTTGTTTGCAAATACTTGAGGAAATATTCGCACACGAGCTTACATAAAATCGATTTTTAGTCACACACATTTACACTGCACTCATTAAACGTATAGAATATGCGGTATATGGAATTTTTGTACTTGGCTCGTTTTTTGTTATTTTGGGGGAGGGAGGTTGTCCAGGTTAACATAATGCCTTAGAAGGTATCTGTAGCAGTTCAACAGTCGGTCTGTCCAACAAAAATGTGCTGCTTACAAGATAGGCACCGGCGGCGGCCTGAGTGTATATGTTGTTTAGAAACGACCGTTAAAATATCCAGGCATAAAGTGTAGGTGCTTAAGCATTTAGAGTTTTGTACACAGACAGACGGACGGAAAATTTCTCAACCAGACGAACATATATCTCGAAACTCTGAATGCCTTTGGTGTAGTAGCGGAATGGTAAAATGGTAGCTACGTTTTAGCACAGATGATACAATATATTATTAAGATAGTAGTTTTTATTTTAGTGATAATTTTATAAATAACGTCAAAAAAAATTAAAAATTATTACTTTAAAGTTGCGTCGTCAGCGATATTCTGAAAACCAGCAATCTCAGTTCGTCGGTGGTCTACAGTCGCGTTATGTCGCGTTATGATTCACTGGTGATCGCCGTGTCTCAGCATTTTATGACACTTTACAATTTTATCGCCTTGCCACTACATCCGACACCACATTATTCCAACCGTTCAACAAAGTAACGCGACCCACATTGTGTTTCTTATAAACAAACACACTGGGACTGGGCGAATGAATGTACTCATCGTATTAGAGCCATGTCATCAATAATCAAATTCGTGATGGCATTCGCTGGCATATCAGGCGCGTTGTGTTGGATCAACGAGATATGGAAATTCATAGCGTGGTATAAGATACTTAACAAAAGCTGTGTTGCTTTGGCAAATCCAGCTTGGCTTACAACAACAATAGCATAAGCATAAAGCCGAAAATAAATCTAAAAAATTTTAGGATTTAGAAACTAAAGCCATTTTATAGTTATGAGACTCACCGTAAGGCGGTAAAGCCAAAAGCTTTTGCTTCGTAAAGCCAAGCCGGCTTTGCCAAAGCAACACAGCTAAAGTAAAAGTGTGGAATTGGCTTTAGGTGGTGGCAAGGCGAATGCATTCAAGATACCCTGCTCTCACAATCACAATGAAAATTTAAGACTTAAGACTTAACACTTAAAACTTACACCTTAGAAGAGCTCGCACAATGAATACATAAAGTTTTAGGTTGTGACAGCAAAGTTTTGAATTGCGACAAGCTTCATTGTTATTATATTGAAGACATAACAGCAACAACAACAAATATTTCGCATCCGTTTCAAAATGTTGCGAACTTCATTCTGTATTTCTTCAAAGCTTAAGAACTAAGATCTACCAACATAACGAGCAGAAATTTTTATTTTTTGTCATAACCAAGATCTATACATTTCTGTAACTCTTAAGTCTTATTTTTTTTTATTGTGAGAGCGCCCTTAGTTGTCGAACATGACGCACACACACCACTCACTCTGTCACTCAATCGTCCGAGTCGCACTACAATCAATCGTCCGTCGTGTCCTTAACCGTCCAGGACCGTCGGTACATACTAGTAGTACAAGTTGTCGAATTCTATTTACGACAGTAAATTTAGTAAACACATGTAAACAGAATTTAAATAATTCATAATAATATTAAAAGGCAAGAAAAAATTGTGTTGTGTTGTTGTTTATAGATTCTTTTCTGGGCGAAGGTGTCCTCTCTGTGGGAAGGCCATCTAAATTAGCACCCGGATCGCATTAAAGGTCCAGGCGGCATACAACGAGTGATCAAAAAAACAAAAGTGTCCTATAACTTTGTTGGAACACTCTGTGCATGAGGGCATTAACATGCAAAACAATTATAACATAGTGAGGGTGCGATCAGCTGCTTATGACAATAAATATGCTTACTAAGCACCATGGGCAGGCAAGCGCTGATCGTTAAACGCTTTCGGTCATTTACCCTCTGAATGCATTGCCCTGAACGAGCATATAATAAAAATATGAATAAAATAATTAGGTCGTTTGCCTAATGGTGATAAACATGTCACATCAGCAACATAGGCAAGCGACCCAAAGCGCATACTATGCGGACTAGCACTGGAATGCAATAATTCTGACATTCTGTAATTGTACAAGTAAGTCAAAAACTTTCTGTTACTATATTCAACTCCGCCATAGCCGGTCACAAGCCCGTATTCTGAAAGGAGGAGTAGAGGAGCAGAACCTTGATAATCAACCATGGGTCATCAAAACTTACACAAAGTTACTTTGTTTGACATGTTGTCGTTCACTGAGGGATAAGTTGTTGCAGTATGTTACGACAACTTGTAATTCACCACATAAGTTGTCGTCGACAGAAAGTAAAATTTTTTAACAACAGTCGCGAGTGTTGTTAGTTGATATCTTATGAGTCATTTGATTATTAGTGTTGTGTTGTGACAGTATTGACACAAAATAACAACATGTTGTTCACTGGCATAGGACTTAACACCGCACCGACATCACTTCTTCCCAGTGAACATAACCAAGCACAAGGCAATAAGGCATACCTTACTCATTTGTTTATAATACTATGCTACTACGCAATACGCATCCGTCTGGCACTTAAGAATAATAAAAATAAAAGTCGAATACTTCGATAGTCTATACAAATATTTCCTTCAATAGGTTGAAATAGGTAACGAAAAAATTTTTTTTAGACGAATAATAAAATATAATAAAAATAAAATCAATTTTTTTAAAAATATGGCAACGAAAGGTTTATACTACAAGGAAATGGAAATGGGGGTATTGAGCTATTCGTGGACTATAGGTAAATTGAATAATTTGTTCCCGTATTTTGTTGCAAACGTTCAAAGAGTGGTATCGGTATCGCCCATATTGTCGGGAGGAGGTACAGCTAACTACTCAGAAAGGTGTATAAAGCTTGAATTATATAATACTGCGCTGTCGCTAAAACTGCAATTAGTATCTTCTAAACTTACAGAAGTAAAGGCCAAATATAAATATGTTATGATAGTGGTAGATCACTTTGATGAAACTCCCATCAGTAGAGAGGATTCACAACAATTTTTCACATTCACAAAAGGCTATTCATTGGGAAATGAGATGTCTATCAACATTCCGGTCTTAGATCTAACGCAAAAAGAAGTAATCATACATTGCGAAGTTTGTTTTATACTATCTGAACAATTTAAAGTACCCGAGCGTAAACTGTCTGAAGACTATAAAAATAATTTTCTAAATAAAAAGTTTTTAGCGGCTGCTGGAAAAGAATATCGTGCACACAAAGCAGTACTGGCAGGACGAAGTGTTATTTTTGCCGCGATGTTCGAACACGATATGGAAGCGTCAACAAAATCGCGTCGATATCTTGGATGTTGATCCTGATGTCATCAGGGAAATGCTGCTTTTTGTATACTCAGGCGAAGCTCCAAGTCAACACGAAATGGCAAGCGAACTTCTCGCAGTTGCTGATAAGTACGCTTTGGAGGATTTAAAAGAAATGTGTGAAGAAGAACTCTATAAGAAGCTATCCGTTGAAACAGCCGTTGAAACGTTGATATTAGCCGATCTCCACAAAGCACATCAGTTGAAAGCGGAAACAATTCAATTTATCAACACTAACTCCGCCGATGTCATAAAGACACAAGGTTGGAAAAATTGGATAAAAATTGAACATCCAAATCTACCAGCGGAGTTATATAAAGCTCTTGACTCTAGCAATGCATTAAAATTACGAAGCCGCGATAATAAACTAAAAAGAAAAGCCCCATAAACCCACCACTACAACTACACATTCTTTTCATCATCCATTTTTCCAACCTTCAATTAAAATTAAGAGCGCAGTCATTTGGATATTCTCTTCGATTGTTGCATTTTCATCGGATCGGCATAATAAAAACCAGTCTCTCTTTAAATTTTCAAACGACGATTCGATTCTAAAATGGTACTCGTAAGCTATCCATCCATTAATCATAACTTATGTTACAGTTTTTTCTTATCTCCATTTTACCATAGCAGGAAAAAAGGATATCCACTAAAAATTGACTCGTAACCAATTAAATAAATGCAGCGCTAAAAAGCCCAAAGAAACATCCAGAAGATTAACGTATAGCAGCAGCAGATTGCAATTGTTCCAGTTTTGAATTCGTTTTATTCGTGTATTATGTATGTGGGAGGCGATCAATTTTTTTTATTGCTCTAGTGCAAATTAATGAATTAAGTTATTAATAAAGTTTTGTTTGTATTTTCCTTTGTATTTTATTATTAATTGATGCTCGTTTTTGTCTGTGTTTCATTAGAACTCTTTGAAATTATATATTACAACAGAGAAATAATGTTACGACATGAGTTTTGTTTAGTGGTTTGGTTTGTAAAAATATAATTTTAATTGAACTATAAAGCAAAAAAAAAATGTTGTATATTTAAATAGAAGTAAATGAAAAATAAGTCGTGAAGTACTTAACTTATTTCAGGGCGGTCAATGTGGTCTTCGCCACGGCACTATCTGCACTTTCAAGTATATTTAAATCTTTGAAGCTAATGCCTCTTGTAGACTCCCACACACCCGTTCACGGATGTTATTGTCGCCGAAGTCGTCGTCTGGAACCATCTGAGACAAAATTTTTTGTAAATTTTTGAGTAAACTGGCACTGAAGCCCGAGGGGTACTCATACATTTTTTTAAAAAAAACGCCCGATTTTTCAAATTTAAAGCACGTGTATTTCCGATGTGAATACAGTGTACAAATAATATGCAGTCGCAAAGTCCGAGAAACGTAAGATGTGGTAGGGGAAACAGAAAATTTGTATATGGTTTTTACTCTTTTGTTGATTACCAATACATAAATATTTGGGATTATTTAAGCATGCATCTGTGTATCAACGGAACAGTTGGGCTTTCTATAGAGAAGGTTATGCATGCGCATAAGTTGATTTTGCCTTACTCGTTGTTTCCACCTCAAATAATAATGCTACAATAAAATAATTTGTCTGAATAAGAGTAAGAAATGCATTCATGGCAAAAATTTAGAACACATGTTATCGTGTATGAGAGAACATCTGTTTTTGTTGCATGTGATTCTTAAGGTGATTTCGTTTATAATTTCGGTGATCACAGCTAACAATTATAACGCCCACTAATACATTGTTATAAATTTTCTCTGCCTCCGTCTAGGTGTTTGCAGTGCGACCCTTCTCTTCAATTTCAAATTTTGCCATTTTGATTTGTGTTGACCTTGAAAATCGCTAAAAAGAATTCTAGGACATTTTCCCTTCAATTGCAGATCAGTCCAAAACGGTTTCAAATAAGATTAGTATCGATTCTGATAGTAGAAATAGCACTTCAGAAATCCAGAAAACTACAAAATAACATAACACGATTCTAACAAATCGAACCGATTATATAACACACTACGGAAGAGAAATTAAGAAACCAAACCTTTTTTGTTCGAGCAAAGCAAGCAAAAGAGGTGTAGTTCTATATTCTAATCTATATATAATCTATAATCTGCTCTGTAATATGAACTCGCTTTTCCGCTAACCCATTCGAGCGAGCATAAAAAGGACTTGAGTAGCTGAAATTGAAATTCCAACTATTCGCATAATTTTTGACATATAGAATCAAAGAAATGTTTCAATTCGCTACATTTTACCGCGTTGAGTATCATTCCATTCACAGTAACTAGTTCAATACAATGGGTATATTCTTTTATTCAACCCGAGCGAGCAGTGTACGTCAAAAATTTACACTGTGTTTTTTTATTCGCCCGGGGTAATTTTACTCTGTACTCTGTGTTTTTTATTGTGAACCGAGCACGACACGGTGTATGCACAGTTCCCTATTTTTTACTCTGAAGTGAATATCAGTGTAAGGCATAGTAAGAGCGAGTAAAGTTACCCAGTGTACACACAGAATACTTTTACGCCGTGCAACGTTCGTTCGGTGTACTCCGGCACTCCGGGTAAAATTACTCGCTCGGGTTGAATAAAAGAATAGACCCAATGATTGATCATTTCAGCTGAACTTATGTTAAAACTAATGGTGTTTTTTTATTCCGATCACACCGATTTCCTCAAAACTTTTTTGCTTAAAACCGCCCTTATGTTTTTTTTTGTTCTACTCCTGAAAAACTTTCCAGAACATCTGGTCGAGGCATGAACATGTTCGTCATGTAAGGCTAATGCCAGAACAACATGTGCGACTTCCCAACTTCTGAGGTTATTGATTAAAGGAATAAAGGTGATTCACACATCAAAAAATGATCGAGAAATAAAGGTGTACGAGGGGTGCCGTAAATGTTTTTAGAAAATGTTAATACCGGTGCAAATCTCTATGTCAGTCAATAAGTTAAACATTTTTGGAATTTATGTTTCTCAAAAGTAATCTGTCAGTTCGCATCGCAACATTGTTTTTTATTTACTTGAAAAACTGAATTCAGTGAAAAATCGCGTGAAAATTTTCGTGTGATGATTTTTTACCATTTTCGAATTGGCTAACTCAACAACAGTGCTTCGAATCACTTTATTCGACTTTTGGCAACGAAGCAACATCCTTGGCTAGTGTTTATAAATGGTACAATGAATTTAAGCGCGAGCGACGTTCACTCAGAGACGAGCCTTGTGAAGGTCGTCCAAAAACAGCTGTTGTGCCAGAAAACATCGATGCTGTGAGAAAACTGATTAAAGAGGATCGTCAGGTGACTTATTGGGAATTCGAGGCATGCCTAGGCATTTGTAATACAAGCTTATATTTGATCTTACATGAACATTTAAAGGTGCGGAAGCTATGTGCACGTTGAATTCCAAATTTTTTGACAGACGCACAAAAAGACGCCAAATGCATGAAAAATTCGTTGAAGATACTTTCAAAAACGTATACAAGATCGTGACCGGGGATGTGTCATGGATAGAAAGAAAAGAGCAATCGACTGTTTGGGTCTTCCAATTCGAAGAAAATCCAACAAAAGTAAATTCAGCTTGGTATACGCCCATTTGTTTGCCTGAGGTTTTCAACAAATTGAGAGAAAACAACACTAAACGTCGAATCATTTTGCGTCACGATAATGCGATCTCACACACATCACAACCATCAAGCGTGTATTTGAGTACTCAGACGATCGAATTGATCGGCCATTCGCCTTGGCACTCAATCACTTCTTCCTGTTCCCAACAATCAAAGATCAGATACGTGGACAACGATTTTTATCGCCTAAAGAAGCGGTTGAAGCGTTCAAAAACCATGTTTTGGAGCTATCATCTTCAGACTGGAAAAATTGTTTCGATAAATGGTTTGGGCGTATACAAAAGTGTATAGATCTTAAAGGCGAATATTTTGAAAAGCAATTTTTGATGAAAATTTTAAATTTTTTATTACTTTTACAAAAAACTTTTACGACACCCCTCGTATTCACACAGCCCAAAATTGTCGATGAACAATCAATATATTTATTTATTATAAATTCGTATTTATCTGTTAGACAATTTTACTTTACAGCGCGTAACGGAATAACGGAAATAAAAAAGTGTCATAACGGTACGAATTTTGTTATGCAACAGATTTTTAAATTTATAACGTTTGTAATATTCATTAAGTTATTCCGTTTCTGTGTTACGTTACACAAAACGTTTTTCATCACCGATACTTACATAATTGGCTTTATGTGCTTTTTTTAAACTCCATGTTTTCAAGATACTTCCATGAAGCATCTGGCTCCACGGCACTCTGTCCTGATACATTTTTTTTCCCCCAGATGCCCTGGAGTATGAATCCCTTAGGGCCTTCCACTTCTTTTTAGCTAAATCATCTGAAAAGTTATATTACATTTAGAAAAAAATAACCCTAAAACTTTTATTTAGAATACTTACATGACAAATCCAATCCATCTGCAACCACATTCCACTCCTGAGCTTTTTGTATAACTTTTTTGTAATTGGGATGGCATAAATTCCATAAAATTTCTTTATTTTTTACCAGCTCAATTAATTTTTCGTCAAAGAAAAATATAATCGCACCGAAAGCGCACAACTTCCGTCTGTAGTCAGTTGTCAAACTTGTAGCAGCTACAAAAGTTAAAAGTTGGCTAACTCATACTCCGCTACAGCTACACCATTGTGTTACGGCAGTTAGTGTATTTAAGGTGGAAACGGCGCGTAAACAAAATAAACAACAGGCGTATTTTATTTGCCGAGGAATAAGGAATTAAAAATTTGAAAACCAGCAAAACAGCAGGTTTTTATATTCCAAAGAAGGAATAAGATAGTGCAATTGTTGTTGTAATTCCTTATTCCTCGGCACGGGCAAATATAATACAGCTAACGTATACAAGAATATAAGGCATATTTTGTTTATATTTTGTTTATCAATCATGCTACGCATGCTCCTACGAACTACGCTTAGTAGAAATAAAAGTGGAATATAATAAAGTAAAATAAGAATAAAATTAATTAAAAAAATATGGAAATGAAAGATACACACGTGCAAGTGGGAACATTGAGCTATACATGGACCATAGATGATTTTTTTTCACTTTGGGGTAAAATTATGGGCGGTATGGTAGTGGTATCACCCATATTTTCTACAGGAGGTGCAGCTAACTACACAGAATGGTGCTTAAAGTTTGGACGTAAGAAAAAGTGCATTTTGCTTAAACTGCAATTAGTATTTTCTAAAAAATCAGCAATACACGCCAAATATATTTTTGTAATAAAAGATCAATATGGGTATGCCATCAGTAAATGGGATTCAAAAAAACTTTGCACATTCAAACGAGGTAATTCATTTGGAAATAAGATGACTGGCATTTTGGCCTTAAAACTGGCAAAAAAAATACTAATATCTTGCGAAGTTGTTTGTGATGCATCTAAAGAATTTAAAGATTCCCAGTGTACAGTATGTGTCGACTTTAAAAATCTTTTTCTAAATGAAAGGTTTTGTGATGTCACATTAGCGGCTGCTGGGAAAGAATATCGCGCACACAAAGCAGTACTGGCAGCACGAAGTGTTGTTTTTGCCGCGATGTTCGAACACGATATGAAAGAGCGTCAACAAAATCGTGTCGATATCTTGGATGTTGATCCTGATGTCCTCGGGGAAATGCTGCTTTTTATTTACTCGGGCGAAGCTCCAAGTCAATACGAAATTACAGGCGATCTTCTAGCAGTTGCTGATAAGTACGCTTTGGAGGAATTAAAACTAATTTGTGAACAACAACTCTGTAAGAATATTTCCGTGAAAACAGTCGTTGAAACGCTGATATTTGCCGATCTACACAGAGCAGATGAATTGAAAGCAAAAACAATTCGCTTTATCAACACAAACACCGCCGATGTCATAAAGACAGAGGGTTGGCAAAATATGATAGTTGAATATCCACTTCTATTAGCGGAGGCATATCTAGGTCTTGCCTCTAGCGTTGCATTAAATAAAATTTCACGGAGACGCGCCAAGCAGACGTCAATCGCCAAATAATGAACTTTGAACTAAAAAGAACAGACAGAAACCCACCACACAACACAACACATCCGATTCATAATTAATTTTCACAACATCAACTTTTAAGAGAGCAGTAATTTGGGCATTCTCTTCTTTTGTAGCATTCGGCAATCGGCATAATTAAAACTGGGTCTCTTTTTCAATTTTCAAAGGTCTTTTCGATTCTAAGATGGTAAGCTATCCATTTTTCTTAACTTTCTTTTACCATAGCACATAGCAAGGAAAAAGGACATCAACTAAAAAAGGATATGCAACGAAAGCGCTAAAGAGACCAAAAGAGAAGCAAATGCGATTTACTACAACGGTTTGAGATGATACACTATTTTTTTAAAAGCAACATACCGAAGAGCAACTTAAGCAACCGCAGTTTGATTTTGTTGAAGAGAATCCTATTTGTTCGTGTGTTGTTGTGGTTTTTTCTATTAAGCAATTTATTAAATATTATATACTCGTATATGTTAGGCGATCTCATAAAACATTTTTTTATTGCTCAAGTATAAATTATTGAATTAAGTTATGAATTATGTTTCGTTTGTATTATCCTTTGTTTTTTATTATTAATTGATTCGTTCTTATTCTTATCGCGAATGTCTATCAATACATTAAAATAATAATACAGCAATGTATACAAGTCTGTATCGCTTCCTGTCCCAATACCCCACATTGTGTTGGTCAGCGTTATTGCATTCCAGTGTTTGTGTCGCTTGCCTATATTGCTGATGTGACATGTTTATCACCGTAGGCAAACGACCTAATCGTTTCGTTCATAATTTTATTACAGGCTTGATCAGTACAATGTATTTAGAGAGTAAACGGACGAAAGCGTTTAACGATCAGTGCTCGCTTGCCTATGATGCCTCGTAAGCATATTTGTTGTCATAAACAGACGACCGCTGATCGCACCCTCATTATGCTGTAATTGTTTTGCATGTTAATGCCCGCAGTCACCGAGCGTTGCCAACAAAGTAATACTAAACTTTGGTTTTTGTTTGTGCGTTAGCATTCTAAGTGCGGTCCGTATGCAGAGGGCATGCAATTAATGGGGATTTATTGAATCATGAATTCAATCATGAAATATCGTCGGAGATAAAAAACAGAGCCCTGGGGAACGCCAGCATTTATCTGATGTATTTTAGACTTGAAACCGTTCAAAACAACTTAAATTGAGCGGTCAAAAAGATAGAAAAGATAGTAAGTGCTATGGGTCGGTACGAAGAAGGGGACGATGGCTCGCCTTTTTGGATATGAGCTGGACAAAGGCTGTTTTACAACTTCTTGTGAAGAGTCCAGACGAATAGGATAGATGGAAGTGCTTACGCAATGGTAATGCCAGCTTGGAAGAACACCTCTTCAGAACTAGTGGGGAAATACAATCTGACCCAGCTGATTTGTGAGTGTTGAGATCGTTTAAAATTCTATTGCACTGCACGTGTACGAATGTAAATCGGTCCCATATAGTGTTCAATACGCTGAGTTACAGGCGGCAGCAATGCACAATCTGGAAGCGTGGAGCTATTTGCAAAATGCGCAGCAAACAGATTGCGGCCTTATCAATAGAGCTGACAGCTGGAATGTCATTATAAATGAGCGTTGGAATCGATGACGGGGCTGTATTATTGATTCTTCGATTCACGAATGACCAAAAATTTTTACTGCTTTGGGACATTGTAGTATTTTTTGCTTCAATTTTTTGTCGTAGGCGAATCTGACTCGCCGAAGATGAGCATTGTAATAATTTCTGGCTTGTTTAAAATTCGTTCGGGTTTCCTCAGTAGGCTTGGCTTTGTAAAACCGAAAGAATACCTCTCTAATCCTAGAAGCTTCTTTACAGCTCAAGTCATACCATCCATCCTCTTTTGGTTTAACAGATTTATTCCTGGATGGGATAAAGTCTCTCATAACAATAAGGATAATGTCGTGATTGAATCAGCGGCGGCATCCACGTTGCTATCGCGAAATATTGGCGACCAGTTATTACTCCAAAAGAAGTTTTTAAGGCCGTCCCAATTGGCTTATTTCTCGTATTGCCATACGGTTTTTTTTTTGAGTTTTTTCTCTAACTACATACATGGTCTATTAACGAGAAATAAGCTGATACAACTCAATGATCAGACGAGCCTAGAGGCGATAATACATTGACGTATAGTAATTATCAGGACGAGAGGTAAGGAACAAGTCAAGGGTGTTTGCGGAATGATTTGCAATGTCAGGTATTCTTGTAGGCTCATTTACAAGCTGAGTAAGGTGATTAAACTCAGCGAACAGCTCAACACACCTTCCGTCGGGTGTTATCTGGCCAGAATTGTGTACATTAAAAACGCCCGCAACAACGATTTCAGTTATTTTGTGACAGTTCTTAAAATTGAATCAGACAGTGCAACAAACTCGCTCTGAGTTGAAACCCTGTCTAACTTGGGGCTTTTATATAAAAAACAATAGTGAATGTTACGCCCTTGTACCTGCAGTCTCAGCCGTATGAAATTAAATTCCGGATTGGAATATTGAATGAATTGATGCAAAACCTGGAACGTAACATCACTACGGACTTAAATTAGGAGTATGGCGTCGAGGGAAAAATAATGGCACCAAGTTATACCCAGGCAGATCTAATTCCGAGGTATGGGAATTATCAAATACCTGAGTTTCACTCAGTGCTGAACTATGGGCATTAATATAGGCGAACACAGCGAAAAAATTCGATCTTAGCCCACGTATGTTGCTGAGGTTTGTGTACTAGATATTTATTTGATCAGCACTACGTAGCGGATAGTGGAAAAATTAAATCATCATGTCGAACTTTCGTAACGCTCTCATTTTTACCCTCTACTAAACGAGCCAAAAGATGTATCCCATCAAAAGCCTAAAACGTCTAATGCTAGTGTCGAATTTTTTGTGATTAATGAATGGTAAGACATCACTCACTGTAGAGCTGAGTCGTTCGTGACTGATCCGTTCGTACTGAACGGAACAGTACAGTGAACCAAAAGAGCGGTACACTTCATACGAAATGAACGGAACAGTAGTGATCCGAAATGTCAACCGTTCAGTGCAGTCTTCAGTGGCTCAGTGGCTCAGTCGTTCAATGGTTCAGTCGTTCAGTCTTCAGTTCATTCACTCACTTACTGGTTCTGGTTCTTCGATTCTATTCTATGGTGAATCAAAAGAGCGGTTCAGTTCGTTCGTATTGAAGATTGAACGGAACAGTTCATCACTGGCATTCCTAACGTTGGGGGCGGTAAGTGTTGACATGTAAAAATATTCAAAGAATATCGATATCCTAAGCAATTAGAAATGTAGTAGGCGTAAGCGCACTCGGTCAATAGATAAATTTCTATAGAAAACGAAATCTCTTACGAAAAATCGAAGTGGTCGTTGACTTTTTTAATAAAAAATTGCACAAATAACGTCCACACACTGCAGACCCATCGGCGTCTGAGTCTCAGGCATTATGACAAAGATGCCATGTGTTCGGTGCTCAAAGTATGAATATCTGACGCAGACACACAGATGAATTTTATTTACAAATTTTTCATCCTCTCATCACAGCAAATTGCCTCAGACCTCACTTCATCATTTCATCTTCTTTCGTGGAAGCGGCGTCCGCGTCAGCCTTAAGCACTTTGTGAACAATCCTCATATGCTCATACGGATATTCTATTATCCTTGAAAATGTTTTTAAGCTTTTCTCATTATATCTGTGGAATTCTTGCACCGCTCGTGTTGCTGTCTGTTCCTCTTCTTTGGATGAGGATGCCTAAGAACGTTGCGTGATGTGCCAGGCGGTCTGTGCCTGAGCTTACAAGCATTATTCACAGGATTATAAAGGATATATCTTAAATGCTTTGCACTCTCGCACATGCCATTCGTACGAGTACTTACTCGAGTAAGTGCTGTGTGTGTGTGTGTCGATGAGTTGTTTTCAAAATAAAATAAATGAAAAAAAATTGTCTCCTTAATGAGATTAATTAATGAAAACAGCAAGAATGAATGAATGAACGTCAGGATAACTCACAGGAGGAAAATTTCCCAATGATTGATGATGGGTGGTTTTGTATTTTAAATGTAGATGCGATTTTTCATAGTAAGACCACCAGCTCCGATGTATAGTAAATGATTGTAGTGTCTTCCTTTTTCGCAATTTCTATGAGCAATTGAGCAGAAATTTTAAAAATAAATTTATTTTTAAGGTTTCCATCTCAAACACATCTTGCGAGTCCTGAAAATAAACCGTTCCGTTTATGCCATAAGAAGCACACGTGTATGAAGTGCATCGCATCATCATCCTCGTTGCCATGAATGTACTTGAGGAGTATTTTATGCTCGAAGATTATTTATGGTTTTCCTCACATATACGTGTGCCATAGAAAGTCAAGCACCGAGCCTTACCTACTGCCGAGTTGTTGATGTTCGTTGGTTTTTCGGTTTAACCTCAAAGATACTTCAAGTTCTGTTCATCTCGTCCTTGAAAAATTG
Source organism: Nephrocerus scutellatus (assembly GCA_947095585.1). Taxonomy (NCBI): domain Eukaryota; kingdom Metazoa; phylum Arthropoda; class Insecta; order Diptera; family Pipunculidae; genus Nephrocerus; species Nephrocerus scutellatus. The sequence goes on along the minus strand of OX352765.1, from coordinate 91,815,444 downwards.
GAGTGAACTAAAAATGGTAACTGCAGTTGCGTCAACATCTATCAGGATAGCCGGAGCTCATGTACTTGAATTTCGGTTGGAATAATTCATCGATGAGTACAATTTGTCGCATTCATGTTATATTCATTGTGGAAATATTACAATTTAAAAAGTAAATACAATACAATAAATACAAGTGGGTTTGTATACAAAACACAACTTATTAGGTTTAGTCCTCTATGAACGTACTCTGTTAGTGTATATTGAAGTCAAACAATGTAACCATACGATGTAAAAAATGAATAATATTTATAAAGTTATCATAGCAAGTGGGTAAGCGATAGCTCGCTAGCAGACATTGTGCTTGTCAGGACTACTGGCTTTACATTGCTCAAGTCAAAAATACATAGCTTTAGAATTTAGAATTGCTGTGAGTAAGGTACCGACAGCCTGTCTGCACTTTAGTGTGGAGCTGACTACAACACCACACGTTCTCTAGAGGTAATTCTGTACCTACATCCAGTAGACGCTTTGCCGTAGGCAGAGAGCGGATAATATGGATATACGACTGTTAGCAATAGGTCAGTGGAAATGTCTTCAGACAGGACACTAGACGATTAACAAATCACTTAAGAAAGAACTGGCGAAATTGGACTAAATATTACCTGTGCTATGCTTCAAGAATGGTTTCCATGTTATCTTCCCCTCCAGACAACACTGGAAGGATGGCTCCATATAGGAGGCTATAAGGTTCTTCAAGCTTGAAGGTAAAGTTGGGCTGGGGTCTTCTGTGATACACCAAGGGTAGTTACTTCCGTTCGTCTTCTGGACTATTGCTGTATTTTTCAGGCTGAGGTGATAGCGGTTGCGGTGTCACTTAAACATAATATAATATTATCAACTGATATTGTATGTATCATGTATGATAGCAATGGGGATTGTCAAGCAGCAGTTAAGTCACACATTTCTTCCTAAGAAGATGGGCAACTATGTCGACGTCAGCATAGTGTCACTCTAATATGGTGAGGAATTGCAAGGCAGACAAGCTGGTTAGAAATGGCACAAATCTTTAACTGATATGCTACCGGAAAGGGCTGATGTGGAAAGGCCATTAACGGTGGTTAAGTTAAAGCTCCGGAAAGTGGCGGAAAAATTAACAAATGAGAGGTGGACGTATTCCCTTACATTTTCTATAGCTAAAGAAGTATGACCAAAGCTGGATTTAGGACAATATAGGGCACTGATTTCCCTGAAAAGATGAGACCCAGAATGATTGTAGGGATACTAAGAGTGTACTGTCATTGCGGATTCCATGCGAGAAGGCTGGGTCTTGAATGCAATGACCTCTGTAGAAGCTGTCGAGATGTCGACGAGCGAGAAACGATAACCCAGTTCCAGTGCTCATGTCCGGCTCTTGCCGGCAGAAGGCAAGAACACTTAGTCTACTACATACTAAACAATCTTTCGATTTTCGAAAATTGTAAACTGTGCGAGAAATCCTGAGATAAATAAAAATCTGAAATTAGGTTATGTGAATGATGTTGGATGTTGTAACGATACTGTACCTATAGAAATAAAACTCGGAGAGAACTATCGCATGATGCCGATAAACTTCTAAAATATCTCTCTGCACTGGCAATACCAACTTTTTCAAGCCCATTTCTACATCGCAACACTCCTGCCTCCTTCAACAAGACCTAGATAGTTTTTTGACGCGGTGCCTCAAAAATTGCTTAGAGCTCAATATTACCAAATGCCAATCTATTATTACCTTGTCACGTCAGTGCAGCAAATCCCCTTCCTGACATTATCTTTTCACGTGAAATCTCGACATATTGTGCGACAGGGATCTAAATTTCTATTCTTATGTTGATGAAATAATTCTTAAGGCCAACTTATCGCTTGGATTAGCCACACGTCCAAAGAATTGTTTAATCCTTATTAAATCAGAAAAATCAGCAAAAATAGGCATAAAATCATATAAAGTACCACCAATCTTGACCCACTGTAATCTGTTAGATAAAAAAGGACCTTGACAGTACAGACGAGAATCATCGCATGAAGGCGATAAACATGTAAAACACTGCGCATATCATTACTACACTAAACAATGAAAGTACTACAATAGAACCCTGAGGAAAATCAGCATAAATAGGTTTAAAGTCATAGCAAGTACCATCAATCTTGACCCACTGTAATCTGTTAGATAAATCAGGACCTTGAGTGTATTGAGGAGAAATATTGAACGAAGGCGATACACTTGTAAAACACTGGAAATAGTACACTAAACAATAAAAGTACTACAATAGAACCCTGAGGGAAACCAACATAAGTAGGCTCAAAATCATAGCAAGTTACACCAATCTTGACTCACTGTAATATTTTAGATACTCAAGGACCTTGACAGCACTGACGTCCAGGACAACACAATATTTTAGCTTGAGGCATAGTATTTCATGATATTTTGACTACTAATTCATGTACTAGTTCAATGGCAATGGCGGTGATGGCTTTTTGGATACTAATTTAATGGCAGTGGTGGTAGTGGCTATTTGAGAAATCAAACGAGCGATATACTGTAATATTATGTTTGTCGAATTCTTGGCCAATGTCATCAAACACTTTGACCATCGCAGTAGAGCAGCTATCGTACTTTGCTTTAAAGCCAGGTTGTACTAGTTGCCAGCAGTTTGTTCTCATCGAAATAACTAAGTGTTTCCGTAATGATTTCTTCAGAACCTTCGATATACAAGGCAGTATACCTATGCGCCTATAATCAATAGGTCACGCCGCTGATTTCTTCTTGCCTACAACGATAGCCCTTTCTAGCTCGGTGATCACCCCGATAAGGCTATCGGGGCGCCATTATTTTTCCAAACTTTATTTTAAATCCCAAAAGATATTAACTCCACTTGTGTTTAACTTGTGGCATTAGTTTGTAATTAAAAAAAGCAATTCCTACTTCATTCCCTGAGCGGAAAGATTGTTCTTCCATTGCACGAAGAAAGGAAGGACAACAAAAAAAAATCCTCCAAAAGCATTGGCACATTTTAATTTTTCAATCGATATTCTCCACCGTACCCTATCCGTGAGCTGTATTGTATTGTTGTTGTTGTTGCGTTGTTGCTTGATAGTATAATGAGAGGTATGCATGGATTCCCGGGCTTTTGTGGGAGAACAATTTGTTGTGGCGTTATACATATCCTCAAGTGCATAGTTTCTAATCGATCGGCGGAGAAATAGAAGTACACCTTACAGTATGTATATGTACACCTGTACCCAACACTCTACCGCTTGCAGCTTAATTTCTTTTTTCCTGTCAGACCGGTCACAGAACTTTTTATGTACGATTTGCATATTGAATGTTGCATGTTCTTGTCGAGTATATGGACTGCGTGGAGTTCATATACACCAAGTAATTGTTCGCTTGGGCGTGATAAAATGCAAACTGCTGCGTAGTAGTGGTGCACGCCATAATCCTACATAATTTATGAGGCAAAAGCACGGCAAAATGAATTCTAATTACGATCCATGATACTATAAAAATGATTCAATAAAAGTTGTTTTGACTTTTTACCATCGCGGTTTCAGATGATGGCGATAAGGGTTGATGCGAGTTTATTGACTTTTGTTTTACACTCTGCAGTGTGAGTTCATGTTGCTGTAGTGCCCCCATTAGCACTGAGGATCCTTAAAATATTACCGAAAGTAAATTCAAATAACTAGAAATGTAAGCTAGCGAGTGAGCGTAAGAATGTTGCGTACCTCGAGCAATATAACAATCTCCTTGATGATAGAAGATATTAAAAAGTAAATGTAAAAAACTTCAGCTCTATAGAATGTGTAAAAGTTGCTTAAAAAGAACCTCAAGAAGTCGAGAAAACCACTTTTCCACGCATCAATCCAAAACGACCTATGAGACTAAGCTACTAAGCAAAATTTCAACTCTATAGGATGTGTGGAAGGTGGTTTTAAAGATGAGACCTATTTCACAAATGAACCCACTTTCCACGAATCAAATGCGCCACACGCGACTGGCAACATGAGTCACACGCGGGATCTTAAAAATGGCCATTGACACTGAGCTGCTCTCAAAGGTAGTACAAGGTGGTTTAAAGGACCTCAAAAAGTCGAAAGAACCACTTTTCCACACATCACACGCGGCACACGTGACTCTCAACACGCGGGATGTCAAAAATGAGACTTAGCTGTTCACAAAATTTCATCTCTTTAGGTCTTGTCAAAGGGCCCCAAAAAGTAAAAAAAAATTGTTTTTGGCGCATTACTTGCTACACTTGACTCACGTGGGATGATGATTATGATGATGAAAAGGGGTATCTAGCAATAGCACTGCGACCCATATGGATCTATTGCGCTCCCCCTAACCACTGCTATGAAGACAGTTCATGCCCGTCCATATAGCAACCCCTCGCTCTAATGAACTTAATGGTGGGTTGGGTTCAGTGAATGTCGTGCAGACTCCGGTGTGAGTTCCCATGTGGGTTTCCCTACAAAGCCTGCAGGTGCCCTTACAGTCTACAGTGTCCTGTTAGGAAACCCATAATGATTCTTAGATTACTTCTACTAAGTCCCAATATCGAGCGAGACCTCTGTGTGTCATAGCTCCCCATCATTTCTTTGCTTGTTGGGAGATTTTCCTTTCATACGGAAGCAGCTGCCTTACCTATTCTGCGTATCTTCTCCCACATTATGAGGTTCCCTATGCCACAAAATGGTTCTGGCAAACTATACAAGCGGAGTTTCTGCCCCTTTGTTAGCGAGCATATCCGCTCTGCTTCATAGCCTTTTATGCCAGTGTGTCCCGGCACACAGTACATGCATACCTTGTTTACTTCGCTAAGTCTGTTTAGCTTCGCCTTACACTCCTCGATCAGTTTTGACATGATGTGGAATGCATCTAGGGCTTTTAGCGCAGGTTGGCTGTTTTTCATGATAGCTATTTCATGTCTCACGTATTTCATTTCCATGCATGTACTTCTGCCTGAAAAATGCTCGGGTACTGCCCCATTGCATCATAGTACTTGGTTCTTGGCCATGAACTCTCACACCCGTGCCTTCAGCTTTCTTTGATCCATCCGTATACCACTCTCACTGGCTCTCGGATGTATCTGGTATTCTCAGATCTCAAATCATTTTTGGTGCTCATTTTAACATCAAAGTTTTTCTTGAAGTCAAGCTTTTGCATCATGTTGTCACAAGGCATGCTGGCTAACGGAACCTGTTTGGTTAGTGATTCCACTAATGCCCTTGCCCTGGCGTCCGTAAAGCAGCCCACCTTGTTCACACTTGGTTTCCCCGGATTTGCTCTCTACCACTATATGTAGTAGGAGTTGCCCCCATACCCGCCGTGGGGCAGGTTCTCATGGCCCCTGTAATTAGAACACAAGCCAGCCTATGCACTTTTTCCAATTCCCTTCTCGTGGTGCTTAGCTTGGTTCTATTCGCCCATGCCACTGTTCCATAAGTAATCATTGGAATAACTATCATGGTAACTCTATTTTGTACCACTCAATCCGCTCAGTTGTTTATAGAGTTTCAAACCGAAAACTCACTGCATAAAAGCTGGCGTTCCCCAGGGCTCCGTTTTGTCTCCGACACTCTTTCTCAACTTCTTCAATGATATCTCCGTGCATCCAAGCGAATCGTTACCGAAAAACTCGCAACTCTCGGTATGTGCGTTAACAACAAACGTTGTTGGAATGACCTCACATATTCACCGTGGCTTGGATGCAGCAATAGTTTTCGGAGCGAAGTGTTTGGTGTTTTTAATGAAGTGTGTACCGGATTTTTGTGGCAGCAAAAAGCTTGGATATGAAAGTTTAGTGGCAGAACTTTTTTCTTACTTAGTCTTCTCAGACGGCAGAGATGATTGCGGTGAAATGCTGGGCAAAATGCAGATAGCAAGATACCAGAATATAGTAGAGAAGTTTTTATTGAAATACTCGTACAACTTATCCAGGAGCGTTCTATAAAGCAAAGAAACAAGGCATGAGATAGGATTATAACGACTTCTTTGAAAGTAGGTCCAAAGTAGACTAGGACGCCTAGATTTTAGGGTGCTAAACTTGATTACATCGGAACCGGTGCTGTCCCGCTTTAAATCTTATGCGGAATTCACGAAAGAGCGAAATATCGTCATTGTCACAAGTTCCTCAATTCATTACGGCATCTGATGATACGCACAGTGGAACAAACTTTTCACTTTTTTAATCAGAGATTTGTGACACTTTCCACAGGTTTTCAAACTCAACCAAATCTTAAGTAACTTTATACGCTTTAATAAAATTAAAAATTTAAATAAAACAAACAAACATTAAAATATCCACAATTCACTTCTCTTGCATATTTAGTTATCTTTATATTCTCAGTATTTTGTTATAATAAAAATCTTATTTGGCTAAATTCTTATCTGTTATTTTGGTTTTTTATGATTAATGCTGTTGATTAATTACAAATTTCCTCACAGGGTATTTCCTTTTTTTTTTTTTTCGTAATAAGCAAATTTGAAAATATTTTTTAAATATTATTTGAAAGATAATTGGATTTTTTAAAAATGTTAGTAAAAATAGATAGTAAATATATGGTAAAAAAAGGAGATGGATTTTGAAAAAAATTTGCACACTAAGGGAATAGAAGGCAGACCATATTTTGGAGCTTTTCTTTGGTAAAAAGAGTTGCTTGTTAGTTTTGATTTTTTTATTTACTTATACTCAATATATTTTATAAATATTTTGTTGATTTTTTTTATTTATCAAACTTTAGCAGTTACTATGTGCCTTTACAAACTTATACTATATTTTCAACAATGGAAAGGTAATTTGTGAAAATTATTTTACTATATATTTTTAGTAATTCTAAAAATATAAATAGTTATATGAAAATATTTATTTTATTTTATATAATAAGATAATCTATAAATTAATTTATTTAGTTCAGTGAAAAAATATTTGTTTTTTAATATATATATATATATACATGTATATATATTTATTGAAAGAAATGTTGGAAAAAAGATTTTGTTAATTTTTTTAGTTCATTATAGTAGGAATATTTATTTATAACTAATTATTTTTATTTTTAATTTACTAAAAGTAGTGATACGTTCTATTTAAATATTATTTTTTTATCAATTATCAATGCAGGATTTGCATCGCTTTTTGACTTAAACGAGCTACAAGTTGTGGGGTAGTATGGAGTATTTATACATATATGCAAACATAGGCAGTAGAATTATTAAGAGTTTTGTATAGCATGAGTACGAAGAAGTAGTGAAAGCTTTCAAATTAGTTTCACGCTTAAAATTTAGCTCTAAGCCTATGAAAAATTATACAGAATCTTTATTTAATTTTTGAAAAATAAAAAGTGAAGCACTTTTTTTTGTTTAAATTATTCCAGAGTGAAAGGGTGTGGGTTTAAGATAATTACAAAGGGGAAAAGAAGGTAAGCAAAAAAAGGAGAGAAAGAGAGAAATGTATGCATTCTAAATGCTTGTGGATTGTATTGATACAGAAATGCAGAACATGGTAATGCCTAAGAAGAAATTTTCAATTCTTTAAATGCCCATCGTCATACTTTCATCTTTACAGTCAAGCCCATCTGAAGGCGTTAGTGTTAAGCTTCGATGCGGGAGACCAGGATTCGGACCATGGTTGTATTGAGTCAAATATGATGATGATTTGGTATCATCAATCAACTGATATTTTTGATTTGGATGAGTAGTCATTTTGCAAATTTCGAATAGCTGGCATATTGTTACCTATAGAAATGTAACTCGCTGGTAAATAAACTACGTTTAGCATAACCCAGGAAACACGACGTTGACGTTGTAGTTTTCTATTCCCTTCGGGGTGCTTGATTAACGTGAGTCTAAACGCATCTCACGTATCAGGGTGCTTTTTCACGTGCCCACTGGTCTGGGACAACCCGGGATCGCTAGTTATTTCTCGTGTACTAATATACATATGAGGATTATGAACAACTGCAGCCACTACAGCAATTTCATTACGGTCTTCAGTGACTGTTGCTCGACGCTTCCTTTTTTTCGGTTGAACACTTCCATCAGTAATAAATTGTTTGACAGTACAGTAAAATGAAGCACGTAACTGAATCCTATCCGAAAAAACGCGAATCGGTAGAAGACAGCATTATCAAGACTCCGGCTAGCTTCTCCACAAATAAGAACCATTTCAATTTTCTTTTGTACAGTTAAATACTTCCTTCTGAAGTAGTATTAATAGCCTAACAGGGCGGCTAGATTAGAATTTAAATCTAAATGAAAAACAACCCATAAAAATAATTTTTTTGACGTCACAAGGTCTCACTACAAAGGGTATATGTTTCTAAAATAAAATGTTAAATGTCCACTGTTATGTCCTATGCTAAATGTCCGCTGTTTAATGTCTACTGTTATGTCCCATATTAAGTGTATGATCTTATGTCCCATCTTAAGTATCCAATGTTATGTTCCATGTTAAGTGTCCGATGTTATGTTCCATGTTTTAAGGGAACAACGCAATTTCTCAAGCGGTTCGCATGAAATTCGGTATATAGGACTAGGATGCGAATATAAGAATTGTTCCTATGGAAATTCTGGAACACGGTCATCATGGTCGGGAACAAAGCAATTTCTCAAGTGATTTTAATGTACTCCAAATATACTGTAAAGGTTAAACTTTTTTTTAAATGTAAATAAAATGCAACGTAAGAGCGAAAATTGAAAGCCTCAATAATTTCTGGCCACTTATTGTTAATAATATTTAGAATTTAGTTTTTATCAATAAATTCCTTATTACTTATTTTTTTTTAATTATTTGAAGTTCAAAGCTTACAGAAAGCGAGCCGAGGGGTGAAAAAGGTTGCTCTCCTGTTAGTCGTAATATCAAAAGATGCTGAATTTTTTTATACATCTCCTTAAACCTTTAGTGAATTAATTAATTTCTTCTTCAATATCACAATTTCTTTTTGTTCACTGTTGGCGATTTGCCACACACTTTGTTTGCTAATCACGCTCTTTTATGCCAAGCACTCTCCTGAACCCCGACAGTTTGGTTGTATTGATATTGGGATATGTAGATAGGGCGACGGGGAAGTCTGTCGGGGCCAGGAGTAAACCTCACGTCCGTACAAATTTATACACAATGAGAAACACGAGAAAACTAACGACCACCAGCACGACGGCTGTTATCACTTTGGCGAATGTGTTTAGGCCCGATTCGTTCGGATTGAGGGGTCGTGAACTGCTTTGCGTTGCCGAACGACGCCGCTTGGTGGCCAGACCACGAGCGAGTGCTGGAAATGCCAGCGATTGGGTGAACGTCAGTTTGTGTATTGATTCACTTAGGGAGTAGGGGCCGACGGAACCGCGTGCCGCTGCACGCAGCAAGGCGTACTCCAAGTCCATGGCATCGAATAGACTGTAACGGGCGGTCATAGTCGATGATCGGCGGCGACGATCCGAGTGGTGTTCGCGATCAGATTGCGGCTGCAACCATGGATCGGAAACTCGTTGACCCGAACTGAAGCCACCGTTGGTTGAGGAGCCAGCTGCTGCTGCTGCTGCTGATGATGTTCCCGACGGTTGTCCACCTAGACAGGCAGCTGCCACAGATGTCAGCGATGAAGTTGTACTGGAACTAGCGGTGCATATGTGAATACCGGCAGCAAGTCCATTGTCGTGGAATTCCGTGGCATCCTCCAGGGAAGTCTGATCGGGTGACGTCTGATGGGTCATTCGCATTGCAAAGAGACGAGCATGATCCGGATGTAGAAGGGCACTTGACTTTCGGCGTATATGGCCCGAGCCCGGAGCACCAATCGAAAGATTTGGAGAACCAAAAGTTGGACTCGTTGTTGGCGTATTATTGCAAGAACCACTCATGTAAGAGCCCGGCGGACACGGCAGTGCATTGGGCGATGGTGAAGCCTGCACCGATTCAATGCCTGAATCGCCAGCATGCAGCGTATCACAGTATAAGGAGTTGCGTCGCTCCGACAAGATCATTTGGTGTCCATCATTGGTTCCCAAAAATGACGAGGTGGTCGTTGTTGTGGTTGTTGTACTGCTATCAGCGTTGCCATTTTCGTTATTCCCACCTCCAGTGATTTGATGGCTACTCACCGTTTCCACAATGACGGGAAAAACAAACGACTGGCCGTCAGCTTCGCCGCGTGGTGAGTCCTGTTTGATGGAAAGAGAGAAAAGTGTAAGTGTTTTAGAATTGGTTCGTTGTTCAGAATGGGAATATGAGTCATAACTGTGGGGTTACTTGCTAGCATACAACTCACCTGACTCGGCCACACCTGCAGCAATGGCAGCGAACATGTCGGCTTATTCTGAAGTTGTTGCTGTTGCTGCGCCTGAATGTAGTGATGATGGTTGAACCTTTGCAGATCATTTGTCGGTTTGGCCCGTGTTGGACTCTCGTATCCAGTGGAGTCCTCCGACGATGTGGTCTTTGGCGAGCGCCAAAATCTCTTCAGACGTAACTCCCGTCTTTTTTCTTGTTTCTGGGACGAGAGAAAGAAGTCAAAGATTGTAAATGGAGGGAAGACATGCGAGAGAAGTAACACAGTTATTTAGATTAAGTCATTATTTTAGTGTACAAAATATATTTCTTCAAGGATACTTTCATACTCTAACTCTAACTCAAACTCAAACTCAAACTCAAACTCAAACTCAAACTCAAACTCAAACTCAAACTCAAACTCAAACTCTAACTCTAGCTCAAACTCCAACACATCCAACATAATCAACCTAAGCATTACACACACACTAACACACAGTTCCAACAGCTTACTCATTTACGATGATCGATCAACCTGACACATTCTGACACAGCGCACGTCTATTGTGCAGATAACTCGACATTGAATGAGATATTTACTTAGCATTGAAAACCTATAGCAAGGATTTCATGCAAATCAGATTCGAGGAGATGATGTAATGTGAAATGGAAACAATTATTATTTACCCGCATCAGGACGACTGACTGTGCAGCAGTTATGCAAATTTGAAAGGATACTTGAATGCAAAATCCAGCTGTCGTTCGTTCAGCAAACAGGCATACAATTTTCGATGATTTATCGAATTAATTGCTGCATATACTTGGAACCAAATCAAGTGGAATTGTGTGTCGGGTCGGCTGGGTTTCAACAAGTGGATGGTTGTGTGTGCGACAGACAGACACACAAATGTTCTCAGAAGTTATTGTGATGTGGATCTTTGGAAAGTGGGGAGTTTCGAACACATTGAAAATAAATCGCTAAAAACTCCTCAGGAACGGCGGGCGATACTTAGAATTGCTTCAAATTTAAGACTCTCTATTGGCAGAATTAAGAATTAAGCTAGGGTTAAGGCTATTCGAATTGCTAATGCAGCACGTCGGTGTCAGCGACCTGATTTCGCAAGAAGACCCATAAGGTGTTGTAGAAATTGTCATTTGAAGGGATCCACTGGATATAACTCTTGTTTCCATTATTTGAGGAAGTATGTAATCAATCTCTGTGGGCGCCCTGGCTCAGTGGAAAAGAGCATGCCTTACTGAGCAGGAGGTTCGAATCTCAGTAACACCAAAGGTACTTTACACGGTGTCCCACTTCTCTCGAATGGGTGACAAGCGTTGCGAGAGTAATAACTTGTCTCAATTCGCCATTCGGATCCGGCCTTAAATTGTAGGTCCCTTGCATTTGTGTCCAAAAATATATCTGCCAACACAAATGGTCGCGAGAAGCTAAGCTAGGCCTTGGACCGTAACGGTCTGTCGCGTCGAATATTATTATTATGTAATCAATCTACAAAGACGGTACAGTAAGGGACGCTATGTGATAGCAAGGGAGGCGGTGTGGTAGTACGGCACAGTGGAATTGGATTTTTAAAGCTCAAGAATGATTGCAGCAATCTAAAAATCCATTATAGAAAGAGTTTTTTCACACTTTTTGGAATGGTTTGATGTGTAACGCTAGACATTTCAGCAGGACAATTACCTTACACACATATTGCAAGACAACAAATGGCTGGATTCAGAGGGAAAAGTTGTAGAATTATTGACATGGCCATATGGGGATGGCTTTCAAGAAAAGTGTTCGAACGACGAAGACAATATGATAATAGGGACGATATAATTTAAACCAAAACACGATCTTGGTCCGAATTATCACTCAACTATCAAGAGACCCTTTATAAACAACAGGTTACTTGAAGTGATTCGGGAATACGGAGGTAGTATCTACAAACTACAGAAAACTACAATAAGTCATTAAATATAATTTGAAATTAATCCCTCAACAGATCTACTATGTTTTGTTTGTTTTTTAAATGCCTACCAGGTAGATTTTGTATATGTCCTTAAACAAGTGGTACGGAGTGTACATATCTTGTCTGCAATTGAATGTTTCCATACTCCTTTAAATGAGTTCAAGTATGTATAGTATGTATACGGTGCAAAAGAAGTTCAACTAATCCCAAGTGACCCAGCGTCACCGTTTACCATTGAAAGTTCTACAAAATAAATCAATCGATTGAAGGCACATGAAGTGGAAGAAATGTGCTTCGACTCCAAGTTAAAACGAAAGAGAACAAATGGATTATCTGAAATATTTTCAACTTTGACAGCACGCACCAATAAGTCAACTTTCTTTGTCGTTGTGTGGAATTGAGTTTGACACCAAACTTAAATCGGAAAGAAAAACGCAAACGCATTACAAATTTCTCTCAGATACAAAGTTTTTATCTTTAGTTCAAAGTTCAAATTGTTTTTCCATAATCCGTTCCATTGTTTGGTTTGTCCTTTGTTTTCTGTCCTCTTTTTGAATTTGACTTTTGTTGGGCGAACTCGTGAAATTGCAGATTTTACAAAATTGCTCACTTATTGTTTTCGTCCTTTTGTTTTCCCAGTTTTGATAACAAGAAGAAGAAGAATTGCACTTGTTGCAAAAAAGTTTTCATGCCGAATTGTGGCAGGTGATTCCTTTGTGCAACGTTTAATTCCATTCTGTAAAGTGCCCACACCATCGATTCAATGAAGCAACTTAGTGTTGCAAAGTCTTAGTCTCGCTGGCAATTTTCCAGGGGAATAATCTGTTGTTGAGTAAAACAAATAAACCGAAACCACAGGTACAAAGTTCTATTTCAGTAATTCGTTTAAGAATTCGTACTTGTTGCGCTCCACCAAAATCATACAATCACAACAATAAATAGCCTTCATATTTCAACCCACTAAGGTTAAATGCAATTAACCCATTCAGTTGTTCGAATGTAATTCAAATAAAGGAAATTTTTTAGCAATAAAATTGCAAGGACTTTACTTCTAATTGTCTTTTCTTGTTACAGACAGGCACATTAGGCATCTTACGAAATAAATTTTCAAACACAAGCAAAGCATATGTCGTACACTCACACAAGTCCGTCTGCAGTGCAAGAATTTTCAATATTTAATTTTAAGAAAAAATTTCGAAAAATTTACCTGCATTTTGAAAATTGACCTTCTTCTTGTGTTGTTGTATCATCCCCAGTCTCTTGTCGATTCAAGAATAGCAAAAATATCCAGCGAATAACATCCAATCTGAAAAGATGTTAAATGTGAAGGTTATTAGTAATAATCATAATATTCAGTGCGACAGACCGTTGCGGTCCAAGGCCTAGCTTCTCTCGACCATTTGTGTTGTCTATGTATTTTTTTGTCCACAAAGGGACCTACAATTTAATTTTAATTTAATGCCGTATCCGAAAAGCGAATTGAGAAGCATTCCATGACAATGACAACGAATCGCTCAAATCAAAGCATTGGCATATGTGTAGACATCCATTACGCAATCAAAGGCATTTATGAGACCGGCGGTAATAATACATAACTTGTTAGACAGTGCCAAGAAGAACTGGCATAGATAAGCCATAACCCTTGTATGGGTGTCACGGAGCACAGTGTTGTAAATGGCAAATGGCAAAGAGAAAGTGATTGAGGCATCGCTCAAGACACCGACTCTATGGAAATATTCAGCTTTGGGTTTCTTCAAGGAATTATATATCGTTTTCCATACTACAAGTGAGTTTGGGTGGGGAGGGGGTTTATTTTACCGACTGCGCCATATAAAGGTAAGTATGGTCCATCTATAATAAAATGAGAAGGAACTGCCCAATTGATCTCCAGAGCACAGAAAGATATAGCCCAAGTTGTGTGCCAAGCAGCTGAACTGAGAATGAGAATTCGACATAACACCTTTATCAGGTGCTGCAAGGATTTAAATGAGAAGGTAACTATTAATCACTATCTTTAGAAACTTGCGGCACTAGCAAAAGCTAGACTGCCTGTACTGAACAAAGTGTTCTTTGACGACCTGAAAGAACATCGAACTAATCTCTTAATCGAGCGCTATAGGTTGAGTTTAAGAACCATTAGGTCTTCTGAGAAGAGTGGCATCAAAATTGATCACTCAATAAAAAGACTCGGTCAGCATCACTCTACTTACCTACCTATACCATACCTAAAGAAAGGAAAATATTTTTATGTGACTGTCAGCTTTAAAAATTGATAGTTATCTGATTGGACTATGTGGCGGCACTACTTCATGAAGCGTGGATTAATAGAAATCTTAACATTATTTTGAGGCTCAGTTAGAAGACTCTGCAATCATCATCATATTTGGCTCTACAACCGGCCTCCCGCAAAAAGTCTCTCCACCGGTCTCGATTTTGAGCCGATGTCATCCATTTTTGCATCCCTAAACTGTGAGCGTCCTGGTCTATGCCATCCTTCCAGCGTAGGATTGGCTGTCCTCGCTGTCGTGTTCCATAAATCCTACCGCAAAGGACACTCCGAGCAAGATCCTCTTCGCTCATTCGAGCTAGGTGTCCTGTCCACCGGAGCCTACCGAGCTTAATTCTCTTCACGATACCGACATCGCGGTAAAGCTCGTAGATCTCATCATTATAGAGTCTCCGGAATCGTCCTTCCTCACATCAATTCTCCGTAAGACTTTTCTCTCGAAAGCGGCTAAGAGGTCAGAAGGCTTTTTGCTAAGCACCCAAGTCTCGGATTTGAAGAGTACTGATAGACTATAGTAGGCTTAGTTGGCTTTTAGCAGCCGTGCACGTATTCCTGATTCCATACTGTTATCGGCTGCTACAGTTGACTCGAGATAGTTAGAGGATTGTACTTCTTCAAACTCGCGCTCCACTATATTAAAAGCGTATATGCATATTTTAGTCGCAGACGTAGCCACCATGTACTTTGTTTGGCTCATATTTATGTGCAGCCCCAGATTTCGGGCCGCATGCTCGAGCTGGATGAAAGATTTCTATACAGCGCTTGGGTTTCTATCAACGATGTCAATATCGTCTGTATAAGCCAGTATCTGAATGGACTTATAGAGGATTGTTCCTCTCACCGTTATGTCAGAGTCTCGGATCACATTTCCAACGCCAGGTTGAAGATGACGCAGGCCAGTCCATCCCCTTGTCGCAGCCCGTTATAGATGTTGAATGGGCTTGATGGTAATATTTTTACTTAACTTATAACATTCGTCATGGTCAACCTACATAGTCGTGTCAGTTAATTCGGGATGCCGAATTCTCTCATTGCTTTATAAAGTTCTACTCTGGCTATGCTATCATAGGCGGCTTTAAAGTCTAGAGAAATATAGTGTAGTGAGTTTTGAAACTCTAGACATTTTTACATCAACTGACTAAGGTCTAAATCTCAATGATGACTTTAGCGTATGGTGCTATCCTGTCTTGCGGCAGTTAGTCAGTTATTCTTAAGGCGTGTCCATTTCTCTTCTACGCCCGACATCTCAGCCCATTACTCTCCCTGCATTTGACCGTAGTTGTTTCTGGTCTCTTCGTTGCGAAGTGCAGTCGTGTTGACTCGAATCTGATTCACGGATGCAGTCTTTCGTTATGATGTTATCCGCGCTCGGAGCACCATACCAACAAGATAGTGTACCTAGTCTCGGTACGTTCGTACCGTCATCAGGTTCGGGTTGTGGCGGCGGTCTATTAACGTTGTTTATCTGATTGCGAGTGGCTCCATCAAGAGATACCTAGGCTTTGTGGATATTTTTACGCGCAAACCTTATACTCGCAACGACCAAATTATTGCTTGCTGCCATCTCTATGACTCGTTGTCCATTGTCATTAGTGTTCTCGTGAAAGCTATGGGTGCCAATGTACTGCCTGAATACTGGCTCCCTATCTATTTTAGCATTCATATCCCCCAGAACGATATTTACAACATACTGAGGGCAGGCATGGAGTTCCCGTTCGACTGATTCAAAGAAATCTTCTTTACGTCATCTTGGGAATCCCCTGTAGGTGCGTGAACGTTTATGAGGATTATGTTTTTAAAACTGTCCCGCACGCGAAGGGTGCATAGTCGTTAATTTACTGCTTTAAAGCCGATAACGGTAGGTTTCATTCTTTTGCTGACTAGAAACCACAATCCGAGCACATGATGTCTTGCATGACAGCTGTAGTAGTAGTAGCTGTAGCATCTCTTAAAAGTAATTTAATGTTTTTTCCACTTCTCCCGACTTACATCTGGTTCCAGGGGTCAATGTCTCAAAAAACATTATTACACTTAGTTTCGTAGTTTATCAAACTTGAGACTGAAAGTCAACCCAAAACTTACATTTACATAGATACACAGCTGCAAAGCAAAACAGAAGGTGTTTAGCTCTGATTCGGAAAATGTCTGCGCCAATAAATAACACGGCTTAAGTGGTAAGACCGGAGCTATCAGTTTTAAACTGAAAACGTTCAAATAGCAAACAAAACTTTTTGTTGTTGTAATTTATGTTGCCACCGACGACAAGGAATCCCGATTCACTTTATCATAACCACACATCATGAGATACGAAAGTAAAGTTAAAGTCACGTAAATCATCAGCAATGTAAATAAGTGTTCCATACTTAAAACTTGGTCGACAAAAACAACAAGTTTTGGTCGACCCCACGTCTACCGCACACAATCCTCTGAACTCATTTAGCCGCATGAATAAATTAGCAGTTAAGTGTTGAACACAAAATACGAGTATCCAAAGGCTGTTGTGCTTGATTTTGAAAGCAACGAAGGCAAGTTACTAATATTGGGAAGGATGAACTTTTCAAGTGAGTTTACTCTGCAGGAGGTAAGTGATGTGGCGAAAAATCAAATTTTCAAGTGAGTTTACTCTGCAAGCTGTTGTTTGGTTTACACACACAGCCTTCTTTCCACTCCTACAATGATCCGAAATTGCGTTTAATAATTTCTTCCTCTGTCTCAGCCAGATGTCCTGTGTACAAAATCGATATCGATCCCATTTTGTGCCTCCAAGTAAAGAATGTCTGTGATCTGAATCATTACTGTGCAACTCTTGTGTCCTCAGGACTTAAATTTTCTCCATTTATTTTTTGATTAAAGTTTGCGTCAAGCATTGTACATATTTTTCATTAAGGCCTCACTAGGAAGACAAACATACGTGTGGCTATAATATTTTTTTTCTGTCGTTGTTCGACTCATGCCTCACATGTGAGCTTAAAGAACAAGCAAGCGATTTCCAATCCCACAATCAAGAGTACACTCGCCAATGCCAAGGTCTAGGTCTGTTCTACAACATGGAATCAACAGTGCGAATGGATAGGGACGAAGTGTATATGAAGGACTTTACCGAGCGACCAATCACATAACAAAACAGAATCGCTCACGCTCCATTGCGATTGTTACAAAGAGCAACAGCGGCAATTAAATTTAAAACATAACGTCAATTGCAGTTCTTTGTGCTGCTGACTTCATCGTCCATTTGCTGCACAAAAAAATGTTCTTAAAGAAGATTATCAACTGAAGGATATGTTGGACATTACGGAATGTGCATTGATTTTTTGTCCACAGTTGATGTTGAGGTAATATTGGTAACTGGGTTGGTAACTAATTAATAGGGCCTTTCATTTACTTACTAAAAACTGAAACCACCGGTATGTTGTTACGGTCATAGTAAGTTTTCAGTTTAATGAACGGTTTGCAAATGGAACGCAAATCTACCTTACGTCATGCGCTCGTCGCGATGTTTTGACACTAACTGACGTTGAATTATCGAAATGGAACAATATCTATTACGAGATTAGTGTTGCTAGTCATCGTGCTGAGAGCAGAAACCATAACCACCCATCGACAAAGTTTAGCAAAGTTATGGTTTCGGTTAAAATGGCTTGCAATTGAAACGCAAAATTACTCTCACATTAAATCCCGCAAAACCAAAACTAAGATAGAGATAAATTAATATTTAATACTCTCTCTTGCAAATGGAATGCGCTTTTAGTTAATCGTCAAAATAACGTATTAGGAATTAGGATAATGATGTCAGTACGACTTAAGGTTAAATTTGTCCCCCCGGGGTGACGGGAGTACTATAGCCTATAACCTTCCCTCACCTGCCAATAATTTACGTTGACATTTTTTCAAAAATACGTTTGTCAATCTCATGTTAAAATTTTACTTTCTCCCCTTCCATCTATACCTATAACTTTTCCCTACCTGCCAATAATATATCTAGCGGAAATACCCGGCGTTTCCCGACTGCCCCATCCCACTGACCCCCACCAAGTTAACACCCGCCCACTGACACTACACCCACTGACCTCCCGCCTACTGACCGCCGCCCACTGACCCCGCCCACTGACCCACCGCCATCTGACCGCCAGCCCACGGACCTCTGACCTCAGATGACCACCCATTCACATACCAAACGCACCCACTGAACTCACACCAACTGACCAACCCACCAACTTACCACCTCACCAGCCCAGAAAACTATAGAATACGTTTGAACGCGATTGGTTCATAAAAACATGCAATTTGTAAAAACAATAAAAAAAATTCGTATGGTGACCCCTTGACCTAGGAGTCTGACCACTTTCAAAATATGCCTATTAAGTGCCTTTTATGGTAGAAAACCCATATGCAAAGTTAGAACGCGATCGGTTGAAGGGTTTGACAGTCTATACCGGACATACATACATACACACATACAAAGTTTCACTTTTATATATATAGATAAGAATAACAACATTATCATTAAATTCATTACGGCAGACGTTAAAATTCCCAATCGGTCATCGCATGGCGATGAATCAATCAATTGGGAAAACGAAAGCGACTGCACTCTTCCGAGAACATTTCTAAACTCGAACAACATCTAAGCCTAAGGTATAAATCATTCTAGTATCTCTGATAACAAAGGAAAATCTTAGCTCGAGACTGCTCCGCCAAATATAAACCCCGGGTTTTTTGTGACAAAAAGAAGGTTTTGAATGTAAGCCTACAGTTCCAATCGATCTTTATATCCTTCTCAACAGTGTACATACCCGAGGTTTAAATGTTTTTCGACCGTAGTCCTACAGCTCTAATCAATACATATTCATCTTCATAAATAGGACGGTTTTTAACTGTAATCCAGATACTAGTCAGCTCTTACCAAGTCATATTCATCATCCAGTCCTACAGCTCTAAACTAGCGAATAACGATACAAACATTGTGCCGCCATCTTTTAGCTTTTATTGAGCTCATTAGGAGAGGAATACTAACTCAAAGAGTTGACAATGCAGCCACAAAAAGTCACCATGTCGCGTGTATTGATCCATTCTTTACGATGGTAATATTGCTAATACTGTTTACGAGGATTGGAACGAGTGTATATATCGTTCCAATCCACAGTTGGTATTATGCGAGACAAACAATGGACTCCTCGTTTCGGTGTTGTCATTTGGTCACGAAGATCGCTCGGCACCGTTGGACAGTTTTCTGTGGGGGCTTGCATCAAATGGCTAGTCTATCGAAACTATCCTAAAATCATTGCTGAATTGAAAGTGGAAGTTATTCGCTATGGTTGTTAGTTGTTGCCAAAAGCTTTCATCTCCCGTACATATTTGCTGTCTTCCATTATGCGCTATTAGCTACAATTACAATTAATTACTTGTTATTAGAAGATAAAGGGAATGCAATATTTATAAATCAAATGAACGAAAGCAAATGCACTACTACATCGGGACAAATGGAAATATTCCATTTCCAATAAAATTACATTAGGAACACCTTGTATACCTTCTTAAAAAACACTATAATGGAAAAGAAAAGCCATTAAAGGTCTTTTGAGACTTAAATTTACATAAGTCACCAGTCACCACACTAAAGAAAGGAAACATGCCGGTAGTTGATGAACATTTTCAGTTAAAATGTATTGTAAAACTGCATAACTAACTATACGACTAAAAAAAACCAAATGGACACAAGTAAATTGGAAAAGTTTCTCTGTCCCACCGGTGGAGCACTATTCTTTGCTTGGCAGGAAGAAAACTTTTAACTCTCTCATTAGGGGGACAATTGTAGGAAACTTTTCCCAACGACGAATAATAATTGTCATTATGGCATGAACAACCCACCCCTCCCCACAACAACTTTAACCAATGTACTGACAGCAATTCGGTTGAGTAAATGAATTTGTAATTTCTGAATACGAACGAGTACGAGTCTATTATCCTTTTCAAAAGTTGTTTTGGAAACAGATGCGTAGTTCATTGCATGGCATTGCAGGGAAGTAAAATACTCGTAATTGAACTTGTTGACAAGTTTTCAACTTTTGAAATATTTAAATTGATATTGTTGGAATTATTGTCAAAACATTCCACTCGATACGAATATAATGAACGAAAATTTACGTTAGTTCTCTAAACGGAGATATCATCATCATCATATTTGGCTCTACAACCGGGGTCCGGTCCTGGCCTCCCGCAAAAAGTCTCTCCATCGGTCCCGATTTTGAGCCGATGTCATCCAGTTTTTCATCCCTTGGCTCTGGGCGTTCTGGTCTACGCCACCGTAGGCTTGGCTGGCCTCCTGTCGTGTTCCATAAATCCTACCGCAAAGGACTTTCCGAGCAGGAGCTTATGCAAGCAGCAAGGTGTCCTGCCTACCGGAGTAGATCTCATTGTTATAGAGTCTCCGGAATCGTCCTTCCTCACATATGGGGCCAACAATTCTCCGTAAGACTTTTCTCTCGAACGCGGCTAAGAGGTCAGAATGCTTTTTGCTAAGCACCCAAGTCTTGGATCCATATGTAAGTACTGGTATCAACATTGTCTTATATACCAGCAGCTTGGATGTTATGGTTAGATTCCTGGATTTGAAGAGTCTTGACACACTATTGTAGGCTTTGTTGGCTTTAAGCAGCCGTGCGCGTCTCTCTGGTTCCATACTGTTATCGGCTGCTACAGTTGACCCGAGATAGTTAAAGGATTGCACTACTCCAAATTCGCGCTCCACTATTTTAATTGCGGGACCAATGTTGGATCTTCTACTCGCAGACGTGTCCACCATGTACTTTGTTTTGCTCTCATTTATGTGCAGCCCCATATTTCGGGCCGCCTGCTGGAGCTGGATGAAAGATTCCTATACACCTCTTGTGTTTCTATCAACGATGTCAATATCCTTTGCGTAATCAAGTATCTGAATGGACTTATAGAGGATTGTTCCTCTAACCGTTACGTCAGAGTCTCGAATCACTTTTCCAACACCAGGTTGAAGAAGACGCAGGCCAGTCCATCCCCTTGTCGCAGCCCGTTATAGATGTTGAAGGCGCTTGATAGTGATCCGGATATTTTTACTTGGATTATAACATTGGTCATAGTCAACCATGCTATCATAGGCGGCTTTAAAGTCTATATAAATATAGTGCAGTGAGTTTTGAAACTCTAGACATTTTTCCATCACCTGCCTAAGGGTGAAAATCTGATCAGTTGTTGATTTGTCTGGGATGAAGCCATACTGGCATGGACCAATGATGACTTTAGCGTATGGTGCTATACAGTCTTGAAGAATAGAGGAAAATATCTTATACGCGGTACTCATCAACGTTACACCACGATAATTGCTGCATTTTGTGATATCTTCCTTCTTATTATGGGGCACAGGATGCCTCTTCACCAGTCATCTGGCATTACTTCTTCCTTCAATACTTGCACTATTATTTCATGAATTGCTTGGTGTAATGTTGGCCCTCCAATTTTAATCAGTTCCGCTTGGATCCCATCTGATCCCGGGGCCTTATTATTTTTGAGCTGATTTATCGCTCTGCTAACTTCGTCTATGTGGGCGCCGTGCCTCAGTGCTAGTGCACATGGCTGCTAAGCAGGTGGTTCAGGTTCGAATCCCAGCAACACCAAAAGTATTTTTCACGGTGTCCCACCTCTCGCGAATGGGTGACAAACGTTCCGAGAGTAATTAAAATACCTTGTCACGGAAAGCTTCTCAATTCGCCGTTCGGATCCGGCCTTAAATTGTAGGTCCCTTCCATTTGTGTCCAAAAATTAACATGTGCAGCACAAATGTGGTTTTTGCTCTATGTACTGTTCTAGTTCATGGACGAGATTCTTCTTCCAGGCTGCCTTTTTTCGCCAGTGAACAGTAGCGTAATAGCGACGGATACTGTGCACTGCTTAGAAATATAAAGTAATACTAGCTGATAAACCCGGTGTTACCCGGGACCCGTTAATCCCACTCTACAAAAAACCTCACCAACGCCCACTGAATGCCGATATTTGAACTCGTTACACACAAACATAAATACATATTTTCGTAAATATCTCGACTAAAGCATAAACTTATCGAAGCACCAAACGAACATATAGTGTGAATATGGCTTCGATACGTCCAGTGACTTAGGCGTGATGATATCTCGATTTCAGCTCCACCTCTCGGGAAAAAAAATTGATAAACGTTCAGAAGCATCAATCGAACATACGGTGTGAATATGGCTTCAATATGTCTAGTGGTTTAGGCGTGATGCGATAACAACTACATGCACCCAAACCACTTTTTCGTAAATATCTCCAACTCCAACGCCATCTACCAAAAAAATTTGAGCTTATCGGAGTATCAAACATATATGGTTCGAATATGGCCAGTGGTTTGGGTTTGGGATTCAATCGCATTTGTAGAGTCCACAAAACCAAGAAATACAAAGACACTCAGCTGGGAAAACCTCTATACACCGGATGCACTCGAGTACTTCACAGTACATTCCTCATGAAGTACTCGCTATTATAACAGTCGAAGTATATAATTGATTTTTGTTATTGAACTGTGCACTGACACGCATACACACATACACACATACACAACACACACATTACTCAAACGAAAATTGGTATTTGGTCAGCGAACCCGATTGAAAAACTTAAATTGTTTTCCAATTATCACCATGCCAAGCACACTCCGCCGCACCGCAACGCTCGGATAATTAGAAATGTGCTTTCAGTTAATTTTGGTTGCAATATCAATTTGCCATCAGTTGTTAAGCGCTGTGGGTGTATGAGTGTGTGCTCATATTCATCTTCATCATATGATTTAGTTGCTGGGGTTCAGTCGGTAATCGATTTGCACAGACACCTAGTGATTGATTAGGGGTGGTAAAGCACTTTACCTAACCTAACTCGCCCGCTCGCTAACTCACCTAATGAGACTATAATGCTGTTGAGCCTGGATGTGTGAGTGTGTGATTTGTTTTGTCCGTTGCGCAACTTATCCGGTTGCTAATGCAATTCGGATTGATTGAAATGTTCGCAAGCTGGGCTGGACGAATATTCGAAATTCATTCGGTCAATTGCATACATCCACATATGCCACACCACTACACATGCATGTTCTAAGTTTTTGAAAGTAAAATTTAATTGCAATTTGCAGTTTATCAAAATGACATTTTCCATTCTGTGTTTCAAGAAAATAGATTTTGTGCTTCAGTTAACACAAAACTTATAATGACCTCTCATTTTACAAGGGTGCCATATATACATATAGATGTAATTGTATATATGTTCCCGAGGGCTTCGCTACCCGCATGAGTTCCACATGAGGAGTGGAGGCACGTTCCACAAACCTATATGAGAAGCTGAGAGTGCTGTCGTCAGCGAAAGAGTGAATTGGATTAAAAGTAGTGGATAAAAGATCAAAAATAAAAAAACAACCCATAAAAATTAAAATTTTTCATCTAAATTCTCTAATTGCAGAAATTGATATGGGAGCCCCTCGATCCTGGGCCATTTTTTTTTATTGTAGGAGAAAATCATCGAAACAGACATTTGACATCAGATGTTAAAATTGAAATTGAATTGAAAAACGAACATTTATCTTGAGAACTCTTTGACTGCTCTGAACTAATTTATGAAAACGCCAAATGACAGAATATTGTGAAAACTTGTTGTTCTATCTGTAAGTTGATATCGACAACAAAAAAAACGACATCAATAAAAATACAATTCAGTATATAATAAAAATGTAAGTTGAAGTAAGCATAAAACATGTATGTCTCGTTTCATTTGCTGGGTTCATTTGTGCGTGCGCTAAGATTTCTCTCTCTCTCTCCACAACCACCAAAACCGTGCAGCGCAGCCGACTGCGCAGCACACACCGCACACAGTCCATAAAGGGCGACGAATATCTGATGCCAGTACAGATATTTAAAAAATGTATAAGGGCCTTGCGGCCGAACCCGGGACCCGATCACTGCCAAATTTTCGAAAAAGTATTGTTTATTGGGTATACACATGTGTGTAAAATTTGAAGAAAATCGGGTAAATTTTTTAAAATTTTTGTTTGGGAGCCCCCCGACCCCGCAACCCGAGGGGCCTCAAAATTTAATAGAAAGTGTTGTCTCCGGAAATACACATGTTTCAATAAAATCGGGCCATGGGAAGTGGGTTAAAAATTGATCGCAAGAATCCACGACAGACGACCGACCGACGACCGACCGACGACCCACGGGCAAGTGAAGTTAATATAGAGAATTTAAAAATGAGAATGAGTGTCGGGGACAGAACAGAGCGCCAGCATTTATGTGATGTACTTTAGACTTGAAACCGTCAAATACAACTTGAATTGAGCGGTCCAAAAGATAGCTACTAATCCAATGAAGCAGTTTTTCATCGAATTCATAAGCACGCATTTTGTACAAAAGAAATAAATAAACATACAAATATCACACTATTCAGTGTCACATTCAACAGACACACAACCATCATTGTTGAGCTTGTCCACAGAGAGTTGTACTGCGAATGACCGCTTGTGCAACCGCAGCAGGAATGAAATGTAACTGAAATGACTATTTATTGTTAGTTTTTTTGTTTTTTTTTAATTGTTAATTATTCCAGACAGGATCTACTCTTTTCACATTCCACTCCATTTTTGGTGTTAATTGGTTTTTTGGTTCACACGCTGTTGAAATTGCTGTGCAAAAAAAAAGTTGTTGTTTATTCATACAGAGTGTGGTTTGGGAAGAGGCGTCCGCGGTTCGCGATAAGGTAATTGATGTTGGTTAATATTGGCAAAGTTGGTAGAGATTTCGCTATTTACGTCCATGACACTGCTATAAATTGTTTCCGAATGAGTTATTTAGTTAATTGGTTTGGTTTGGAATAAATGTGTGTCTGTGGTTGATATATTTACGGTAGTATATGTCTGTGCGCAGTGAGTTCTATTTCGAGCAGATATCAATGAGTTTATCATCCCAAAAACACTACCCGTGCTGATGGTCAAGCCATTCTTCAAGTGAAAGCCCGTAGTCTACTGGTGACCTATTAATTTTACCAGTCCACTGGAGCATTAATGGACTTATAGATTTTGTTGTTGTAATAAGGTATTGGAACTGTCTGTTTTACTAATATTTTCTTTATATTGGTGCATAGATCATTTTTATTGGTATGAGAGACTTCATTTAAGGACTTAGTCTGTCAAATCAAAGAATGATGGATGAAGCGATTTAAGTAAATACTACTGAGGATATCTAAACAAAATTTAGAAGAGCCAGAAATTATAGACCGCAAGCGAGTCAAATTGACCACAAATTGAGGTATAATGTAGTATATTGTTCTAAAGGTGTTAACAATTGTTGATCATTTGAGAAAATAATGTAAAATACAGTTTCGTCATTATTCCCGCAACATCAGCATAATGTTTGGATCTGCAACCCGGGTCTGGTCCTGGCCACACGCAAAAAATCTCTCCACCGGTCCCGATTTCCAGCCGATGTCAATGCCAATTTGGCATCACTAACAACTGGGCGTCCTGGTATACGACATTCTTCTAACGTAGGCTTGGCCGACCTGACTTCCGTGTCGCATAAATTATCAATCCGAACGTTCATTTATAATAACATTTCAGCTAAAAGGACAAGGACCATTAGCATGCTGCTGTTTCCAACTTTTTCGCCAAGTATTGAACACTCAATGGGACAGATCCATATTAATACTCATATAGTTGCTATGTAGAGTTAGTTCCGCATACACAAATCCCCCGGACCAGATGGTTTTTCCCTAATAGATCTTTATTTTTCACATTTACCCTATTCTTCTGGACTTTTGTAAAGAAGTTACAAAACAGCCTTTGTCCTTGTTCGTGCCGACACATAGCACTTAAGTCCACTCTTTTCAAAGTCATCAAAAGGCTGATCAATCATCAACTGATGAAAAATCCTGAAAGATAATCCTTAGTGCCACGCGGTATTAATTTCGTGGGCAATTATTTACTTGATGGCATAATAATCTCACCGAACAGTGGAACGCCTACTCTGCAAGTCACTGCTTTCGATATTTTCAAAGCATTTGACATCAAGCGATTCATGAACTTATAGTGCAAGTATGGGAGGAAGAAGCGATGCCAGAAGACTTGCGAACATGCATCCTGTGCCCCATACATAAGAAGGCAGATATCACAACGTGTAGCAAATATCGTGATACAACGTTGTTGAGTACCGCCTTTAAGATCCTTCAAGACAGGATTGCCCCATATGCTTAAGTCATCACTGGCCCATACCAGTGTGGCTTCATCTCAGGCGAATCAACAACTGATCAGACCTTCACCCTTGGGCAGGTGATGGAAAAATGTCTAGAGTTTCAAAACTCACTACACCATTTTTTTATAGACTTTAAAGCCGCCCATGATAGATAGTGGGCGCCGTGGCTCAGTGGAAATGCGCATGGCTACTGAGCAGGAGGTTCGTGGTTCGAATCCCAGTAACACCAATAGTATTTTTCACGGGGTCCCACCTCTCGTGAATGGGTGACAAACGTTCCGGGAGTAATAACTTGCCCAGAGTTTAGAGATGCCAAGCTGGATAACATCAGCTCGAAATCAGGACTGGTGGAAAGTTTTTTTGTGGGGGGCCAGCAACGGACCCCGGGTGTTCGTGGTTCGAATCCCAGTAACACCAATAGTATTTTTCACGGGGTCCCACCTCTCGTGAATGGGTGACAAACGTTCCGGGAGTAATAACTTGCCCAGAGTTTAGAGATGCCAAGCTGGATAACATCAGCTCGAAATCAGGACTGGTGGAAAGTTTTTTTGTGGGGGGCCAGCAACGGACCCCGGGTGTTCGTGGTTCGAATCCCAGTAACACCAATAGTATTTTTCACGGGGTCCCACCTCTCGTGAATGGGTGACAAACGTTCCGGGAGTAATAACTTGCCCAGAGTTTAGAGATGCCAAGCTGGATAACATCAGCTCGAAATCAGGACTGGTGGAAAGTTTTTTTGTGGGGGGCCAGCAACGGACCCCGGGTGTTCGTGGTTCGAATCCCAGTAACACCAATAGTATTTTTCACGGGGTCCCACCTCTCGTGAATGGGTGACAAACGTTGCGGGAGTAATAACTTGCCCAGAGTTTACAGATGCCAAGCTGGATAACATCAGCTCGAAATCAGGACTGGTGGAAAGTTTTTTTGTGGGGGGCCAGCAACGGACCCCGGGTGTAAATCAAAATATGATAATGATGATTTGACAAAGTTTGGCATCAAATTCTTTTCACAAAAATACTATAGATTCGATGAAGAACTTCTTTATTGGATTAAAAGTTATATTTTGGACCGTTCAATCCAAGTTCTTTTTGATGGCTTATTAAAGTCGGTAACTCACCGCATATATACTGGTATTCCCCAGGGTTCCATGTTATAACCGGGACTATTTCTCATCTTCTTTACTGTTCTTTTTGTATTCTACTTCTAATCCAATTCATTCTTCCACTAACGGCAGTATTCTCAGCTTCTTATTATATAGGTTTGAGTAAGGGCCTTCCTCTTCACAGGTGGAACTCAAGCAACTATGTATATGAGCAAATTTAATGCAGCAATTCAGCAAAGTTTAACTCCAGGTCCGTAAATTCGTCAAAATAGGGGAAATATACAGCAGCTCATTCCAAAAGAGTTAAACATTTATGAATACACCAGACATAGAGGTTTAATTTTACAAAAACGCGTTGCCAAGCTCTATATTCTCACATCGATTTATTATCCTTAAGCATATAAAGTGCAAGTTCATGCTCATAGACCTTCCTTTTACCCTCTTCCTAAAGCAATAACGCCAGCGCTGTGCCTTTGCATTGGAAGGGTCTAACCGCCTTTTCGCGTGTTCCAAAATCACTAAAATAGCAATTTCTTTCTCTATTCGACCAGATACTTTAGTACTTTGAGTTACTATGATACTATAAATAGAGGAAACCTTAAAAGTTCAGTGACATATGAAAAGTTTTCGTTCAATCCTTGAATTGCCTTAACATCAAAAACAATTATTACTTCACAAGTTGATTTGGTTTGTGCGGTTTCAGGGGTCCAGAGGGGATACCTATGCACAAATATCCTAGGTGTGTCGTTCACATAAACCCATACAAAGATATCCACTCTATAACTCTTCGTATTGCCGTGTCCTATGTGTGCTGCGTGACCTGACAACTTTAATTTATTCATTGTTCGTCCGTCCGTCGATCGTTATTCAATATCCTTGCTTGGTTTTGTGCGAACAATGAACAATAGCGTCGTCCTATTTTGCAGAACGTGCCCGAGGTGTAGAGAGAAATTGTGCGCCAGCTAGCTTCTGTTGAAATTAGCATTTTGTCAGAGGAATGGAATTCATTTCCAACGGCTCCGCGAGCGCAATGTCACGTTGAAAAATAGTGGTGGGGTTGCTGGTTGAGGTTTCACCCCCCCCCCCCCAAACCCATCATCAATCTTGTTCGGCGTTTCATTGCAAATTATTTTGAACGAGGAACTAGGGAGGTTTTAGTTTTAGTGAATTTGGCTGAAATGTTCAGTGCACCGCCCCGTCGTGTTACGGATATTGACAAGCGTTAGCTGTTAGCTGTCGTCGTCGCGATTGGATTATTTTTTAAGTCAACGCGATATTCTGCCAAAAAATACTCTTCAACAAAGATGTTCTGTGGGTTTTGATCAGCTTGAGCAGCAAGGAGGTGTTTAGTTTGGTAAGAGAAGGGTTTAAAATTTTACCATCACATAGTTTTAGGTTTTTAATTTCTTCAGGCATTCTTTTAAAAGAATTTTTGGTAAAAAGAATATTTGGTAAATGCGTTCGTGAAGTCATACTTGTCAGGTGGCAATGACAATTAGGCCTTTTTTGATAGAAAACCCTCAGTTCATGTCCTATTGTTAGAAGTTGTTTTTGAAAGCAAAGTGTTAGTAGACGTTCCCAGAGTTATATTGTAGATTGCTGCACTTCGACACAGCTGGCCTTTGAGTTGCATTAGATATGTTCACCTATAAGCAGCAGCCAAAAGTAAATGGTGATCCAATTTGAAATTCTTTCATTGGCAGCACTGTAAATCAAACAGCTGTCAATATATATATCTTTTAAAGGTGACACATGTTAGTTTGCAACAACACATTTACTAAATGGATCACTTAACCACAATGGACAGATAAGAATTTACGCAGCTTGCGTGTCTTATAGGAGCAGGAAGTTGATGCTGATTTTTCTACGAAAATCGTCTTTTCTAGTGAGATACATTCCCACCTCGTTATACGATTCACCAGACGCTCTAGGTGGTCATACTTTTCTGTTAATAGTAATAGTCGGACTGTAACGCTGTAGGCACATAGTAACTGATAATTTTTGGTATCAAATCAAAAATATCAAGGAAAGTGAAATATACTAGACATAAAAAGAATAAGTGAAATTGCGTGTAGAAGTGTAAATGGAACTTAAATTTCAGGTTTGTGTACAAGATTATTTTTAGTTACGCAATTTGACAATAGATGGCATATAAATAAAGCAAATATTTTTGTGAACATAGTATCTGTCCAAAAGCTTAAGACATCTAGGTATTTATTATATTTGCTTTAACTTTCGAGGCAAAAAGCCTACAGGGCTTGATCCAAATTGGCCCAGTAGTTTCCAAGTTAAGGTAATATAACAGGCGTTACCCGGCTGCCCCTCTTACTCTACTGCCAAATCAAACTGACTGAACTGACTGAAACTAGCCCAATGACCCCACAACAATTGATCCCTTCATAACACTTGCCCTCACCGATGAGTCCTTCTCCGCAGCAAAAAACCCTCTACAGTTCCCAAGATAAGCGTAGCCAATTGAAAGGGCAAACTTACCTCGTTATATAATAGTGTGTGTCCTATGCACACAGATTCCGAGCCAGTCTTAGCTAGTTCATCTGCAGATTCCCTGATGACCCGGGACCCAACTGAGTTTGACTTTGTTGTGTCTGGCAGTAGATTGCAGTTCATCGTAACAGTTTTTGGCTAGTATCGAGTCCATTAAATTAGACGATAGCGCTTTAAGTGCTGCCTGGCTATGTGAAAAGATATGTATTGTAGCGCCTTTAATTCCTTTATTAAGGTTAAACTCGGCGCAGATCTCAATTATATAGAGTTCCACCTGGAAAACCGAGGAACTTTTTCCCATTGGTATCGAGATTTTGGTGTTGGGTCCAAAGACACCAGCTCCAACTCCAGTTTCCATCTTTGATCCATCTGTGAACCAGACCAGACATCTAGCATCCAGCGCCGCAACACCATTGCACCAGTTTACCCGGTCCACTGTTTCTTTAAGGAATTGAGTCAAGAATTTTCAGGTGACCTATACAGTCAACCGGTTTGTACCCGTATTCTAGTTGCCCCAGATATAGGTTGGTATAGGAAGGCATGACACATGATACGACCGATACTATTCACTAAGAGTTGCACTAAATCCGACAGTTGGATGACATAAGTTCGAAATCAGGACCGGTGGTGAGATTTTTTTCATGAGGTCACGACTAGACCACCGTTGTAGAATAAAATATAATGAACCTACGCAATAAAGCAGTCAATCCATGTCAATAGGTATCCCGAAATAAAACATATCCACCCTAAATTTACACATCGGCGGTTTTAGCTTTAAAAGTAAACTAAACACAGATCATTAAAACTATTTTAGTTCCTCCCTTATAGGTATAATGTTTATATTGAGTACATGCTGGATACTTTGTGTATCCAAGATGTACATCTATACTGAACAGGTCTATTTCCTGCTCGTGATGAAAATCTATTTTCAGAATTACGCTAAAATAGTTCCTCCGCTAGCTCCCCTCTCCTTTTCATTTTTACCTTTTGTTAAGAACTCAGGTCGTATCATGCTGTTCATGCCGCACTATAATCGTGTATCCATCCAATATACCCTTTACTCCATAATGTTGCAACAAAGCGGGTTTTTTTACTTCTTCGGAGCTTGTGCTAGTACTCAAAGTTCACGTGGTAATATACAGAAACTCATTTAAGGATTGGTAGGATAGTTTTAGAGTACAGGTATAAAACGAACGCAAAAAAGGGTAAAACATTTTCCAGCAGGAACCTTTTATTTTTTTATTTTATGCTCCGTTGACTTTTAAATGGGTCATTAGCTATCAGAGCCGGAGATTGAGCCGCCGCCTCGGTCGGACAGATTGCATAGTGCAGTACGGAGTCAATTGCCGCCCACACAACAACATTGAAGTAATTGTACCAACGCAATCTGGACAGCAGCAATCTGGTATGCAACAGGAATTATTCCACATAGCCGGGTAGAACTTCGACTGTGGCAAACGTGCAGTGATAGAAACTAAAATCCAGTCGCTTCGACGTTATTATCTACATCGGCGTATTCGCCGCTTTCCACTCGAGTGATATATGTATTTACTGTCCAGCAATCCGTAGCCAATCCACCTTAGGGTAATGGATCATCATATTTGGCTTCACAATCGGGGGCCGGTCGTGGACTCCGTACGTAATTGTTACCACCTTCAAAAAGAACCGACGTCGATGGTAAAGTTACTTTATCCTTAAAGTGGATTTGATTAGGGGTTTATGGGGATTTCATTTCGATTTGTGTGGTTTATGTGCTTTCATTATACCATGTAAAATATCTAACCCCCTTCCCATTTATGTTGAAAGGACTACAGTGGAAGATTTATTCGAAACAAAGGAAAGAAGAAAAATCCTTTTGTGTTTTTACTTAACTTGAATTTGCATAGAAATACGTTGAAACCGTGCTGCTCCTTTAATTATTGGAAGGTGCAGCAAATAAGAAATAATGTATACGAGTATATGTATGTGTAAGTCCTTCAATTTCTGACCCAACGGTTAATATTTTACGTGCAATTTGTAAATATAATTTTCCTGTCGACTTCAAGGACAACTAGGAGCAACCGAAAAAAGTCTTTCATGAGTTTCTCAATGGTCAGCTAGCTCAGGATTTGAAAGCTCCACCAATGTCCGACGACCGCACTATGCTGCTGCTATCAAGAGTAGAAAAAGTTAGCAGAGTGATAAATCGGCTGAAAATCAAAGGCATCGAGATACCAACAGAGCTGATCGTATCTGAAGGGCCCGTGTTTCCCAAGCAATTCATGAACTCATGGTACAAGTATGGAAGGAAGGATGAAATTATGCCGGAAGACTGGATCCGTTCACCATAATGTAACGAAGTTAACTTTAAGCAAGCAAGTTAACTCCAAATGTCATGCGCTGCATAGAGGAAAGCTGTCAGAGGTATTTGAGATCCTAAGTGGGGTACGACAAGGTTGCATTCTATCGCTGATTTTTTTGTTGGTGATACGCGATGTACTTCGCACAGCTTTATCTACTGGAAACGGAGGAATTCGTTGGACTTACATCTCAACTCAAACATCTGGTCTACGGTGACGCAGTTTATTTACTCTTGCGAATATTGTCTCGACCGAAGGTGGAACCGAACAGGACATTGTCAACCGAATCGGCAAAGCAAAATCAGTGTTTGGAATGATGTCCATGATATGGCTAAGCAATGCGATCAGCTTAAACACCAAACTGCGACTGTTCCGGTCAAATGTTGAATCTGTGCTGTTGTATGGGTGCAGCACTTGGAAGGTGACTGCTACTATCACAAAAAGATTACAACGTTCGTAAATAGGTGCCTACGGAACATCTTAAGGGTTTTCTGGCCCAACCGTATCTCTAACGAACATCTTTACCAGAGAACGGGTCAGGAACCAATAGGCACAACCATCCAACGACGGAAGTGGCAGTGGATTGGTCATATACTCCAAAAAGGCGACAATTCCATAGCAAACTACGCAATGCAATGGAATCCATTATCTCAGGATAGTAGAAGAACGGGTCGTCCGAGAAATACACGGCGCAGAACAGTTGAGGAGGAGTCACGGCAATTGAGGAAGAGTTGGAGAGAGCTGAAGCTCATTGCCAGGAATCGCACGCGATTGCGCGTAGGCGTAGTAGAGCCCCTAGGAAGCACAAGGGGATATAGGACATAAGTAAGTAAGTTAACTCCGCCAGAAACCTTATGAATAACGTTTTTTTAAGTTATACCTCTTTCGGCGCATTTACTCGTAGAAGAGGGTAAAATCGGGAGCGTTACGAAAGTGCGACATAATGATTTAATTTTTCCACTGTCCGCTACGCAGTGCTGATCAACCCAATATCCAGTACACAAACCACTATAAGCTTTTCAACATAAAGTGGAACAAGAAGAAGAAGAAGGTAAACTTTTAGACATCGTGTAGAAATGATTATGTGTTATTGAATGCAGTCGATCTCAAACTGTGTTTTTTAAGTAAATTCACTCGTAGAAGGCCCACTGACTGTAAACGAACGTGATAGGGGCGGTCTTTTAGGAGTTTTTTGAGAGTATTTGGAAGTCTTCTTGGGAGTCTTAAGAGGCTCTTTTCGAGAGTATTTTGGTGGTCTTTTTTTAAGCCTTATTGGGGTCTTTTGAGGGTCTTTTGGTGCTCTTTTTTAAGCCTTATGGGGGTTTTTGAGGGTCTCTTCGGGAGTCTTTTGGTGGTCTGGTGGTGGTGCCACCAGAGGGGATGATTTATTAATTCTGCGGGCTTTATGCATCGTGAAGCACAATCGCATGGCTTTGATTTCGTGTCTACGTGCTGCCATCTTGTGTGAGGTAACCATTCGTGAATTTGGGATGTTCGGTTTGCAATAAATGTCGGCAAGGTCGAAGGTTGCTTTGATAACCAATGCAAGGTTATTTCTGAGTTCGTCCAAGAGTATGAAGATACGTTTTCTTATGGGTGTCTTTTGAGGGTCTTTTCGGCAGTTTCGGCTCTTTTTTTTAGCCTTATGAGGGTCTTTTGATGCTGTGCTGATACTTATTAAGTGGACCTTCACACTCGTAGAAGCAACTCACTATTTTCCTTATTTGCAGTGCGCTGCAGCTGCATTCTTATTTTATGTATCAGTATTGTAAAGGCTTTATATTGAGATTTTTCATTCATTTATATGAATAGCTTTAGTCGGAAAAGTATAAAAAAGGGGGTTTTCATGAAACTAATGTTCTTTTAAGCTAATTCAGTCTTTAGAGTTACATATGTAACTCTTATACTACCCATATGGCGAGCTGAGAAGCTCGCTTAATTATTTTACTCAATAGTGCATAAGTGGGCGCCGTGACTCCGATGGGTTAGGACATAAGTCCCTAATTTGATTTGGGATCTATGTCCCATATCATCCCATATCCCAAGTGGGACATAAGTCTCAAGTTTTTCTTTTGGCATTTATGTCTCTGGGAGTTATATCCCTACGCCGAACATAGACCCCTCTCCTATACGATCTTTTTCTCGTAATTAACTAGCGATTCACCCCTTTAAGTATTTGCCACCTAAACTGATACACCTTGTATAAGAAAGGAGATATTAAAAAGATATCGTATTATAACGTTGCTGAGTCGGTAAGCCAGCACCGAGTCCCAGTTTTAGTGTCAAATATGATAATGATGATGAACTTGCCACAATCAAACAACAACTAACTACTTATAAACATAAGTAGCTAACATAATAAGAGTATTAAGTAACACAAAGTAGCAAGCTAACATTCCGCAAAAAGCACAACATACGTCACATCCTGCTATTCCTTAGGGTTAGGGTTACCCTTCCCGCTTAACACTGCATTAACCTCTTCGCTATTCTCTCACCATCGGCGCACACTGCAATAAATCAACTTTGCTACACTTGACTCTGCTGCTGTGCACACGGCACTAAACAACCCAACCACGACTTAAGTCCTACATTTCCCTGAAGAGTCATGCTCGCTATCTGGAGTATCGTGCGTCGGGACTCATGCAGTTCTTATGCAAATGAGGTAATCAGAATGCAGGAGTGCACTAACACCAAAGTATTATAGAGTTGATGTTAGCGATAGATTACCCCCTGTACGATGAGTTTTGTTTTTGTGTTTTAAGTAACCATTTTATGGCCATGAATGGAAAGGATTTCCACTGCTTGCTTGCGTATCCTGTATGAACTACACGGCCACTTCAACAGTGAAGGGTTTTCGCGCATTTCAACGGATTCCAAATTACATCTTTTTCTATCAAGGCTCTCTTGTGATGTATTTAACTGGATAGTTTAGTTTTTGAATCGTATGATGAGCATCAGGGAATCACGATTACTGCTAATTACTGCGGCTGTTCGTTATTTAATTTTTCACTTATCTCCTGCTAGAGTGCCTATAACAACACTGAATGGATGGAACGAACTTAAGAGATAGTTGCCGTAATTTTTACAGCTTGAAGTGAGCATTCTTCCACAGATTTCCACTTGCTAATTCCGATGCAATTAACAATTTAAATTCTGGGCACACTGCTTTGTATTGTGTTAAGACTTAAGAGGTCCTCAATTAACGATTTGTGTTCAAAGCGTCAGGTCATAGAAGTTTTCACTAAGCGATAGTTATTTAAACTTAAGAAGGCAGTGGTCTCAAAGTACGTTCACTCTTTCTCTAAATAAATGTCATGCGCCCGTATGTTTATTTGTCGTGAAATATTATGATATATATTTAACCCATTTCCCAAAACCCGATTATTTTGAAACTTTGTACACATGTGTATTTGCAGTGACAACACTTTCTATTTAAATTTGGTAGGGATCGGGCGGCGGTATTGGGGTGCTCACATACAACATTTTTTTTAAATAATCATGCCATATAGCGGCATCAGCTCACGTCATACTATAATGACTGTGTGCTTTGTGTATGCTGTGTGCAGCACTCCTGTACGATTGGGGTTGTTTTGTGTTGGGATTGCAGTGCCCCGTATTTGGTTTTATTTTTCATCATTTATAATGGAATTCAGTATACTTTTGGCTGCTAGAGAATTTACATAAAAAAAATTAATTTTTATGGGATTTTGTTCATATTTTTCTCTATTATGCCTTCATCTTGTGCTTTCCTGGCCTCTTGGCCAGAATACCGAGCTATACGAATAGATACAAATTTGAAATTTACGTTCTTCATCTATCTATTTATATGTTTAGTACGGGTCACTCGGATATCGTTGGGAATTGCAAAGCAGACAATTAGCAAGAAATGGCACAAAACTCCCACTGCTACCGGAAAGGTCAGGCATAGGAAGACCGTTATCAACGGTCAAGTTACTGCTTCGGAAAGAGGCAGAAAAATTAACGAACGCGAGATGGATGCATACCGCCACATGTACTATAGCAAAACAAGTCAGGCCTAAGCTGGACTTAAATCGCTCTAGAGCATTGATATCCCTACGAAGAAGGGATATAAGAATGATTATAGGTGTTTTAACGGGGCACTGTCTTCTCGGAGTGCATGCGAGAAAGATGGGCCTTGAGTTCAATGACTTCTGTAGAAGCTGCTATGACGCCGAGCAGGAGGAAACAGTATCCCATTTTCTGTGTACATGTTCGGCTCTTGAAAGCAGAAGACAAAAATATCTGGGATATGGTACATTAAACAGCTTATCGGATGTCGAAAACTGCAAACTGGGAGACATCCTAAAATTTACAAGGAGCACAAAATTGGCTCTATAATAAAATGGACCGTAATTCAGTCTAAGTGTGCAATAGCAGCCACCGAACCTAACCTAACCTAACCTATCTATCTATCTTGAACTATACATGCAGTCTACAAAAATTGTATTAACGGTCAGGGAGAGTCGCGTCAGGTCTGTCAGACTTTTTACACTTTCATCATAGAGACACCATATTTGGCTCTAAAACTAGGGTCCGATTCTGACCTCCCACAAAAAAATACTCCACTTTTCCTCCCTAAACTGTGGCCGTTAACATTCCAGCTCGCCATCATGTCCTATAGGTGATGCCATGGCTCAGTGGAAATGCACGTGGCTACTGAGCAGGAGGTTCGTGGTTCGAATCGCAGTTACACCAACACGGTGTCCCACCTCTCGCGAATGGGTGACAAACGTTCCGAGCGTAATAACTTGTCACGGAAATTCTCTCAATTCGCCGTTCGGAGAAGGCCTTAAATTGTAAGTCCCCTTCCATTTGTGTCAATAGAGTCAGACAGTGCAGCTAATTCTTGTTATGTTGATGTTATGAATGTTATGCTTACGCACTTTCACTTTGAGCCAAATGAAATTAAATTCCACGTTGGAACAGTGGTTGAGAATGCTGGCTTTAAGCAACCATGCGTTTATTTCTGGTTCCATGCTGCTACAATTGACCGGAGATAGTTAAAGGATTGCACTTCTTCAAATTCGTGGTCATCTATTTTGACTGTGGAACAAATGTTGGCTCTTCTGCTCGCTGACGTGGCCATCATGTACCGTGTTTTGCTCTCATTTATGTGCAGCCCCAGATTTCGCGCCACCGCTTAATCTGAATGTAAACTTTCTGTACAGTTCTTGGTTTTCTACCAACGATATATTAATATCGTCTGCGTAAGCCAGTATCTTAATAGACGTATAGAGGATTGTGCTTATCATCGTTGGATCACATTCTTTAACGCCAGTTTGAAGAACAGGCAGGCCATACCTTCCTCTTGACGGACCTTGTTATAAATGTAGAAAAGGAAAGGAAAGATAGTGATCCGGATATATATACTTGGCTGATAACATTGGTAATGGTCAACCTAAGGGTGTAAGTGAAAATCTGATAAGTGGTTGAATTGTCTGGGATGAAGCCACAATGGTATGGGCCAATAATGACTTTAGCGTATGCTAGGAATTGTGTCCTACGAAACAAACATTTTATGATCAACCTTACCCAAAAAAATCAACCGCACAAAACCGGAAGAAAAACAATCAACATCACAGGACTCATCATATGAGATACCAAATTTTCATTTCCTTCAGGCAGTCCCAGTAAACTTTTCGTCACCACAAATACTATCATTAGTGTCTCTGTCAACCTTAGCGTAATGGACTGTTCCGTGTCCAGCAGCGTGGCATTAATTCCTTGGGGAACAAGGACAAATTACAAAAACTTTCGATGAATGTTTTTTTCTAAGATGGAAATCGTGTAAAACTTTAACCAAGGACGTTCGACGACGGCAACACAACCAACCTGCTGCTAGTGCCGCGTCGATTTGTTGCTGCGATAGCCGTGTATGCCTATGTGAAAGCAGAAATATCCTTGAAAAGGCTTGCATTGAAAGGGGTGTTCTTGCATTACTGTTTGAATGTTGCATAACAGAACCCACCCCTCTGTCTGTGTCTTTTTTCATGCTGTGCCCTACTCACTGAAATGTGTATGTCAGTTGTGCGATTGTATCCTGTACAGAGCACCGATTCACTTACAAAGAACCAACAAATAATCAAGAAAATCCGCAGAACCTGTGGAGAAATGGGTGCGCACCCTGGGAAGTAAGTGGTGGCTTAGTGGTAATCACAACGCCGCCATCAGTCGAGTAGTCAAGTCAAGGCGATGGCAACCATAATGACGATGTGCCATGAAGTAACTCGAAGCGACGTCGCTAGGTGCAAAAGAGTCTAAGGAACAAACGTAGCGATGGGGGGGGGGGGAGAGCACTAAATATTTCTTTGTTTTATTGTTGTCTCTTTTAATGAAACGCCATTATTTGGTAGGACATGCGATCATTAAAAACAAACGAGCACAGCAATCACACATGCTCCCATGCCCCTACAAGAGGGGGTGCACCTGGCGTGTAGACAGATAGTAATTCGTTGCTGTTTTAATGTTGATGATAACTTAAATGTCACATGTGACATGGGGGAATGTGTGTATGTGTGTGGTGGGTGCTGTGTACATCTTTTTAATTTTCAATGTCGTCGTCCTTGATTTCGCGACTTTGCCGTCTTTATTGCGTTCAAATGGGAGAGCGCCGCGTAAATATCTATAGTCGGTGGAACGGATTGAAAGAAGAAAAGTGAAGACAGGCGATAACGCTTAAGATTTTTTATACGTTTTCTTGTTTTTTCTGCTGCTGGCTGAACGATGAATTAATTAACGCAACGTATCGCTCTAATCCGCAAACAACTCGATTAGTAAATGTTTTTGGACTTGCTGCGGCTGTAGTAGGTAGTGTGATGTTGTCGACGTTGAAGCTTCAGATCTAATTTTTTTTATTAACTTAACGCACTTTAGTAGTAATTTAAAAAGAGCTTGTAATATACGTTACTGTGTGCCAGGGTTCTATTATCGAACACAGAGTGCTGCCAACTTGCAGGCAGATTCTATAAGAAGGCAGTTTGATATTTTATTAAAAAAAAAAACTGGCAATATTATATACCAGAAATATGTCAATGAAGCCCAATCTTCCCAATATAGGTTGTACTTATGGTCAGCAAGAGTTAAATATCAACTTGAAGAACGAACATACTTTTAAAACAGCTTCAGGACAGATAAAATAACCACTATTTTCAAAATGAGAGGAGAGCTTGAGAGTTTTGAACCGACCTGTTTTGCCGTCTTCCCTTAAAAATGAAGTCCTAAATCTGTTGTCAAATTAGGCTTTCGATCAATTTTACCAAAACTTTTACTTTAACTTGAGAGTAGTACTGAAAATCGTTCCTACCAAAACCTTTCCACTACGATAGACACACGGGGTAATGTATTCTGCTATGCGGGTGACTACACACACACACCAAAAAATTTATTTAGATGTCTAAAGGGTTAATTATCTTTAAATCCTAATAGTATGCAACTTTAAATGTAGGTTTTTCAGTCATAAACTATAGGTC
Organism: Nephrocerus scutellatus; assembly: GCA_947095585.1. Taxonomy (NCBI): domain Eukaryota; kingdom Metazoa; phylum Arthropoda; class Insecta; order Diptera; family Pipunculidae; genus Nephrocerus; species Nephrocerus scutellatus. Next base: position 91,775,199 of record OX352765.1, on the reverse strand, counting down.
TTTCAGTTATAAGCAAATTCTAAAATAGGCTGAACACACCACATTTTGTCTTAAAAAAATCGATAGCGATGCGTAGATTTATTATGTTTCTCAGTTTCCTCAGGGGTAGTATCCCCTATGAATGAAAAAATGACGCCATCGCAAGCCGAGCGCTAACCAATTGTTTTAAAACTAGTCCCATCAAATTTTGACTGCTATAAGACGAGATATACGACACGGCAAACTGACCAATTTATAAACGTACAAACGTACAAATGTACACATGCTCGCTGAAAAAATGTTGATGTCCTCTGAATATAAGCTTCGCTCTTCGCGCTCACAATAACACTGCTCTATCTACCTCCAAGTACTCTGGTACAAGTCAAAATAATTACTAACTAAAGGATCGACTATAATAGACTTTAGGGTGCACGTACTACTGTCATATGTCAACGAAATGCTTACCTATGTTTGCCAAATTACAACAAATGATTGTAATGAAATTTTTCCGTGCATTAGCATTTGTCTCTGTTTTTCGTATCTAAAAGGCAAATGCAAAGAGCGACCTGAATCGCTCGGGCCCATGCACGCGAAAGTGAACGAATCGGAGCTAAACTGAACTATAATCGTACAATTCACTTTCTGTCCATTGACAAATTTGCCAATGCGTGCTCATGCTGGCCCATGTCCATTATAATTTATGCTTAAGTGTGACTTTCAAGTATGGAATTTCTAAAGGAAAGTCATCGTTTGGATAATTATATAAGGTTCGACCTTAGCGAAACAGGTTTCTATTCATGAATGCTTTACTGGATACTTAGAACTATAAATACTTTTTCTTTAATCAAAACAAAGCAGTATTCTAAAATAAAACAATTTAAGAGCAAAAAGACAAATATTTCTAAAAAAAATGACTTCCTTTCAGAACAATTCTGCGCATTTCGAAGCGCATGAAAATTACGTCTACGCATTTGACACGGTAAGTTGTTGAAACGACACCTCTATGTGTCTCTCTTTCTCTATCGTTCGGCGATTGTCCAAAGACCTTAATACTTGATCATCATTTGAAGGATCCTTGCCGCTTCATTACAGAAGTTATCGACGAAGACGAGGACATCTGCGATTTCGTCCTCAGCACACCTTCATGTGATGAAGCCGATGTCTTCATCAATTATTCCAAGTTGATATTTTGCAACATAACCGGCTTCAGTACGAATGCGCAGGTGGGAGTTGCTCTCTGCATCCTGCTGGTGATCTTTTTGGTGCTCATATTAATGGATTCGGTGTCTTCGTATGTAACGTGCGTACAGGATACTGTCACTGCTTCGGGTGTCAAAGTAATCAAGTAATGTCAAGTAAATTGTGTAATTACAGGATCCTGCCGAATGTCCTGGCAATTATTGATTATTACAAATTAAGCGAACACACCGCTGCTGTCACAGTACTGACATTGTCGATAACAATGCGCGATATAATGGCTGTGCTTTGGAGCTTCAAAACTGACAACGTCCTGATAGCCAACCAAATGATCGGAACGTCACTGTATTTGAAGTCATTTCATGTTGGACTTTTGATTATGCTCTATCCAATGGTAGTGACACGAAAAATGTTCCTGCGGGATTTCCTGGTGTACTTTGTTGGTCTATGCTTGATAACCTGTCTGTTGGATCGTAATGTTTCTATTCTTGTGGGAGTTCTGATAACAATCTTATTTGTCGGTTATTACATTTCCATATTTCTACATCCGGAACTGGATGGGGGTAAACAAGGTCAGTGTGGTTGGGTGGTGGTTATGTGCGGTATAATTTTCTTTTTGACAAAAAACAGACGAGGACAAAATCAATCAACCAATGGCTGCCAACTTAGACGTTTCAGAGGCTAAAAGTTCGGAATCAAATTCGGAACAGGATGTCGATAAACAAGGTCAGTGGGGTGGCGGTAGTTATATGCAGTATATTTTTTTTTTTTTTTTCAAAAAACAGATGAGGAAAAAAGCAATCAACCAATGGTTGCCACCTCAGACGTTACAGCGGCTTCAATTTCGGAATTAAATCCGGAACTGGATAGCAGTAAACAAAGTCAGTGGGGTGGGGTTGTTATGTGCGTTTTATTTATTTTTTTGACAAAAAACAGATGACGATAAAATCAATCAACCAATGGCTGCCAACTCAGACGTTTCAGAGGCTTCAAGTTCGGAATCAAATCCGGAACAGGATGTCGATAAACAAGGTCAGTAGGGTGGGGGTAGTTATATGCGGTATAATTTCTTTTTGCCAAACATAGACGAGGAACAAATAAATCGACCATTGGCTGCCACCTCAGACGTTTCAGAAGCTTCAATTTCGGGGTATGCCAAAGAGTTCCTGCACAAGTTGAACCCACTACATAAGGACTTGCTAGACAAGACCACATATTGGCAAAGATGGATGTTATATTGCGGCGTATGTATTCCAGTGTCTAAGGATATCATTTCCATTGAACATTCTTTTCTCAGGTACTTTTCACAACACCCTGTTTGCTGTTGGTGAATGTGGTAAACATTTATTTGCCCCGGGATGGCTGGTCGAAACTGATGGCTTGTTGCAATATGTTTTTCTCCCCACTGTTGATTGGGTTTATCTACCCAGTATTTACCCAAAAGCACATTCCCATATTTATCGGAATTTCCGTTGTACTGACGATCGCTGTCTATTTGACATCACAATGGGACCGTCCGCCCAGATATCATATCGCAAGTTTATTTACCTGTTTGCCTGTGTGTCTGAGTGTGTGTGACGATCTTTTCTTTTGCAGTTTTTGGCTATGTACGGCTTGTTCACCAGCGCAACCATATCATGCTTTATCAACGGCGAGTTGAAGGCCTGCGCTAGACTTTTTGCGAATTTAATCGGTTACGACAGATCGATGGCGGGGGCCACCATTATTACATGGGGCAATACGGTTCATGGTAAGAGACAGAAAAATCCAAGCGCTGGCTTTATTGACGAGTTAACCATTTTAGGGCTGATAGTGACAGCGTCGTTCGTTTCTTTGAATTACAGATGCACCGCTTGGGCAACTCTTAGTATGACATCCTTTGCGAGTAAGTAATTAAAACATTTTTCAAAAGATATATCTACCTACCTAAATACCTACATATCAGATTGAGTTTTTCGTTTTTTTTTCTGACGCCATTTTTTGCTCGAAACTTTCTCTTTTTATTCCACATCTACAGATATGATCTTTGCATTTGGAGGTGTCATCCTTTTAAAATGTTTTGCATCCGAATCGTTCACAACCGATGTAAGTATAAAAGAATGGCTAAGCCTTACTCCTTACACTACCTCTAGCATTGGTTTGTTCTCCTCATGTACAGGTACGTATGGGAGCAAATGGGGGCACAGGAATTATATTCGCGTTTTTATCGCACACCTGCTATGGTCTGGCAGTTTGCTTTTGTGGCTACCAACTGAGAAGGAGCATTGGCATCTATTGCATGTGCTTGTATTTTTTGTATGTGCTGTACATCTTCCTGAACGAACACGGGATTTTACACGAGTACTCGACCGACCATTGGGGCCTCAAGTATGACGATAAAATCAAGTGGGCTTGAATGGTACACATTGCTGGTGGATTTATTTTATTTGTGTTTGTAATTTATGTCACAGGATATGCAATAGAGCTCTTTAATTAATTTTGTATACAAACATAAGTCAATTGGCACCTGGTGGTCTATCCTTTTCACTTAAAGTGGGAAGCAATTGGAGAAGAGTACGAGAAGTATTTATTCCCAAAGCAGGCAGAAGGGGTCGTGAGTAATATGCCAAAGATTGTAGATATTGGAACGAATTTTGGATTAACACATCAGATTAAGTTTCGAAGATACCATGGTATCCAAATACCAAAATGCTTATACCTTAAAGGCAGGTCTAGGAAGTGGTTCGCACGATTGAGCACTCCCTTAATAATAAACAATATACATGTTAATCTAGGCAGCAGTAACATCACCAAATCAGTCAAAAGAGGCACTCCCCAAGAGGGGTAATTTCGCCCTTATTTTGGCTAAAGGTTATAAACAAAGTCTTAAGTATCTTGAGCTGATGGACAGGACAAAACTCGTTGCGTATGTAGAAGACGTGGTTATATTAGTGTCAGGACGGTACGCTTCTGTGGTTAGCGAAGTCATGCAAATCAGGGTTAGATTCTAGGCAACGAGCTATAGTTTAAGAGTTAACTTTAGCAAAAAAATGGCACTGTTCACCAAATACAATATATTTTTGCCCTCCCAAAGCTCAATGCCCTCCCAAAGCTCAATGATCAGACACACTTACCTCAGACGCTAAATATATCGGCGTGATCATAGATAGGAAACTCAGCTGGAAGTCCAAAATAGAATTTAGGGCTAAGAAAGCATGTATTGCTTTATATGAAAGTAACAAAACCATCGGTAAAAATGTGACCTGCAGCCGAGGATGGCTCTATAGCTGTAAACAGTGGTGATACGCCCTATTGTTAGCTATAAAGCGTTAGTCTGGTGGCTAATGATTAACAATAAATCCAATGCCAGCAAGCTAGGTAGAATACAAAGATCAGCAACACTGTTGGAATAACTGGATCTGGCATCTTTTAGGTGGAGATCATAGAGATTAGGAAGGCATGCAGGGCACTTGCTAACAGTACCGCTATAACTGGCTGGGTTGGCATATGCATAGATAGCCAATCTGCAATTAAAGCTATTATTTCGACTAGCAATAACTCAAAAGTTGTCAGTCAGTGCCACGCTGAATCGGCAAGCCAAAGGATAGACCTTACGCTAGTGCGGGTACCAGAGCACAGCGACATTAACGGCGGACGTACTTGCGAAGAATGGCATAACATTGGACATCGAGAACATGAAGACAGTCTGCTGTCCATTGAGCTCCGTCAGGAAGCGTATTCTCAGCTTCTTTACCACCAAGGCTCAATTAAGATGGAATGACTTAACCAACTGTATACTACATAGAGGGCGATGTGGCCTTCCTACAATAAAAATAAACCTACCCAGGTGATCTCAAGATCACGGAAAGATATTTTCAGAGTCTTTGCCATAACAATTGGTCATTGGCCGGTGGGCAGCCATGCAGACAAACTGGGAATTCCGCATAAAATATTTTGCAGAAGTTGCAGAGGTGTTAATAAGAAAGAAACTAACGTTGACTATCTATGCAAATGTCCAACTCTGACGGGCTTCCGACTCCACATATTAGGAAAACCTTTCATTGCCCACCTGAGGGAGCTTTCGGACTGCTGGATCACCGATAATATCTCGTACCTAAATGCTACAGGTTGGTTATAACCATTTTCGAAAATTCATTCATTTAAAAAAAGTCATTCCAAATAGCTGGACAATAAACTGAATTCCCCCAATTTATTTGCAAAGCATATTTTGTTCATTATATTTGACCTAGAAGTATGCAATGAAATTTAATGATTTTTGCAATATCTATTAAAGAAGATAACCTTAAAGTATACAATGTAATGTAATAATTGTTGCATTATTTGTTAAAGGAGTTAGCCCTTAAAATATACATTGATATGTATTGATTGTTGCTATATTTATGAAATAGTTTGACCCTAAAAGTATACAAAGAAATGTAATGATTATTGTAAATCTACTAAGGATGCTAATCCTAAAAGTATGCAATGAAATGTAATGATTGTTGCAATATCTTATAAAGAAGGTAACCATAAAGGTATATAATGGAATTTAATTATTATTGTAGTATTTATAAAAGGAGTTAACCCTAAAAGTATACATTTATATGTAATGATTATTGCTATTTTTATTTAATAATTTTACTCTTAGTATATACAATGTATTGTAATGATTATTGCTATTTTGTAGCAATTGCTACATTTAATATTAAATTAATGTTTTAACCCCAAAAGTATATAAGAAATCATTTAGCTGCATCCTAACGAAACAAACGAAACTCAAGTAAAACAAAATACAATCTATGCACAAAGAAGTATCTCCAAAGATTGCTTTAGCATTGAGATGAAATTGGTCGTCCCGTAATCAATAATTGCCAGCAGTTTTCCTCCAATAGACCCAACGTGCCTGCATACGAAATACATCAACGATGTTCAACGACAATTTTACGGATTGCAAGATCCAACCAATTGCCAATAAATGGCCAAAGGCAGAAACACATATCACATCCATGAAATGTACGACATTCGATTGTGACAATAAATGATACAATTTCCAGGTTGTTTCCCCAGGCATCAGTTCATTCGAATTTCAACTCTATATCCGTGTGTGTAGCGGGTATGTATGTCTCAGATGCGACGACACGTTGTAGTTTCGCCTGTTAACATGAATTACTAAAACTAGATTAGCCCTAGAGAAGGGTATATTGCGTTGATGTCCTAGACATGCTAGACCGCACAGATGTTGGAAAGGCTGTTGTGTCCGCCTCCCCCACAATTGCATGCTGCGCGCCGTCAGGCTTTGCAATCAAAAATGAAAACGTCACGGACTTGATTTGTGGTGAAGGTTTCCAGCTGCGTTAGTACCATACGTCGTAGGATCTTTCTCTGCCGTCGTTCAGGATGTGCGGTTCTGTCATTTCATTTCTGTTTTGTATTTTTTTGCGGTGAATTTACTACGATTTCAAACACAACAACCACCCTCGTATGCCAATTATGGAGGAAATTTGTTTGGTCGTGTCAGTATGTTAACCTAATTAAGTTCAGTAACCTCCTCTGTGAGTACTGCATGTTAACCGCATTTCTCGACCCTCCCCACCACCCAAATATTGTAATTAGTTTCTGCGGCAATTAGCCAAGTAATTTTAATAAATTTAGCACCCGTTATTATTATGCAGTCGTTTCAGATGCCATGAAATTACAAAAACAGAACCACATACATTTCAATTGGCATCGGAGCTGTTTTGCCACATTCCTGTCCATTTTTGGCAAAACTTTCTACGTTTTCTAAGAGACAAAATTCTATTGAGTTGCAAAAGCTGATAATTATTATTCTCGGACAATGAATTCGCTCACTGATGTCTCTCATCTCTGCCGAAGGACATTGACATCGTGCAAGATAGGCAACGCTCGATTCATTGCTTTTGGATAATTAAGTTTGGCTCATGTTCCTTAAAATTATACAAAATTCATTTATGACAGAGAATGAAAGAAAGAGGGAAAGATAGAAAGAGACATAGAGATAAAAGGAAAGCGTTTCTTTTATAAATATTTTGGGAAAGATATAAGGAAAGTAATTATTCCACCATTACTGGGAAAGGAATTAAAAAGGGCGCGTTTGCTAGAATTTACATAACAACAACTTAATAACTGTCTTCATATTTTGTATTTCCTTTTATGTTTATTTATCAAACACTAATATCAATATGGCAATAATGTATTGCATAAATCGTACAGTCTATTAATCATTGTCCATCTCTTCTTCCTAGCAAAGGTGGTGGAAGCACGCCATTTGCATTGTTTGTTTCGCTTAATTTCTAACCAAAAGTCTGTTTGAAAGCCTTATAATAACTATTTTATAAAAAAAGGAGGAAGCAGTAATCGATAATCCAACAAAAGGGCAATCAACTTGAAACTTTATACAAAAGTTCTAGAAAAGTGACTGCGGAAAATCATTACCCAAAAAGGCAATCCAAGACTGCTTTTTTCACGATTAAAGGGATCACAGAAAAATGTAGCTTTTCATATGAGTTCGCGTTCTCTGCCCGCCCCTCTTCATTCCAAGTGTAACTTGAACAACAATGTATGTTGAGCCCGTTAAATTCTTACCTGAAGCTTCCAAAACCCAGTGCTGTTCTCTCTCGTCTAAGGGTGAGTTTGAAACTCTAGACATTTCCCATCACATGCATAAGGGTGTAAATCTGATCAGTTGTGTATATGCTCTGGGACAAAGCCACACTGGAATGGACCAATGTTGACTTTAGCGTATGGGGCTGTCCTGTCTTGAAGGATAGAGGAGAAACACTTATACGTGGTACTCAACAACGTTATACCACGATAATTGCTGCACGTTGTGATATCTCCCTTGTTATGTATGGGGCACATGATCCTCTTCGCCAGTCTTCTGACATTGCTTCTTCCTCCCATACTTGCACTATTATTTCATAAATCGTTTGGTGTAAAATGGGGGGGGGGGCTTCTATTTTTATGAGTTCCGCTGGGATCCCATCTGATCCGGGGCCTTATAATTTTGAAGCCGATTTATCGCTCTGTTAACTTCGTCTAGGCTGGGTGGCGGCAGGATAGTATGGTCTCCGGTCATTAGTCGAGCCTCCAATTCCTCAGTTAACTGGCCATTTAGCAACAAATGAAAGTGCTCTTCTCATCGCTCTAAGATGCCTTTAAGATCGGCGATCAGAATATTCTCATTGTCCTTGCAGTATGTGCAACGCGGTGCATATTGCGTCATACAACCGACTCTTTGGTAGAACTTCCGCGTCTGGTGCGGTTCTCGCTCTCTGTACTGTTCTAGTTCATAGACTAGATTCTTCTTCCAGGCTGCTTTCTTTCGCCGGTGAACTGCTCTAAGATCCCTCCGTATACCACTTTATGGCTCCCGGATGGATGTCTGCTATTCATTTTTTGATATAGATTCTTTCTTGGTTCTTGGTTCTTCTTGAATTCAAGCTTAAGTACAATATTACCACAGGGCATGCTAGCTAAAAGAATCTGTTTGGCTAGTAATTCTATTATTACTCTAGTCTTGCCTTTGGATTTGCTCTCAACCGCCCCTATATGTAGTGGGAGTAGCCCAAAGATTGACTCAATGCCCGCTGTGGGACAGGTAAATAAAACACAGGCTAGCCTCTGTACTTTTTGGAGTTCCCTTCTGGTGGTGAAAGAGCAAGAATCCAATCAGTACAGTAATGTGAATAATAAGAAACTTAAAAATTGGAAAATTTGGGGAAAGCTAAAAAAATGCCGTTTTCCCTGGAATTTATGTATGAACCCGCGACCATAACTCACGATTCGAACACGTTATAGGCTAAGATTTTGGGTCAGTTGTGGAAAAGTTGGGGGTGGGCACAATAATGTGCGGTGGTTTCAGTGGGGGAGCGGTCGTTTTGGTTGGTTTAGTAGGGTATGAGGTGCAGTCAGACAACGCTTTTGGTGAGTTTAAACGGTGTCTTGGGCGTGGGAGTCGGCTGGTCCGGACGTTACCAACTGGTAATTTCATAAATTTTATATAGTAGCCTCCTTAAATTTTGCCAACGAACACAATCCCGGTGCACAAATTTTGTAACGGGACCACTGGGTAAATGGACCCGATAGACATTTTGTTTCATGTTGTTAGGAATCCTCTAAATCTGTAGTCTAAGATGATATCACGAAGTGCAGTAATGAAGCATCAGTTGAGCGCGATAGCTTAATTTTAAATATATCAGTTCCGCAGTAATTACTTTTCATTACCATCAAGAATTTATTTGAGTACAGCTTAGTGTCTATCAGAGATCAGAAAAAATTCTCAATCAGTTGCATTCGACTATAACTTAGAGCGGAAGCTACATGAATATCTGATATTTTGATCATTTTGATCGTTTCTATTGCAATTTGTTCATCGTAATGTGATGTATCTATGAGTGCCTATGAGTGCAATAATTTGCTTAAACGATAAAAACGAGCTCCTAGCCGACTGCTTTTATAAATTAAATCATTCCTTTTATAATCATAATGCATAATCATATTATTATCCAGCGAAGCCGGGAGCATTCCGCTAAATAAATGAATGTGAAGGTATTTTCGGTAATCGCAGCCCGCAGGCTCTGGCTACGCTTACCCGCTACAATGCATTAATACTTAATTTAAATTATGTCTCAAAAACTTCTTCTATCCTCTTGACTGGCAGCAGGATAATGATTTTGTCTTTTTCCGTATAACAAGTACACAGTCATATTGCGCTTTAGTCCTGCAGCGAGATGGCACACGAAAGTGTAATGGTGTGCTTGTTCGTTCGCTTTTATCACCGTAAATTGCAAAAAATAGGAATTAAATATTAAAATTAATCATTGTATGTGTGTGTGTGAGTAGAAGTAGTAGTTGTGCAGCAGGTGCTTGTACTACAATATGATTTTACTAGAAGTATTCGTATAGTCCTTGAAGACTGACTATACCACGGCAAAGATGAAGGCACCCATTGCACAAGGACAAGGACATTAACTTTTTAGTTGGAGAACTTCATCAACTAATTGTTTTGCATATTGAACGGCCAAAAAAATTATCCTTGAACATGGTAGGAAGGTATATTATGGCAAAATCTACAATTCTGTCTTTCTCTCTTCCATTGCGATAAAGATGAAAGATGAATGAAGGCCTAATTGCTGTGCCATTAAGTTGCAATAATTTAATGCCAATTTGAAATGTTGATGTATTGAGAGATATTTACTTAGGGAGGCCAAACGGGTGGAATTTGGAAACAATGGAGGGGCTTTTCTAGGAGGGCAGCACCGGAACTCGGTTGTAGAGCTAAATATGATGACGATGTTGCTGATACTAGATATTTCCATTTGTAAGACATAGTAAATTAAAAAAAATCTATATTGGATTGTGATTTGATTCCCAAAAAACTACCCATAAAATGTTTCATGTAAATTCTCTAATAACCAAAAGTATAGAGAATTCCACTATAAATGTTGAAAAATAAAAACACATGCGAAGCATTGGGTACTCTGTGGTTAAAAATAAACACAACCGCAAATCATAAAGCAGAGATGCACACAGCGCACACAGCCATTATGGTATGGCGTAATATAATGACGCTATATGGCGTGATTTTTAAACAAAAAAATTTGTATGGAAGCCTTCCTACCCCCGGGCTCGATTAATTCCAAATTTTAGCAGAAAGTGTTGTCACTGGAAATACACATGTGTGCAAAGTTTTAGTAAATTCGAACTTTGGGAAGTGTGTTAAAAATGTATCGCCAAATTCCACCCCCGAACGAATGCCAGACAGAACCATGCCGACGCAAAGTCAATATTAAGAGTTTAATTAAAAAATAGAAACACACATTGGGTGGTTAATCTTTTAAAACTACTACAATTAATTAATTTAATAAAATTAGGCAGGGAGGCTGTGTAGGTCGTTTGGGCAGACTAACATCTGTCCCTCTACTCCCCTTCAAAGTAAGGTTGGCTCGAGGCAAATAACCTCGCTCGTAAAAAAATATTATTATACGGAACCCAAAAGCAGCCTCGGATACACTAATGAACGACGACGACCACGGCAACGAGAACGGCTAAACGATTTAAGAATTTTCTCATGGAACGCAGCAGCTGGTCGATACCCTATATTAAGGTAGTACATTGGCACCCATAACTTACACGAGAACACTAATGACAATGGACAATGAGTCATAGAGATGGCAGCAAGCAATAATTTGGTCGTTGCGAGTACAAAGTTTGTGCGTAAAAATATCCACAAAGCCACCTGGGTATCTCCTGATGGAGCCACTCGCAACCAGATAGACCACGTGTTGATAGACCGCCGCCACAACCCGAATCTGATCACGGTACAAACGTACCGAGGTGCCAACGTCGACTCGGACCACTATCTTGTTGGTGTAGATTGCATCATCAAGAAAGACTGCATCCGTGAATCAGTTTCAAGTCAATACGGCTGCCCTTCTCAACGAAGAGACCAGAAACAACTACGGTCAAGCGATAGGAATTGTCCTAAATGCAGGGAGCGTAAGTCCTGGGGCTGAGATGCCGGGCGTAAAAGAGAAATGGACACGCCTTAAGAATACTGTCATTAGTACTCCTGACTCCATCCTAGGCAGTAGTCGTAGAGATCGGAACGACTGGTTCGATGACGAGTGTAAGCTAGCGACTGAACGTAAGAATGTTGCGTACCGAGCAATGCGAAAATCTCATAGAACGCGGACACGCGAAGATGAATATAAAGAGCTCAGAAGATATGAAAAGATATGAACGGTTCACCGGCGAAAGAAAGCATCCTGGGAGAAGAATCTCTTCCGTGAAATAGAACAGTACACAGAGCGAGATCCGCACCAGGCGCGGAAGTTCTACCAAAAGCAATTCATGATCTAATAATGAAAGTATGGGAGGAAGACGACATGCCAGAAGACTGGCGAAGTGGCATCCTGTGTCCCATACATAAGAAAGGAGAAGGAGAAACTGGATTACATAGCACCAGTGTTATGCTTTCAAAAAGGTTTTCGGACAACAATACCCTCCAGAGAAGACTGGAAGAGTGGATCCGTAACCGATAACGAAACAATACAGTTTTTCACGGATGGGTCCAAGCTAGACGGTAAAGTAAGAGCAAGAGTCTTCTGTGACAAGCTGAAAGTTAGCATCTCTGTCCGTCTACCTCATCGCTGCAGAGGCGTTTACCAGGCTGAGGTGATAGCAATTGAAGAGGTAATGAGTTGGCTGAAGCATAATGTACTATTCTCAAAGAAGATTATCATTTATGTGGACAGTCAGTCGGCCATAAAATCGTTGGAGGTGGTCTCACTGAAATCTAAGGTGGCGTTGAGCTGTCACTCCTCTCTTAACGAGATAAGTGAACATTTCAATATAAGGATCATATGTGTCCCGGGCCACACGGATGTTGAGGGGAGCTGCAGGGCGGATGAGTTAGCTAGACGTGGTGCGACTCTCCAGCTGCTACCGGAAAGGGCGGAGTCCTATCGCGACACTGAAATTTGAGCTTCGGAAAGAAGCAGAAACAATAACTAATGTAAGGTGGGAAAACACCGACACTTGCAATATTTCAAGACAGGTCTGGCCGAAGCTGGACTTGAAGCGCTCAACTGCGCTTATTTCCCTACAAAGACGTGAACTAAGAGCGGTTGTTGGGATAATGCCTTCTAGGGAAACACGCGAGAAGGATGGGTGTCGAATATAATGACTTCTGCTGAAGTTGCATGGACGAGGAGAAGGAAGAGACCATAGAACATCTTCTTTGCTCATGTCCTGCACTAATGCACAGAAGGCACAAACACTTAGGTAAGCGGTTAATGAATAAACTATCAGATCTCGAAAACGGCAAAGTGCGAGATATACTTCGATTCATTAGGAGCTCTGAATGGATCTTCTGAAAAGGGGAAAGGTATAAGATGCTGTGGTAACACAAAGGATCGCAAATGGTCTAAGTGAGCATTACCTGCCACCGCAACCTAACCTTACCTAACCTATAGTCGAATAACAAGTGCTACTCGATGACGATTTTTTTTTTTAATATAGAGACTTATTGCCAAGGGAGGACTCCCTGAATGACTTGCTTTACGGCAATAAGTTACAAAACTGCAGATATGCAACATGAGTTGTTATTTCTTAAAAATGGTAAACTACTTTTTAATGCATCAGTTTAACACCTATCCTTCAAAGGACAAAAAAAACTTTTAAGAAATACAAACCATTTAGAGTAATCCATTCGTCTTCTTGTCGCACACCAAAGTAACAGCAGACACAGTGGCACCAAATGCCAAAGTGTCGTAGAGTTTTTTTCCCTTTCTTCAGCTTGTTATTTAGAGCAGATCAGCATATATCTATATGAGGATATATCCTACACTTATAACATTATACCACTTCTTATTATTAATTGGCTAAAATCGAAAAGTATTATTATCCTTTCAACTTGGCTTACATGACATGAATGGAATCCTAAATAATTTTCTTTTGGATTTTCTTGTTATATTTAAAATAACATTTTAATTCTTTAATAAACAACTTCCAACACAGAATCACTTTTTAGTTAAATTTTGAACTTTTTGCCTCGTTTGGAGAAAAATTTACCTTTAAGGCAACAAAGTGGATTATTTTTATTCTCATTTTTTTAATTGCGTGGAAAACTCTTCACTGTACAATAAAACACTAAAGAAATTTTCAAAATATTCAGCGAGGATGCACACATATATGCCTAGAAACTACTGTTCCTTAAAGTGTTAAACAAAGGCAAGTTCTTGTAGATCCTTACGTTCTCATGTGTTTGTTGAATAAAAACGAACTTGACTGGTAGGCCTGCGGAACAAAGAAGCTCTATTCTTGAATTGAAATTTTCAAATGAATGAAAATGCAAAGTGGCATTCACGACTCGTAATCCAAAGAATGTTCCCTAATTAATGACGTTTGCATTCGTACACAGAACATACTCCGCCGCCGTATATTGTCGAAGTCTATTTTTAGTTTCATTCTTCATTTCGAGGATCACTCGACGAACAACAAACATCAACAACAACATTAGAACAACTTTTCATCCTTGTTCTTCTTCATTGGATAATGAATGACTTTATTTTACTCAAAAATATGTAAACCATTGTAATATCCGCGGCAAGAGGATGGATGACGTGTGTTGTCCATCCGTCCTTCCTCAATCATTCGACCTTCTTTCAATGTGCCTTTAAAAAAAAGTTTATATCCTGATTCACTGACAAAGACCGACCAGATTCGCTCAAGCCTATGTGCTCGAAAGTGAACCTGAACTTGTAATTTTTTTCACTGGTTTTACTTTTATCCGATTAACGGGTGATTAACGATAATTTCAAAACCACGAAAATCGAAACTTATAACAAAAACAGAAAAAATCAGAACCACTGCAATAATAAACCACAAATTGAGTTTTACACTTTAACCAGAATGACACAGTTAATTGGTTGGATTCGCTTCCAATACCACTAATCGCGAGTTTTTCCCGCACTTGTTGAGAGCGTGTAAAAATCCGCAACACGAACACCACAACGAACCGTTACTAGCAACAAACTGTTGTCTCTGCTTTGCATTGACGGGTGGATGGTCCTGGTTGATGGCTATTGCGATGACAATGCGGACTTTACTCCAGAGGACTTTCAAAAGTTGAAAGCATTATGCGGTAGCTTTTGATTTCGTCAACAAGAAGGTAGGAAGAGAAATTATCGAATCCCGGTTGTACGTTGTGTAGAGCTATCCTAAATATGAGGTTGAAAGAGAGAGAAAAGGAGAGAGAATAATGAGTTTTTTTTAAGAGAAAAAAAAGCACATCCATGATATTTACTTAGGTGAACCCATTCCTTAACTAACATGCCTTTCCAATTAGCATGGCCTTTAACTATCACCCTCCAATTGCGCAAACTTATCCTTTGCTGGAGTCGGTTTCTATAAGCGCGAATTTCACTGTCTACCCGAAGAATTTATTCACTATTATTGACTGTGAGTTCTTATATGAAAAATAAGAAAGTTATAAGAGTTTTTGAGTTTCCAGTAAAACTCTCCGGCTCCTGGTGTCGTTATCATATCTTATAGAAGAGCCTAGGTTACCCTATGCCTAGGCTTCCACCACAGCGATGATTAATAGATGGGACAGCAAACTTTTAGCAAAATTAATCTGGGCTCTGGGTACTTCTTCTGGGACTGTGTAGGTTTGATCTGGTTAACGAGATATATTTTCCGCAAGGCATTATGTTCGTCGGCATATCTGCGAAATTCTTCCACTAAGGACATACTATCATTCATTAGGAAGGTAGTAAGTCTCTTAGATTAGGTACACCCTATGATGCAATAGATCTTTTTAGGTCGCAGTATCAGCCAATTGGGCTAGGAAAGATAAAGTCCCTAACTATATCAAAATTGCGTCTGTTTATTACAAAGTCCTGAAAAATATGTCTACGTTGGGTATCTTTCGTAATCCCCGTCCTTTTTGGTTTCTTCATTCCCCATTTACTGCTAGGTGTCGAGGTACCCTCAACGGCATAATTTCTTCCACCGATCTCTTTCTCGGCAGTCCATTCTCATTACTGTCATGATCATACCACCACTCTTTCATGACATAGCTCCGCCATTACCAGACTCCAGCTCGGATATAAAAGGAGGAGGGGAACAGATATCGTTAATAAAATATGGTTCTTCTACTCTATATAATATAAGAGCATATGAGAACGATATGAAGGACCCTGACCAGGGTTACCGCGACTTGCGTATGCCCAATCCTATACCTGTACCTAGTATGTATAAAGGAATCAGAGACAATAAATGAGCCTCAGATCCTTCTTGTTGCCAGCTAGTGATATCATCTAATCAGATTTACAAGAAAAGCTGGTGTATTCTCGCTACCAAATCATCTCGTACCGTTTTGAAAAACCCTGGCCGGCTGGCACTTTTCTCATTTCTAACACATGTTCCTTGGGGTGGGTAAGTTAAAGTCGCGACGGACGGCTTTACGCGCGGTTATAAAATGACTTCTAAAGCTATACAATCGCAGATCTTATATCGGCAGTAAGGGCTCCTAGTAGCAAATCACATACAAGGCACTGCCAATCGATAAACGGAGAAATAGCGAAAAAATACCCGAAATGGAGTCAACAGTGGCGTCTCCTATTTCGGACATAATGAACGATTTGGTGTACCCTTATTTGGTTAAAAAGGACCTCAAAGGTGTCGAAAAAACCATTATTCCACGCATCACACGCGACTCGCGACACGACGACACTGAGCTGCTCACAAAATTTCAGCTCTCTAGATCGTGTTGAAGGTGGTTAAAATGGACCTCAAAGAAGTCGACGCGATTTCAAAGATAAACCCATTTTCTACGCAACCCACGCGCCACGCGTGAGTCGCGAAACTAGTCATATGCGGGATCTCAGAAACGGCTAAGCTACTCAAAAAATTTCAACTCTATAGGACGTGTGAAAGGTGGTTAAAAAAACATGGGGACTATATCAAAGATTAACCCACTTTCCACACATCACACGCGCAACACCTGATTCGGATACATGGCACACGCGAGATCTCAGAAATGACATTGAGCTGCCTGCAAAATTTAAGCTCTTTAGGTTTCGTGAAAGGTGGAAAAGGAAGCTCAAAAGAAGTGGACAAAGTCAAGTCAAGCTAAAGTTTTTAAAGAGAGAGAGAGAGAGAGAGAGATTATTATAGAGTTGACCTCCTTAGCCAGTCTCTTAAATACATTTCGGTTCTAAAGAGAAAGAGATAGATTGGAAGATAACCCTCCTTCTTTTTCTCTCTGTGATAAGCGTAACAAGTGAAACGTTTGTGCTGCAAAGGTAGAAAGCAATGACTTATCTGCAGTCTGCCACACCAAACACCATATAAAACACAACACAAGTATACGATATATACAGTTGCCAATCGTATTAGCTACACAATATTCTCGTACTACAAGAGTATCTGAATTGGTTTTATGTTTTTGCCATTTTGGTTGGGTGGGTATAGCATAGGAATTACGAATGTACGCGTTCACGGACATCAATCGACTTTACTCTGTGTTCTCGTACCACCACTTCCTCCGCACTGCTTCCAAGACACTTCACGCAAACGTGTCGGGAATTAAATTTCAAAAATGTAAAATTAATTAAAATTTTATTGTTTACATTTCGTTCGCAGTGGTAGCAGCAGCAAGTACAGCAAATGGAGAGAATGTTAAAAACAGAGAGAGAACAAGTTAATAAATCATTCCATTTGCACATTTCGAACTTAAAACCAAAACCACAAAGTGTAGATCTAAGTGTCAGAGTGTTTATGGTGAACCATAGAAGATCTACATCAACGAGAAATTCCCTTCATTTGCATTCGTCGTCACGTGATGTCTGTTTTTTCCTCCTTCCTTCTTTTACTCCGCGCAAGAGCATAGGGCTTCTACAAATGCCCGCCAATGAACTCGATTTACTGTCTGAGATTTCAAGAGACGCCACTCTGTCTTTTGTGATCTTGCTTCCTCTTCTATTGTTCTTTTCTTCTTTTCCATATCCTACAAGGACGACCAACTCGGCGGCTTTCTTGTTGCTGTGTAACTCTCCACAAATCGTGATTGGTGATAGTGCCCGGCAATCTTATTCACAGAATCCGCCTTTTATATGTAAATAACATTAACCGCTCGATTAACCCTTACCTTTATTTCTTAATACAGCATAATGAGCTCGTGCCTTCCATTTTTGCCTTGGATCACTAATGCATATTCTCCCATAAGTTTCTCTATTAACATATTTCAGAGTATAACAAGAAGAAATTAAAAACCCAAAGTCTATGCTCCTAGGAGGAGCGGACCCAAATTCCTTCCAGCGCCGTCTGTCTCCCGCCAGCAGTCTAACTTCACGCAATACGCCTACTGTACGCAATTCCCTTTCGATTGATCTGCGCCACGTGTTTACTGGGGGTGTCCCGTATTTCGTCATCCTTTTGAGGGTTCCATTCAGATGGCATTTTCGCATTGTCATTGTCCGGTTTTCGCAGGATGGAGGTGCCCTACCTATGGCGATGAATTTTCGATGAAGACTGGCTCAGGGAAAGTAGACCCGAGTTTGAGAACATGTTTGGCCAAAAGATGCCACAGATTGTTAATGAATACTAGTAGTTTTTGAGAAATTTTGAGAAACTAGGCCAACCTGTTTATCGTTATAAATCAACCTCTCAAGCCCAACCGTCCAATCTGTAAGTTATCATCTGATGTCGTCAGCGTAATCGCGAGAATGGTAAGCTTTTCGTTTAAGCGCCATTGAATACCTTTTGGTGCATTGATGTCTGTTTGCGCCATAACGTGATCCAGAATGATCCTTTTCAGACCCCTTTGGATATGGTGAAATTGGTGCTGTTCTTGCCCATATATCTGACGCTGAAAGCGGCATCTCTTATTATTTACGGATAAGGTTTACAATTGTATCCTGTATTCCGAGATTTAGCAATATGTCCAGCTAGTTTTTCTAGATATTTTATCGAAAGCTCGTTCGAAAACGACAAAGAGGATGTATAAATGCGAATTCCATTCGATGATAATTCGCTGGGTGTTGATGTGGGGTACGCTTAATCTATTCTTTCTAAAACTCGCTTGTTCTCTCCTCAAAAGTGAGTAAACAGAAGGATTAAGAATAATAAATAGCTGCGTACGCTATGCTGTCGTATGATTTTTCGAAGTTATAAATATCGACGCGCGGGCTACAATTTTTTCTATTGCATTTAACAGCGTTATGCCTCTCCGATTTTTGCACTCGCTTAGATCACCCTTCTTGGGTATCGTAATGATGACTCCCTCTTTCCACGATCTAGGGATTCTGCACGTTGTCCAAACGCTACGAACAATCGGCATTCCTTACCGCGGTAATTTCTATACCCTAGGCCGGCGGGGTATAACCTAGGAAGTAGCATTTCACAAAATAAATCAATCAATAAATCAATGTATCAAATATATACTTAAATTTATGATTACTGATTAAATAATTCTACCAAGCTCGTTGTCTACTTTCGTCCTTCGTTCTTACTACCAGCTATGCAAGGCTGCGATACAGTTCGGTGTAGTACGACCATTTTCGAACTGCCTCCAATTGCGCACACATATCTTTTCCGTCCTAAATAAGACAATAATACAGCTCTTTGCTATATTGCGATTACGCATACGCCACCATATACTTTACTGCCTTTTTCTGAAGATTAATTTTTGATGGTTATTCCCCACAATTTCACAATTTAAACCGAAAACAAAATTGTTATTAATAATAACAGTCTACGTGATAACACTGATAAGTCCTTTTTTATTAAACTTAAATCTCTTTAAAAACAACAAATATCTAATTCATGTATTACCTTAATATTTGATCTTAATTTTCTGGCACACGTTAACAGTAAAGTGCCAAAAAAAAATGATTTCCCTTTCATTCCATTTTCTTACTCATTCCGAAAGAAATTCTAAGGAATCCATTTGGGAATTGCACGTCCGCTCGATATGCTGGAGTCCAGCAAAGACTTGCCTGAAAAATTTATAACTTTGTTATGTCGATCCAAGTCACGCACAAATGCACACACAAACAATTGTGGATAGATGCGATGCGCCAAATGACGGCCACAGTCTGGACTCGAGGGAGAAAGTCGAATTTCATCAGAATTTAGAGGCATCATTTGTGGGGCGGATAATAATGGCGCGTGGTTTCTTTTGTGTGGATTCTCTGATGGATATTTTCTTGAAATTCCGAGACAATACCTTTTTTTGTATAGTCTCTAAGGTAAGATTTTTGGTGTAATCTGCGGCTGTTGTATATCTGGTGCACATAAAGAAATAATTAGCATTACTGCCTGCTGCTTTGGTATTCAATACCAGCAGCGCAGTTGTCCCTTTAGGGTGTATTTTTTCAAATAATTTTCCCTTCACCTTTAATACAGTTGTGATTATTGTTTACAAAGACGATTTCTGCTTATTCCATCGCCTTCTGACTTTACAGGAGACGGATTCCTTGGATTTAAATGCAAAATGGAATGGAATGGAGATTTTAGTGTTGTCTGAAGACAAAAAAAAATAAAATTATGAATAAAATTGTCTACTCATTCGCCACTGCCACATCATCCCACAATGCTTATCACTTCTTCCCGCCCGCTGATTTTCAAAGCAATCCCTGACTCTGCGTTACGGTCATTTGTTATTTATTCGCTCGTACATATTAAATAAACACGAGCACGAAAAAAACAAAAATTTCTCGTCTTCTTCTGCACAAGAAAGATGAGAATGTTCCTGATGTTCTTGGCACCTGGCCAACCCCATAAGTAAATCGAAAAAAAACGGGATATCATCAGCAGAACATTCCGCAAAACAAATTTTCAAAATCATGACAATCGGAGCATGATGGGAACAATCTCGGAGGAGACATCTGTGGGAATTGTTGCGTGAAATATCAGGCACAACGACAACAACACAAAAACAGAGCCCAACTAAACAAAGAATAGATGTCCGTGGAAAAGTGCTGAGTGTTCACATAATTGGACCTTCGCCGCTAGATTGGTTTTGTATTTTCATCTATCAGAAGGACACACCATGAGTGATGTGCGTAATTAGTTCGTTGCGGATAACGATCAAGAAATGTGCAGGATTTTAAGCGGAAAAGAAAACTGCTGAGTTGCTCCTGTTTCAAATAAAAAGGTCGGCATTTTCATTAGCACAAGTTTTCTCCTTCCTTCCTTCCTTCCGTGAGTAGAGATGTGCTAGGTGTGTATACTCCATGATGACTGATTGTCACTTCCAATCTTCTTTCGGATGAAAATGTAATTCTTGGTCGACATTTTTCTTAATTTCCGTAAGACAATTCGACAAAAAGTGTTACAACAGCTGCTGGTTGAGATGTTTAATGTTTGTGCAATCTTGGTGGATTTATTTATACGGAAATGATCGATAAAGGTCCTTATTTATAACGAACCAAGGAACAGCAACAACACTGCAAAGGAAGGTTTTTTTTTTGCTTGCGTCTGAATTAGTTTGGAATTCGTCTCCTTGGTACAGCGTACAGCTCCAAAGTTTAATATCAGATGTCCATATATGTAGTTTAAGAATTTTCCAATAAAGATTTTTTTTTGTACAGATAGTAGATCCAAGGTCCCACCAAAAGGCAAATACATCATTTTGAATTAAATTTTAAAATTTGCTTTTACGTGCGGTTTTTCCACCCTAGGCTTAAGGCTCAACCATCATGCACTTTCATCCCTTTGTGATGAGTACTTTCTTAAGCAGATTTTCACACTAATAGTGTCAGGGGGCAAAAGTGCATTATGGTTGAGCCTTTACCATCAAACTGATTCACTTAATATGAAAGACTTGCTAATCCTATGCTGCTATACTGCCGCATTTCATGTTATGTTCTCATATCGTACATGGGAGGCAGGATATGAAAACATAACATGAAATGCTTACAGCGATGTTGCTTACAGCACATCCTCCAACACAGGAAAAGCTGAATGATCGAACCAGTCCCTTCAAAGTAAGGTTGGCGCGAGGCCAATAACCTGGCCCGTAAAAAAAACTTTTACGGAACCCCAAATCAGCCTCGGATATACTGATGAACGACGACGACTACGGCTAAACGATTTAAGAATTTTTCATGGAACCTACACTCACCGTATAGAGCTCCAGCTGCACAGCAGCTAGCCGATACCCTATCCAAATATAATGCTAACAGAACAGCAATCCAGGAGATGTGGTGGACGGGGAACGATGTCTTACAAAAATCAGAATATGTCATATATTACAGTTGTCATACAAGACATCATGTGCTCTGGTGTGGGCTATCTATTCAGTAAAAGAATGCAGCACACAGTTATCGGCTGTAAGAATCATTCTGGGAGATATGAATGCAAAAATAGATAGGGAGTATTTAGGAAGTACAAAAGCCTATAAAAGCCAGACCTGACCTCTTAGCCGCATTCGAAAGAGAAGTCTTACGAAAAATTGTTGGCCCCATATATGAGTAAGAGACTCTATAATGATGAAATCTATGTTCGTTATCGCGATGTCGACGTCGTGAAGAGGATTAAGCTTGGTGGGCTCCGGTGGGAAGGACATCTAGCTAGACATGAGTGGAGATAATCCTGCTCGGAAAGTCTTTTGCAATAGAATTAATGGGACACTACAGTGAGGCTTGGCAAACTTACGCTGGAAGGATGGGGTAGACCAGAACCCCCACAGTTTAGGGATGTTTATCTGTATGATATCGGCTCGATATCGGGACCGGTGGAGAAATATTTTGCGGGAGTCCAGGACTGGATCCCGGTTGTAGATGATGATGATGATTAGGCTCATTCCGGTTATCTCAATTAACTGGGATTATTTCTTATATTGCCGGAAACATATTTTAAAGACGTATTTGAATAGTGGACAACAATCGCAATTCGAGTCGGATTTACACTTTCAGCAACACGACAACAACACTAATGGACATTTGCGGGACAACAACACCGCACGTCAAAATGTTCCATCACAAGGCGAAAAGCGACAGTGCTATTTGTATGAACAATTTCAATGGCAAATTTAGCCGCCGCAACCCATGAAAATTAAAAATATTCATTTAAATTCTCTAATAACCAAAATATGCGCCTAAAAGTAATCAACAATAAATGCTGAAAAATAAATGCACATGCAAAGCACTGCCGGCTTTTGTGGTTCAAATGGTAAAGTAGCGCTGCACACCGGCACACAGTCATGCCGTAACCTGATGCCGCTATATGGCTTGATTTTTAAAAAATTTGTATGGGAGCCCCTCGACCCCGGGACACGATCACTGCCAAATTTTAATAGAAAGTGTTGTTACCAGAAATCCGCATGTGTGTAAAGTTTCAACAAAATCGGGCTTTGTGAAGTGGGTTAGAAATTGATCACAAGATTCCAACACCGAACAAACCAACGAAGGAACGACAGCAAACCGACAGAACCATACCGACCCGAAGTAAATATGGAGAATTTAAAAAGCTTCTATATGTGCCAATGATTTTTTATTTTTATCTCGGATTTTAATGACAAAAAACGGCGAATCCAACCTTAAACTCCTGACACATCTGTTGACATTGAAAAGCATTGACATGACTCGACGAAACATTGCAATGACGAAGAAGAAGAAGAAGAAGAAGTAAAAAGCAGCAACAAAAAAAATTTATTGATTAAAATCCATGCAGTGTGTTAAATATCGACAACAACAACAACCACAACAGTAAACATTGCGACCAGTATGCCCACCTACAAAAATTACTTTAACCTTGCAATTGACGGCTGACTGGCTGGCTGGCTGGCTGGCTGGCTGGCTGCCTGACATGAAAGAAGCATGCAACAGTCGACCTTCCCAGACGAAAAAAGGACGGAAGTGAATTAATGACAAACAACCAAGAACCAAAAGCACCTATTTGTGCATAGGTTCCGGGCGAACAAACATCATATCTGTATATGCCGCGTAGCTATAGAGCAGCAATTTCTGCCCTGAACAATGAAGGATATGATCAATGCCATGAACACCTGCTGCCAACCTGTTACAAGGTAATTCCATTTTGTAACAGGTAGTTACCCAGTGACGACAACAAGCTGCTTTCTATGATTGCATCCTTCCCATTCCTGTAATCTAGAACCCCATTCTTAATTCTCTTTCCTCTTCTCTTTTATTCGTTCTCTTGCTACCAAAACATTTAATAGAGAAGCCGAAAAAAAGAGAAATAAGTTACAGGCTGTGGCTCTGAGCTGCAGCTTTTCCAGAAAGAATCTGCGCAGTTCAAAGAGGTTTCAAAAAAAGCTTTAAAGTTTAGAGGAAATTTTTTACAATAAAATGTATCATTACCTGTATAACGGCAATTTAGAACTCATAAACTGATAGTTGTTCAGTTGAAATAAGTCAGCAACTTTGGTGGTGGACCATATTCTAATTTCTTACCCCCTGCCAACATAAAAACTCGCAAATTTGGTTCAGCTTTTCTAGATTCCTCACAGGATAGAGTTTTTCAATTATCTGTGGTAAGACTTAATGGGGATGTAACATTCACGGTATAGTGGGACAAGTATCTGTATGTAGTTAGGTAGAGTGGTAGTCCCCGCTGCAGTTGCGAGAGCCTCAATAAGCGCTTGTATGTGCCATTTTGTTACCACAAGACTTCGACAGACCTTTCAAGGTTTTTTTTGGATGGCTTCAAATCTGTTCGCTGTTCGAGTACAAGATAAGTTCGATAATACTGATCCCCCAAAGAGCTTTCAGGTCGGCAAAAAATGGTTTGCCCCAATTGTGGAGTCTGCACGCTGCCAAGACCGGACATCTGAAGAGGATTTCCTTCTCATTTAACCCCTTGCAGGCTTGAAGAAAAATGTAATGTCTGCTAAGGATATCCGCATCTTCTCAGATAGCTAAAGCTGCGTAAAAATTTCTGGTATCATTCTTCACAAACTTTAGTGTAGCCCTAAATTGGCGATCATCTCTCAACGAGATGACGTAGTAGTTCAACATTTATCTGTGTTGTGTGTCGAGGCATAGACACATTCCGGGAAATTGTAAGGCTGATGAACTCGCCAAACATGGAACTACATTTCCCATTTTACCTGAAAATAGTTCATTAGGCATACTAATCGCTACATGCAATCTCGTGTTAAAGCGGAATGCTACAAAAACCATAACGTTGTTGATATGACACAGCTGGTCAGACAGAGAATTTTTACCTTGACTGAACTTGTTGAACATCTAATTATTTCCATTGACCCAGTGTCACTAGTGACGCCCTTTTTCGACAGTTCACAGACAATATGCTCGGATGACTCATCATCCTCCAAACAGAACCTACATTCTGTCTCTGAGCCCACACCAATTTTGTTAAGGTGACACCGAAAGCCACAATGACCTGTTAGGAAACTTACCAGCTTCCTAATGCAAAATAGCCTGATTAATTGTTTGGATTGCCCAGTGGGCCCGAAGATGTTTGTGTTCCCAACAATTTATCAGTGCTGAGACGACAGTTCAGTTGACACAGCAGTAGGTTTCAGGTCCTATGAACGCAGATTCCGAGCCAGCCCTAGCTAGTTCATCTGCAGATTCGTTACCTGCAATTCCCGGATGACCAGGGACCCAACCTAGTTTCACTCTGTTGTGTCTGGCAAGGGATTGCAGTGCATCGTAGTAGCTTTTGACTGATAACGAGTCTATTAGATTGGACGACAGCGATATAAGTACTACCTGGCTTTCTTTTCTATATTAAGGTTAATTATGCCGCAGATCTCAATGGCATGGAATTCAAACTAGAAAACCGTGGGACTTTCCAGCCATTGGTATGGAGACTTTTTATTATTGATACATAAAACTCCACTTGCACAATTGTTGTTTTTTCTTCTAAGAGCTTGTATTCTACTCTATATAATGGGAATCATCACCTGGGATGAGACAAACCAAGAAGCTTCTTAAATATAACATAGACGGAGCCCTTAAGCTGGACCGCCAGGTATTGAGACCACTTCTTTGGTACATGACGGGGCATCAACCATTTTATGGTCTTATGGTAAAAATGAGGAAAACTCAAACGGACCGCTGCAGATTTTGCAACGAAGAGAAAGAAACATATACTCCTAATATGCGATGCTATCAACCGTAAAAGACTTAAAAAAAACTTCAAGACCTACACAGTTCTCTCCTAAAATATATCACTCATTGGCTGTACACAGCAGTAGTCAGACCTATGCTGCTATACTGTGTGGCTGTTTGGTGGACCGCATTAGATAAAGCGATTAATCGCGACAAACTAAGCAGAGTCCAAAGATCAGCTTGTCTTTGTGTGAGCGGAGCGCTTCGTACAACTCCCTCTGCTGCACTGAACATTCTGCTCAACCTTGCTCCACTCGACATCTTCGGCAGACAACTGGCTGCAAGCGCGGCTACTCGCCTCAGAGCAATCTCTCAGTGGACCGTGAATGATTCCGGCCACTCTTCTATCCTGAATTCAGACAGGACTCCACTTGTCAACATAGACTACACCATTCCGCAGCTCCACTTCAACAAAAACTTCCAGGTCACCATCCCGTCCAGGTCTTCTTGTGAGGAAGGTATCTACTTGGAAAATGAAGGGATTCACTTCTACACAGACGGGTCGAAAACTGATGAACGGGTTGGCGGAGGTGTCTTTTCAAAAAGACTAAATCTAAGTCGCTCTTTCCGTCTTCCTGATCACTGTAGTGTTTTCCAAGCTGAAATCATGGCTATTAAGGAAGCCTTGTCTTGGCTGAAGAGTAATGTCATATCTGTTAATGATATCCACATTTTCTCGGATAGCCAGGCTGCGCTTAAGTCCATGGAATCAGTTCCTACAAATTCCATTAGAGCCCGGAATTGCCGATCATCTCTTCAGGAGATGGCGGAGCAGTTCAACATTCACCTGTGCTGGGTGCCGGGACATAGAGACATTCCTGGTAATTGTATGACGGGGTGCAACTAATTATAGATGGTCAAACGGAACAACTTGCATAGAAACCCAAGCCCAAGCTAGATCCGAAACGCTCCAAGTATTTGATCTCTCAAAACAGACTGCACATTAGTGCCATTATAGGTGTCATAACTGGACACTGTCTCATAGGCAAGCATGCAGAAAGACTAGAAACCTTTTCCAACGATTTCTGCAGAAGCTGCATGGATGAGGAGGAGGAGGAAACCACTCTCTATCTACTTTGTACGTGCCCAGCACTCTCGAATAGGTGGAAGCTCCATCTGGGAGCGTTCTTTTTCAACGATCTCAACGATCTAACCCACATTGACATTAATAGTCTTTTGCGCTTCATACGAAGCTCCAAGTGGTTCAACGAGTAAGAGTGGAATTTTCATAGATCCTTGTGGTATGACAACGGACCTTCATGGTCTAAGTGCGTCGGTCTTGACTGACGGCCACTTCAACCTAACCTAACCTGACACAGTTCTCTGGCTAAATGCCAGACCAATTGATTTGGTTGATATATTCATTAAGGATCGAAGCCATCGCTTTATGTGATTAAACTACTGGGATGCATAATAGACCTTAAGCTCGCAATGTAGAAGGCTCCCCAGCCAACCATCAATAATAATAATAAAAATAAACTTAATAGCCGAGCCAAAGGGAAATCTGATCCAAAATGTTGTGGTACATTATCGTCCCTGATTCCTGCTTTTGTTGCGATGTGTTTTTTGTCGTTTTTTTGGTGAGTTACTTGCTTCTTTAAAGTGAATGCTGCCTTCAGTCGATCAAATGAGATGTTCCTCTTGTAAGCTGCACTTTCAAAATGTTTTCCTATTTTTCGACGATTGGGAAAGAAACTTCGTTCATTTCTGTGCAGTATGAACAGTAACGGAGCGAGCAATGAGCCTTGTGGAACTACACATACTGCACCCTGTGTTTATTACTGCAGATATTCTTTACTTTGGCTTTCATCTTTAATGTTCAAGGCTAAATGATGTCAAATGCTCTCCTGAAATCTGAGCAGCAGAGCACTATAGGACGTGCTGGGAGATATTTCATCTTCCGTGAAGTATCTTCCAGTAGTTGATTGCAGTTTTTGGCTTTCCGGAGGCGTATTGCTTTTAGTTTAGGAAATCGTGATTTCTAAAAAAAAATCCAGTAATAATTCGACTCTACTTAGTTATAGCGAACTATTCGCTTAAAATAAAACTAAAAAAATACCAACAACAATGACTTCTAAAAACATTAAATAAACGTCAAACAAATGTCATCGGGTCAGTCCAACGATGACTCCTCGAAGCATTGCACTACATGCTTCTGACAAAACACCAATGCAATTTCCCATCTAATCAATTAGCGCCGTGCTAGGTAATGTAGGTAATGGTCAAATGCAAACACACACACACAGACGCAATCGAGCAAATGCACAAAATGCGAATAAGCCCAAATTAATACGAGTATGGTAATTATGTATTCTGTCCGTTAAAAGCGCTTAACTCTTCATCTACCCGACGGCGATGGCGATAGCGATAACGACGGCAACAGCAACAGCATACCCATAAAGCAGCCGCTGTGACATGGCGTATCTGCATAATCATAGACATAATATCCAGTTTAAAATATGGAAGCTCAGCCGCAGGCCGCCGCGCCGCTAGTTCACGAATGGATTAGCTGCCAGCCAACTGCTGCTGTGTCCAATATGCATCTCAGCTAATGCCAACAATTATGACGATGGCGATGGTGACGTTTAACAATCGCCTTTGGCCTTATTTGTGTGATAGTCAGTGAGTGAGTGAGTGAGTGAGCGAGTGGTCTGGTCGGTTCACGTTAATTAATTTCGATAGAAAATTAACTGGAGTGATAAGACATTAAAGATACAACAACAACCAGACATGAAAAATAAAAATGGAAATTAAATTGACAACCACATTTGGCTTTTAGGCCGATATTTCGAGTTTGTGATATAATGTCCCATATCCGATTTCGTCCCGGCTTAACGACCCTAAACGAATTCGGTTTACCTAAAAAAAAATTGAATAAATCTGTAAGCTGTCAGGTATCAGCTGTCTTCTGTGTTGTCAAATACCAATGACGAAGTGTGTGCGCAAGGTCGTCCCAATTTATTGCCAAATGTGGACAACAAGTCGCGTGACAACTTATCAAATTGTATTTTTTTTAGATCATTTAGGTTATATGTATCACATCCAGGTTGTCATTTCGATCACTAACTATGAAGTAGTTGCTCTTCAAGGTTATAAAAATATGATACGAGTATTTGTCATCTACAAGACAGACCACCATCGATGAGATGATGGGCTGATAGAAGAATTATCTGCAAAACACTGTAAACTTTATCTTAATAAGAAGCAAGTACACTTGAAAAAGTCCACGACAGCTATGCAAGTTGATGATCCTCCGAAGAGTACCACCTGGTCTCTCAGACTCAGTTTCCCCGAAGGTCAACCTTATCCGTTGGGCCAGACAACTCCCGTGGTACCAATTCGACCTTGGATGGGGTCTGACATTAATGGCTTCGGAAATTTCAGGTATGAGTGCCTGTGCATTTGGCTAGGCAAAGCCCTGGCAGCACATCCGTACGTAACCTAAGCCATCTCACTTGCCATCAGGATAGCAAGTTATACCAAACGCGACCTTGGTCAGATCTGGCATTGAGGATCACCCATTCGTTCAGGTATGAGTGCATGGGCATTTGCAAGGCAAAACCTTGGCAGCACATCCTTCCGGAACTTCGAACCCTAGCATTTGCCACTAGGACAGCAAGCCATCCTGGGCCCAACTCACATATGTTAGACTTGACCACTTAAATACGAAGAGGTTACCCAAATGTAAGCATCTCTAAGTACCAGTGGCCCTTTATAGGTCGCTAAGTACGAAGAGCATGCTCTAAGTTAATTTATCTTCCGTGGAAGAGCCCTGCACCATAAACTAGATAAGAATGAAGATGCAGCAAGACCCCACCACGGTGCCACAGCGGGTATGGGGGAATCGCTTGGCCTACTCCCCAGTACACATAGTGGTAGAGAGCAAATCTGAGGATACTAAGTTACGTTTGAGCCAGTTAGGTTGATTCACGGAGAGCAGTGCAAGAAGCATAGTGGATTCACTTGCCAAGCAGATTCCTTAAGCGAGCATGCCGTGCGATAACGAGGTGCAAAAGCTTAAAATTCAAAAAGGAACATTGAAGTCGAAACTAGCGCACCAAGAAGGAATTTAGAACTGGAACTGGGCCAGATATACCCGGAACCCATAAAGTTGTATACGGATGGATCAAACAAAACAGAAAGCAAAACTCTGAAGCATTGCGGAGTAGTGCCAGACTAGGAGTACATGATATCGAAAGATTTAAGATTTAAGCTCGAAAGGAACTACATGAGGCAGGATATAGCTATTATTGTTACAAACTTTTATTAAAGTAAATAAATTACAAAGTTAAAAAACTTAGTGCAATTATGACAGATAGCCAAGCTGCGCTAAGAGCCCTGGATGCATTCCACATCACGTAAAGATTGGTGGAGGAGTGCAGGGCGAAGTTAAACAGACTTGGAGAAATCAATAAGGTACGTTAGAGCTGGGTACCGGGACGAACTTGTATAGAAAGCAACGAAGCAGCGAATAGGTTCACGAAAAAAGGAGCAAAAATTCCGATAGTAGGGTCAGAAACATTCTGCGGTTTAAGTTACCGTACAATACGGGGAGGATACGCAAAATAGGTACGGCAACCGTTTCCGTAAGATGGGAAAATCTCCCAGGCTTACGACGAGCGAAAGATATAGGGAACTATAACCTAAAGAGGTCTCGATCGATATAAGGATTAAGAAGACGACTAAATGGTCACCTAAAGAAACTAGGAATAGAAGTGGACGGCAGCTGCAGGCTTTATCGAGAAGCGGAGAAGACCCCGTGGAACCCTCTCAAAGAATCTGGAGCAAGGATCCGACAGAGGAAAGACCAAATGGGAACTCACGCAATCTCGGAGCCAGCACACCAATCACTGAACTTACTCCATATCATTTAGTTTATAAGAGCCATTGGTATGGAGGGGGTACTACAGGGACGGGCACTGTCTCCATAGCAATAGTCAAGACAGTTATTGGGGAAAGCGCAATAGATCCACATGGGTCACAGTGCTACTAGTATACATCGCCGTTTTATCATCATCATCATCATCATGGGAACTCTGCACCTTCGATATCAATAATAAAATATTGGACAGCTGAATTAAAGCGCGGTCGTTTGAGCATTGATGGGCGTCCAGGCCGTCTAAAAGAGGTCACCACACCAGAAATGGTCGATAAAATCGATAGTATGGTAATTGATGATCGATCGGGTGAAGGTACGCAAGATTCCTGAGACTTTGGATATTTCACGTGAACGAGTGTAGAATATATTGCATGAATACGAGGAGGCTCAATGCCAGATGGGTGCCGCTTTTGCTATCTTTTGACAACAAACACGACCGTGTGACAACTTCAAAGGAGTGGCGATGTTCAAATCATCATGTTGATCATGGAGAATCGAACCTAAAAAGGTTCAGTTGAGTCTGTCGGCCAACAAGGTCGTGGCCACAGTTTTTTGGGCTGCACGTGGTATCATTCACTTAGATTCTCTTGGAAAGGGGCAAAACCCGGCTTATGCTATGTTAAGCTGTTGGATCGATTCGACGCCGATTTAAAGCTAAAGCGGTTGGATGTCAAAAAAAGTGCTTTTCCACTAAGCACCAGTCACAAGTCCGCAGTCGCAATGACATGGTTATTATCTACTTCCAAACTTGAACAAATGACTCGTTGTTAAGAGATTTGGGTCGAGATTGAGTGATCACTGAAACAGAGGCCGTTTTTGAAGGCTTTCAGAAATTGGTTTATTCGGATGGTATCGAAAAATTGGAATTCCATTGGACATATTGGTCTAAAAGTAGACTTTGTTGGGAAATAAAAAATGATGGTGATACTATAGACAATACCTCTAAGGCTAAAATCCGTGGTTGCTTTCTTCATCTCTTCACCGGTGCGGATTTTAAGCCGTTGTCATCCATTTAAGAAAGGTTTTGCTTGCACCACTGTCGTGGTCCGTAAATCCTCCTACTTTTCAAACAATTTCCTAGATGTCCTGCACATCATGACAGACTTCTTAATTCTATAACGGGGAACGCCTAGTTCCATTTATACACCAATGGCGACACCTACTTCTACCTACTTTTCGTAACAATATAATAATCATATGCCCTACCTACTTGAAAAGACTGCAGCACATTTTGAGCACACAGACCAGTATTTGTATAAATCACACAGCAACACCGGGTAATGCCTCCAGCTCTTGGCCCAGCACGTGTGCATCCATTAAGAAAACTCGAAAACAACAAAATGCCACAAGATTTACCGCAAAATAAACACCGTTCAGTGCTCTCGATGCTTGTGTGTCCGTTACTGTTACAGATTGATTTGTCAAGGGCGCATATATCTCGTATCGAAATGAATTTTTGCCTTAATGCGATTTTTACTCGCTTCACCCAAATCTATGTGGTAACGAACTTAAGATACACCCAGCGCAACAGAAGCAAAAAACCGTACTAATGAACAAGGTCACTTTTTGTTGTTGCTATTTGTTTTGATGAACCAGCAGATCAAGTAACAGGGAGGAAAGTGTTGCTGTAAAAAGTTGTGGCCACATTAAATGGCAAAGAAATCCGTTCAGTTACCAAACGTCTTTCGATTGCGGTAGCAATGCCCATATGTGAATCACATAACCAACAAGTTTACAGCACAATAAGAACATCAACGGCAATCGGAGATTTTGGGTTTTTTTTATTGTCGTCTTCTTCGTCTTCAAAAACTGGTTTGCCATTAAATTTCCAGTAATTAAATGTTGTGGTCATACAATGGATGTTAACAGCATTCCAAGAACTGTTCATGATTTTTACATTTGTATCTGTCACGGTATGTCCGCCATTCGGAATGATACTTAAAATGAATTCTTTAAAAGTCTGCGCTGGTACTGTTTACGGGAATTCAGTAGACACATGGAATCGTGGGTAGAACCACTGACAGTTTTGGGAAAGAAATGCAAATGGTATCGATTCTTCCTTCCATACTAGCACTATTAGTTCATAAATTACTTGGTATAATGCGTGCTCTCAAGATTGTATCTGCGCCGCTGGGTTGCCACCTGATCCCAAGGATTACATGTTTTTGAGTCGGTTTATGGCTCTTTTTTATAATGTACACACGCTCAAGGGGTATGCACCCTTATAAGATTAACAGCGTTAGCGTTCGGATATTAAGGAGAGGAAAAGCTGAGATGTATATGCAAATGTGGCTTATATGACTGTATATCATGCAATTGCGGAAGCACAAAGTCGAGTCGGGCAAGTCATTCCACATAATTAATGCGTTTGGTTAAAGAATAAATCTCTGAATTGATTGATACTACCGAAGATAGGTCTAATGGTAGACCCGTGAGCTCGAGTTAAGGCATGGGTATTTCGGTTTGGCTGGAGGATGGGCGGGATGCATCTGCACCGCCAATGCTTGCGGAAAAAGCGATAGAACAGGAACAAGCAGGAAACATTCCTACGATGTTCAAGCGATTTGATTGTTTTCGCAATATTTACGTCACCAATAAATTTTATCGTGCTGTTCTGAATTCTGTTGAGTAGATGCAATATGGTCTTGGGAGCACCTGCCCAGACAATACAGTTATATTCAAGTTTAGGGCGAATATATGCCTTGTAAATAGTAGAAGTACGTCTTGCACCGTTTTAGGAAACCTAAACATTTCGCAGCATTCTTAGCGATGGCAAATATGCGGTCATTCCACCGAAGCTTGTTGTTGACGCACATACCGAGCATTGTGAGTTTTTCAGTGTCTTTGATGCAGGATCAATTCATGGATAAGGGCCTTTAAATTACGCTTAGACGACAGAAGACAGCATTTGGTTTTGGAAACGTTAAATTCTACTCTTATTCTACCCTACTTGTTATGCTGTCAAGGTCAGAATTTAACGTGCTTAACATATGTTGTTGTTCATGTTCCACTTGGAACGAAGAGGGGCGTAAAGAAAGCGCGCACTCATATGAAAAGCTAGAAGAAGCGGATAGGAGATCAATATTGGAAATGAGAAACAGTGTCGGAGAAAAAACTGAGCCTTGGGGAACACCGGCGTTTTTGCAGTGAACACTGGTTTTTTAAACCGTCCAATACGACCTGAAATGAAAGGTCAGTAAGGTAGTTACTAGTCCAAGTCTTATCAATTCCATAGGTATTCATTTTCGACAAAAAAAACTTGAGGACAACCTTTGTCAATTGCCTTGAAATTATCGAGTGTAACAACTTAGCTTTCACCAAATTTTTGAATAGAATGGTTCGGTGAGATATCAGATTAACTGTAGAACGATGCCTGGTCGCTAAGAATCTCCTAATATTCAAAGTATTTCATTAGATTGCGATTGATCAGCGATTCCATGACTTTAGAAAGCAATAGGTCGGTACGAGGAAAGAGATGACGGTTTGCCTTTTTTAGGAACAGGCTGGACAAAGGATGTTTTCCTATTCTTTGGGAAGACTCAAGAAGAATAAGATAAATGGAAAAGCCTGCGCAGTGGCAATGCCAACTCGTCAAAACTATAGCAGGAATACCATCAGGCACAGCAGATTTATGAATGTTGAGATCCTTTAATACTCTATCCACTTGACGAGTACGAAAGTCAATCTGTCCCATAGAGGATTCGACTCCTGTAAGTACAGGCGGCGACAACGCGCTATCTGCTAGCGTGGAGCAGATTTGCTTTGTCTATAGAGCTGACAGATGGAATATCATTGTGAATGACCGTTGGAATAGAAAACGAGGCAGTATTTTAATTCGTTTCACGAATGACCAAAAATTCTTACTATCTTTTGGAAGTATTTTTTGTCTCAGTTTCTGCTCATAGTCGAATTTGACTCATCTAAGATAGGCATTGCAATCGTTTCTGTATCGTCTAAATTTGGTTCGGTTTTCCACCGAAAGCATACCTCCTGATTCCTGGAAGCCTCTTTGCAGCTTAAATCATACCAAGCATTTTCCTTCGGTTTGCTGGATACCGGATACCTTCCTGGATGATGTTTGTGATCGTATCAGAAATGGAATGGAAATGGAATTTCAGGAGATTTAATTTTAACTGCGTGGTTCGAAAACGAGAAATTAGTTGATTGATACTACACAATGGTCTGAAGAGCATAGAAGTGATAATACGTGGCGGATGAGAGGTAAGACACAAGTCAAGGGTATTCGCGCTATGACTTACAATGCCTGGAATTCGAGTTGGCTCATTCACAAGCTGAGTGAGATTATTAAAATCAGCAAAAAACTAAACATCAAATAGGGATTTGCTAAATATGAGCTTTTGTAAAATGGGATTTTGATCTTGGAACTTTGTATTTGGGAATTTGAATTTGGGATAGCGTTCTGTGTTCTGTAAATTGAGATTTTGAGAATTTAATTTTCGGATAGCGTACTCTAAAAATTATAGTTGTAAATTGGAATTTTCCTAAATGAGCTCTTGTAAATTGGGATTTTGATCTTGGAACTTATTTTTTATTTGAGATTTTGTATGAATAGGAATTTTTTTTGTTTTGATTTCATTACAGCACCATAGACAAAATACAAACATAATCTTGTAGTCGGAAATTGTGTGTTATATTTTGTTTTGTGTACGTCTGCTGTGTGTGGCACAGTGATGCATCATTCCAGGCTAATCATTACACAACAATCTCTGATTGCCTCACTCGCGATTCCATATAAAACACCGCAGTTACACCTTCTGACATTTAACCTTCAATTTAATTCGCGTTCCTATTGACGATTTTTAATGAACGTGTGTGTGTGTGCGTGAACATCCATAACACGTCAGCATCGGCCAAAGAGAAAAGAAAGAAATGTCTGCCTCTTGCGGTGATGTTGATTTTCATTTTTGCTGTTGGTTTCTTTTTTTATCTTGTGTTTGTGTGCGTGGTGATAGTGGTTAAAAGTATGGGCCTAAACTGGTTTGTTTGGTAATCATCTAACCATCTGAAAAGCATAATAAACAAGCTTTTCACCCACTTTACCAGCTGCTGGCAGAAGAGAGTCGGCTTCAACAAATTTGTATGGCTGTGTGTTAATGATGGTCAATTCCAGGTACCAAAATTCATTTCTGGATGAATGAAAATATGATTTGACTAAAGCTGTGTGGAATGGTGAATAAGATATGTTGGATGGATGATTCGCCAAGTTTCCCCTGTTTGCTGTGTGGTGAATGTGTTGCTGCCAAAGATGTGTGGGTTTTCATAGATTTTCTGGTCGTCTATAAAAACCCACACTATCCACGCAGCAAACAGCGGAAACTTGTCTGTTCATCCATACAACATCTATTCACCATAGCAGCTTCATACATTCTATGGAAGAAATGAATGAGTGCGTGAATGCATTGCTTGTGTGAGTGTATGCGTTCGTTGCGATCGTACAACTTCTGCACACATACGCATAATCCTCCTCCTCCCCAAACACACCATTATCAACATTTTCCACAATCCGCTCTCGCTAAGGTTCATATAAAAGCGACGTGAAATGTTCGTAACTCTCTCCTTCGTTCATTGGAAGTTATCGCGTCGTCTCGCTGGAAAGGTTTCTGGTTGCGGGCTGTACTGAACTGCATGTACCAACCCACCTTCCTACCTTCCTACCTACCCGCAAACAGCATAACAATTTTTAATTAAAATTCAACTCAGCGATGAATGTTAATTGAAAATTCTTGTTTGCTCTGCGTTGAGTTTATTCGCGAGCGCGTCTCTCTCACACATACTCTCTCACAAGTGCTTCCACCAAACTACGGTTAGTTGGTAACGTATCTGAATATATTACCTATATAGCCAGCCATCCGATAAAACCATCTTAACAGAAATAAAAGAAGAAAAACTTTTGTCAAAGTTCGAGAAATTTTGTCGATCGACGGAACAGTGTAAATGGAACTTTGATATCGATCGGAAGGACATTTTGAACAGTGCGGCGATCTTTGTGGATTAATTATTTTCAAGAAAATATACAAAATAAAACAAAAGAATAAATAAAACTCAAAGAAGATAAAAAACAAATTAAAGTTTTAATTGAATAACAATTTCAAAGTTTGATTACGAAAAATGGCAAAACTTTTTGCAGTTTTAGCCATTTTTGCAGTTGCCGCATCCACGGGTAAGTAACTACTTGCAATTTTCTATTCTATAGAACAAATAGTTAGTTAGAAAAAGATAAATTATAATTTTGTTACATAAGAATAAAGGGAATGCGACGAGGTTTATTAGGCAGAAAGCATTATCAAAATAAAAAGAACATTATTGACTTAAATAAAAAAAAAATAAAAAACTGTAAGCTATGAAATTATTTCGATTTGCAAAAAACATTCAAAAGAACCAAAAAAAGATCACTTTTCAGTCAAAACTTTAAAATATTTGCAGTTTCCTTCAGTTGCCTTTACTTCCTTTTTTTATTATTTTTAAGTTTATTGTAAAAAAGTGAAGAAAAGTGAGAAAACCTAAAATTACAATCCACCGGTTGCCTTGAGTCTGTAAATCAAATTCTTACACTTACAAAAAAACCCAACCCACTTATTGGTGTATTTTTTTGATTTTTTGGTGATTTCGAATTCCAAAATAAGGAAGAAAAAAGAGAGAAGGGAAAAAAAGTATGGGGTGAAAAAAGTGAGAAGGGAAAAAAGTATGGAGGCGAAAAAAGTGAGAAGGGAATATAAGTGGAAAGGGAAAATAGGTGGGAAGGGAACAAATTAAGATAAGAAAGAGCGAAAAGGGAAAAAAGTTAGAAGGGATAAAATATGAGAAGGGGACCAAATGAGAAGGGAGAAAAAGTGAGATCGGATAAAATATGAGAAGGGGGACAACTAAAAAGGGAATAAAGTTGTGGTGCTTTTTTAAAAATCGTAGAAAATTCGAGTAGTACCATAATCACGCCAAGTAACCCAGCTGTTCGGGGGCGCCTCGCTACCCGCATAGCCAGCAGTTCGTGATGCTTCGCGTCACAGGCAGTAACCACTTGGCTGTTCTATACCGAGCTTTTAGCAACAATAGGTAGGTAAGAGTGGCGGTCTGTGCCGCCTTTGCGAGGGTCTCAAATAGCTCTAGAATGCGACCTCAAGAAGACCCTATGCCGTGATAGGTATCTGGTACCACGCCTACTTTTAATTGAATCAGGCACTTTGGCTATATATATCGGCTTGACGGTGATGTTAGTTTTCTGACCCATTCGGGTGTGTCTCTTTGAAAAAAGTGAGAATGGAAAAAAAGAGAAGAGAAAAAAGTAAAGAGAGGGAAACAATTGAGAAGGCAAACAACTTTTATGATATTTAGAGCAAAAACCTGCAAAAATCCCATAAAAAACACCTCAAACCATCCCGCCTACAACTATCTGCCATTCGGCATACATAATATCACACGTCATTTCCGCCTACGTCAACAAAGCAGTCATCAAAAAGACATTTCCATATTTAATTTTAATTGCACTCCATTATGCCGTTCAGCGACAACAACAAATATTCAAAAATTAACATTAGAATTGCAGATAACATTGCAACAGCAACAAGTTTTCTTTACACTTTCAATTGGAATATTGGTTCTCGCTCTTTATTGGATTGCACACAATACACACACACACACGTGCACACGTACAATAATTAGCATAGTTGCTTCGGTCCATTTGCTTAGCTGGCCATATCGACTGACGATGGACATTCACTCACCACTTCAAGGCAGAAGACCTTCATCATGCAAATGGCACATGCATTTCATTGTTCGCGCATGATCTGCTGTCTGTCGGCCACATACACACATCCACACATACTGAAGCAAAGAGACACGCACTCACAAAATTATGATGATGATGTGTGAAGTGGGCATGCTTCGTATTCCTTGACAACCTTGATTGTTATCGGTTGGTTTAGTTTGGCTTAAGTTTGGTTAACCACAATCCACAACCAACGGCTGAAGAACCAGTTAAGGACTAGGACAACTTTCATTTTCTCCTCAATGTTATTTTGTGTAGGAAATTCTACCACGGCAACAACAATAACAGTCTGATAACTTGTTTACGCTGTAGTAGTAGTAGTAGTAGTGGTAGACGAGTATGATTGATGGCATTCGCGGTGGTTCACTGGTGGGACCTTAACTTTTTACTTTCAATTTTCTTCTTCTGTAATTATTATGAGATTTTTTTTTATTGAATGTAGCTTTAATGTTACTTACCTTTTTTGGAACTGCGGCTATTATGTAAGATGATGATGATGATGACGTGCATTTATGGTGATTTGTATGTGTACTGTGTAGTGTTGCTTATCTGGCTGTCTCTACAAATATTAGGATTATATGGTTTGTGGTTTCTTAAAACACACCTTGTTTTTTTTATATTGTACATACGCTCAAGGGATATGCACTCTTATAATGCATAACACAGAGTGGGCGTTAGGAAATTAGGGAAGGGAAAAGATGATGCATATTTGTCTTAAATGACTCTCTATCATACAAATGCGGAAACACAGAGTTGGGCAATTCATTCCATATAACTATTATGCGACTAAAGTTCCAATAAAAAGTGATAAATTTGGCGATCAGGCGATCTCTAAAGATTAACCAACTATAGCACTTTTTTCCCTAAACATAGACATCTCACCATATCCTCTCATTAACTTCCGAACATCATAAAAGATAATTTGGGTGTGAATAGTTAATAGAGTTGGCTCAATGTAAATAGAAAAATTTAAGAAGGTTAATGTTAATCTCTTCCAATTGAGATCAACGATTTACAACGGATGCATTCACATTATTTTATTGTTAAGAGTTTTTTAATTCCCTGACGTCCATCCCCTTACCTCTTGCCATGATGACTCTGTTGTCTGCCTTAAAAAGGAGAGCTTACACACATTACAATATCTAGTTTTCACCACATAAACGCCGGTGTTCCGCAGGGCTCTGTTTAATGTCCAAAACTATTTTCTGATTTTAATTAATGATCTCCTGTCCGCTAAAAACACTCATGTCAAATACATGCAACAAATAATTAATCAAGCATCCAGCTGACATTTGAAAACGTCTGAGTTTTGTTTTTTTCCAATTATTTTG
This sequence comes from Nephrocerus scutellatus, assembly GCA_947095585.1. Classification (NCBI taxonomy): domain Eukaryota; kingdom Metazoa; phylum Arthropoda; class Insecta; order Diptera; family Pipunculidae; genus Nephrocerus; species Nephrocerus scutellatus. Next base: position 91,735,419 of record OX352765.1, on the reverse strand, counting down.
ACCAAAGCTTACCAACTTTATCCACCATGTTACATAACAACATTCACACCATGTGAAGCAACATCAGACGACACTCCTCAAGCAGAAAATTATCGTGCATGTAACTCTTCATGTAGGACTTTGGCAATTGAACAAAGACTCGAGAAGATTAAAACAAAAAAACACATTTACCAGCCGTTAAAATTCCTTCTGCAATCTTCGTTGTAGTTGTTGTTGAGGTTGTTTTTGTTAATTGCAAATCTGCATTAAGAGTTAAGGTTCTCGTCGGTGTTGAACATTTTATGAGATATTTTATTTACACCTTTCAGCGAATTACATCTTTGTAAGTCATCATTTGTACAGCCACTGATGTGGATTTTTGCATCTTTTCCACAATGACACCATTATTTCTAAAAGGTTCGCTAAAGATCTTTGTGAAATTGAATGTTTAGTCAAATGGTTCATATTGTTACTGTACGAGTATTTCGCTGCAAAGACAGAGTTTTCTGTTGAAACCTTTCGAATTGGGTGAAGTTAATTACTATTTGTTCATTTGTATAATAGCTTATTATAAGTCTTGTACGAGTATGATAGAATCTACAGGCATTATTTAATTGTTGTGTCAACGCCTGTTTTCAAACTGATGTTCGTTCTGCCAGACAACGATAAGCAATGGAATCGTAAACATCACGGTATATGGCGGAATGGTTGTTCAAAGGCTGCTTTCAATTCAGCGACTGGTGCAGGTTTAATAGCGAGAAGTGCAGTTTATTGTTATCGGGTCCGGTGAACACGCAGGGTATTCTATGAAGAAAGTTTAAGTAAACCGAATCAGTCACAGTAGGGTCAAAAAATTATGGTCCAAGTAATCCTCTTAATTATAAGCTGTAACTCCTTGTAAATTAAGAAGATAATATAATGCCAATTATCAGGTCATCATTAGGTGTAATTGTGATGCTTAACTGAACAATAAACTTACAACTGTACTCCTCGAGTGTGCAATTGTATTCATAGTTTGGTCCTTCGGGCCAGATACATGTAATGTCTAAAAATATATATTTTTAAGATTTTATATTAATTATGTGATATTTAAGTGGCTAAACTATAGACTTTCTATCTCTTGATTTTAATATAAAAAGTATATCATGTAATGTCTAAAGTTTTCCGCATATTTAACAATTAATTGGAATATATTTATAAACACAGTCCCTGCATAAAAAAGTAATTGTTACATATCCGGAATACTTCAGTTCTAACAAATATCTGGCTCGAAGGACCAAATAGGTGTGATTTATAATTACAATAGCACACTCGAGGTGTACAGTTGTAAGTTGCCCACTATTTTTGCAGAACATAAAAATTTCCCTAATTGGTTATGCATATCTTTCCACCTATCTGCCGCAAATCTTATGAACTTTAGCATTTCATGTCATTCGCCAGAACTCTTAACCCATGAGATCTGATCTTAATCGATTTTCATACTCGTCAAGCACGCTTCAATCCGTCCATGTGCATGAACGGGTACTGATGCTTTCTAGCTGTACTACTGCAGCTTCTTTGTGCATAGCAACCAACACCACATCGCATAGAGATCGCGCGAGCAGCCGCCTCATCGTCGCCGCAGTTATTCAAATCGAAAATTTATTAATGCGCACGGCAACATTTTCCAAATGCCAAGCCATCAATTAAAATTGAATATTGATTTGATCTGGTTTGCTGTTGGTGTTGCTGAGAGCTGAAATATTTAAACCAGCCAGGCATTGGATTGTAGGATATTATTGCATACCGCCTAACCGGTAGCAGTCAGCCAGCCAGCCAGCAAGTACCTGTAAGCTTTTTTTACGACCATTTGTCATTAAGGTTGACTTAATCGCTTTATATGTCAATGTATTATGTGCGGCGACGACATACCACGCTTTCTGGTCGCAAAACAGGTGTTGCTTGTTGTTATATTGTATGCGGTTGTACCTTCCTTAAGAGGTCTGTCCGTCCGTCCATCTGACTGATCAAATGTTGTTCATGGTTTTTGCCACGCCACCGTCAAATCATTTAGTAAAAGTTGACTCAAAACTGTGCGACTCTCATACACATGCTCATTGACTACTCTGCAACAGGAAGTTAAATATTTCTGCGGTATGCAGCGATATGAGTGTGAGTGTTTACTATAAACCAGAGGTGTGCCATTGTTATTCTTCCTGTTTGTTGTGTGTATAGGCGCGATGGCATTTCGTGTAGGTTTTGTTTTCACTAAAAGTAATTATGTTTTTCTTAAAAATACATTTATAATTATTCAGATATTATAGTCTTAGCACCCTCATGCCTCATTACTGAGGATTAAAATAAGAATAATACAATATAAAAGCTGGAAATCCCTTGCAAACGAACTAATTTATCATTATGCCATAGAAAACTGTCATAAAACCATAACATCCAGTGGCGAAATGTCTATGTAACCCGATTCGCACTGCGTTCCCTTTTATATATTAACGTATATAAAGTATTATATAACTATATATATAGTTAGTTATATAAGTATATATATATATATAGTTATATAAGTATATAACTAAAAGCTGGATATTGAGAATTATAAATTTATTATTACAAATAAATCGTTAATAATAAACAATATGTCGGCCGAAAATCAGTGACAAACTAACTTGTCATTATGCTATAGAAAACTATGATAAAAAACCAACTTAAAGTGGCGAAGCGTCTGAATAACCTGATTTGCATCGGGTTCCCTTTCATATTTAAACGTATATAACGTTTATATACCAAAGCCCACTTGGTAAAAGTGTCTGTGTCACAAATGTAGGGATCATTATACTCATTTGTTCTATCATATTTATAGCACAGCTTTATTTTTCTATGAACTGTCTAAGCAGTTAAGCAAATAGCTGAGCTACATTTTCTAGCAATAGTTTATGTAACTTTTACAGTCCAATTGGACAAGTTGTGTCATGTCATTTTACATGGCTATACTGACGTCATTTCATTTACATTAACACTGAACTTGAACTTTGAATCATGTGGTTAAGCGTTTATTTTCATTAAAGAGTTCGATGTTATTTTTTAAAGCATTAAGGAGTTTTTTCAAAAGGCTTTTATTGAATTCAATATCATTTTTTTACTGCCTTAAGGCTTTATCCTTAAATCTTTCCCATTTTGGAAAACTCACAAGATGTTTTCAAATCTTACAAATCTTCCAAGCTAATTAAATATCATTGATTGTGCCCTTTGCAGTTTTGTTATATTTGAAGCACAAGCTCTCTGAATACAAACTAGTGATCCGGTTTGATATTTTGATCTTGCAGAATTGGTTTGAGTTTTTTAAAAGCATTTACTCAAACAGCTTTGAGAGAATTGGCAGTAAGCTCATCGAGCGATACGAGTCTACTTTTGTTACATCTGTACCAGGTTTATGGATCATTAAGATCTGCGAAGATCTGGTCAGAAGATATTTCATAGCATGTTTATATTAAATCAAATAATTAAATATCATTGATTGTGCCCTTTGCAGTTTTGTTATATTTGAAGCACAAGCTCTCTGAATACAAACTAGTGATCCGGTTTGATATTTTGATCTTGCAGAATTGGTTTGAGTTTTTTAAAAGCATTTACTCAAACAGCTTTGAGAGAATTGGCACTAAGCTCATCGAGCGATACGAGTCTACTTTTGTTACATCTGTACCAGGTTTATGGATCATTAAGATCTGCGAAGATCTGGTCAGAAGATATTTCATAGCATGTTTATATTAAATTTTATAAAACTAATTTTGTAAAATGTGTCTCAGATACCATTATTATCATTATCATTCAATATCATTAAATTTTTTAGAAATTTTTGATTTTAGTTTTCGTTTTCATATTTCATACTTCGCCACTGTGTTATATGTAGTAATAACGATATAATTTTTTCCTCTCCCAATAGCATCTGCCACAGATCGTGCGAAACGTCAAGCTACAGAAGAGCCCAAAAAAGAGGAATCTTTCGAGGTAGAACTCTGCAAAGACAAAGACGCTGGGGAATGGTTCCGGTTAGTTGCCGGTGACGGTGATAATTGTCGTGACGTTATTCAGTGTACCTCATCGGTAAGAAGAAATGTTATGCTCCATAAATCGTTGGTGTTCTGATAATAGTGACAATATCTATCCAATTGTAATTTTTGTTAGAAAACATTAAAAGAAGATGGTCACTTCTGTCAGAATATATATTCTAAATATTCCAAGCCAGTTTAATGCCAGCTGATATTCCTTTACACAACTCGACTTTACAAACACATATGTGAAAAATATACAACAACCATTTCTTTTCTTTTTTTCTTTACCCTCAAGGGTCTTCAAGCTATCCGTTGTCCAGCCGGTTTGTTCTTCGATATCGAGAAGCAAACTTGCGATTGGAAAGATGCAGTCAAAAATTGTAAATTGAAGAACAAGGAACGCAAAGTGAAACCTCTGTTGCATACTGATGAGCCATTGTGTCAGGATGGTTTCCTTGCTTGTGGTGATGGTAACTGCATCGAGCGAGGACTTTTCTGCAACGGCGAAAAGGATTGTTCGGATGGTTCCGATGAGAACAGTTGTGGTGAGTAGAAGAGAATAATTTATTTGTATTTAATGTAAGTTCATTGGTACGCTCTGCAATGGATCTTTTGAGAAGAGCTGAAAATCGCGATATTAAAACCAAAACCAAAAAAAAAAAAGATTCAAAAGAAAGTACAAAACTATCAAAACCGAAAGTAAAACCAACTTATTAACTAAAAAAACCATAACCATATCTTAGCTCAACCAGAACAAGAACTGGAATCAAAAGTTATATTTCAGAAAAGCCAACCTCTGTCAGAAAAACCGAAAACAAAAACACAGAACCAAAGATTATCCATAAGAGAACCCAACAAAACAAAACTCAGAAAACCAGAACCAAAAATAACTAGTCAAAATAACCAAAACCCAAAACTGAACCCAAAGCTATCAGTCAGAAAAACGAGGACCAAAAAGTTGGTAATACTCAGAAAAGCAAGCCTCTGTCAGGAAAACGGAAACTAAATCCAGCGAAAAGAATTATCCGTAAGAAAACCCAACAAACTTAGTCAGAAAACCAGAACAAAAATTATCAGCCAAAATAACAAAAACCCAGAAGAGAACCTAAAGTTATCGTTCAAAAAAATGAGAACCAAAAGTTGGTAATACCCAGAAAAGCAAACCTATATCCAGAAAACGGAAACTAAATCCAAAGACAAATATTATCCACTAGAAAAACCTATAACTCAGTCGAAAAGACCAAAATCCAAATAGAACCCAAAACGATCAGTGAGAAAAACGAGAACCAAAAGTTGGTAATACTCAGAAAGGCAGTCAGGAAAACGAAAACTAAATTTAGAGACTTAATTATACGTCAGAAAACCGGAACCAAAACTAAACCAAAACGGAAACAGAACCCACAACAATCAGCCAGAAAACGCAGAACCAAAAATGTTATCTAAAAAAAAAGCAAAACTGTGTCAGGAAAACTTAAAGTAGAACAGCAAATTATCGATAGGAAAACCTAAAAATTTATTCAGAAAACTAACCAAACCCAAAACCAAAACCAGAGCCAGAACAAAACCCAAAACTGTCAGTCAGAAAATTCTGCACCGATTTTTATCACTCAGAAAAAGCAAACCTCTGTCAGGAAAACCAAAACCGAAATGTAGAACGTAAAATAGTCAATAAGAAAGTCCAAAAAAATCAGTCAGAAGAGTAGGACCAAAACAGAAACCAAAACTATCAGTCAGAAATACCTAAAAACCCAAATTAAAAATACAACTTTTCGTACAAATGGTAACACCTACATTTGTACAGAATTCTCCCAACAAATTGTAGCTTTTTCTTCCTTGTAGTTTAATTCTTCGGATTATTTAATTTGCATGTAGGTAACACGAATTTATGTTAAGTTGCAAAACCAAAAACATGTTAAGCGAGACAACTTTTATGAAAGCAAAAAATGTTCATAGAAGCCATATAAGCTGTCATAAATATATGCACGAACATTTCGTATTATTAAGGCGTGTACAGGCGTTATCTGGCCAGCTTAAGTAAGCCGAAAAATGGAAAATTTCCAAAGAAGGACAACCAACCATCAGTTAGGAAAGTGTGAGTGTGAGAGGTAAATGGGAAGAAGTAATTGAAACCGAAAAGAAACAAAGAGACAAGAACAACCAAATCATACGTGAAAAATCGTTTCTTAGTACCGCGACCCCTGACTTCCACAACAGTAAATTTCTGTTGGTTTCCTCTAAATGTCTACCTACATTGGGGAAGGTATGTGCATGGATATCCGATTGTTGTTGGAGTTGATTACCATAACCATTGTAGCTATTAGCAATTGCATTGCGAACACATCATACCCAAAACGTGCATCAGTAAAGAGGGAAAAGTTGTTGGACCAACCATCATGTGCATGTGTAGGTAAATCTCTCTTCTTTTTTTCTTTTTGGATTCAACATATTACCAACAATCTCGTCTGAGTTTCAATGGAACGGAGTATTCCGCCTAGCATATTGGCCATTATCATCAGTCCGCTAACTTTTGTACGTGTACCATAAAAATGTTAAACTTAAAGTACCTGTGCTCAGTATGCGATTAAGTAAGTCCTGAAAAGTAATGACAAAAAAAAAGAAATCAAGAGTGTTATATGCAAAACCAGCTTTTTGGGAATTCCCGCACTGATGCACATACCAAGCAATTAGGCAACCAACCACTACTATACCAAACAGCCGAGCGCAACCAACAAAAACTAAGCGCAAATTATTTTACCATTCCAAGTAATCACCCGGCATGATCTAAAAATACTGAAAATGACATTTATATCAGCCGATACGTGCTCTGTTCGTGCACCCAGAACACGTTTCTCCACGCTAATGTGTCTGCCTGTCTTTGGCACACAATTATAACCTCGTTTTTGGTGACGATGTCGATGACAGCATGGATGTACTATTTGATGTATAGAAGTTATGACATTTCAGCAGGAGGCACTCCTTCTTGCATTTTTGTGTCATCCTCATCACACATTTTGTAAGCGTGCTTTCACAATGGAAACACTTTAATACTTTAGACTTACAAGATTGTATGGATTTCCAACATAATAAACAAAATTTTTGTTTTGTCAAAACCATAGGTCTTAATTATTAAGTTTTTCCATTGTGAGAGCACGCTTATGTGCTACTTGCGAATTTCAAATATGCCTGGTGATTGTCTTTTTGACAGATGACGATCTGTCAGTTGCATACGTTGCCGCAACGATCCCAACGGATTCTATGGGCTGGGCCCTTTAACCATAATACACTTTCTGATTGTTAAGGATGTCATCGAATCTAGCATCTGTAAATCCTCTGATGTGTATGCACCGGTGACTTGGCTAGATTTCCTCGATTCTCAGCATCTCAGGACTTGGGTGTGTTTCCAGCCCGTCAACCAATTTCCTCGCCATTTGGAACAAATGGTTGGTTATTGGCAGCAGACGTGCTTTTTCGTAAAGCCTTGTAGTCGACACAAACTTGTAGCTGTTTGGCACCCTCAAGAGTCCTATACAGATCCTAGGTACCTTCCTTTCAAATAGGGAGATCTTCTTCATCATAGTTGGTGAGACGGTGAACCATATGGGTTATCATTGGCCTGATGAGCTGCTTGTAGATGAGCAGCCTGGCCTTGTTGAATAGTCCGTTTCGCTTTCTTTGAAGCGGGTGCACCAAATGAAGAGCGCAGTTGGCTTTCTTCATTGTTTGATCGATTCGAGAGTTAAAATTGAGCCTCTCAGTAAAGTTGATTCCCAGGTACTTAGTCTCTGACTTGGTGTTTTTGTTGAATAGTCCGTTTCGCCTTCTTTGAAGCGGGTGCACCAAATGAAGAGCGCAGTTGGCTTTCTTCATTGTTTGATCGATTCGAGAGTTAAAATTGAGCCTCTCAGTAAAGTTGATTCACAGGTACTTAGTCCCTGACTTGGTGTTTTATGTCGTGTTGTCCGGAGGGTGATTTTTTAGCCTCTGCACCAGCTTGCGAAATTTCTAATCCATGTTTTGGTTGCTGGTACTCGGAAGCAGATAAGTTCCGTTTTGTTGGCGTTGATCTTTAGTCCCCATTTCAGGTAGTAGTCCCAAAGATTTCGGAGGTGTTCCTCCACTCTTCAGGCAGCTAGCTCAGGAGAGTGGGAAATGGCATACGTGATGGTGTCATCCACGAAAAGCATGGTCCTTGTGCCGGCTATGTTGGTGGGTTGATCCACCGTGAAAATGCGTCCAAGTCTGGAACCTTGAGGAACTCCGGCTTTAATCATATTCCTTGTCGATGGTCTTCCGTAAACCTGTACAAAACACCCTGTTAAAAAGAAAATTTTTGATTATTTTCACTAGTTGCTTATATCCCACTACCTTTTTGTTAGTGGCATTTATCGAAGGCATTTGTTACAAACCTCGACTTGGAAGGAGGTGCAATTGACACAGTGATAAGAAATCTTTTTTCGCTGGCTTTACTGTACATTTAAGTTTCATAAAAAAATATCACTCAAATGACATTTCCACTCGTTAAGATAGCGATGCCGAGATTCAATTTTGTAACGACGGCACTAAAATAAGCGGAGCGGAATCTTAAACCGTAACTCCTTTCACTTAACTTCCTTTTGAGGTATTCCAATTTTTAAAGGATTCTCCTTTGCTAATTTCGTTATCATTGTGTGCCCTTAATACCTCCACAATTTTTTTAAGGCACAGTCTGTTTATCCATCCTGTTCCTAAAAAAACCGAATCGTAATCTCTTTCCTTGTACCCGTCCATAACGGTAAGATTCGTACTTTACTATTCGATGGCATGAAAACGTCAGCTTATACAATATTTTGAAGCAAGTTACCCTATAGCGATCATCAGTACATTCAACAAGTAATCTGATGGCATATCTCACCGAAAAGTTGCACCAGTCTATTCACAAAATTTGGTAAAAGCAAATTTGTTGAACTTGATATTTCCAAGGCATTTGACAGAGTATGGCATCAATCTCTTTTGTCGAATATTGGCGCTTATGGAAACCTGCTTGGTTAGACTATATGAGCTACCTTTCCGACCATTTATTCCAGATCGTATTGAACGATTGCGAATGCAATGTTCACCGTACAAACGCTGGTGTTCCTCAAGGCTCTGTATTGTGTCCGACACTTTTTATCGTTTTCATAAATGATCTCCAACCCGCTTACTTTTAGTCCAATTCATTCTTTCGATTGAGGAGAGTATTCTCAGCGTTTCATATTAGTCCACGTTTTGAGGTAGAAACATATTACTAATTTCGGTCTTTCAAAGTGGCTCTTCCGAATTAGAAACCGAAATCGCCTGACTGACATAACGTTTCGCAACACACAAATCATCAGCGAAGTGATTGCACCATCATTGTGTTAATGATGGAGCAGAAATACAAATATAATCAAAACCTGTTGTTGAAATAGTTTTATTTTGTTTTAACCTCCCTAAACCTCCCCCCTTAAAAAAAACCCTCTAACACCAACTGATTATGCTGTATAACGACAACACACAAAATATAAAAAGCCGGATAGAGATTAAGTAATAATCATCAACAAAAATAACAGACGATATACCAGATAACTGCACAAAACACAAAAGTAACACAAATTACCCGAAAAGCCAAAAAAACCTAATAAACATTTCAAATTGTTAAATTATACATTGGCGCACTCGCGGTGGTTGTGGCTTGTGGTTAATGGCTTATTTGGTACACAGAAGGCACTCAAAGCTGCCTGAGCCAACCCATCAGCTTGGCGATTATAGTCACGAGACATGATGTAGGAGAGTTTTTGCCAAAAGATGTTTCTGCTGACATTTAACCAATAACCAAACCATTAACGATTTAACCGAAGAAAAAAATATCGCACCTTGCGTTTTTGTCTTCTTCCTTTTAACAAATCGCTTCCACTCTGACCGACCGACCCAACAACATACCAACGTCATCATCGCGCGACACCACACCAAATCATCTACCAGCACACTACCACCACGCAAGATGAAATCGAAATTGAAATTGAAATTGAATATCTGGCTAATTCCATACAAAAGCCAAAAAAAAAATTAACAACTGAAGATACCACCACGAAAGCGAAAAAAGTAGGTTATCAAGTAGGTTAAGCCCAGCCAAGAGTTGTCTGCCGTGGAAGTCGAAAAGGCTACGAGTATACATTGCACACCACTGGGACACAAGACAACGCGTAGAAACACGAGCTACGAGACATACGCCTAGGAAAGCCAAGCCAAGCCAAAGCCAAGTTATGTAAGCGAACCGGTCTGTCTGAGTTTTAGTGTTTTTGTTGTTGTTGTTGTCGCTCATTGTTGATATCGCTTTTTAATGTATCTCATAATAATAAAATTTAAATTTTCATGTCATTTTCGGTTTTTTTTTTGTTGGTTTTTGTTGTTGCCTTCGATTGGTCAATTCGGATACGCAAGGAAATTGGTTGATTATATTCAATTCAATTAACCGGCTAGGAGTATTGGAGGCTATTTACAATTTATTTACACAATTACGCAATTTCTCTTTGATTGTATCTCGTATATAAGACACTTGTATGTACATTTTTTACACAAAAAGTAAGGTTGTGCTCGGTGATAGAAAGAATACTAAAAAACCTTTGTAACTATCTCTAAAGTGCAAGATATTCCAAGATAGCTTATGAAACATGAAACAGCCAGGCATTCCAATTCTTATTTTGTATATATACAGGTTGTATCCGTTAAGATGGCAAATACTTAAAGGATTGATTCCTTGGTTAATTTCGTGAAAAAAATCGTATGGGAAAGGGAGTCTATTTTCAACCCCTGTGGTGTACGTAACGTTAAAATGCGAAGAGACGTACTTTTGACCTTTCATCACTTCACACTTCACTCTTGAACGCTTCTAGCTACAAGCTCACTGTAGGTCATTTTTGAAAGAAAATATCAATAATTACCATTTTTTTAAATTCTTGAAATCCTTACCGATATAAACTTCGTCAACATCCAAAAATGTTTTTTCTTTTTTTTTTAAATTTTATTTTCAAACGCGAGTATTTTGTAAATCGCTCTCGGATAATTTTTTTTTTTGACAAATGCAATATTAAAGTCTATTCAATTTTCTACAAATCCACCTAACAATATTTGTGCATTTAGTCAATAGGAGCAGGGTATAAAAATGAAAGTTTGTAAAATAATAAACAAAAACGTACTTTTGACCTAACATGACTTCACACCACATAACTCTTGAACGAGGAGCTGTAAAGAGGCTTCTAGGAATAGAGAGGTATGCTTTCGGTTTTACAAAGCTAACCCTACTGAGGAAAACCGAACAAATTGTAAACGAGCCAGAAATGATTGCAATGCTCATCTTCAGCGAAAGTCAAATTCGCCTACGACCAAAAATTGAGGCAAAAAATGCTACAATGTCCCAAAGGTAGTAAAAATGTTTGGTCATTCGTGAAAACAATCAAAAATACAGCATTGTCGTCGATTCCAACGCTCATTTATAATGAAACTCCAGTTGTCAACTCTAAAGACAAAGCCAATCTGTTTGCTGCACATTTTGCAGCTAGTTCCACGCTTCCAGATTGTGCCATTGTTGCCACATGCATCTCCGAGTATTGAACACTCTATGGGACAGATCTTCACTCGTACTCGTGCAGTTGCTAGAGTCTTAAACGGTCGCAACACTCACAAATCCGCTGGGCCAGATGGTATTTCCCCATTAGTTCTGCAGAGGAGTTCTTCAAAGCTGGCATTACCATTGCGTAATCTTTTCCATCTATCCCATTCTTCTGGACTCCTCCCGAGAAGTTGGAAAACAGCCTTTGTCCAGTCGATACCCAAAAAAGGCGAGCGATCTTCTCCTTCTTCGTACCGACATACAAAAATCCTATGGAAAACAGCACGTTCAGTTTTCCCCGAATTTTTCTACTTTTCGGACAACTTTTCCAATTTTTCTTTCCGCATAAACCTTATTTAAACTATGGCGAATATTTTAAAATAAAAACAAGACAAATCGGTCCGCCCGTTCTCAAGTGAAGGAAGATCTGCTTTTATTTTCACATACGTTTAGTCTTGGTTGGTATACGCTAAATTCTCTTTTGATTCTGTGGTATACTGGTTTAGTATTGTTCTTTCCATACTCTTCTTCTCTTTATCTATTTATATTTAAACTAGTTGTTTAACCCGGCGTTACCCGGGACCCGCCGACCCACACCACCAAGACACCGTTTAGACCCAACAAAAGCTAAAATAATAGGCGTTGTCTGGCTGCGCCTCAACCCTACTGGCCCAAACAATCCGACCGTTTCCCACAAAAACCATCGCACACCATAGAGCCCCACCTACCCGTCCCTGACCCAAAATTGTGGAATCGTGAGTTATGGCATTTTTTCACCCAAATTTTCCAAGTTTTTCCAGAAGGTTTCTATTATCATCCCCGGACTATTGCGATTATTTTAAAAGAAATCGGTTCAGTCGTTTAACCGTGAAAAGGTAACAGGCAGACAGACAGAGTTACTTTCACATTTATAATATTAGTAAGGCAAAAGATAAGCCTTTAGTTGTCAATTATCATTTAATTTATATAAATTGGAAATTGAGGAAAATTTTAATGTTGAACCATAACGAATGAAGCCACGCAATCAGGACGTCTTCTTGAGCTCGCGGATATAATTAGCTTTTGGTATCTTCTTATGAACCCTCCTCTGAATCGATCGGTTATCGGTTTTGTGTCATGTTTTATGTTATCGCTTATAAGTTATCGTTTGTCAAATATCGGTTAAATGTTTTAATTTATCGGTTATCGGATTTATGTTATCAGTTATGGAATATGAGTGTTATGTTATCGGTCTTTGGTTTTTGGTCTTTGGTTATCGATTTCCAATGCACCTGTAGACCAAACAAAAGCCTGAGACCTACCTATAGCTTAACATAATCACCAATTACCATTACAAACTTTCAATCTTGCCGCGGGATGTTTAGTTATTGAAAGCGGACGTACTGCTTGTCTTAGTCCAAACAATCTGTGCTATTGCAAAACTCTTTAGCATGTGGTCTCTTTGGAAAAGTAACATATTACCGGCAAATATTTGCGGCTCGTGTCAAGCGTATTTTTCTTGAACTAACATACAGAGTCAATTGTCGAAAGTTTCCACTCATACTTACTCATGAAAGAAATCGCAAAAATACAATTCCAAGGGTTGTTAACCTTCGACATTCATCAGCGTGCAGCACGTCCGGGTGAAAACAAGACACGGCGTCTCCTGCATCTCCTCATCGGACGTAGTCGTCGTAACGTTAGTCGATAATGTGGTGAACGAACTGCCGGAAAAGCAAATATCGGAAAAATGTGGAAAGCGCTAAGAGCCATCACCATCATCATCATCATCTGCATTTGTTGTTTGTGCCGTAGTCAGTTTTTAATGAATGCTTCACTCTGTCCCTCGTTTGCTATTTTTATTATTTATTTATTTATTTATTTTGTTTGCTAATGATAATGAGTGAGGCGGTGAATGAAATGGCGGTAATGCCCATTGGCCATAATTCAAATACATCCTACATCGTATCCAAAAGAGCCACAATCGTCATTTCTTAATTCTTAATTCCAAGTGCGAATGATCATTCCATCGCACTAGAACGGTTCAGTCAATGGGAACACTAAAAGTTGAAAGAACAAAGAACGCGGACGAGGTGGTTCGACGCTGCACACGTATATAGCATTAAGAGTGTAATTACCGCTTAAGTCTGGCCTGCTGTCATCACTCCACTAGCTGCTTGCTCGGAATTTATTGTCGTGACTTGGAATTGAATCGATTTTTTTTTATGCAAAAGCAAATGTGGAGACTGAGTTGGATCAAACCGCCCACTCACAAATGCCACATGCCACTTTAAGTGAGCAAATTGCGTTTGTACTCGTAGGCTTTTGCAAAATTATTTGTCGTTGTTGTTGTATTCATTGTACCTTGCACTTGAAGAAATTGACTTTTACTTTGACGCTTGGAAAATCAAGTGTATGTGCGGTAGTCCATACACGTACGCAATTGTTTTTGTTTTTTGCTTCAGTTAACATAAGAAAGGAATTAACATTCGAAAAAAAAATTGCCATTGCCACACAACAGCACGTTTGCAATTCAGATACACTGCTAGAAAACCCAACCGCCATGTAGAGTAACTTTTATGGCCTCCGTAATCTTTTAATTTCACAGCAGTAATCGGTAGTTACCATCTGAGGTTCAAGAAGCTATCAACTAATTAGGTTTGGAACACTCACGAAAGCAATATGCTTGTTAGCAGACATTTTATGCTATTCTAAACCAGTTAGCGCACATCCCAAGGAGGTGTTATTTCAGCCTTTCTATGGCTAACAGTCATAATCGAAATCTTGAAAAGACGAGCGATACAGGAAGAAAATAGGCCTGTATGCAGATGACGTGGTGATTCTTGTAGAAAGACAGCACCTAACCGTGATCAGCAGAGTCACGGAAAGGGCCCTCAGCAAAGTCAGTCAGCACTTAAGCAATGAGTTATTGCCATTGAGTCAACTAAGGGAAAATAGAAATGGTACCCCGCAAGTGGTAGTCATACCATCGCGACTTCGACTCAGGCAATTAATCAACTGATCGGATTTTCATCCTTAGACAGGGAATAGATCTCAATTTCAAAATTGACTACACTATCTGTTTATAGCCTTTAAAGTCGCCTATAACAGGCTAGTCAGCGTAAAAGTATATAAAAGCATAAGAGAATTGGCATCCCAAATATACTAACATGACTATGTCACTGTTATAAGTCAATTAATTAGGAGATCTCTATCAAGTCCATTCAACATCAATATGTGGAATTAACAAGACGATGGAGTGACGTGTATATAACCTGGAATTGGAGAAAGTTATTCGAGACTCTGATGAAAAAGCTAGAGGAACAATCCTCTATAAGTCCGTGCAGATACTGGTTTACACAGATGATATTGAAAATATTGGTGGAAACCTAAGAGATGTTTAAGAAGCTTTTATCCAGAATAAGCAGGCGCGACGAATTCTGGGACTGCACATAATGAGAGCGCTACAAAATGCATGTTGGCCAATCTGCGAACAGAAGATCTCTTAATTTTGGTCCCTCAATTGAGATAACGAGGCGCGAATTCGAAATAACGTAACCCTCTAACTATTTCGGGTCAATTGTAGCATTGTAGAACCAGAAATATGCGCATGGTTGCCAAAAAAGCCAACTCTTAAAATCCAGGAACTTAACCATGACATCCACTCTGCTGGTGTATAAGACAATGGTCATACCAACATTTACTTATGAATCTAAAGCTTGGATGAGGGCTAAAAGCACTCTGACGTCTAAGCGTTTGAGGCGAACAATTTACGGACAATTGTTGGAAGGAGTATTCCGGAGAGTCTACATTGAGAATTACCGCGATGTTGACATCGTAAAGAGAAGTAAGTATGCTCTGTTGGGCATGACATCACTCCAAATCGCGGTAGAATTTATGAAACATAACAGTGGGGCAGGCCAAGTTTACGCTGAAAAAATGGTGTACACCAGAAAGCCCAGAGTTTAGTGATGCCAAACTGGATGACATTGAATCAAAATCGTGACCGCTGGAGAGATTTTTTGCGGAAGGCGGACAGCACAGGTCCAAAGATGATGATGATTTTACTTAACATAGAATACTTTCATTGAAATAGGTTTCTTAAAATTAAAATTTCCATCAACCCTTACACTCTGTTTTCGTGTCATTTTGTTGGAAATATACCGAAACTTTTTTTTGGTGCAACATTTTTTCGATTCCTGAACATCTGATTATCTGATTACTAAACTTGACTTCCACTTATTTTCCATTTCAGACATGGACAACGATCCCAACCGTGCCCCACCTTGTGATCCTGCTGTTTGTGTCTTGCCGGATTGTTTCTGTTCTGAGGATGGTACAGAGATTCCCGGAGGTTTACCAGCCAAAGATGTTCCCATGATGATTACGATCACATTCGATGATGCCATCAACAATAACAACATCGAGTTGTACAAGGAGATGTTTAAGGATCGTAAAAATCCTAATGGCTGTGACATTAAGGCCACATACTTTGTCTCGCACAAGTATAGCAACTATTCGGCTATTCAGGAAACTGCCCGTAAGGGTCATGAAATTGCTGTCCACTCGATCACGTAAGTTGATTATCTAATGGTGAAGTGTATGAGTATTTGTGAGAGTGCTTGAGTTCATTCTGAATAATTTAGGACGAGTTTACAAGTGAAGACGTTTTGACGAATGCTTACCCAAAGCCAACCACAACTTGCTTTAATTTTTGTCTCCCTTTCTTATTTTTCTTCCTCTCTCTTTCACTCTACGTTCTGGTAATCTCATCAGACACAACGACGATGAACGTTTCTGGTCGAACGCCACCGTTGACGATTGGGCCAAAGAAATGGCTGGAATGAGGATCATCATTGAGAAATACGCCAACATCACTGACAATTCCGTTGTTGGTGTACGTGCGCCATATCTGCGCGTTGGCGGCAACAACCAATTCACCATGATGGAAGAGCAAGCATTCCTTTACGATTCGACAATTACTGCGCCACTATCGAATCCACCATTATGGCCGTATACCATGTACTTCCGTATGCCGCACAGATGTCACGGCAATTTGCAAAGCTGCCCGACACGTTCGCATGCCGTCTGGGAAATGGTAATGAATGAACTCGATCGCAGAGAGGATCCAACCAATGATGAATACCTGCCAGGATGCGCTATGGTGGATTCCTGCTCGAACATCTTGACCGGTGATCAATTCTATAATTTCTTGAATCACAACTTTGATCGCCATTACGATCAGAATCGTGCACCGTTGGGCTTGTACTTCCATGCCGCTTGGCTTAAAAATAACCCCGAATATCTGGATGCCTTCCTCTATTGGATCGATGAGATTCTTGCCAATCATAATGATGTTTACTTTGTTACAATGACACAGGTCATCCAATGGATGCAGAATCCACGAACTGTCAGTGAGGTGAAGAACTTCGAACCATGGAGGGAGAAGTGCACAGTTGAGGGTAGGCCAGCCTGTTGGGTGCCAAACGCATGCAAGCTGATATCTAAGGAGGTTCCCGGGGAGACCATTAATTTGCAGACATGTGTCAGATGTCCCAATAATTACCCATGGCTCAATGATCCAACTGGTGATGGTTTCTTCTAAGTCATGAAAATGTATACACAAAACTATATCAAACAAACAAACAACGCGAGTAAACACTTCATAGAAGTGTCGAAGAATTAATGCTTCCAATTAATTGTTGATACTCCCTAATCTTTTGCCTTCCTATCCTTTTTTCCCTTCCTAACCATGACACAAGAAAGGAAGTCTTTCTCTTTTGTGATTGTTAGACAACTTTTCCTCCCTCCTGTTCTTCTTTCATCAGTACCAATTTCAAAGTGAATTGAAAACTATTTTTTTTAAGAATCTGTATCCTTGTTTTCAAACCGTTTAACTTTCAAAAACTGTCAAAAACTGATAAACCCTCACAAAAACTGACAGAAGATATCAAAAACTTTTGAAAAAAGCTGTAAGAATATCAAAAATATTAAACAACTTTCAAAAACTGTCAAAAACCTTCAAAAACCTTGCAAAAAGTTTTCAAAAACTGATAAAAACTGTCAAAACTATGAAAAAGTGACATAAAATATCAAAATATTAAACTAGAAATGTCAAAAACTGTGAAAAGCCTTCTAAAACATTCTACAATTTTCAAAAACTGCCAAAAACTATAAATATGTGACAACAAATATCAAAACTGTCAAAAACAGTTAAAAATCTAAAAAAAACCATCCAAAAACTTTTAAAAATTGTCAAAAACTGACAAAAAGAACTATCAAAAACTGCCAAAAACAGTCAAAAAGTATAAAAAGTATAAAAAGTTGACAAAAAGAACTATCAAAAACTGCCAAAAACAGTCAAAAAGTATAAAAAGTTGACAAAAACTATCAAGAACTACCAAGAACTGTCAAAAACCTCCCAAAAAACTTTCAAAAATGATCAAAAACTGATAAAAACTATAAAAAATTGACAGAAAAGATAAAAGCTATCAAAAACTGTCGAAACCCTTCAAAAACTGTCCTTTCTCTTTTAAAAACATTTTCCCCTCTACAATAAAGAACACACCTTAATATGTACATATATATAGCTTACTAGGGACAAGAAACACTGATTGCAATGACATCTGTCATTTGTCATTTGTCATTTGAAAACCTTCGATGACAGCTTAGCTTTTAAGTTTCCGAATTTCTCCTCCTACACTTGTGCAACTTTTCAATTTTAAATCAAAAGTTTTCTCAACTTTTTCAAACTTTTTTTTAATAAACAAATTTGTCGTGGAATTTCCTCAAAAATCAAAGACTTTGACTTTGTTTTGTTTTTTTTTTTTTTTTTTAATTTTGAGTAAAGACAAAGTCGTTGCTGTGTTAATTTAAAAAATAAAGAAGAAAAAGAAACAAAAATAAAAGGTTTCTCATGTAAACAAATAAAATAACAAAACCCTTGTTGTTGTTTTATAAGATCTGATAAATACAATAATTGTGTTATAAACTATAAATGTATATGTAAAAAAAGAAATTACGGAATATCGTTGTGAGGAAAGTTGAACTTCTACATAGAATGATAACTATGAACGAATGAATTATTTTTATTGTATCTAATATCTATAAATATTAATGTTTATTTTTACATACATTATATAATTGAAACACAACTCTACAAAAAAAAACTGAAAAAAATAAAGACAAAAAAATTTTACAAAAATTTACAAAAGTCGGGAGTCCTATTTATTTGTTTTCTTTTGGTAAATTGACAATAGGTAGGTAAGTGACGTGAGGTGACCCTTACTTGATTTGCATCCCAGCGAACTCATCTCTGGCGACATTGGCTCGTGCTCTGCAGATAAACGTGATTGTTGCTGTCTACCTTTATGAATTACAATTAACTCCTTTCTTCGAACTCCTTTCAATTCTTTGTAGAAGATAATGTAGAAGCACCATCAATGGTTCGTTTTAAAAATTTATATTAAATAAAAAAATAAAAAATGCAACAAATATTTTCAAATCATTAGATCTCCATCTTTATTAACGAAAGTATAATAATAATAATAAAAATATTCGGCGCGACAGACCAGGGCCTAGCTTCTTGCGACCATTTGTGTTGCGCATGTATATTTTTGCACACAAATGGAGGGGACCTACAATTTAATGCCGGATCCGAACGGCGAATTGAGAAGCTTTCCATGGCAAGTTATTACTCTCGGACGTTTGTCAGACTTTCGCGAGAGGTGGGACACCGTGAAAAATACTTTTGGTGTTACTGGGATTCGAACCACTAACCTCCTGCTCAGAAGTCCATGCTCTTATCCACTGAGCCACGGCGCCCACATTAACGAAAGTATACCTTTCGATGGAATATTATGTAACGAGGTAAATTTGCTGGGGTACGCTCGCCGGCGTCCAGGGTCGTTTGCCTATGAACTTATAGACGGTTGTTTTCGTTACAAAAAAATATTAATTTTTATTGGACTCGTTAAATTTCGATTATAATTAAACAAACTTCAATTATATTACTTTTCTTGTTGCAACACTGCCGCTGCAAGTTCCTCAGCCGCAGACTCGGAACTCGTAGCGACGTGATACGGCCGATACCGGTAAGAACGTTATTCTGCACTCAGGAGAGTGTTTTGGGGAAATTTTCCCTACCGGATTCAGTCGAAAGAAGCAGGGGTTTCACTGCGCACCTCTACTAAATGGAGAACTAGGCCCTGAAAGAGATCGAACTTCACGATGGAGTCTTTTAAGGCCCGCCAGAGTCCCGAAGTCGAAGGGTCTGTACACCTAACAAGGGAAAATCTCACCGTATCAAGAGTTTTCGAGTTCCGAGATGGAGTCCTGTAAGGCCCGCCAGAGTCTCGAAACCAAGAAAGGGGATTTAAGTTGGGAACAGTCGAAAGCAGCGGTATTCCACTGCTTACTCTCTCATGAATGAAAACTAGGCCCTAACAGAGATTGAACTTTAGGATGGAGTCCTGTAAGGCCCGCCAGAGTCCTGAAGTCAAGGGGTCCCTACACCTAACAAGGGAAAATCTCACCGTATTAAGAGTTTCTGAGTTTCAAGATGGGGTCCTGTAAGGCCCGCCAGAGTCTCGAAACCAAGAAAGGGGATTTAAACTGGGATCAGTCGAAAGCATCAGGTATTCCACTGCTCACTCTCCCCTGAATGGAAACTAGGCCCTAAGAGAGATCAAACTTTAGGATGGAGTCCTGTATGGCCCGCCAGAGTCCTGAAGTCGAAGGGTCTCTTCACCTAACGATGAAAGCTCTCCTAATATTTTTCAAAGAAAATATCTCGAAGACATCGCACCAAATGCGACCAACCACCACTCACTCTGGAATGCGGTAAAGAAAACCATGCAGCACGACCAACCAATCAGACTACCAAATGGAAACTGGGCAAGAACCGACGAGGTAAAAGGAAAAACTTTTACAGAGTATCTATGTAAAGTTTTTACGCCAAAACTATCGCAGTCCTACGAATGCTTGCAACAAAAAAGTAGCTGTAAGACTCATTTTGAGAAGCAGGATGCTCTAAGAAATTAAATAAATCCCAAGAAGGCACCCGTAGCCTGGTGCCTAATTACAGGGAAAATGTTAATTGAACTCCCAGATGTAGCAATTGAACAGCTAACTTGTGCTTTCAACAGAGTTTTAAGCCTAGGCCACTACCTAGCCCAACCGTGGAAGACGACGAAGATAACTGTCTGTTAGTGCGGCGCCTTGCCTTTTTTCGAAGAAAAATGGCGATATGATGCCTTTAGACCATATATCACACCCACCAAAAAGTCACTTGTTTTGGATGCAATTTGGCTTCTCAATTGGCACGTGTGTGGGATCGGTGATCAGATTACCCTCTTTATCTTTGCAGTATGTGCAACGCGGTGTATATTGCGTCATATCACGGACTCTTTGGTAGAACTTTCGCGTCTGGTGCGGTCCTCGCTCTCTCTGTACTGTTCTAGTTCACGGACGAGATTCTTCTCCCAGGCTGCTTTCTTTCGCCGCTTTCATATCTTCTGAGCCCTTTATATTCATCTACGCGTGTCCGCGTTCTTTGAGATTATTACATTGATTGGTACGCAATATTCTCACGATCAGTCGCCTAAGATGAAGTACTAATGACAGTATTCTTAAGGCGTGTCCATTTCTCTTCTACGCCCGACATCTTAGCCCCAGGACTTACTCTCAATGCATTTAGGGTGAGTTCTATCGCTTGACCGTAGTGGTTTCTGGTATCTTCGTTGCGAAGTGCAGCCGTGTTGACTTGAAGCTGATTCGCGGATGCAGTCTTTCGTGATGATGCAATCCGCGCTCAGAGCACCATACTGTCATCAGGTTCTGGTTGGTCTATCTGGTTGCGAGTGCCTTCATCAGAAGATAGCCAGGGGGCTTTGCGGATATTTTTACGCGCAAACGTGTATCTCCGATGACAACACTTTCTGTTAAAATTTGGGGCCCTTCGGCTTCGGAGTCAGGACCGAAGGACCCCCATATAATTATTTTAAAAATTAACCCAATTTTATTCAAACTTCGTATTTGCTAGCAACTCCGAGCTACTTTTGTTCTGGTTGCCTGGTTGCTCAGCCATCCTCATTTAGAAAATCCATACTACGAGTATATGTTATTATCTGATGGGAACTTTCCTCGTTCAAGCGAGACCCACTCGGTACCGGGTAGCTGTTGTGCAGCTCGAGCAGTGAGCGTACGTTCCATGAGAAAATTCTTAAATCGTTTAGCCGTTTTCGTTGCCGTGGTCGGCGTCATTCATCAGTGTATCCAAGGCTGATTTTGGGTTCCGTAATAACGTTTTTTTACGGGCGTAGTGATTGGCCTCGCGTCAACCTTACTTTGAAGGGACTAGCCCGATCATTTAGCTTTTTCTGTATTGGAGAAAAATTACTGGCGGCCACGACCACGTGGAGGTTTGATCGCACTTCCACCAGTCAGAGATAGTTACTACGGTCACTTGCAATTCTGATGCTGTTCTGATGATGATGATGATGTTCTGTTATTCCTCCTATTCTGTTGATGGTTGACCGGCAATTATTAGTTTATAAGTTTGTTTATTTCCTTTACAACCATTATTATACATTTAACTGGATAAAATAAATGATTAAAAAAGAAAATAAGGTCGATTCTGCACAGTCTCAGTACTATCCGTAGCACCCACTATATAAACACACTTTGTTGTTTTTGTCTAGTCTCTGTTCAGTTTGGCACACTGTATCTCCTCTACCAGACATGATGCAGATTTTTGACTACTACGGTATAGCAGGTGATATCATAGAACCAGACCATCAATCAACAAAGCCCGTTAATCCAGGAACCAAGTTACTGGTGTTTGTGAGTATGTCGAGTACAAAAAGGCGTTAACGGAATTTTAATTATAAAAAAAAATATTTTATTTTTTTCTGTCTATGCCTCACACATACATGTATATTATAAATAAAACGCCTCATTATAAAGTAGTGTCTAGTCAGTCGTAAGCTCTGGTTTTTATTTTTTCTTGTACAAAGCACATCGGCGGCAGCAAGGTTAATCTAAATTAATTTCTTTTGATTTCCTGTTGCAGAAAAACAAGTTGAACAAAAATTTAAAAAAAAAAATCTCGCTTTGAACTTTGCTTCAATCACGACATCAATCGCTATGTATCGCTCACAAACGATGCATTATGAAAAATAAATAAGAAAAACGCAGACAGCACTTTAATTAATGCATTGCATTGTGTGGTAGAATAATTATTGTAGTAGTCCATCAATGGACGAGAGGATAGTGAAGCGAATTTTAAAAAGAATTTCTCAGAATTAAAAGCAAAAGTGCAAAAGCAGGCGTACACACAGAAATACCCGAGTTTAGTCTGTCGTCTATTGCATTTTATGTGCGAATTGCACTTCAAGCTAAAGAAAAGCAAAATTATTTTCTTAGAAGACAAAGAGATATCGGAACGGAGCTACACGGATTGGCGAGAAGTTCACCTTCTTTAGATTTGTTGCCGTCATAGCAGATACAGATACTGCACGAATATAGTGTGTGGTGTAAATATCTGCAATTATACAAATATATTGTAGCTGTGATGCAAACACGAATGTATCGCCTTCAGCATGGCACGAAGGCATTCCAATACTTATTTGCATGGTTTTTTGCAACAAAAGAAAAATGATGTCAGAAATTATCTGGTCGATAAATTAACTGGACATCAATAACAGAAAGTATTTCTATTTGTTAGAGCAAGCAGTCCAATGTTTTTAGCTGCTGACGCCTTACTAATGATTCTTAAAGTACATAGTCCAATTTGGTGAGTTGGATGGTAAACGACTAACAAAGAACTCGTAAGAGCAACATCTCCCGATAGATGATGGTCCGCTAAATAACGAGAAAGAGCCTCTGCAGCCAAATAACTTTCGCAGCTCTGTTAGTAAGTCCTACTTCCACCTCCTCGTGGTGCCATCTGGGAGTTTCTCTGGAAATTGCGAACGGAAGAGGCTACAATGGCGGGCCTCCTGGGCCACAAAACAGGATAAGTGTCGGTTGGTCTGTGGCCGAGCAAACCGCAAGCGTAAAAAATTGCTCTGAAACTTAATACAATGCCTCGGATACGGACGGATACTTTGTTGACGACATTTAGCTATCGTACACGGACAACGAACGACAACGACAATTAAGACCGTCCTGGACTCACTCCAGGAAGGACTTCAAAACGCCAGTTTCCTCCAATTAGAGCGTGAGCTTACGCGATATCATATAGACATCTTGGGGTTGAGTGAATTAAGGTGGTATGGTGCCGGAGAATACCATTCTCTGGAGTTGGACTGATGCTTACTCCGGCAGCACAAAACAGCCTTATATCCTGGAAAACTCACAGTGACTGGATACTGACGGCTAGATTCCACAGTAGAGTAAAAAAATTTCTATCATACAGTGTTAAGATCCGATCGAAGACGCGACTGTGGACGAAAAGGACAACTTTTATAGTCATTTGGGCTCCGTGTATAACCAAACGCCTAATGGCGACATCGTAATGGTGATGGGAGGACTTCAACGCCAAGGTAGGAAGCGACAATACTATGCTTAAGCAAATGATAGGAGTTCACGGCTTTGGTGACCGTAACGATAACGGATAGCGTTATGTGTACTTCTTTAATACCAATCGCCTAGTCGTTGGAGGTAAGTTGTTTAAGCATAAGTACCAGATTGATCACATTGCGATCAGCCGCCGCTTCAGAAATTGCCTTTTAGACGTCCGTAACAGACGTCGAGCCGATATCGGACAAGAGCGAGATCACCATCTTATGTTAGCTTTTATACGCCTTCACACTGCATCCGTCACCAGCAACCGCTCAAACTTGCTCAACATTACCAGGTTCAGTACCGATAGGATTAGGGAACCCGAAGTGCGTCAACAATACAAGGACCATCTTGCCGTAGAAGCAGAAATAATCAACAGCATACCGCAGGAGAACGTGGACGAAAACTGGAATGCTGTGAAAAGGGTTTTTGTAACTAAGGGAAGGCACCTACCTCAGTAGAAGGCAGAATAATCACCGTACATGGTTATCGGCAGACACATGGAGACGGATCGATGAGCGTTAAGCATCAAGGCTCGAACTGCAGCGCCCTAATCCCTCGCGTCAAAAAGAAGGAAGGAAGGAAGTAGTGTAAGACGGGACAAACGACAGTACATCGATTCACTTGCTTCAATGGCCGAAGAAGCAGCAAGCATGGGTGACAGTCGGACTGTCTGTAACATCACCATGGTATGTGCGTTTTACCGAATGTAGGCAAGATAATAGCTAGAATCATATTAGAACGCGTAAAGGAGCATTTAGATTCAACTACCA
The DNA here is from genome assembly GCA_947095585.1 of Nephrocerus scutellatus. Taxonomy (NCBI): domain Eukaryota; kingdom Metazoa; phylum Arthropoda; class Insecta; order Diptera; family Pipunculidae; genus Nephrocerus; species Nephrocerus scutellatus. Next base: position 91,710,475 of record OX352765.1, on the reverse strand, counting down.
AAACAAAAGCCCTGAACGCTTCTAACATCCGCTCTCAACTCAACATTGCTGGACAGGTAGTCGAAAATGTTGGCAACTTTCTATACCTAGGAAGTGTGGTCTCGCAGCGAGCTGGATGTGTGCAGCAAAATCGGTAAAGCAAGGGCTGCGTTCGAAATGCTATTGAAAGTCTGGAGAAGCAATGTTTTCAGCTTAAGAACTAAACTTCGACTGTTCCCCTCCAATGTCGAATCAGTACTGTTGTTTGGGTGCAGTACTTGGAAGGTGGATACCACTAACACGCGCATGCTGCAATCTTTCGTAAACAAATGCCTACGTATCATCTTGAGGATCTTCTGGCCCAATCGTATATCCAACGACGAACTTCATCGGAGAACGGGCCAAGAACCTATATACGTTATTGTTCGAAGGAGAAAGTGGCAGTGGATTGGACACACACACTACGGCACGACGACAACTCCATTGCGAAATATGCCATGCAGTGGAACCCGGTCACCCAGGCAGCTAGAACAGCGGGACGCCCTAGGAAGACGAGGATACTCGAGGAGGAAGTAGGGTCCTTGGAAATAAGTTGGAGGCAGATCAAACGCGTTGCGTAAAACAGAACAAGGTGGCACGTAAGCGTTGTTAGCGCCATATGCCCCTCGAGCCAAATTGGTTCAGCCGTTCTCGAATTTTAGCCAGTCCCAGTTATAAATATCTATAAAAATACACTATGAGAGAATTAAGAGAATTTTACCATGCCGTTTTGCTATTTATTTTGAACTAGCCGTCAGACTCTCATGTTGCGTCATTGTCTTTAAAAATATGTTTGTATGTACAACAAATCTAATATTCGCCTTGGTCGCCGTTATAAAGCAAACAATGCCAAGTAGGAAGCATTGTGGGCGTTTATCACGTTTTCTCGGAATGCCCGAGTATGAGCTGACAACAAAAACAAAATGTACAAATATATTTATGACGTACTCGTTGACTCAATTACTCGTTATTATTATTAATTCAGTTCAACATCAACATTGTTTTTCAATTCGTTGGAACCATATTTCGCTGTCTTTTGTGAGTACCTTAGTCAAATGAACAAACAACAACGACAACAACAGATAAACAGCGGTTGGTCCACATACCTCACTTCGTCACAGTGAGCATTCCTTACTGCCAACAACACGACAATCGACTAAGCAACGAGTCGTCGTTCCGTCCGTCCGTCGAGTACACTCGCTCCGGCTCCGCCATTCCATAATGCAGTTTGTTTGACGCCTGGTATTTGGATGTGCACCGCCGCAATGTTCCGCAGAGGTTTACCTTGGTTTTGGGTTCGGCGATCAGCCGCTACTGTAACCAATAAACCATATTACAAACCAAGCTTTCTTGGTTAAGTCTATATAGTGCTGCAAAACAACAACTCATCGCACATCGCACATCGCACAAAAAAAAGTCTGGGAGTTCTGCATACTTGCAGAGATGCCTGTAGATATTGCGACAGCGACACACTGCACTCTGGCACCGTGAAAATGGCATTTCGTCAGTCAATTTCACCAAGAAGCAGAGGCAAAGGTGTAACAACTACAACAGTTTTATTACACACACACGCACAGTGATCACCTACTGTAAAGGTGTGCTGCGATCTACCACTTGGTCACATCGATCCGTGGCGGGAGCTTGTGCAGGCAAGCAACAATGGCGACAACATGGCGCGCACTGTCCGCTGCCACAGCTGCCGCTGAAGGCTGCTCGAGATTGCGCGACTGACATTCTATGAATTTGCACTTTTGGTAACAAATTGCACAGAGAACAATTTTCTTTATTGGGGAGTTAGAAAAAAAAAATAACAACAACAACAACATAAAAACAATGAAAACGTGCAGCATTATAATTGTGATTGCCCTGTATGCTGTGCACTCTGTGTATTCGGGCGATTATTAGCATTTCCAATTTATTAATTGTTGTTATTGTTGTTTTTTGTTTGCCTCGGTTTAGGTCTATCTGAGTGTCTTTTTAGTCATGGTTGTGTCAAAGTATGGGAATCTTCATAGATTCGACTCCAGGATGCCCTGAGTTTAGCGATGCCAAAATGGATGACACCGACTTGAAATCCGGACCGATGGAGAGTTTTTTTTTCGGGATGCTAGGACTGGATCCCTGTTGTTAGGAGCAAATATGGTGATGATTGGCAGAAGTAATGTAAGAATCCTTACATGGCATTGCAGACTTATACGAGACCTAAGAGAATAGGGCTAGTGTAGCTGCAGGTTGTGTGGGGTGGCGCAAGAGACCCTGGGACAGAGATCAGACAGAAAAAGAACAATGTGAGAGTCCACGCTCACGTGAGTTCTGTATCTGTATTAGCCATAAACTAAAATGACTTCTAAACTAAAAGCACCACATCTCTGACTCGTATACTGGAGTTGAATGGAATACTTACATGATAATTATGTGAAATGTGTTTGCGCCAAAAGTTCTTCAATATAAGCCTTAAAGACCTAAGGACGACGTAATATGGCCACGGCTACCTTCAAGATTTCGCTGCCAAAAACTCAAAAAGAATTTATTCTAAATTTGTCCTTGGATAGGTTTCTGTGAGTTTTCCTGTTTCTAAGAGGAACTGATGAGTAATATTTATAAGCGAAAGGATAATATAAAATTTGTCAGAATGCTAGCTAATATTGATAAGACACGATACTTATGAGCGATGGTCGAAGGTAAAATTCCTTCTAACTAATGGATGATAGGATCTTAGGTCTAAATTAGATGTAATGTGATTTAGTTGGATCTAGGCATTGTTCTTGCTGAAAGTTATACAATTGTACATTTAAATCTCTTCAGCTTGTCCAGTTGTACAATGGAAACAAAAAAATAAAAGCCTTAAACAATCTTTATCATCATCATCTCGTTGGATATGGAATGGAGACGACTGTGCATCACACCCATCGCACCCATCTAACAAACATTGACGTTTGCCTAGCGCAACTTTTGTGCGGCAACTAAACTGCCATACCGCATGAAAATACTTTGCAAAGTGCAAATGTTTGCTTGGAATCTGCCTCACCTCTACATATAATGATTTCTTAGAGAGATGCATGCGTCGTCGAGACGACCAACTTTGTCCTCAACGGAGCATTGCGAAAAGCTTTAAATAGCTAAGCAGGTCGATTACCTGTTCAGCTTCTTTACCTGTTTAACGCCTTCAATGATGTAAGAGACGCGGCATCACATCTCACATCGTCGGCGTCGCCTGACCGTCGTTTGTCATGCCTTTAGCTGAACTTTATTTGATGTTCGCTCGCTCTTTGCGGATGTGGCTCTGTGTAGGTCAGTGGAGGTCAAAAATGTTATGCAAATGTGCACGAAGGCAAAGCTAAAAAAACGCTTCAAAGAAAGAAGACGAAGAAGAAGTTATGCAATAGCAATAGATGGATGATGGATGACTGGTGGAAGTTTAAAAGTGGAAAAGTTGCTAGGTGAAATTCTCATAGCTTTACAAAATTGTCAAAGCCACAGATAGAGTTTTCCTTTCTTCCTTCTTTTTTGCGAATGGTTTACAAAGTTAACTGGGGCAGCAATCAAATGTCCTCCTTATTGCTTTCAGTGTTTAGTGTATGTGCTATGACATTTATAAAAAAAACATTTAATAGAGACTCTCCCACCTACCTGTACATATGCATACCTAGAAAGAATCAAGGACATTTTTATTTAAATTGCTTTTGATGGAGGATAAACGTTGTACAGGAACATATAATAATTTGGTCACATTTGTTACCAATACCACGACCACAGTTGTGAAAGAGATAACGTTGTTTATTAAAAGAAAATGTTCAGCGCACTTCCAGACAGTTAAGTAAAAATCCGACGTTTAATTGTTGGTCTTTTAAGAATGAAAATTAAGTGCCAAATTTTCATACTACAAACGCTATTATCGATTTGCAAGACCTACAATACAAGATAGTGCCTTCCTTTTGGCGATTAACTCAATCAGCTTCATAAATATCGTCGTCGCATTCATAAATATATTACGATTATTCCAGGATCTCTTTGTTTTTCTTTGCTGATCAAGAATTCAATTTGTTAACCAGAGTACTATTTGATTTTTAACTGAATATAATTTGTTATAATTTCTTATAACGTAATTTTGATTGCTTGCGTTGTTTAAGTCTTTTAATCAATATTGCAATCATATCATAATCATATCTGGAAAACCGTCTTTATAGCGTACGCTTCAAGTCCGTCCTATCGTGCACATTCTTGGAAACTCTGGTGCCCCACAAGGCAGCCATCTAGGACCCCTTCTCTTCATCCTTACTATAAATGATCTTGATGGGGTCATCAAACACTCCGCCCTCTCATTGTATATTTTTCAGGTTAAATTCTTTAAAAAAAATATTAAAAAAATCATTACTTTTCACCTATCTCTATCGACTCTTGATAACTTTCAAACAAGTTATGGGTGCCTTACCTTCGTACTTATTCTTTTTCTGACTTTTCCAACTATCTCGCTACTTACTTGTGATTCAGCTTTATAAAAGCGCAAGCCAAACTCATAAACGACCCTACGTTTTTTTTTAAATTTTTTTTTCAACTATAAAAGGAAGTTCGACGGCTACCCTCCATCATTCTCTTATGAAAACAACTTTTGTACCGGACGCTACTTAGTTCAATTACCTACGTAACTTTTCCACTGGCCCTTTCCTCTCTACAACTGTTTACCCTACTGTTATCAAAAATAAGTTACAAAAACTTAATGATGAATTCTCACCCGGCCTTCCCGCCATATTTCTTAAAAAATGTACCTCCAGACACTTCCTACCCTTTCTTACCTTTTTTGGCTATCCTTTTCACAAGGAGAGTTTCCTCAGATTTGCAAGACCCCTTTCTTAACACGGTACACAAAAAAAGATCAAAGAATGATGTTACTAATTATGGCCTCATTGCTAAACATTCCCATACACCCAAGCTCTTCTTATTTCCCCCAGATATCTAAAAAGTAAATAAACAACCACTAATCTTCTTGAATTCATGTCCTTCGCCCTTTCAGCCTTAGAGAGTGGCAACTAAGTCGACGTTGTTGCAACTGATTTCAGTAAGGCTTTTGATAAGATATCTCATCAACTAATCCTCTTTAAATTGTCTGCCGTCGGCTTTGAACCCATATCTTCTTATCTGTAAAACCGTCTTTATAGTGTTCGCATCAAGTCCGTCCTATCGTCCACATTCTTGTAACCAAAGAATTCTCCGACGCTTATGTGCCAGATCCCTCTAAATCAATTTTGTCCGTCTCCTCCTCCAGTACGTGTCCAGTTCAGTTCACGTGTCCAGAATGGAGAGCATCCAACCTCCATAAACTTTGAAACCCTCGAGTAACGCAGGGACATACCTGACATTATTTTCATACATCGCCTCCTGTAAGGCTCCGTCGATTCCATCTACCATGTACGGCTCTAAAGAACCAATCTCCCGTATGCTGCGAAAAGTTTACTTATACCTCAACGTTTTAACATCATCACTCCTTACTTTGAACTTGATCTTCTTTGCGATTACTCCTAGCTTTATATGTTAACTTTAAGTCCAAGTCTTAAGTCTTAAGTTTTCAATGACGTTAGCTTTTAGTTTTAACTCGTAATAAGCCGAATAAAAGTGGGCAATTTTCCCCACCAAAAATAAAAAATTCGTTGTATAGTTTTAGGATTAAATCCATTAATAAATATTGTAACAGTCATTGTTTTTCGTATCATACTTTTCGGGTTAAATCTATCAATAATTTCTGATAATGTTATCCAGAAACACCAAAAATCTTTTTAACGGCCCGACCTCTCGGGAATATCAGACAAACGTCCGAGTGTAATAATTGTCACGGAAATTATTTCAATTTGCCTTTTGGATACGGGATTCAATTATAGGTTCCTCTCATTTGTGTGCAAAAATATACATGCACAACGCGAATATATGCGAGAAGTCAATCCTTGGACCGCATCGGTCTGTCGCGACAAATGTTATTATTAAATGTTATTTGGGTTGCTATGGCGAGGGATCTCCTTTCTTTTTAAAAGGTTTCTATAAGCTCGCTTTCGTGTATGTCCGTCTATCTGTCTGTTCGGGTTAAATTTTGTAATTGATTTTTATATAACTTCCCAAACTATTAACTGATTGAAAAAAAATAAACGTGAGAGCAGACTACTACGCACAATACTAAGCGTTTTAAATTAAAAATGTATTTTTATTAGTTAACATGTTTTATGTGAATTTTCTTCAATCGCTTGAGAATTATATTGTTTTTCGAATTGAAAAAGTCATGATTAGTCATCGGGAGTATTTTACTAAAAAAAAGTATTTACTCGCCGATGATTTGGTCGGCATTCGACCATCGGAGCCTGTCAATTAGTTGAATGAATGTGAGTTGGTTTGTAACGAGTAACTTGTTTACAGAGTTAACTTCGTTACAATCTAATAAACTTAATGCTTTTTAAAAAAGAAAAGCAGACATTGCCGAGTAATATGTTGTTTGTTTGTCCATTAAATGTACAGCTCGTTTGGTTGGATTCAAATAACTGCGAAATCTATTAAAATAACTTAAATACCACCATAACCAAATAAAAATAGCGTATTCCCAATAAAAAGCGATACACACAGAAAAAAGCCATCGATCGCTGTTACACTGAAGCAATTCATCTGACAAAGAGCAACCGAAAAACGTTTAGAAAGTTTTTTTTTCGTCCGTCCGTAAAGCGACTACAGACGACAATCCAGCGATAAATAATTGATTGTAGGTAATTTGTTTATGCATGACGTCTGCCTTTTGTGGTGATTGTGTGGTGGCGATCATCTTCCTTTCCAAAATCCATTAATGCGTTGTGTTTACTTTCCTTTTAATTGGCAGTTCATCTCACGTAAATGAGAGGAGAAAAGTTATTCACTCCTTGGCGCCATTCAGTTGTGTGTTTTTGAGAATTTATTGTGCAAAATGTATTGCTTAAGCAATTTAGGGAAGTTGTAGTATATGGAATCAGAAATATCCCCGTCTAACAAAATCTACGCCACCGATTAGCACAGTAAACTTCGTCCTAGTGCAACAGTGAATGTCTGAGACTTAGGGTATACCGAGGAGTGTAAACATCGCATGAACGAAAAAGAAACTCAGAAGGGAAAACCCAACCCATTAAAATTCCAAATGACAGAATGCTGTGAAAAATGTTGATTCATTTTGTCGAATCAAATGACATTTCCACAATAAAGGCAGAAAAAACACATGCGAAGCAAAGGAAAGAATTCAAAATATGCGCCTAAAAGGATAATTTTTAAGATTTTTTATGGGAGCCCCTCGACCCATTGTGCCGGTCACTTCCAAATTTTTAAAGAAAGTGTTGTCATCAGAGATACACATGAGATACACATGTGTGCAAGGTTTGAATAAAATTTGGATCGTGCGTTTTTTTGGATGCGCCGAGAATTGAACCCGTGTCCTCCGAGTGGCAGCCAATAGTTCTAACCACTGCACCACCGAAACTACACAATCCTGTGAGAATCAGGTGCAGAGAGCGATAATTTGCTTGGGCACATTAGAGCCCTTCATGAATTCCGAAGTGACTCGTAATCTAAGAAATTCTAGCGATAACTAAAGTTTTGGGAACAGAATTGAAAATGAAAATACATAGGAGGAGAAGTGAACCTTATACTTCTTTTGGTGCGTTTAGTAAAGGGTGAAACTGAGAGCGTTACGAGCGACCTGATGATTTAATTTTTCCACTTTTCGTTACGCAGTGCTGATCAACCAAATATCCAGTACACAAACCCCTTAACGCGCTGTTTGGCGGTATTTTTGTGGTCTTTTGAAAGATTTTTGTGGAGGTTTTTGGAGTTCTTTGGGAGTCTTTCGAGGAATGGAGTGTTTTAAGTGGTCTTTTGGGGGTCTTTAGACGGTATTTCGGGGGTCTTTTGGTAGTCTTTTCGAAGTTCTTTTGGGAGTCTCTTGGTGGTACTTTGGGAGTCTTTCGATGGTCGGCAGGAGTATTTTGTTGGTACTTTGGGAGTCTTTTGAGGGTCCTTTGTGGGTCTTATGGGGATATTTCGGGGTCTTTTGGAATGTTTTGGAAGGTCTTTTGTGATTGTTTTGGGAAGTTTTTTAAAGGTCCTCCTGTGGGTCTTTTGAGAGTCTTTTGGTTTGGTAGTCTTTTGATGGTCTTTTTGGGGTCTCTTGGAGGGCATTTTGGGGACTTTTGCTGGTATTTTGAGAGTGTTTATAGGTTTTTTGTTGATCTTTAGAGGGTCTCTAGGTGGTCTTTTAGGGGTATTTGGGCGGTCTGTTGGGAGTGTTTTGAGGGACTTTTAAGAGTCTTTTAGCGGTATTTTCGGATTTTTCGGTTTTTTTTTAGATATGAGATGTTTGGGGATATTTTGGAAGTTTTTTACTGGTTCTTTGAAGTCTTTTGATGCTTTTTAAGACCCCTAACCTTTGGTAGTCTTTTGAGGGTGTTTTGGTGGTAGTTTTGGCATACTTTAGAGAGTCTTCTGGGGTTTTTTGTAGTCTTTTGGAAGTGTTTTGAGGCCTTTTTTTGCTACGCCAACGAAGTAGGTATAACTTCTAATGCGGGAATTGCGAAGTAAGTAGAAGCAACCACTCTTTTTAATAAGTTTGTCCAAATGTAAGACAATGCTACCTTATTTTTTTATACAGTATTGAGTGATTTATGTACGCACTACCTACCTTATTAAGCTGAACCAGTCCTCAATCTAGTTAGTCATGGAACTCATTTCAGTTCGATCTTATTGTGGTTGTATAAGGATAGCGAAGGCATCAAAATGTCACATTTATCAGTACATCGGCTTGATATTGGCATCGATTGAGAGATTTTTTCCAAGATTCCATGACTAACTTCTTGGGAAGGTTCAATATTGTCCTTTTTGGTATTGACAATTCCGATGACACTACGAGGTATTTTAAATTTGTTCACCTTAGCAAAAACTAAGGTCAACCTTGTGATAACAGACAGATCACTTGCAAACAAAGTCTTAGCCTTTCGATCAGCAATTCGATTTCCTTAACGGACTGAAAGCATAAACATTCGCTAAGTACCTATACTCTTATTGGTAGCAAATGTTCAGTTAAGAAATTTGAATAATTTTATCACATCACTGCTTGGACTTAACCCCAAAAGGCCAACTTCAAGAGATATACTTTCTCCAAATGTTTTGTTCGCAATCGACTTTGTTACAGCTTCGAAGCGTTTAGGGTGACTGACTATAGTTGGACCCCCAGAGATTTCTTTTGCAACAGAGCAGCAGGCAGCTTGCAGCACTATACTACAACTTAATTAGAGCCTGGCTCAAAAGGCAAACAAAACATTCATCTTAAATGCACAATTGAAATTTTTTACGTATTTTTATTCCGAGATATGTAATTTCAAGTTTAATTGCAAGTTTTCCTTTCTTATATAACGCAACAGTTTAACACTTTCCGACTGGCACTGGTGTATGATGTGTGTGTGTGTAGATATATAAAGTCACTGAATTAATGAGTTTTAAGACACTTTCACTGTACATCGTACACTGCCAGCCAAGTCGGTCGATCGATCAGTCCGTAGACCGCTTGGCTGGACTCTGCTTTGCGGATGAGATGAGATGAGCAAAGTGCAGATCTTCCGGAGAGACAATCGTTGCTATGTTGTGTATAGTCGTGAATGCATCTGACGTGAATGGAGAATGGCTTACAATTCGTCCCGTTAACAAAATGAGCTTATGGCGTATATGCTGTTTTTCTGCGGCGTTTTGGGTTAAAATTGCAGAAAACGTTTAACGCACCAAACGAAATGGCATAAGAGTATGGTGGAAGGTGAGGGAAATGATCTGCATTGACAATATTTTTGCCAATAAGAAACCAAATATTAGAAGGAAGAAGACAGGCCAATTGCGTAAGTTCCACGAAAAAATGTTGCCCAGAAATTAATGCAAAAGAAAATCAAGTTAAAAATGTACGCAAAATTCAAAGAAAAAACCAAAAATCCAACGACCAACGGGTTCGTCCATCACTTTGGGTGTATCAGTTGCGCTCAAATCGTGAATTTAACACAAACTGCAGAACATAGAGTTGAGCGTATGACGTACGCACATGGAGCCAGACGCGACGTTAAGTTACATCATCTCCTTCATTTAAACTTTACGTAAAGCCTTATAAGCGCGTATAAACCCGTAATTGGAACTTAACTTAAAACTTCGTCTTATTTTCATTTTTCTGATTTTAAAGAGTCTTGTATTTTTTGTCCTTCTTCTTGTTCTCACTGACTATAAAAACGAGAGCTGATCTTGGCCTTTTGCAAAAAAACCCTATTCAAAACTATTCCAGTTAGCAACACTGGTATTTTTTTTTGATCAGCGTTGCTCAGCGTTGTATTATAAATCCTATCCAAAAGGTATTTTCAACCAGGCTGCAGTAGTCGCAAACATTTTGTCATCAAAGAAAGAAACAGAAAACCTCCCTGTGATGGCCGAGGGTAATTTTTCCTCCAAAAAAAGAAAGGTTCATTGATCGGACCCTTTTCAAAATAATTTTGGCGAGAAGATGATAATAACCTCGTCCGTAAAAAACCCATTATTACGGAACCACAGATCAGCCTCGCAAACACTGATTCACACAGGAACGGAAACCTAAAGGATTTAAGAATTTTGTCTTAGAACGTATAGAGTACAGAGTTTTAGCTGAACAGCAGATAGACGAGTAGTAGTGGCTGATCGCGAGTTAGTTGGTCCTAAGTTCAAGGCGAAAGCTGAAAATTTTATTATACACTTAATAATTTTTGAACGAAAGGGAATACGGTTCCATTTCTGTAACCTATTGAGTTGGCAGGATTGTCTTATTAGTAAGATTCGTGCGCTCAACTTACACACAACTCTCATTGCATCGATTCAGGACTATTTATGGACGCGTTAAATAAAAGTTGTTGTGAACGGTATATCTTCAAATTCACATGCATTAGATCAATGCTTGAGTGCCACAAGGGTAATCCTTGTCGCCTATGCTCTTCTTGATATATATCAATGACCTGTTGTCTTCGACTACCTGTGATATCCATTCATTTGGTAATGATACAACGCTATCTCGCTTGAATGGTTTGCGTGAATTAATGAATTCGACTATTCTGTCAAATATTCATGTCATTCTCAATTGGGGCGGTCAAAGGCCTAGCTTCTCGCGACCACTTCTGCATGTATATTTTTGGACACAAATGCAAGGGACCTACAATTTAAGGCCGGATCCGAACGATGAATTGAGAAGTTATTACTCTCGGAACGCTTGTCACCCATTTGCGAGAGGTGGGACACCGCGAAAAATACTTTTGGTGTTACTGGAATTCAAACCACGAACCTCTGCTCAGTAGCCATGCGCTTTTCCACTGAGCCACGGCGCCCACAGGGTAGAATTTAACCCAAATAAATTCCAGTCTTTTCTTTTTTCTCAGAAGGCAGTTCAACATTACGTGCCACCTGTAATTAATGTAAGTTGTTAGGTTTGAAGGTTTCAAGTGATCTTTCCTGGAAGGAACATATTTATGGAATTTCACAAAAGATCAAGCCAATGTTTGGGTTTCATAAGACGTCGTTGTAACATCTACTTCACCCCCTTTAAGGTATTAAGATTATATAAATCTTATGTTTGGCCAATTTTAGAATTCAATTCTCCAAGAACTCATTTGCTTTATTTTGATGGAATTCAGAATAGAGCTATCCGCGTGATAAATGATGTAACCATTACTTCATCTCTTGATTCTTTGGAGCATAGACGTAGGAGCTTTAACTGTTTTCTACAAATTTTACAACGGTAGATGTTCTTCAGAAACCCGTTCTCTAGTCCCCGGTCCTGCTTTTAATGGCTATCAAGCACAAAGTAAATTACGCTGCTGGTTTAAATTTTGACAGGAGTCAACTGCCTGTTGACAGGAGCAGTCTTACCCTTTTAGTTAAGAAGCGGGAAATTCAAAAAGTGACGGACTTATTGATCCGCCCCCGTATCATTCATTAGGGAGGTGGTATGTCTCTTAGAGTAAAGACACCCTAAGACAAAATAGATCTTTCAGGTTGCATTGTCTGCCACATAGGCTAGGTTAGAAATCGCATCACTTGAGAACGGCTGGACCGATTTGGCTCATTTTTTTAAAATGTTTGTAATAGTCGATGTAAGGAAGGAAAACTGGAAAATTTGCCCGAAAAATGGTGGAATTTGGGAAAAACAGTTTCTTTCCATGGGATTTTTGTATGAACTCTCGTTTCGAATAATGGATTTGCGTAATTTTATTATTATTATTATTATAAGTTATATCATTTTACACAGACAGTGTTAGAAGTAGTTTTTAATGTTAATATCAGCTACCACGATAGTAAGAGGTAGGAGGTGAGGCGGTTGATGTGTGCGGGTAGTGAAGCGCCCGCGGACAGCAAGTATACTATATAAGTTTTATTGTTTTTTACTATATGAATATTTATGATTAGAGGAAAATAAAAGCTTTTAAATTATATAACCTCCAATTTTTATGACATTTAGTCAAACGATTGTTACTGCGTTATATGCAAAAAGTCACAACAACCCACCAGACGAGGAGTATTCTTCTAAATCAAAAAAAAATATTAAACCAGAAAAATGGTTAATTAATTAATTTATCGGAAGTTAGTTGATCGAAATGCCAAATTTATTTAAATTGTTTTTGTTTTATTGCGACAAAAGCTGAAATCCAAATTGTACGCCTTATAGCCAATTTACATTTAAATTATTTCCATTTTGTTACCCAACTACTGTTGACGCACCATTGAAAGTTACCGTTTAGTTGGTGGAGGTGTGTTTGACGTATATCCGCGCTTGTAACGCATCTTTTTGGTTGATCTCGTTTTCATGGATGAGAAAAAGCTGAACAACGATGCGACAAGGGCAATCTAAAACGTCATAGCGGAGAAAAAAACTGGTTTCCATAAAGTTATAAAAGTCGGTAAAACAAGTGGGTCTTGTCTGGTATTGGTGAGAAATCCAAACTGCCAGGCTAATACCATTTACCTAATTCTGAAATTATTTATTACACAATACAGACAACCAGCCAGCCTTTCAGTTGAACTCTTAAGCCGCATTTCAAAAAATGTATGCCGATGCCAAACCACGCAATAGGGCGATGGGGCACCATTTAATGCCATAAATTTACCAAAATTTACGCAACAAAAACCCTAACGTTAACATTGGCATAAAAGAAAGTGTTCATAAATTTATTACCTTTGGATCAATTTAGCGGCTTAGTGGTATTACATTTCTGATAATAATCAGATTCGGCTTACGCATTTTTCAGTCCAACAGGTTGCCAATTATGCAGACACACACCAGTTCTATTCTACGGTGAAGATGAATTTAACGGAATAAATAATTTACTAGGAATAAATTTACATCGCGCAGTAAACAGATAAGTAAATGAATTGACAATTTTAGGAGAAACACAGGACATTTTCCCCACTTATCAAAAAATGCCCAAAAAATATCACATCACCTGATTAAGAAGAACAAACGGCAAGATGAAGACATGGAATGTTACGCTGATTAATATTTACAAATGTGCAGGAAATGCAAGAGCAATTCAAGGCAATTGTTTTGTGGCCGAGAACTTGCTTCAAAATAGCTAATAGGACATTGAACACACTGTTAACTAAAGTCTGCTTGGAAATAACGGACGCATTGTACATTACCTCGGCAGAAGATCTAAGTACTCTGCTAAATGTGCCACCTCTGGATCAATTTATTCAGATATGGAAACATTAAAAGCTATATGTCAAAAATTAATTCTGGAATGATGGGTGTGCATGGACATGGAAACATATTCCATAAGCTCTCGCTCTTGGTGCCTGTGGATAGTACGACTGTTACTCTATCATATGTTCCGTACCCTAGCAAGGAGAGTTGAACGAATTCAACTTAGATCCGTAGGGAACAGGATGGCTCTCAGATGAAAATTCTATATAGGCATTCGCCATGGCCAACATTCTTTCTTACAATTAGGTAACTGGAAGGTTACAATGACAAAACTTTGCAATATGTTGTGACAGCCAATCTGATTCACTAGAATTAGAATCTCCTTAAGATGAACATAAAGAGCTCAGAAGATATGAAATAACAGTTCACCGGCGAAAGAAAGCAGCCTGAGAGAAGAATCTCGTCCGTGAACTAGAACAGTACAGAGAGCGAGGACCGCACAAGGCGCGAAAGTTCTACCCAAGAGTCTGCGGTATGACGCAAAGACAAGGTGGGAAGCTGATCGCCGATTTCAAAGGCATCTTAGAGCAATGGGAAGAGCTTTATGGCCGGATAACTGAGGAATTGGAGACTCCGCTAATGACCGAAGACCATACTATGCTGCCGCCACCAAGCATAGACGAAGTTAGCAGAGCGATAAAGTGGCTCAAAAATCATAAACCCCCGGGATCTGATGGCATCCCAGCGGAGCTGATTAAAATAGGAGGCCCCACAATACACCAAGCAATTCATGAAGTAATAGTACAAGTATGGGAGGAAGAAGCTATGCCAGAAGACTGGCGAAGAGGCACCCTGTGCACAATACATATGAAAGGAGGTATCACAATATGCAGCAATTATCATGGTATAACGTTGTTGAGTAACGCGTATAAGATTTTCTCCTCTATCCTTTAAGTCAGGATAACCCTATACGATAAAGTCATCATAGGTCCATACCAGTGTGGCTTCATCCCAGACAAATCAACAACTGATCAGATTTACACACTTAGGCAGGTGATGGAAAAATGTCTAGAGTTTCAAAACACCATCGTTTTATAGACTTTAAAGCCTCCTATGATAGCATAGACAGAGTAAAACTTTATAAAGCTATGACAGAATGCGGCATCCCAAATAAACTGACACAACTATGTAGGTTGACCATGATCAATGTTATAAGCCAAGTAAAAAATCCGAATCACCATCAAGCCCATTTGACATCTATAACGGGCTCCGAAAATGGGATGGACTTGCCTGCGTCCTCTTCAACCTGGCGTTGGAGAAAGTGATCAGAGACTCTGACGTAACGGCGAGAGGAACAATCTTCTATAAGTCCATTCAGATACTGGCTTACGCAGACGACATTGACATCGTTTGTAGAACCAAAGAGCTGTACATCCAGATCGAGCGGGCGGCACGAAATCTGGGGCTGTTCATTAATGAGAGCAAAACATACGAGTAGAAAATCCAACATTGGTCCCTCAATTAAAATAGTGGAGCACGAACTTGAAGCGGTAGTCCTTTAACTATTTCGGGTCAACTGTAGCAGCCGATAACAGCATGGAACCAGAAATACGCGCACGGTTTCTCAAAGCCACCAAAGCCTACTTTAGTCTGTCAAGACTCTTCAAATCCAGGAATTTAACCAGGCTGCTGTTGTATAAGACAATGGTCATATCATAACAGTTCTTACATATGGATCCGAGACTTGGATGCTTAGTAAAAAGCATTCTGACCTCATAGCCACGTTCAAGAGAAAAGTCTTACGGAAAATTGTTGGCCCCGTATGTGAGGAAGGACGATTCCTCTACAATAATGATGTGATCTACGAGCGTTACCGCGATGTCGACATCGTAAACAGAATTAAGCTCGGTAAGCTCCGGTGGGCAGGACACCTGCTCGGAAAGTCCTTTGTGGTAGGATTCATAGAGCAAGACAGCAAGGCCGGCCAAGCTTACGCTGGAAGGATGAAGTAGACCAGGACGCCCATAGTTTAAGGATGCCAAACTGGATGACATCGGCTTAAAGATTAATACAATCTCTAGACTATTCTATCTAACACAATTTTTACCTGCGCATGATTGCTTCCGCTCATACCTCTTTAAATATAAGCACGAGAGTTCACCCCACTGTACTTTATGTGAGGATATACCAGAAGATGTAGAACATGTTTTCTTCCATTGCAGGAGTAAGACAGGATGTGTCAGATCAAATAGGACACACCATTTCGCCAGAAAACATAATTAATTCTATGCTACAAAATGAGGAGATATGGAACGCAATCAGTGGAATATCTTCCAGAATAATGCAGTGCCTACGGTGTCTCGAGCGTGAGACGAGGAATGAAGCAAAATAATGTGAATAAAGAAGAATAATAAAATATCAAAAATGAAAGTGCAGCCATCGCTGAGAGCCTTCCCGTAATGAAATGCCTAACGGTAGTCCCGCGGGACTGGCTATGCATTAATAAGGGGGTTGGTTTTACTCAGTAAGAATCTGATTCTCGCACATGTTAATGCTCAAGGTGCACATGGTGAAGTCTTTGAAGATTTCCAACCTCCTCCATAAAAAAAACATAAAAAAAGACAAACAAACATCCAGACATACAGACATACAGACATACAAACATACAGTTATATAGTCATACAGACATACAGACGCAGACATACAGACGCAGACATACAGACATACATACATTCAGACATACAGACATACAGACAAAGTTTAATTTTTATATATTAAGATTATTTTAAAAAAAATGCTGTCAAAATTTCTATCCAACATATGCAGCTATATCTAAATACATTGTTGTGCTATTAAAAGATGGTATTTTCTTAATGCACTTCTTATCGAAGAAACAAAAACATTTTCTCATTGGTAACAGGTCCGTCCAGAGCTCCTTTTTTGGACACAAATCAAATCAAATTTTCTCGCAATCTCGCCATAAGTGAAAATCTAAGTTAGTATGCAAATTCAACCGGTTATCAAATGACGTTCCGAAAATGATCCTGTTCTGTATGCATGCTATATTTTATCTATTGCTGCAATCAATTTAAATTTTGCGTGATCTTTTATTGAGTTTTTGGATTGGCACAGCATAACAGCATGGTATAGGAGAAGGTAATAACGCAACGTAAGAACCACATCGAGTTTCATTTTAATGCTCTCGACGACGAATTAATAATATTATGATGAAGCTCCTCTAAAGCTACTCAATTAACGGCCACCGGCGCCGTCGAAATGTCAAGGTAACCTTATCTAAGATTAGAAATATATTATTAGATCCAGATGTGGCACGGCCGTGTATCTATACCCAGTGCGAGATGTATCTCACGTTTTGATTAACGTTTTTTTGATGACCATGATTTTCCGCTTTTTTTTGTAGTTTACTTCGGTTTTAGTTTTGCTTTAAATGTATCTAGATAATTTTGCATATGAGATACAAATTAAAAAAAAAATCTCGGCTGAACGATATAATTTATTTGGTAAATTTTCTTTTTTTTTTCTCCTTCTTCTTCAAGATCTACTGATTTGGCGGAATAATCAAAAGCAAAATAAAATGCAAACTTTGACACTCACAAAAACTGGATTTTCTGTTTTATTCAAATTCGACGAAAAGTGAAAACGTGAGCTGGCGCCAGGGTGTTTTTAGTTTTTGTAATTTATTTCGTAGGTCTGTCGCGCGTTACCATTTTTGTTCCAGTGAAAGCAGAATTTGCATAAAATGGTAAAACATTTAACGAATCATTTATTCACCAACAGCAGCAACAACAATATCACTTGATTATTAAAAAAAAATATTATACATTTTTTTGTTTCGCTGAATAGTTTCTTAAAAAAAATAATGAAATCAGCAAAGCTGGTAACTATTCCACACAGAAACTATAGGCCATTTCATATTTTTAAGAACAAAAAAAAGGTAACCATGAAGGATGAAAGTAGATGGCAAATGAGAAAATATCTAATTCAGCGATAGAGGAGTCAAATGTAATCATCGCATTTGGCTCAACAATCGGGATCCGGTCCTTGTCTCCTGTTAGAGAACTTAATCTTTGAACAAAAGCACTGATGTATTAAGGGATTATTGAAGCATCATCAACCAAAATGGAATTTTAAGATAGAGAATGAAAAACCTCAACAGAACTGAAAAACACTTTCTATGTACTTACTCTTAAATAAGATATTAACTTATTGGAGAAAACAGAAGAATAAAAGACAAAAGTAAAGAAGGCTAAGCTCGAGTCCCATATAAAATTTCTGCTTCGAAATTAATTAGCTGAGAGAAACAGCAAGACTCTGCAAAAGATTTCATAAAGACAACAGAGCTGAGCTCAACTCACTCAGATAATCTTATGGTACTTTCACTCCATGCAGGAGGTCAATGATATTTTACTCCACACTCTCTTCCAATCTACCAATAGCACTGCGACCCATATGGATTTATTGTGCTCCCCCTAACTAGTGCTATGGATACAGTGAATGCCCGTCCCCCTCCATACCTATAGCTCCGGCAGACTCCGAGATCGCGTGATTTCCTATGTGGTCTCTTCTCTGTCGGATCTTTGCTCTGCATTAATCGAGATGGTGCCATGGGATTTACTCTGCTTCCCCATAAAGCCTGCAGCTGCCACCCTCTCCTAGTTTTTATTTCTTTAGGTGACCCTTCAGTCTACAGTGTCCTGTTAGGAAACCCGTAATTATTCTTACATTAATTAGTCCCATTATCGAGCGAGACCTCTTTGGGTCATAGTTCCCCATCATTTCCTTTGCTTGTCGTAGGCCTGGGAGATTTTCCCATCTTACGGAGGCAGCTGCCTTACCTATTCTGCGTATCTCCTTCCGCATTATGCGGTACCCTATGCCACATAAAGGTTCTGGCCCTACAAGCGGAATTTCTGATCCTTTGTTAGCGAGCCTATGCGGTGCTTAGTTGCCATCAATGTCAGCGTGTCCTGGCACCCAGTACAAGCGTACCTTCTTTACTTTGCCAAATCTCCAGAGAAGACCAATTACCTCGCATTATTCGCCTACAAAGTCCAAAATGCCAGAAGACTGGAGAAGAGGTATCCTGTACCCCATACTTAAGAAATTATCGTGGTATAACGTTTTTGAGTACCGCGTATAAGATGTTCTCCTCTATCCTTCAAGATAGAATAGCCCCATGCGCTAAAGTCATAACTGGTCCATACTAGTGTGGCTTCATCCCAGGCAAATCAACAACTGATCAAATTTACACCCTTAGACAGGTGATGGAAAAATGTCTAGAGTTTCAAAACTCACTATGCCACCTTTTTATAGAATTTAAAGCCGCATAGCTAGAGTAGAACTTTATAAAGCTATGAGAAAATTCGACATCCCAAATAAACTGACACTACTATGTAGGTTGACCATGACCAATGTTATAAGCCAAGTAAAAATATCTGGATCACTATCAAGCCCATTCAACATCTATGACGGGCTCCGCCGAAGAGGGGATGAACTGGCCTGCGTCCTCTTCAACCTGGTGTTGGAGAAAGTGATCAGAGAATCTGCCGTAACGGCGAGAGGAACAAGTCCATTCAGATACTGGCTGACGCAGGCGACATTGACATTGCACTTATGATCAACAGGACAGGTCAAGTTTGTGAAAAGAAATTCCAAGTCACCTCCGTGTTTGAAGAGCTCCGCTAGTAAACCTTCAAGTCATCTCCGTATTTAAAGAGATCCGCTAGTAAACAATCGGCGCAACCGGACTTGTTGTTCTTACTTTTTTTTATTGCCAATCCCACCTCTTCTATACTGTGTGGTGGAGCTGGTTCTTCATTGACTAGACGTGGGTTCACTACTTGTCCTACTACTAATATCAACATGATGTCCATTTAGCAGCTGCTGCAATTAATTGATTAAACACGTCTACTATTTCCTGCGCTTCGGTGGATATATTTCCTTTGCTATTTCGAAAAGCCTGTATTCCAGTTTTAAGGTCAGATGTCATTTGCTTGGCTTTCTTATAAAACCTCCGAAACTGATAATGACAACGATGTTTTCAACACAATTTCAACGAATTGCTTACGTTTCAGTTGACAGTAAATGCTCAACCATAATGCAGATTTTCACCTTTTTGCCAAGTGTCAAAACTAACAAGTGTCAAAAAATTTAAGTTGTAATTACCTATCTGTCATAGCATTAAAGTAAAAGTGCAGAGAATTGACGAAAAGAGACGCAACAAAAAAACCAAACAAAAAACTGAAGTCCAGCAACACGATCGTATAGCATCCGGTTTCTTTGATATATATTTGCAACAGGAAACCAAAACTTCACTCATCTCGAGGTCACCAAATTGTACAAACATTAGCGTTGCAATTTTAGTATTCGTCTTGAGGCGTTTTTGTTAAACTTTTTATAGCGCCATAAATAAAAATGTGAACAGACGAACGATAAAAGTGTGCGTAACCGAACTGCATAATAACAGGTTTATTTTTGCACGTCAACTGAATCGTGTGCAAAATATAAAAGCCACATCTCGAATCTTAAAATATGAATATTATTATGTCCTTTGCGGATTAGCATTTCTTCTTCTGCACTTGAGATAATTCCCCAATGCAACGAAGAAAACCCATCCTAGTTACAGCAAGAAATCTCAAGTCTTTAAATACGCTCGCACGTAAACATTCCTGTACAGATATATAGATATACTACAGTATACAGTTTATAGTAAACAATAAAATTATATAACCACGCAGTCCTTTGTCTGATGTATCAAAATTTTGGTAACAACTGAGACAGTGCGCAAAGTGGCAATAAACCCAAAGAAATATCGCCAGTTAGATGTGGATGGCGTTTCAACTAACATTCTTTAATTAACTGAATGAAACACAAAGTACTTTCGTGAGGATATTTATGACACCATCCACGATTGAAGAAAGAAAATAAAAGAGTTGATTGACCTACGGCAGCGATTGCCAACTGACATCAACAATTCCATGAGCTGCATATTAATTTTCCAACGCCACGCCACTACACGAATTGCCCATCAGCAGCAAGAACGAGAATAAAAAGAGGGAATGTGCGACATGATGGTAATACTAAAAAAGAACCTGTTGACTTTTGGTAACAAAGAACAAGACACCATCATCACAACTAACAACAACAACAACAAGAAAAACTGTTAAACGTTTCTTATTGCAGGAAGACAAATCAGTAATTCCTCTCATGTTACTCGTATTATAATCGCCAATCGGTACATATGCTCCTCCACCGCCATTAGAGCGATAACTTCTTTTTGATTCTTTCAAAATTTGATCTCTCAAAACCTCACGTAACTGAAGTGAAGTATTTTGGTGATGTTGTTGATGATAACAACGGAATAAAAGTCTTAAAGACCAAGATTATACGATATATGTTTGTGAGTTAGGAACGCTGGCAAAATTTCATGGTCATCGAATTGATTGGTAAAGTTCCTATATCACTGTTTCTTGATATCTGTTTTAAAATTCTAGACAAAAAGCATAATCAATCTGAGCTAATTGCGGAGACGATAGCCTCTCCAGTTTGATCCTCGGGTATCTTTAAACAGAATAATTCTATACTGAAAAGAAAACTAACAATTGGCATTATCATACGAGTATTTGCAAACAACCTCGTCAGGCTAATGCAGGCGGTGGAAGAATGTTTTTCAGCACCTTATTTAAAAGGTATGACAGTGACTGTTTATAAGACTAAAGTAAAGTATCTAAAGTAAACAGATAGGAGGAGGAATAAAACCCTGAAGAGAGTATATGGAAGCCTTTGAATTTATACAATTATACTTTTAAGTCTCTTCAGTCTGTTCGGCTCATGCTAAATTAGAAGTTCATAAATTAGTGGGTTAGGAGGACAGTTAAGATTTAAGGTATACTTCTGTTTTTTGAATGTTGATTTCTTCTGTGATAGACGGGATACTCAGGTCTCTATGCAGCAGGAAGTTTCTAAAGAACTATGGTGCACCCGTGATTGTTCTTAGGATTCTGCAGTCCAGACCGTTGCAAGAATTAATGTGTTGTTGAGAGTGAAAGGTGCGGGCAGTCCCCCTGCCTGAGGGCAAAAGTGATGTGTGTGCTTTTCGTCTCGTTCACTTTAATTCTCCAAGTGGTTAACCAGAGTTCAAGTCGCTTTATGCAGTTATTTAGGTTATGAGTAGCTGATTTTGGGTCGCTGTGAGAGCTTAGTATCGCGGTGTCGTCCGCAAAGAAAGATATGATCAAGTTGTTGTCCATCGGAAGGTCTGATGTAAATAAAATGTATAGGAGTGGGGGGTACACCCGCTCTTATGTAGTAGTCTTTTGATATAAAGGATTTCTAATTTATCTTTAAGTGGCGGTTTAGAAGGTACGATTTAAGGATTTTGTGTAAGTTTTGTGTAAGCAAAAGCTTATTTATTTTATGGATGAGCCCATGGTGCCAAATTTGTCGAACGCAACGTCAAGAAACACAGCCGTACAGTACAGTCTATTGTGGTAGGCTCTTCTAGCCATATCTACTAACCTGTGGACCTTTTCGATCGTGCCATGCTTAGCTAAGAATCCGAACTGGTGTATAGGTATTATTCCTTCATTTTCCAAGAACGGATTTATTTTCCCGAGTAGTAGTTTCTCGAAAACTTCAGAGAGTAAAGGTAATAAACTTATATGTCGATAATACGATACAATGGTGGGATCCTTGCCGAATTTTGGGATCATGATTATCTTGGACGTCTTCCAAGTTGGGGGTAGTGGCCTAGGCTTAAAACTCTGTTGAAAGCACAAGTTAGATGTTCAATTGCTACATCTTGGAGTTCAATTAACATTTCCCCTGTAATTAGGTCGTAACCTGGTGCCTTCTTGGGATTTATTCCATTCTTTAGAGTATGGGACACATCCTGCTTCTCCAAAAATACAATTGTCTTACTGGAACTTTTTTACTGCAAGCATTCGTAGAACTGCGACAGATGCGATAGATGCTCTGCAAAAGTTTTTCCTTTTTCCCCGTTGGTTCTTGCCCAGTTTCCATTTGGTAGTTTGAGGTATGGTTTTCTTTGCCGCTTTTCAGAGTGAGTGTTGGTTGGTCGCATTTGGTAAGAGGTCTTCGAGACATATGTCTTTAAATGTCCTTCAAATTGTGGCCGCGCTACACTAGAACATTGATGAGGATATCGAACATTGGTCTCTAAATTATGGTAAAGTTAAGCATGAATTTGAAGAAGTGCAATCCCTAAACAACTGAACTAATGTTGCAGCCAATAATAGAATGAAGTCACGGTTGTTTTAAGCCGGCAACCCTACTGCAAGGCTCTTTAAATCCTAACACTTTACCATATCATTGGTTATACCACTGAACAATTGAACTATGGTTGCCAGCCGATAATAGAATGAAATCAAGGTTTTTTTAAGCTGGCAAACCTACTGCAAGGCTCTTCAAATACTAAAACTTTACCGTAACAATATGGTCATACCACTACTTACTACAATTCTACATATATTATGGATCATTGGAGGAAAAATCACTTTTACCTTAGTACATTCTTATGAGCGAAAACGACCCTATTTGAAAGAGTCCTTTGCAGTGAGTCAAACCATCCGTGAGCTTGAACCATAATTTCACAGAAGTTTAGTAATGCCTAAGTGGTAGAAATTAGCTTTCTTTTAAAGATGTCGTTGCAAAATGCCATTCTCCCAGCCCTATTGTGGTAACCAAAAATATAATGATGATCATGGTCTGAAGATTGAAGCAATCACTGATGCACACCCATTAAATTACATGTTCATAATCCCACACCCTATGAGATTCATGATGTCCGCCCATGACTAAATTTTGCAAAACCGTTTAATCAACACATTTTGCAATCGATCGATCATCATAACTCAAGTATAAGACGATAAACGGGCGAAACAATACTTTGTTAATATTTATTAATAATTAATTATATAAAATTAGAGAGAGAGAGGCGAAGGCAATTAATGTATTTCACACCTAAAACTATGCATAGTACTAATAACTGGATGATACCAACTACGCTAGGTGGCTAATGTCACAAAAAGAAAACCACTCCTTAACACGAAACCATCCAAAAAAAATCCATTTTACGCCATCATCATCTTAGCCCCACCATCAACATGATAAGGGAACTTGTTTTTAATTTTATTCGGAAAAAAATGGAAGAGTAGTGAGTTTTATGCTAACACCTACACCATCACCACCTCTCCATAAACGCCGTCATAATCACCCCATCATTGTATTGCATTTGAGAGTGGAATCTAGGGGGAAGTGCTGCACAAGATCGGCTGGAAGCCATTTCTGCCTTATGCTTACATTCCACATACGTTCATCCGTTGTGTAACGCGTCATCTTTTTCTTTCCATTTACTCTCTTGGTTGGCTTTTTAGTTTGATGGAAGAGTAGTGAGTTTTATACCCACACCTACACCATCACCACCTCTCCATCAACGCCGTCATCATCACCCAATCATTGTATTGAATTTGGGAGTTGAATCTATGCTGCACAAGATCGACTGGAAGTCATTTATGCTTTCTGCTTACATTCCACACACGTTCATCCGTTGTGTAACGCGTCATCTATTTCTTTCCATTTACTCTCTTGGTTGGCTTTTGGAAAGGAACTTGTTTTTAGTTTTATGGAAGAGTAGTGAGTTTTATACCCACACCTACACCATCACCACCTCTCCATCAACGCCGTCATCATCACCCCATCTTGTATTGCATTTGGGAGTGTAATCTATGTGGAAGTGCTTCACAAGATCGACTGGAAGTCATTTATGCTTACATTCCACACACGTTCATCCGTTGTGTAACGCATCATATTTTTCTTTCCATTTACTCTCTTGGTTGGCTTTTGGAATGAGAATGATAACGAGAAATATTCCCCTCTTTTATTGCTCAACGCTCCGTATAATATGGTGCTGCAGTGTGGTGAATTTCTTCGCATTGCAGACAGGTTTGATCATTTGCTAAGTGTTATGTCAAAGCAAATACCACCACCACAATGGACTTCTTTTACTCTCTTGTTAATCACAGTAGCAGCAGCAGAGCAACAGGTATTTCTTAAAGGTGTGTTAATGTCATTGACGATGGCTGTGGCTTTGTTGACTTCTTTTGTTTGAACTTTTCAGCAGTTACAGCAATCAACTCCACATACTCTTTCCAAGAGATGTATGCATTCATAGCACAGGTATACGAACACACACACAAACTCTATGCCATCATCATCATCATCCACACTATATAGTCAATGTATTGGATTTTGATTTCCAAATTCTCATTATAGGAGTGCTTGCTGTGCGGTGGTATAGCTCGATAATTTATTGCTGCTGGCTTACCACACCGGAGACCAGACTACCATACCACACTATTCTTATTCTCTCGACGCTTTGGTCACACGATCAAATCAGTTGTCTTAATAAATAGACCTCTATCCGACTAGCCAACACCTAGTGTAATCGTGGCTGTGTATTGAGCAAGTACTAAGCCGTCGTTTTATTGTGACGGAATATTTCTTCTTCAAATCAATGTAATTGCAAAAAAAAAATTCAAATCAAAATTTTCACTAAATTTTCTGTGAATTTTTGTGTTAAAAACAAATTTGCTAACTTATTTGTTTGTTGTTTCTTTCTTTTTGCTTAATTCAGCAGTTTTTCAGTTCAGATTTTAGCGCATACGCAAGATGGCGCGTGTGTTGCCAATAATTAGTATATTTTTGGTGTATATCGCAATTGGTGAGTAGAAAAAACATATCCTATTAAAGAACAGATTATTGCACATCTGATACAAGATATTGGAAATAAAATAAAAGTGAATTATCGACGAGAAAAAATAAAGAAAAAAGTGCAAAAGTGGTTTATAACGAACATTTTGAAAAATTTAATGGGGTTTTTTGTTGTTTTTGTTTTTAATATCTGTCACTGTATAAAGGATAAAAATAATTTGAATTATATTAATTTTCATCTCCTGAAAGTTAACTCTTTGATTTTAACGGTAATGCGGAGAGAAATCGAGAAAGAGAGATAATGCCACGTTTACACTTACGTTTTGAATATTTTGAAAAGTTTGAACGAAAAATTCTTTAAAACATTTTTTTAAAAAAAATTTAACTTTAACCGCAACTGAAGAGTAAAAGTTTAATCATAATGTCTGTGTCCACTCTACAGCCCAGACGGCTGAACTTATTGGAATGAAAATTCTTATTTTAGCTTTTTACATAAATTGTGAGGTGTCGTTTGATTTTGATGGAAATCTGACAACAGGAAGCAACAGTTTACTTCCACCTTTTTTCGAGTTTTTGCAAGCAACTCAAAAAGTATAGCACTTATGAGAAATTTGTTATGTGCAAAAGAAATTTAAAAAAAAAAATTAAAAAAAAAAACAAAAAAAAAACCAATATATATTTACTGATGATTCCAGCCCCGTCCGTAAAAGAAAGTCGTGTTGTACCCACACCTCCATTTTTGTAATATACTTCCTCATTTTAAGCGTGTTGACTCGCCATGTTTTGCATTATATGTACTGGCAAAACTTAAATATAAAACAGTAAATTGATATATTGTTGGTACTTTTATATATATAGTATATATAGCCGGGGTTTACCGAAACACCCACAAATAATCTCTCCGCTGGTCTGATGTCATGTAATTTTGCATCAAATTGTAATTGGCGTTCTGGTCAACTCCGTCCTTCCAGACAAACCTGTCTTACTTTTGTGTCCCATAAATCTTAAGCAAAAGACTTCTCGAACAGCATCCACTTCGCTCATGCGAGCTTGCAGGTGTCCTGTCTACCGGAACCTACCGAGTTTAATTTCCGTCATGATTTCGACTAATGTCATGACGATGTTATTCCTCACATATGGAGCCAAAAATACTCTATAAGACTTAAAGCCTTAAAGACTTAAATACTCTATAAGATAAAGCGGCAAAGAGGTTATAGTACTTTTTGCGAAGCACATAAGTCCCGCCTCTATAAGAAGGGTCGATATAAAAGTACTGATACCAAGCACCTATTTCCCGGATCCATGGCTCGGTTTAAAATATGTACGCTCAAATGTTTTTTGAAACCCTCCTCCTCTTTCCTATCGCAAATACACCATTTATTTCGATATTTAAAAATTGGCAACAAAAAGAATGTATAAGTAATTTTGTAGTCTTTCTCCGATTCCGCACCTTTACATATTGGATTGAAGAATTGAAGGAATACTTATTACAAGCCATAAATCTTTTCATAACCAACACTTACTTAAGCGATGACACAAACCTCCCCTCACAGAAAACGATTTGCTTTGGCGTAGTTGCCATATTGAATAGAAAATGTAGATAATCTAGAACTTAGAATCTAGAAAAGTCAAGGTTATTTAAAAAAAAACAAGTCCAAGTCTAACAACACTACCACCACCTGACTCACATCGTTCACGTATTTCGACAATCGCTTTTTTCCTAGCAATTGAGATCGATCGACTATTCTTGCATGACGAACGCAACACCATTTGCTTTTCAATTACTCTCAACTCAAGTGAACTGCTCTACTTGCAACAATTGCAATAAATACTTTGATCACGTCTTTAGTGGATAAAAAACTGGGCTAGCCACTAATCCAACAGCTATTTCTTGCTCAAGTAAATTGAGGTGATGATTGGGTGGTGACTAGGGGATTGGACTCATGTTGTAGAGCCAAATGTGATGATGATTATGAAGACTGTTATTAAGCCACTTCTTCTGTGTTATTTCTTCTTGGGTGTTTTGTTCTTCAAGCGTTTTAGAACGCAGCGCTGTGTCGCCGAAGGTTGTAATTCTGTCCATTATCCGGAGAGCATCATCATTTTCTTATCACTTCTATGTAACTTTTTTTGCCCTTCTAAAAAACTCGTGTCGAATTTTCTTCATTTTAGCCCATGCCTTGTAAAAAACTGAGCTAGCGGAGCCCGCATTGTATTTGCCATCAACTGAATAATCTGGGTAAAGTTAAGATATCTCTCTCCTAGTTTCGATTTCGCGTTGATACCCGTACCCGGAGTTCGTTGTGTTTTTGTATAACATTTTCAAACCTTCTTAACAGAAGCTGTAACATTTGCTATCAACCGAATAATCTGGGTAGAGTTAAGATTTCTCTCTCCTGGTTTCGTTTTTGCGTTGCAAACCATACCCAGAGTTCGTTGTGTTTTTGTATAATATTTTCAAACCTTCTTAACAGAAACTGTAACATTACTAACCATCGGCGATTGACGGGTAAGGTTCGTTTAGTCAGTAAGGTGGCGATGAAAGAAATCAAAGAAAATTTTGAGAGATTTTTGATTTCGATCGCTCGGCGATCAAGGGTACCCAAGACATTTTGACGTTGTGAAAAGTTTTGTTTCGGCCTTAACTTTCGCTGCTAATAATAATAATAATCGGCACGACAGACCGTTGCGGCACAAGGGATGCGAATTTGTGTTGTGCATGTATATTTTTGCATAGAAGTGTAGATGATTTAGTAAAGTGCAAATAAAAACCAAACCATTTAAATGTACCAAATAACACACGTCTTCTTGGTACAATGGTCAGAAAAAAAAAGAAGGAAAGAACAAAAACAAAACAAAGAATAAACGAAAACGTCATGCGGATGGCAGACGTCAAAGTCAAAGCCAACTACGTTAGCTTATTATTGCCACATTATGAAACTACAAGGCCATTGAATTAGTTACATATAAATTCTAATTTATAATTTACGTTATTTATAACGTAAAATATTATTATTAATTTAAAAATATTTCGTATCAAAATTAAATTCGAATTCGTGGCCATTAATCTGCTTAGCAAGTAAAACTATTATCGAAATTTTAATATGATAGTAAGCCGCCGTTAATTCTTTCATCTGTTATTCAATATTAAATCATGCTGTCATTGTATCCTCGTTATTTACTGGAAAATTAATTTTTCCATTAAAACCAAATTTATACTCTTAAAAGTTTTAAAAAAAATATACATATATATTTTTCAAAAAAAAAACATAATTCTTGAGTGACAGTTTATTCGACAAGAAGTCACCAAATGACGATATTGCGCGTTAAATTGAAAACGAAAAGGAAACTGGTTTTGCGCTTGCTGACCAAGCAGTTAACCAACAAAAGTAAAAGTGATTTTTGCTATAAGTATATACTAGATAGGTTAATCTCGCACACTCTATTCAATAAATGACTATAGCAGAACAACAGGTACAATCGTGACTCGTTATAGGAGTGGGGAAGCATACAGAGTAAGAAAAATTCAAATGAACACATCTTGGAAGTGGTTTTAATAGCAAAGCCGGTCTTAATACAAAAACGATTTAGATTGAGCTGCTGCCTAAGGACGGCATTCTTTGTTAGTAGTAAGCTTTAAATAAATTAAAATGTTGCCAATAAATTTCAAATGTCACTAACCACTGTCCAAGAAAAAAGCTATAAACCGGATGCTGGTCTTAATATGTAGTCAGTATTGTGTTCCTTTATTCTATCAGTAATAAAGAACACACTTTATATATTTTTTTTGATAGGCAGCCACAAATAAACAAATACTCGTGCATGCAAAAGTTAATATAATATTTAAAAAAAAAATGCATCTACTTCATTTTATAGATACAAAAATAAATATACAAAATTTATTTCAATAAAATGTGTTTCTTATTTTTACTTTATCAACAGTCACCTGCAATGAACGAGTGAAACGTCAGCATAAAAATGATAAAGTTCCTCTTGACGACGCTACTATCGAAGAACTCTGCATCGATAGGCCAGCTGATGAATACTTCCGTTTGTCAACGGATGGCGATTGCCGTGATGTTGTCAGGTAAGAAAAATCACGATAGTTGCCAGAATAGCATGACACCACAAAAAAAAAAACAGTCCTATTACTTAATTAAAATATTAGTACGACAAAAAAAAATAATTGTTACAACCAAAAATATATATAAATACATTTATACTACTACAAATACCACAAACAAATCAAACCCCCTCACCGTTATTAGATGTGACAATGCCGGCGAAAATGGCATCACACGACTTGCATCTGTACGATGCCCAGGTGGTTTAGCGTTCGATATTACACGTCAAACGTGCGACTGGAAAACAAATGTGAAAGACTGTGATAAAATTGAAAGTAAGTTTTCTCTCCACACTGACATTTTCACTTCTGGCATATTTCTTCTTCTTATTATTCTTATTGTCTTCTAATAAAAAATATCTATCCAGAATTTAAACAAAAAATAGTCTATACACGTGTATACAAGTACATGCTATATTATAAACAAGAAGAACAAGAGCTGAAAATGTACTCAAGAGATATGTTTGCGTGTGATATCTCTTTGAAGGCATCAATTGCATTTTTTATTTATTCTTTACATGGTATAATTCTTCTCTTTGTTATGACTCTAATTCTTTTTGGCTTTGCTTATTATACTTTTTCCTATTACTTTTACACATAATGCAATTAAGACAAATGACATAAAAACAATTACAAAACAAAACAAATTCTGACATTTCTCTGTGTCAATCTGTCAATAATTTATGTATGGACTGGTAAAGAAGAGGAATTAGCCGTGTCCCATGTAACTAAGCGCGCAGAGTGGAGACTTTTGCATTTAGTGGGACAAATTTTTTAGCAATAAAATCTGTTAAGTCTGAACTAAAAACAAACTTAGTGTCAAAAATTCGGAAAAATTCTCTGAGTTTTCAATGATCGCATCGTGTCCCATTTAATGAGATGACTTACTATACGGAGCATCCTTACATGGGACACGGCTATTAAATAATGTCATTTGTGTCAATTCATGCCCGGCCGCCTATGTGAATGGTTTTTTCGGTTTTTTAAAGTGTATATCTCCGACTATCTTTATATATGTATGTATGTATGCATGTTTTAATTCCGTTTGTAATCTCTATATGTGACTAACAATTAATCTTCGCATAAATTTTCACGTTTTCGGACAAGCAATAAATTCAAAAAAATTTAAAAATAAAAAGCGAATGATAAAAAATCTCTTAAATACGTGATATCTGTCACCTGCCGTCTGACAATTAGACAGTTGTTGAATGTATATAAATCGAATGAAAGACTAAAAAGCCTACAACAAAACTTAACTTTACATTGAATTTAAAAACGGACATGACAAATTATACAACACACATAGCATACATAAAAAAATCATAAACCAAAAATCTACTACAATTTACCCCTCCCAATTGCGCAGATGTACAAGATCCGGACTTAAAGAAATTACTTGCCCATCCGGTTTAGCCTTCGATGTTATAAAACAGACATGCGACTGGAAAGCTAAAGTAACGAATTGCGATGAAAAAGAAAGTAAGTCTGTTAAGTCCTCCTCATCAACCACAACCACTGCCACAACAAAAAGCACAAATTTTAGTAGATGACAAAAATAATAATAAAATTAATCATAACGTTTTTTTAAGAAATTAAATTCATATTTGGTGGGGACAATTGCAAAAATTGGTTTCGGATTTTATAAATTTATAACTTACAACAACAAGAGCCAGAACAACAATCACACAAAAAAAAAATAATCGAAAAGCCGTGCAGTTGCTTAATACCCATTATAGTATCTTTGATCGACCACAGTGCAGCCGAATTCGAACGATACTTATTATAACGATATTTATACTAAATTTAGTCTTGACACTTAAATTCGAATTTTTATCAAATTGTAGCGAATAGACGTCGTCCGAACTCGGTTGCACTATGTAGCGGAAATATCAACTGAAAAAGAGTCAACATTTTTGTTACATCTGCTGTTCCCATTATAATAAATGCATTCAAAAGGCATAAGTAACTGTCAAATTTGACAGCCACCCATCAATTGTAGTAGATGCCGTACTGACTTTTTCTGACAAAGACTATTGCAACATATATGAAAAAAAGCACAAGAATTTTTTTTTGTACTCTTCTAAAATAAATGTTATATCAGTTGTCTTATATTATCCAAAAAAGCCTTTTAGCTAACAGTTCCTGGATTTGGTGTCTAATTAATTAACATATGAGCTTGAAAAACTATTTTTAACATTTACAATAAGGAAACATCTTTAAAATGTAGTAAATGTAGTACTTAAACCCCTCAGTCCACTCTCACAATGGAAAAACTTTATCCTTAAGACTTACAAGATTGTATGGATTTCCAAGTTAACGAGGAACATTTTTTTTTCTCAAAACCGAAATCAATACAATCTTGAGAGTCTTAAGTATTAAGATTGCTTTTTTCCTTTTAAATCAGGCGCAGAGTGTTTTTTACCTATCAAGTTGTTCGTTTCCCCTAAAAAACCCATCTACCATAGAGCGAAAACAGATCTGTATATTTTGGCAGATGAGGGGTAAACTAACTACAACAACAACACATGTGAAAAAAACAATGTAAACAAAATATTTTCGACTTTCGTGTTTGATTTGCCGAGAAAAAATCTAAACTCGAGCACAGATTCCTAAAAGGAATAAGTTTTTCCATTATGAGAGCACGCTTACTAAATCCAAATGTCAAAAATGTCTTTAAACTGAAAGCACTGGTTATTGTACATTTGTTCATTTCCTTCTTACAGTTTGAGTAGCTCTGCTTCTGCAGCTGTAAATCAAACTGTTTATACACAAATGTTGTTAAGCTTCGAATATTGTGTATTGTTACAATTCATTTGTAAAATATTTATTCAAACTTTGCCACTCACACTGTTCACCTATTTACTCTTTCTTTAATGTTAGTAGTTATGGAATTCATTAATAAATATTAATCCAAACTTTGCAACTCTCGCTTTCTTCACCTATTAACTCTTCAAACTTCATACATAGCCATTTGCAATTAAAAAGTTTTAGTTACAACTTATTTCAACAAATTTCACTATTCATAAAATCTAGAACCACGCAAAGCTTTGCCAATTCTTAAGACAGACGAACCAATTTGCCCCGATGGAAAGTTATCCTGCGGAGATGGTGAATGTCTGTCCAAGGATCTTTTCTGCAACGGAAAGCCCGACTGCAAGGATGAATCTGATGAGAATGCTTGCTGTAAGTATAGGCGTAAAATAAAGGTATTAATAAGAGCCACTTCAACTTTTTTTTTTATTTCTACTCTCTTAAGCTGTCGATGATGATCCAAATCGTGCACCAGAATGTGACCCCACTCAGTGTGCTTTGCCTGATTGCTTCTGCTCAGCTGATGGTACCCGTATTCCCGGAGGTATTGAACCACAACAAGTGCCCCAGATGATCACCATCACTTTTAACGGTGCAGTTAACGTCGACAACATCGACTTGTACGAAGACATCTTCAATGGTCAACATCAAAATCCAAATGGTTGTTCCATTAAGGGAACCTTCTTTATATCTCATAAATACAGCAATTACTCGGCTATTCAGGATTTGCATCGTCGCGGTCATGAGATCTCTGTCTTCTCGCTTACTCACAAGGATGATCCAAACTACTGGAGTTCGGGTACCTATGATGATTGGCTCGCGGAAATGGCCGGTGCTCGTTTAATTGCTGAACGTTTTGCTAACATCACTGATGGCTCAATCATTGGTATGCGTGCTCCATATCTACGTGTCGGTGGCAACAAACAATTCGAAATGATGGCCGATCAATTCTTCGTTTATGATGCCTCGATTACTGCCTCCCTGGGACGTGTTCCAATTTGGCCATACACTTTGTACTTCCGCATGCCACACAAGTGCAACGGCAACGCTCACAATTGTCCATCACGTAGCCATCCCGTGTGGGAAATGGTCATGAACGAATTGGATCGTCGTGATGATCCAACATTCGATGAATCACTTCCCGGTTGTCATATGGTCGATTCGTGCTCAAACATTCAATCTGGTGAACAATTCGGTCGCCTTTTGCGTCACAATTTCAACCGTCACTACAATACTAATCGTGCTCCATTGGGTCTTAACTTCCATGCCTCCTGGTTAAAATCGAAGAAAGAATACCGAGATGAACTCATTAAATTCATCGAAGAGATGTTGGGACGTAATGACGTCTTCTTTGTCACAATGTTGCAGGTCATCCAGTGGATGCAGAATCCCACAGAGTTGAACTCACTCCGTGACTTCCAAGAATGGAAAGAAAAGTGTGATGTTAAGGGACAAGCCTACTGTTCCCTGCCAAATGCCTGCCCTTTGACAACTCGGGAATTGCCCGGTGAGACACTTCGCCTGTTCACATGTATGGAATGCCCCAACAACTATCCATGGATCTTGGATCCAACTGGTGATGGCTTCTCAGTTTAAGAGCAGAACACACGTCGTAACTGAAGCAACTCGTAGTAGTTCCACCGAGATTCTGATCTACAAAAACAAATCAAATTTTCTCTTTCAACTTTCACTTCAATCAATCTACTACCTTTGTCTTTCTTTTATTTTTAAGTTTCTTTTTTTATCTCTCTTACCTTTCTTTTGGCAGTTTAAGTAATTTTTATAAAATTTACGCTGCCGCTTGTTTTTTAGTTTTGTTTTTTCCTTCAAAAATCTATGCGTGCACAATATCACTACACACACACACACATGAGCCAAAAAGTCGTCTTCGTTTGCAATTGTACCTCAAACGAACAATTTAAGTAAAAAAATACTCCGCTTTCTATATTTAAGTGATATTAGTATGCTGTTTCTTTTGTTGTTTTGTGTTTTTTTTTGTTTACCAAAAGGGAAGAGCAACAATGAATTCGATGTAATATGTTAGTGTTTATGTAAAAAACACAGATGTTTAATAGGAGAAATATGTTTACAAAAAAAAGAAAATGTTAAAAAAATTTTAAAACTATTCCAGTTGTTTTAATCAAAAGACTTGATGCTTCGGAAAGAGGTGGTGGAAGCTTCGGCAAATGTGAGGTAAACAATCAGCATCACGCTTCACATGTATCATAGCAAGACATGTTATGCCAAAGCTCAGTTTGAGACACTCTAGTTTCTGCAAAGAAGTATGTTAAGAGCGATCGTTGTCTACGAGGAGGCTTTGTCTGAAATTGAAAGTATTGAATTGATATTATAAGGACGTGGATGAGGAGAGACCGTATTTCACTACCTTTGTGCTGCCATTTTGTCGGACACTAGCACACAGAAGATACAAAATAGAAAGGGATAGGAATAAGATCCTGACCTGACTGACCGTTACGCTTTACCGTTTAAGATCAAGTGTACCGAAGCAGCCAGTGCTACCTAACTTTACTTTGACATACAGAATGACAGACAAACATTGTTGCCATATATCCAAAAGACGAATTGAAAATCATTCTCATGACAATTATTACTCTCGCACTATTGTCAGTCAATCGCCAGGAGTTTGACGTACGATGCAGGCCCCCAAAAGAGTTTTCTGGTGTTTTCTGGGATTCGAAGTCTAGCGCACTAAGCCACAGTCCCCTACCTCTCTTAAAGATAATTTAATAATTAATGTTGAATTATGTGGCTTTCGTTCGATGAAAAAAATGACCCCGAATGTAAAAAAACTGAACTGAATGTCACAAAATTGCACTCGTTTTGTTCGTTTGATTTTAAAAATTGCACTGAGTGTAGCTCCGGAGTAAAATTTTCCACTCGAGGTTTTTTGGTTAAGCATACCCCTCTATCTACACACACCAACAAAAAACTGTCATTGTGTTCCCATTTTGTCCGGCACACAAAAGTTACAAAAAGCTCAAAATGGTTTGTTCATTTGGAACTGGAATTTCGGGAACTAAGCAATTTCTCAAGCGAAATCTATGAAATTCCTAATTCAGGAACTAACTGAGCAACTTCTAAACTGATTTGTACGAAATTCGGTATGGCCATTTGACTGTCTTTTGGGAATCTTTTGATGGTGTGTTAGAGGATTTTTGAGGGTCTTTCGATGATCTTTTAGAGGACTTTTAATATTCTTTTGAGGGGTTTTTAGGCGTCTTTTGAGATCTTTTTTGGGGTATTTTGGGGAGTTTTTGGAAGAGTCTTTGGTTGGTCTTTTGAGGTCTTTTATGGGTTTCTTAAGGGCCGGACAACTCAAAAAAGTTTCACTTACATCGTGTATTTTTTTTTTGTTATAATCAAAAGCCACACAAACTTGTAAGTCTTAAGTATCGAGTTTTTCCATTGTTAAAACACGTAAGTATGATTTTCTGACTTGATTTTATTCTTCTGTCAAGAGCAGTGCTGCTGTAAACATTTTTGGAACGGAGTATATTACAGGTTCTGAACACACCCAAGGCATTTGTCAAACCACTGACAACATGATATAACAAATTTGACAACAGCTGTTAGTTTCAATAATTTTCAACCTTGATACTTTGTGTATATAAAAAAACCCGACGACAAAAAACAAATGTAATATTTTTATTAGATTAGAATCCACCACACAAAATAATGGATAATCAAAATCCACTTTTAAAAGAATCTTCATTGCCAGGGGCACGCACTAGTCTCAGTCAGTATTTTGCCGACGATCCGCCCAGTTATTTCGACGAATTGGAAGGTGACAGGACAATTAAAAGCACTACCAACAACAACAAAAGGCAAGCAACTCAAATTGGTGGTAAGTTGGTAAATGAATGATAAGCTATAATTAGCTATTGTGTTAATTTAAATTTCAGAAGCTTCTTCAATAAATCTAACATCGACTTCATTTAACGGAAGTCCTCAGCCATGCGATTACCTCGAAACAAACGACAAAGAAATTAGTTGGGATGGTGTTAAAGTTTCAGACGATGTCAGAAATGCCTGGGCAAATAGAATCGATGACAAATTCCTTGCAACTCCAATTCGCATGACAATGCCAGGCATTCAGTCGTCCAGTGATTTGGTTAGTTTGAGTTTTCATTGATGTACAAAGTATGGAATACTTAGAAAATTGTGATTTCTGGCCGTGACAAGTTAATTTTTCTTTTGTACTTCTATCGGACTAATTACGAGTTTTAGTTTTTCATCATCGTCTATTTTACAGCCTGATCCAATTTGTGAGGCGGTGGCAAAACACCTTGGCGAGCAGGAACTGGCACAGAGAAACATACTCACCGCAGACAATGTAACTCAAGATGAGCGTGGTTTGCGACAACTTATCAACGCCGGTTGTTATAGATCGGCGGTAAATTTGACTGGGCGGCTACTCACCATATATGGACAAGGTTATGGTCGTGCAGGACAGCCAGCAAAACATTCCCCACACTCATTACAGCTGTGGTTCACACGGCTGGCATTGCTTGTGAAACTCGGCGAATATGAGCTCTTGCGATCAGAAGCTGAGCCTTTCGAACAACTCAATCAGCCGGATGTTTATTACGATGTAATTATGAGTTTTCTTCTGTTCTGTTTTAAGTTTATTAGTTCCCTTCTTTTAGTTTTATCCAGATATGTACAAGAAAAAGGAAGGATCGATTGCAAGCTTTTCATTCCGATTGCTGCTCGCTGAATTGCCAGTCTATTTTGGAGATCCAAAAACTGCATTAGATCGTCTTTCCCAACTCTATATCGTTTGTAATAGTCTGGTTAGGTTTTACAAGGATGACAAGAACGCCCAAGAGTTTTGGCAGCGGCGCGAACTTCGAGTGTTATATTCGATTCTTAATTGTTGCATTAATGTAAGCGAATATCTATCTTTAAAATGGTAATTTTTTTTTGCTGTGTAGTATTACTAACGTTTCCATTTTAGATGAAGAGATACAAGTTAATCGACAGCATCATACAGGATAAGATTTTACAAAAATGTGATTTAAAAAAAAAAGAACGTCGTGCAATGTACTCAGCATGGGGACGTATCTATTTGCAAATTGGTGATATATTTGGAGCTGAACAAAAGTTCGCTGAAGCAAGAAGACTTAAGGCTTCTACTGTGTAAGTTCTAAAATATATGTAACCTATATAATATTGCTTAATGCTCCATTTTCCTTTCCATCAACACAGAAACTCTTCACCAGATCTACGGGATCTTATCGATAAAGGTTTAATAACCGTTGCTAAAAATGACTTCCAGGAAGCATTTATTATTTTCCAAAAGGCCCTGCACTTGGAAGCAGGAAACACAATGATCCTCAATAACATGGGAGCTTGCCTTCTTTATGCAGGAAAACTTAAAGATGCAATTAACCTTTTCGAGCGAGCAATCAATTTAAATCCCCAGAAATCACTGAACGAAAGTCTGCTGGTCAACCTTTCAACTCTGTACGAGTTGGAGTCAAATAACTCGAAGAACAAAAAATTGAATCTGCTGCGTCTTATCAACAAGTATAAACCTGATATGAATATAAGCTTGGAAATATGTCTGAAACTGCAGGCAACTAATTAAAAGGAAAGTAAGATCGAAGATTAGAGTTTTAGCTCTGAGTATTGACACATATATAACTATCGTAATACGTCCGCGAATTTGTCTGTTTTACTCTATATTTTAATAAGGATCATTGTCAAATTTTGATGCAAAAATAAAGAGCTAGGTAGAGCATTCCACATCCACGATGTACGGCTAATAAATGAATTTCTTTAGATTACCTCCAAAAATGTGGCAATTCAAATGCCACGATTTTAATTTATGTATAACTAGAGGACATACCCGCCCACTGACCACTCTCCCACTGATAACCTCTACCTACCCTGTATCGGGGTCCAACTGCATCTTACTCTCTGTGGGGTTTCACCACAGAAGATAAAGGGCCGCGGGTACTTAGAGTATGCTCAGAATGGGTACTGTCTTCGTACTTTAGCGACCATACCAGAAAGGGCTAATAGTACTTAGAGAATATTTTTTGGGTGTGTGTTTTCGTATTAAGTAACTCAATCTAACAATAATATAGACCGTCATGTGGGCCTATGATAGTTTATATTCTAGGCTGCCTAGGACTGCATGGTAGTGCTAGCACAAAAGTCCTAGTGGTAAATGATTTGGGTATATCTTCCGGACGAATGTGCTACCAGGGTCTGCTTTGGAACCGCACAGGCACTCACCTCTGAACGAGCTGGAATCATTTGGGACATCATATATCACTTTTGCATCTCTGTTGGACAGACCACGGATCTGCCCCCTATAGCACCAGGGTTCTTGGACCAGCACAAGCCCTAGATGTTGGCGGGTGAACATTCTAGCCGCAACTCCGGCTGCCCCTTTAGCCTTGTTGATGTTCACCTGGGCTATTTTTGTGCTGTCCATGCTTTCTACTTAGCTTTTGTTTTAGTACCAAGTACCTACCGTCAAAATCAGAAAACACCACCAATATAGCTATTGCTTTGGCAAAGCCAGCTTGGCTTACAACAACAATCGCATAAGCATAAAGCCGAAAGTAAAACCCAAAAAATGTTTAGGATTAAGAAACTAAAGCCATTTCATAGATATGGTGCTCACCGTAAGGCGGTAAACCCAAAAGCTGTTGCTTTGAGAATTAAAGTAAAACCAAGCTGGCTTTGCCAAAGCAATATAGCAATTAATACTGTTCTTAAAAATATTAGATTAGTGCGGATACAACTTAAAAATTAAAATTTTTCGTTACCATCGTCATCGTCGGATTTGTGCGGCGCTTTCTAGATAAGTACATTCAAAACGTTCGAGTGTACATTTTTTGTTCGTTTTGCTCTGTCAAATAAGGGGAAAATCAACCGATATTAGTTTCTATTCTAATATCTATCTAATAGAGTGGTTTTATGGCTGTTAAGTTGTTCGTTTCCCCTAAAAAAAAGCAATCTACCGTAGAGCGAAAACAGATCTGTATATTTTAGATTTACCCCTCTTTTCTCTAACTACAACTACTCATGCAGTACATATTAATTTTGTCACATGCTCATAATTAATAGCCGTACTTTATTTGCCGAGGAACAACAACAATTGCACTGTCGAATTCCTTCTTTGGAATTGTGAAAACCTGCTGTTGGGCTGGTTTTGACATTCGAATTCCGAACTCTCTCGGTAAATAAAATGCGGCTAATGTTAACAGCAGTGTTGCTTTGTATGGTTACAGAAATGTATGGATTTTGGTTTTGACAAAAAAAAATTCTGCTCGTTATGTGGGTAGATCACTTAAGTTTACAAACTTTTTAAGAAATACAGAATGAAGTTCGCAATATGTTGAAACGGATATGAAATATTTTTTGTTGTTTTTGTTATGTCTTCATGCTCGTCCAATTTGAAACTTTGCTGTCACAACCTAAAACTTTAAGTATTCAGTGTGCGAGCTCTTCTAAGGTTTAAGTCTTAAGTTTTTAATTGTGAGATTAGGGTAAGAATCAAGTTTTGGCAGCACTATTTTACGTGATCTTTTGACAGTGGCGTTTAACTTGAATGTATTGTCATCAATTAGAAGCTGTCATTCGAGTGCTGCCTTTGCGCAAGCTCGCCAACAAAACTTGGATAGAATATTTTACACGGCAACGGCGTACCGAAATTCCGTACACGATTTAATTTGGTTGCTGATTTGGCCAGGAAAACTTGGTAGAAAATTCACAAAATTGATATCCTAGTCAATATAAATCTGTCAAATAGTAACACCGACACTGGTGATACACTTATTTCAAACAAAATGGAAATCACAACTAAAAATGAAGTAGCAGACGACCAACTTGTCGCAGGTAGTAGTGCTGCTGAACCACGGGAAGCTTTAGTAAGTACAAAGATCGCACAAGCAATTAATTTCATTCGAAGGTACAAAAATCCACTTAATC
This sequence comes from Nephrocerus scutellatus, assembly GCA_947095585.1. Classification (NCBI taxonomy): domain Eukaryota; kingdom Metazoa; phylum Arthropoda; class Insecta; order Diptera; family Pipunculidae; genus Nephrocerus; species Nephrocerus scutellatus. Next base: position 91,670,120 of record OX352765.1, on the reverse strand, counting down.
CCTTTTCCATTGACAGATAACGACTGCAATTAATTTTCTACAAAACGCCAGAGTTCGTCATACTTCGTTAATGCAAAAACAGAAATTCCTCCTGTCCAAAGGTCTCTCTACGGAAGAGATACAGATCGCTTGTGAACGGGCTGGTGTTTTTAGTCAAGATCCAAATAGTACGGTTATTAATATGGGTATTAATACGCAAAAACTGTCACCATACACTGCTGGAGGAACAACTACCGTCGGGCAGCAACGAGAGGTCAGTGTATACGGGCGTATCAAAGAAATTCTCCAATCGATAGCTCTTTTCAGCGGAGTTGCGTATGCCGTTTATGTCTTCTATAAGGTATTTGACAAGTTAAAATGTCACAGCAGCAGTAGCAGTGATTCTAATAAATTTTTGTTGTAACAATTGATATAGAAATATATTGAGCCTTTCCTGTTCGGAAAGAAAAAGAAGAAAACCCTTGATGAATCCCTTCAGGATATTGATAAAAAGGTTGACATCAAAATCGGCGATGTTAATCGTGAATTGTCGACTATCAAGGAGACTCTGACATTGAATGCACAGCAGCAAACGCAGCTGATCAATCGGGAATTTAATAATTTCAAAAGTGATCTGGAAGCCATCAAGGGGTTACTATTGAATAGGTGATAATGAAAAGAGTATAAAAACACAGGAAATACATTATGCTAATACAATTTCTTTCTCTCCACTTCTTTCTTTCCATAGAAAACAATTTGCCAATCCGCTATCGACTGTACCATCAATTCCAGCGTGGCAGCTCTCATCAACACATCGTCGCCTCAGTCAATCGGACAATGAGAAAAACGATGACGCCGGTTCTGGTTCTGGATCATCAGAGACTGAGGTTGTCACCAAGAATAGCGATTCCAGCTTAGAAATTATGTAGATAAAAGACAAAAGCTGCAGCTCGTGTTGAAATCATTTTATCTTTATCATAATTGTAATCTAAAGGCAAATGCTACCCACTTGAAAATTGAATTCAATTGAGAATTGAAAAGAGAATTTGCCAAGCAAGCTGCCACTTTAAAGAAAACACGTCAATACGAGGCATATCAGTTTCCAACTAAAGTCAAACTCTCATAAGATGAAGAGCTCTGATAAGATTATATTCTCTTATCTTTATTTACTCGTATTTATATTTAGAAGATAAAAAAAATCAAAGAAGATTACGATGCATTTAACACCCACACAGGACAAACGTTGAGTTGTCTTATTCTCTTCCAACTTTTGCTTTCTTTTTTCGTTTACCCGTTTTTCTTTCAAAAACGTTGTCTCGGTTTATTTTTTGTTGTTATTATACTTGAATAAGGAAAAGGCTTATTTGAATTTCGATAGTATTTTTAAGTTTTAGATTAGTTGGTTAGTTCCTGTTGGCAATAGGACTTTTGCCAAAAAAAACATTAAAAAATGCAAAGGTATTCAATTAGAGATTTATAACGGATTTCATATAAAACAATAAATTAGTTATTGTTTAAATAAGAATATTATTAATAAAAAACTTTAATTTGTCAACGATAATTGTTTTTATTTTAATCTAGAAAGGATTGACACAAATCAATATTAGTTTTATAGTCATTTCATTGTTATCGAGAATAGAGTAAGGTAGGGAACAACGAGTTTTAAGCGATATTAACCCTCATAAATCCCCTGGGACAGATCGTATTTCCCCATTAGTTCTAAAGAGGTGTTCTTCAAAGATGGTATTACAATTACGTAAGCTTTTTCATCTTCTAGACTCTTTTATAGGAGTTGTAACTTGAAAAAGAGTCTTTGTACAGCCTTTAACAAGAAGAGGCGAAGAGGCCTTCGTCTTCTTCTTGCTCGCTGTTATTTATGGGGGGGGGTGTACCAAGCTCCCTGTTAACCTTGCTTGAGGAGACTGCTGCAGAGACTGTATCTGTATTTGTCTGGACTGGATATTATTCCATTGAGTGTCACTTAAAAATGCCGTCCAGATGGTGGCGGCGTAGTTAATAAGCGGCAAATAACTTTATTTGTCGTTAAAAGGACCTATTTGTACTCAACCCATGCGGTTCCGACTTGGGCTCTTAGAACCCTATTACGACTGATCACTTTAATGTAAATATTTTTTGCGTGCCTACAGAAGGTAAGGAGGTTGTCGAATATGACTCCTAAAATTTTGGGGTTATTAACTGTAGGGAAAATTTCGTTATTAATACAAATGTCAAGTGAAAGCCTGACTTCTTTAGTCCAAGAGGTGAACAGCGTAGAGGATGATTTTTGGGAAGCGAGGGTGAGTTTCCTTTTCTTGAAAAATTCAGATAGCTCTGTCAGGTAGGAATTTATTTTGTGTGATCTCCTTAACATCTGCACCGGAGGCAGCAACAAATCAACCATCAGCGCAAGCGATCAGTTTAACGCCAGTAGGGGGAGTAGGAAGCATCGAGACACAGAGATTAAATAAGATGTGGGAGAGGACCCCTCCTTGTGGGACTCCCATCATAAGTTTCCGATGCTTTAAGCAGGATTTTCTGAATTACACATATGCGCTGCTGCCATTCATGTAAGCTGAGAGGAGATTTTTGATGGAGTCGGGGAGAGTGGAGTTCAGTATGTCCTGTAGGAGAGAAGAGTGGTCAACCATGTCGAAAGCCTTGGACAAATCGAGTGCCACGAAAGCAGTGCGCCAGTGCGGGCGACGGTGGTTAAGACCGTCCGCAATGTGGGTCGTCAGCTCCGTTAAAGCGGTAGTAGTGCTGCGATGTTTCCTAAAGCCATGTTGGTGGGAGACGAGACTCAAGTGTTGATGAAGACTGGGTAGGAGGAGTGTCTCTTAAGTTTTGGCTATAGGAGAGAGCAGCGAATTTGGTCTATAAGACGATACTTCGTGGGCGAGTTTGCCAGCCTTTAAAACTGAAACTATCCTGCCAATTTTCAATACGTTTAGTATGGTGAGGTTTTCCATGGTTTGGTTGAAGATTTTTGCTAGATAATCCAGGCTAAAGTTGTGGTTTTACTCGGTTGTCTATTGTCATTAAATCATTCGAGTGTCTGTTGCCCTGTATTTTGTCTTTGTTATTGTTGCTTTACTCATTAGTCATTAGTTAGATCTTCCGAGTATGTGTCGTCTTGTATTGCATGCTTGTATTGTTATTGTTTTACTCGGCTGTCTTGTAATGCTGCGCATTGTTCTTAGTGCAACTTTTGTTGCTCGTCGTATTTTTGTTGTTGCTTCCCTTCGGTGTTCGGATTCCGATCGGCTGGAGTTGTCGACCTCATCAGCTGCTCCCGTTACTCACACATTGAATTTATTAGGCTATTCGTCTTTTTCTCTTTTTTCTCTGATTTTTGCCCATTTCTTTCTCCTATGCTTCCAGATTTGTGCGGCCGCTGATCGTTCTTCTCGCCTCTTTCACTCCCTTTTACTGAAAATTCGATGATTGGATTCTCCCAACGTAGTGGGCGTGGTGAATTTAAGTATTGCGAGAGGAGAATGTAAAAATAGAGAAAACTTGATTTCCTGTGTACTCACTCACACTAGCGGCCACAATATTCGTACAGGTAAAAAATAAAAAAGTTTTAAATTGTGCGGAAGAAATTCGTCTCACACTCTGACGAATTTGTTCTTCACAAAGCCGCCTTAGCATCGTTTGCAATTTTTATAAATATCGTCCACGTGCTCGGTCTTATCAAAGGTGTGCATAAAATGGTAAAAATAGTATAAAAAAAAAAGATTTCGCCATTTGACGGGTTTTCATTATACTAGTAAATAAATAAAATACAAAAAAAACCAAAAAAATGAAGGGAAAACCAAACAAATGAAAGAATCGATGTTTTACTTTTCGCTATAACGGAATGTGGCAAAGAAAGTGTAGTTGAATCCGTTAGCTAATCCTTTTATTTCAGCAATTTATGTATATATATATGTACATTATGTATATTAATTTTGTTGCGACTAATTCCAACATATGATTTTGTTAAATTCTATTGATCGCCTGGTCACCCTTGTGGGTGAATAAAGAAATTGTTTTAGTTCTCTTGGGAACCTCCCTTTGTTGTGTTTTGTTTACTTCTTGTATATTGAATATTTGACTATACTTTTAAAATTTACTAAACTTTCTTCTTGAATATTAATTGTTAACAAAGTTTTCATAACTAAGGTTTGATGAACATTGTTCATCACGTGTAAAACACTTAAAATGTTTAGGTAGGATTTGTTTGTGTGTAAGATTGTAAGTATATAATGTGTGTGTGTGTGCTCGATTTTCAAATATTCGCCATTAATACAGAGTAGGAGGAGTAGGAGGAGACGGAAGAGAGGTAACATCCTCTGAGAAAACGTGAATAGTTTTTTGATACTTCATGATAAACTAAACCTTCGATTGCCACAGATAAAAAAAAAACTGTCTATCTTTGTAAATAATTAATAAATTTGCGTTTATCTTATAGTAAGTAAAGGCACGGGTCACACTATCAATATTTATTTAAACATAGTACCTATCGCATATAGCTAAGTCTCCAGGTAAATCTCCATAGCATGTAAGCAATATTCAAGTCACTTTCAATAAAAAATAATAACAGTCCGTCACGATATTTATTGAACTGATGAAAATATTGCTGTGTGGAAACTCCAATAGATGATGAATTTCTAGAAATACAGAAATCCATCAATGCCACCACATTGACGTAAATACTGATAGTGTCACCCGTAATAAGTATATATAGGTATATATAATAAAAAGTTTCTATCTTAATGCTTAAGTGTAGATTGTTGTTTTTGTTTTGTGTATACTATTTACAATTTGTTCCATAAGTGGAGGTGTGTGTTGTTGGATTTTCTATTTGTAATGTATATAATGTATAAAAGTAATGTGATGATTTATCATTTTTGCCAGGGCCTTCAACGAAGAGTGGACATATGGTATGGTGCTGTAGAAAACCTTAAAAGCAATAGCTCTAAACGCTTTATTATTCTTTTCTTTGAATAGCCGGCACTACGAGTACGAACCGCGGAAAAGATCAACTTTCCGAATGATTTATTAAAACTGCATATGATACTCTTAAAAGTTTTCCACAATCTTTTGCCATTCCTACCTAGACAACAGAATTGATGGCAGTTTGTGCGGTGATGGCGCTACCAGCACCGCTGCCGTTGCTACTGGTTCCTGATGCTACAACCGTTGAAGAAGAGTTGTTTGCTAACACGCTGGTGGAACTGTTGCTGGACACTGCTGAAATAAATGTAGAAAGTGACGTAACTGATGTTGTAGTTGTTGCAGTTGCACATGCAATTACGCTAACTGTTGCAGACGATTGTGATGCTTCGACAGAGTTGATTTGTGAATTATTATTGGTCATCATTGGGGGTTGTGTGACCAATTCGCTTTGCATATTCGAATTGGATGAGGTGCCGCCTACTCCTACTGATGTTGCTGTTGCCGTTGTTATAGCCGGGGTATGCGGAGAAGATGGGCCATGATGCTGTAAATTGTGCAACGTATTGCCAGCAATAGCTGAGGAAGATGTGGTGTTTTGCTGTTGGCCAAGTGATGTGCCTGTTACTGCTGTGACCGCCGCCGCCGCCGCTGCTGCCATTGCAGCCTTCTCTCGCTCCTTATCACGTTGAGGTCTGAATGCTTCACGTAGCGCCTCTACACGATTCTCATTTGGTCCCCATCGTGCAAAGCCACCACTGTTTTGTAGCCAAACGACAGTTGTACCATGCATGCACTTCACATATACATCAGATCTATAAAAAAGAAGAAGGATTTGGAGTAAGAGGCTTTATTGCATTTTGTATTTTACTTAGCGAGAATATTTTTCAAGTAATCGAAATCGAAATCAAGAATGAGAAATAAAAACAGTTATAAGAGCAACGAGAAGTTCTTGAAATCCGAAATCCGAAAGAAATGCAGAGACACATTTAACATAACTTTAGTGATAATAATAATTCAAGGGAAAGTATTTTACCCACTTCGGTATGATATGTTGATATCCGTGTCGATATTCGTGTGCCATTCCAAGGACAACCATCGAGCGCCGCTTGTACATGTTCTCCTCAAGCTTAGCTATGCTCTTCCATTCGGGAAGGAAAACAATAAAGCTACAAAGAAAAATTCAGAATTAATTGTCAGACACAATCAATAAACTACCACCACTTATCACTTACCTCAATGGTTCAATGGTGTCCGTAAGCAACTTGTCAATGTGAACAAGGGCTGCATCGATTAGCTCCTCACAGTGTGGTGGGTTAACTTGAAATGATCCCGATATGGGTTTGAAATCAAGAAAAGGCCTGCAAAATAGAAGGGGTAAAGTTAATATTACACTAAACAAAAAAAGCATGAGACTTACCCCCTGGATCCGAAGTACGCATCTGTGTCGGCAAACGCTGAACAGTACTGGCGGAAGAAAGAATTAAACGGCGACGCGAAACACTCGAATGTGACACCAAAATGCCGATGGAGGCATTCAAGAACGGGCACTGGTAATGACGCTTGTGTCAGTTCGGCCTCCTGCGATGAGTTTAATGCGTTACCAAGAAACGTCTGATAGCGCTTGAGAAGACACCAAACACGTCCAATGAATAAATCGAATTTCTTGTCGTCGAAACAATTGTGCCGGTAAAGCTGTTCTAGCTTCTGCAGGTGCGTCAAATTGATGTACTGCGCATCGGGTTGATTGTGCGTAGTCGGTGTATACTTGATGATCATGTGATCACGATCCTGAACATACTCAATGGCAGGCATCCGCGGGGAGGGCACTGCAAACTGAATCGAATAGCACCAGACTTTCTTGAGATGTGGCGGCGGCAACGGAGGCGTCGGCTCAGGTATGCCGTGCTCTTTTAACAGCAGAATATGTCGTTCGCGAATTTTCTTCGCATGCTCGGCTGAGAGATGGTAGATTTTTGTGCAGAGAGCTTCAACTGATCCTTTGACAGTTGCCACAAGATGAGGTTCGCACTGACGCTTCAGATGAGCCAGTCGATCTTGAAAATCTTCGTAGCTGGCACCAACAGTTCGTCGCAACCACTGGAACGTATCTTCGACGTTCCATTTGACGACCTTTTTACTCTCCGCCGGTGCTGAGCGCGATTCAATAATGTGCTTAGCCGCTTCAGCGTAACGCGACAGCTGCTTGCGAGCATCTCCGGTGTATTTCGGTTTGACAATCTTAATCGGAATATCGGTCATAATCTCATTGTACATTGAGGTGGAAATTTCCGGATAACATTGACTCGGCAGCAAGGGATCGTAACCGGTGTCGATGACTTTACGCTCGACAATCCAGCGATTAAACGAATCCTTAGGCGCCTTAATGCTTTCGCGACGCATACACAAATCCTCATACGTTTTGACCAGTTTCATTGTGTAGGCAGCACGCAATGCTTCGATTTCCGGATGCGGATGGGGTAACAGCGTTGGCGGCCGTTCAACAATTACAGCATTTGTACAAACTTCCAAATCCCACGGTCCGGTTAGAATGAACTTCTTCATTGGCGGCGGAATTCCGATGCCACCACCACCAGGATGATGTTGGTGATGCATTTGCATCTGCTGTTGCTGATGCTGGTGGTGTAAATCATCGGAGGGACGTCGTTTTAGATTAGCATGTAGAGGATGATGCGGTGAGGGTACGCCACCGACACCAACACCAGGCGGTGGTTGACCTCCAGGATTACAAATCCCCAAAGGATCTGTTAGAGGATCAAATGGCCTCTGGCCACCAGGCATTTCCCAAAGTGATTCGCCAGTGATTTTATTCCAATAGTAGGGCCGATTCTCTCGCTTTGACCAGAACTTTCGCCAACCCTGGTTGACAAGTTCGGTGGTGAGCTCTTCCCCATAGGAAGAACCTTGTGCTGTTGGTGGTCCTTGGGGTGTGTGCGCCACACCATCCGGTGGAGGACCACATTTAGTCGGCGTCGATGGTGAACTACAACTTGGCGATGCAGACCCAATACTTCCAACACCACCAATGCTGCTCATGCCAACAAAACCAGATCCTCCAATCATATTTCCAATACTGCTGCTGCTGTGACTATTGTTAGCTGCCGCTGAATCGTTTTGATTTTGAGGAGCCGTCAATTGATCCCAGGCGGATTGTGCTGCAGAGATAACACCGATTGAGTTTTGCGATGAACCAGCCAATGCAGAACCTAAAATCGTGGGTGATGAGGAGGAAGGACAAACAGCTGCCGCAGGAGATTGCGGCTGCGGTGACATACTGGATACTGTCGTCATTATGTCCTTAGATGTACTCGCGATATCATTCATTTTTCATGTGCGGCAATTTCAACCACATAAACTACAGTGTTATTCGCACTTCTACGAAGATCAAAATAAACTAATCTCCGTGATTTGTAATCCTTACAAGCAAAATGTATTCGATGCAAGGCAACTGATTTTATGTTTTCTGCAAGCCAATTTCTGGAAGAGAATAAAAGTTAAAAAATTTATCACAAAATATGTAAGTAAGATAGTAAAGCGGACCTTCTCAGCTCGCCATTAATAGTTGGATTCAGTCTAAAAACTCCTAAAACTATCCCCATTAATAAAACAAGACAAGAAAAGAAAAAATGCTACCTTGTAGAAGTCGAGAGTAATATGGAGACACCCATAAGACACCCACAAGTCCCCCAAAATACCCTCAAGAATTCCAAGAGCCCCTCAAGACCATCTGGAGACCGTTAATATTACGTTACGACCCCCAATCAATATTTCCTCAAGAAACCCATAAAACCCACCTTAAATTCCCTTAAGACCCCTCAAAACACTATCAAGAACCCAGTTTAAAACACCTAAAAAACCCCTCAAGACTCCACTCACGACCCTCTCAAAATCTCCTCAAGAGCTCTTAACACCACTCACGACCCTCTCAAAATTCCCTCAAGACCCCTTCAAAACCTTCTTAAGATCTCCTCAAGAGTCCACTCATGACCCTTTCATAATCCCCTCAAGAACCCCTCAAGACCACCTAAAGACCCCCTTAAAACTCCACTAAGGATCCTCACAAGTCCCTCGAGACCCCAAACACACCCCACGCCTCCTTCTAAGAACCCCTCCAAGACCCCACTTTCACTTAAGACCCCAACAAAACCCTTTTATGAACCTACTCTAGACCACCAAGAATTCCTCAAAACCCGCTCCAGACGCCGCTAAAGATTCACTTAAGAACCCCTCAAAACCCTCCTAAGTCCCCCCCCCCCCAAGACCCCTTTTAAACAATCTAACTAAACCTCTAAGACTCTACTTAAGATTCTCCCAAAATCCCCTCAGGATCCATTCAAGACCACCTAGGAACCCACTAAAGATCCTCACAAAATCCCATCGGGACCCCCTTCATGGCTACCTAAAGACTCACTCAAGATCAGCTCAAAACCCCGTTAAGACCACGTTACTACCCCCATAAATACTCCCTCAAACCCCTTAAAGGTTCCCTTAAGACCACCTTAAAACAGTCTCAAGACCACATAAAAACCCCCATAAGGTTCCACTCACGACCCCCTTGAGACCCCCTCAATAACTTCTTAAGACTCCCTTCTCAATACCCTCTGAAGATCCACTCAGAACTCCCTCAAGACCCCTCTCAAAATCCCTCAAGTGTCCGTCAAGACTACGTTACGACCCCCTACCGGACCCAACTCAAGGCTTTCTCAAACTCTCCTCAAACCCTCCACAAAACCTCCTAAAAACCATCTAAAGACTTCCTCAAACCGCCCTCAAGCCCCAAGGCCATCCTTAAAGACTACCTTCAAGAACCTACAAGAACTCCCTCAAGACCCCCTCAAGACCACACTCAAGACCGCATCAAGACCAGACTCAAGACCGCCTCAAGCAAGTAAGAAAAAAACGTGACAGAATGATATATAAACCGACAGGAAGACAGAGGCAGGTTTTTGATTGGAGAAAAGTTAAAAATAAAAGAGGAGAGAATAAGTTTAGGAATTTTTCTATGTTGCATTAGTGATCCCGGCATTCAAAGTGTTTTAGCAGAATACTTTGGAGTCTAAATGACTATACCTAAGACGTTATTGGACAAGATTTGATAAGATATTGAAATCTGATGCAAAGGTAAACAAATAATGTGCATTATTTTAAATTAAACAAACCAGTTGCAATCCTAAAAACCACCAAGCCACGGCTACAGCGCCCACCCTATAATAGAATCCATAAGAGAAGCAAAAACCAAACATTGAAATGGTAATATTATACAAATCGAATAAATAGTAATAATCGCACTATTATGTGGACACTCTGAGAAGCGAATGGATATATGGCAATAGAATATCAGCTACTAGACTTTCAAGAGTCGATGTCGTTACAATACAACGGATGACAATCAACTGATTTCGTATTCAAGTTCTGTTTGTAAAATTTGAGTGAACAAATTAATGTGTTTCCTCACATTTTAATCGGCAAGAGATAAACACAAAACTAGTACTCCGTAGTCCGTAGTAGTCTAGCTGCAGCTGGTTTTCTCCGATACATCGGCTGACTGCCAGCTTTGTATTTCGGCTGACTGACTGACTGCCTACACGACGTGTGAATTCATCGTCGATTGGCAGTCACCACCGGGCAGTCGTCGACAAGAGGCAATCGAATACAAAACGCTGGTTGTGTTTGGTGCTTCATTCACTTAGGGGTGTCCTTGTGAAGAGTACGTACGTCGGGTGCCGAGCTAGCATGTGCGCGTGTTCAAATATTGAGGATTTTTTATCGTTTTGTTATCGCGATATATCCTTTAGAATTAAGAAGATCTTCAAGCAAACAATATCCGAAAAGAGCTTGAATTAGCATAACGTGTGAATTTTCAGAGTAATCAGTGTGTAGTTGTGTCGTGTAAGGTATAACTGTGTCTTTTCTCTCGGTTTGTGGTTTTGTGTTATCATCTACTTCATTGCCTAGCTAGCCAGCCAAGTTAAAGTTGGAACAACAAATGAGCTTAGCAGCAGCAATAGCAACAACAGCGCTATTCACACAACATGAAAACAGTCAGCTGCAAAACATTAAACCACCAGAAGCCAGAAGCAGTCGTTTCCGACCGACACTCTCATTTCTCCTCAGATCAGATATCAGCTAGAGCTCGAATACGGCGGTTGTTGAATGTCGTGAGGAGGTAGAAAAACAATTCGCTTGTTTTTTTTATTTAAACAAAAATGTAATCCAACATTAAAATCACGAAAGAAATGCAAAGTTGCTTGTGGTACAAAGGATGCCACACATTTTTTCCTCATCGCGTAAATGTGTAGGTAGAAAATAATTTTTTATGTGATTGTCGAGAGTCGAGACAATCATTTAATTTCGTAGTCCACTTTGCTGAGCACTGAGAAGTGAACGGAACGGAATGAGCGGAAAAAGTAGAAAGTATTCACGAATCAAGACTAATTCCAGAGCCTCTTTCCTACCTACTGTTTTGGACACAATTCAATGAATATTGCCTCTTTGTTAAGAAGTGATTACTTCCACACAACAAAGTGTACTCAACCAAATTCAAAATATGTAGATTTTGGCGGCAGATTAACTTTAGAAATTAATTACTGACGATGATGCATTAACGGCCAACTTTCGCCACGAACATTGATGAGGCGGATGGATGGTGGGAATTCATTCAGACAATTGGGGGGCTTAACTTTTGGCGCTTTTTTATTTCATTTCAGTTCTTTTTCTAGCAACGCAATATAGAAATATACAAAAGTTGAAAAGGAGAAAAAAAATTTCGTCACCATCATTATAAGTGAAAAAGGGCGGTGAATACAATTTACTACTTTATTCACACTATTTCCCACATAAACAAAAAAAACAATACGAAATAAAAAATTTCCCGCAAATTTTTTCGCTTTATTGTAAAAAATAATTGCTTTTATTTATTTTGGCATATATTTAGCGGAATAACAATTGCGTACAGAGCAAACATACGACATGGGTAAGCAACACGATTTAGATAGCAAGAATTATTATTATATCTTCAATTATTGCTGTTGGCTAAAACGCTCGTCACTTCTCTTCTAATTACTGATTATTTGCTCACGAAACTCACCCAAGTTTAGAAAACTTCTACTTGCAATTTTGCATTGTACACATTGAAAGCGAATAGTAAAATTTTATCGGAATTGTCAATAAAAACATTACGACAAAGCATGCAAAACTCGATTTTACACCAAACGAAAATAATTATGTCCGACACCAATGTTCGCCATTTGCAATAAATTTTTCATCTGCTTGGCTTGCTGTAATGCATTGGCTATTTAATAGTGGTTGATAAAGATGATGATTTGGCTACTTGGACACACTTTCTTTCTCTTTCTGATTATCAATGGATTTTCTCTTTGTTGTGGATTGTGTTTGTCATTTATTATGGTGTTGTATGCTTTTATCTTGTTGATTTATTGGGATTGTTGAATGTATGTCTCTTTTTATTTGTGTATTGTGTTGGGCGAAATAATTAATGCGCGTTACCAATGCCAAATCTTAATTTATAAGTCATCATAAAGATTGACAAACTATGGAACTTGACTGTAGCTTTTGATCAACAGTGTGAACGTCTGACTTACTGACTGACACTCGAAACTTATCGCTATCAAATTTTTTTCGGTGGACAATGACTGTCAGTCAACAGCAATGTTTGCTTATGATCGATAATGTGTACACAAATTCGTCAGTCGGCTGTAATTTTTAACGTGAATGGACGTTATGGACATGGATGAAGACAGAAGATTTTTGGAAGAATTTCTGTCAGGTTTCCGTCAAAATCATCTGGCTCCTCACAATTTATGTAAAAAGGTTAAATATGAACTTTTATCCCGATAAGTTCGGCCGTTGGGCTGAAGCGTGAACACAGACATACAGACGGAGATTTTTTTATTTTCGCTTTTTCTGACTCAGGAGATACGGTAATGGGTAAATCTGCAAAAATCTTACTTTTGTGGGCGCCTTGGCTCAGTGGAAAAGCGCATGTCTACTGAGCAGGGGTTCGTGGTTCGAATCCCAGTAACACCAAGAGTAATTTTCGCGGTTTCCCGCCTCTGGAGAATGGGTGACAAACATTCCGAGAGTAATAAAACTTCTCACGGAAAGCTTCACAATTCGCCGTTAAGATCCGGCATTTAATTTGTGTCAAAAAATAAACATGCATAACACAATACACAAGTGATCGCGAGAAGCTAGGCCTTGGACCGCAACGGTATGTCGCGCCGAATATTATTATTACTATACTTCCTTTTACTATGTAAAAGAAAGTAAAAAAGGGTTATTTCATTTACAAACATTTTAATCATTATTGAAATTTAATTAGCTGGATGTTGACGAACGAAAGGAAAATTAAAAAACAAAACAAACATCTTAACGATTATATACAACCGGTGGTAATATAACATTCGCTTTCGAAGAATTAATAACTTTGACACTTTTTTATTATTCTAGGGTTTAAATCTGGGCAAAATCAAAATTTTTTTGTACTTTCAATTACAAAATTTAAGGCTATAAAATTAGAATACCATTTAAGACTTTAGGTTGTTTTCGAAACGAAGAATTATTTGTGGAACCTGACTTATTCAAATAAGTCTCCTCGCGAGGTGACTTATTTTCTATCTCTATCTTGCACGAAAATCGAATTCACATGATTTTTTTCGGTTTTTTAAGTCGTATTTTATTTGCCGAGGAACAACAACAATTGCACTGTCGAATTCCTTCTTTGGAATTGTGAAAACCTGCTGTTTGGCTGGTTTTGACATTCGAATTCCGAACTCGCTCGGCAAATAAAATGCAGCTTTAAACGCAAGAAAATTATTTGTTGTTTAAAAGCAGCTGTCAAAATAAGTCAATGATACGTTTCGAACGGTTTTACTGACTTATTTAAGATGGCGGCAAATAAGTCAACAAGTCTTAAATAAGTCGCGGTTTCGAAAACGGCCTTAAGCCGTTTACTTTTGTTAAATTAAAGTCAATCAAATGGTCTCAACTAATACAATCGACATCAGATCGAGCAATACAATCGCCGTGTGATCGACCTTGTATTCTGTTATGTTGCAACTGTCCCTGTCGCTGCTTTTCACCATTATATAAGAAGAGAGCGAGTAGATGTGGCACGCCGTGCTGACCTAACGTCATCTTATCCGTGGTTGGTTTTGTTTTGATTTAACCAAAAATTCAAAACATTTGGTATTTGATTTAGAGTTGTCATTGAAGGAAGATTTACTCCTGTAAGCTGTTACGAAAATGGTTGCACGTAAGTTCCAGCTCTTTGCCGAAACAAAAGATATGGGCATACAACGTCGTCAAACGATTTTTTACTCAAGTGATACAGGCAGTTTAATGAAAGCGAATAGCAATAATATTGCTTTGTATATTTTTATCGCATATAAAATACATGTATGCAGAAAATAACAAAATGGTTTTGTAAATTGACATTGATAAATAGTAGATGACAATTAAATAGCTTACAAGTTAAGTATAAGTTGAATAATACAAATTATGTGCTAAAATCTTGGAAGTTCAATTATTTATTTCATAGTTAAACAAATAAAAAGTTGAATGTCTTTTTTTAGACTTTTTCCTACATGAAGCAAGTAATGAGGGAGGGGATCTCGGTTCCTTCCATAAAAAGTAATTCATTGATATCGATGAAAAAATTTAAAAAATCGCTAATAATTAAGTTCTAAACATATTGTTTTGGTTTAATTATAAAAGAAATATGTATGTGAATATAATTATTGTTTGAAAAGCTGTTGCTAGAGTATCTTAGAGCAGCAAGTTGCTCTGATTAAATCCAATTCATATGAAAGGTTTCTTCCTAGAAACTTAAAAAAGCAAAATTCGTTTTTCAACGGTCTTTCGGCAAATCGGACATCCATCAATTTGATCTCCACACATCTGGCATGTGCCGTGGCCGCAAAGGAATACCATATTTTTGATTCGATCAAAGCAAACAGGGCACATTGTCTGCAAATGAGTTGTGGAAAAATTTGTTAAAGAAATGCCAAACGTGAGAAGAAAACAGGTTTACCTGCTCCTTGATATCTTGCAATTGCTGTTTGAGCTTTTGAACATCGTCCATTTGGAAAGTGTTGACGTTTGTTGGAGCGACGACCACACCACCGCTACCACTGATTTTGCTTCCTACACAACCACCACCACCACCACCACTGCCGACTCCCAGCATAGCATTATTGTTATTGTTGCTGTTGACGTTGACATTATTTGTGTTGCTTACACCATTCAGATTATTATTGTTAGCAATTGGGGTGGTGAGCACCGAGGGTGCCGCTGCTGTATTATTCATTGCTACCCCTTTTCCCGTTGTATTCACACAATGCGGTATTATATCCGTTTTATCATTCGACGCTAGCATCACCTGCAGAATGGAAGAAGAACCATCAGAATATGACTCGGTGGAGGAGCTGATTTCCTCAAAGCTACGACAACAATCTTCTTGTGGTGGTTGGTGTGTTACCTTTTCTACAATTCCGGTTCCGCCACAACACAACGAGAATGGAACCATCTCTTCAATTTGCGTCCGACAAAGTACACATTTCTTCATCAGACCTGAGCAGTTATCGCAGGCGACCATGTGGCCGCACGGTTTGAAAAATATAGAAGCTCGACGATCCGAACAGACGAGACATTCGTCGATTTTTTCCCGCGAAGATACCGTTTCACGACAGATAAGACATTTTTTGACACGCGGAGCGCAGGTATCGCAACAACAAACATGACCACAAGGCTGGAGAAATTAAAGAAAAATTATTTCAAGAAAGAAACTAATAATCAGTATTACTTACCTTAAAGACAGTATCCCTTTTTGCATCAGAACACACCAGACACTCCTCAAGTGATGTCGCCGCTACCTTCACTGCTGTTTGCTCCGAAGAATCATGGAGAGCTACTGCTAAATCATTTGCCATTCCGTTGAGGCCACCACCAACGCTACTGTTTGCAAGTTGCAAATTGGACGTAGATGAGGTGTGCATTGCGTTACCAATTGTGCCGGTCAACACCGGTGCTATTCCGAGTGCAGAATTGCCAACAGCTCTTGCTCTTGCATTCGAACTTGTTCCTGCAACATTGCCAGGCAACTCAGAATCGTCGGTCTTGCGCTCATTGAAACACTTGACAAGTGTCTTACAGAGATTCGGATCGGGGCACAAATCCAAGGGTGTCTGAAGTTTGCGATTTTTCAGCGTCAGATCAGCACCGTTTGCCGCAAGGAAGCATGCAATCGAAGCCGAGGCTTTCTTGTCGTTGGCATTACGCAGCCCCATGAGCAGTTTGCCAAAACCCTCAACATCTTGCAGCTGCTTCAACTGCGACAGTGTGTGATGACGAAGAGCCTCATGAAGTGGCGTATCGCCGTCTTTGTCGGGAATGTTAAGATTGGCTCCCTCCTGCACAAGCAACTTGACAATCTGTACGTGTTGCCGTTCGACAGCCAAATGCAAAGCCGTCTGCAAATTCACATTTTGCCGATCCATATTCGCTTTGCCCATGTGCACTAAAAGTTCAGCGATTTCCACATGATTGTTCAACGCTGCCAAATGCAAGGCTGTATAGCCGTCGTCTTTTTTCTCCTCAACAATCCACGGTCGATTCGTTTTCGTTAGAAGAATTTTCATTGCGCTAGGATTACCCTTGAGGGCTGCATGATGCAAAGCATTGAATCCATTGTTATTGGTCAGTGTAATGTCGGCACCAAATTCCAACAGTAACGACAACATTTCATCGTGTTCCTTCGAGATGGCATCGTGCAAAGGTGTGTCACCTTCGGAATCCTGCAAACTGGGATGGCAACCAAGCGACAACAATGTCTTAACAACATTCAAGTGACCTTTATTAACAGCAATGTGCAATGCAGTTTGGCGGCGTTTATTGCGAGCATTCAAATCGGCACCAGCTTTTGAGAGAATCTCAATGACAGCCGGCTCATCACCGAATGCAGCATGATGTACTGCACGATCTCCGTCTTTGTCTTCGATTTCCACGTCGACACTATGTCGCAGCAACACTTGAATAACATCTATGTGACCGTTTTGAGAAGCTGCCTGAAGAGCAGTGTGCCCAGCAAAGACACCATTTACATCGGCCAATGTGTTTGTAGCCGATGTAGTGGGCGATGTACCTGTAAGGTATTCCTCGCAACGCGACTAAAAAATAGTAGCACAATTATTGTCATTTCTGGAAGAAGTAATACACAGGTATACTTACAGCATAGCCGTTGGCTGCTGCCTTGACAAACTCTTCGGTGGCATCGCCAGAGACATTCGGTTCAAAAAGTTTCTTCAAAATTGCCGACAGACGTTCCCCACTGGAAATTACCGGCACACAGCTGCCATCTGCAGTGGATGATGCCTGTCGTGTAAATCGTAAAGAATAAAAAAACCACAAACACAATGTGCATCACGCAAAGTACTTATTGTAGTGACTGAGAGAAGTCAGACCATGTTTCCCTTACCTTACCTTTACTTGAGGACTCTATTGACCTTACTTGAGGAGACTGCTCCAGAGACTGTATCATAGTGTATACTATAAGACGCTGATTGGGGTTAGTTATGGAGGGGCACCCAGTTGCGATGCGAAGGGCTCTATTTTGTCTGGACTGGATATTATTCCATTAAGTGCCACTTAAAAATGATGACCAGATGAGGAAGACGTAGAGAATAATTGAGCGGGCAATAGCTTAATACGTCGTCACAAGGACTTTTTGGCCTTACCCCATACGGTTCCGGCTAGGGCTTTGCGTGCCTAAAGAAGGTAAGGAGGTTGTCGAATATGACTCCTAAAATTCTGGAGTCAAGTGATAGCCTGAGTTCTTTAGTCCAAGAGGTAAACAGCGTAGCAGATGCTTTTTGGAATGCAAGGTGAAGTTTCCTTATCTTTAAAAATTTAGATTGCACTATCAAGTCGGAATTTATCCTATGTATAACCTCTTTTATATCTGCACCGGAGGCAGCAACAGAGCAATCATCAGCGTAAGTGATCAGTTTAACGCCAGTATGGGAGTAGGGAGTATCGAGACATAGAGATTAAAAAAGATGGGAGAGAGAACCTCTCCTTGTGGGACTCCCATCTTAAGTTTACGATGCTTTGAGCAGGAATTTCTGAATTCCATATATGGGCTCCTACCATTTATGTAAGCTGACAGGAACCTTTTGATGGAGTTGGGGAGAGGGGAATTCAGTATGTCTGTAGGAGAGTAATAGAGTGGTCAACCGTGTCGAACGCCTTGGACAAATCGAATGCCACGACAGCAGTGCTCCAGTGCGGGCGACGGTGGTTAGGATCGTCCGCAATGAGCGTCGTCAGATCCGTTAAGGCAGTAGTAGTGCAGCGATGTTTCCTTGAGTCGTGTTGGTGGGAGGCGAGACTCAAATGTTGATAAAGACTGGGGAGGAGTAGTGTCTCTAAAGTTTTGGCAATAGGAGCGATCAGCTAGGTGGAAGATTTTTCCTAGATAATCCATGTATCTCCTACTACTATGAGCACACGCCGGTCTCATAATACCTCTCTGAGGGGTGAGGCTTAGCACATAACATAAAGCATATAACGGCTGACATTGTCGGGATCAGGTATATGAATCGGGCATAACCAATGGCACGGCCCATTGGTATCTTTGGAAGATTACCTACAGGCGCTTCCGAAAAAAAAAAAACAAATCGGACCGCTGCCTATTCTGTAACGAGGCAAAAGAAACATCAAATGCATTATTTTCATATATGAAGCCCTCGCCCGGAAAACAATAAAACACTACAAGGCTTATACAGTTCTTTGACTGAATGCCAGACCAATCAAATTAGTAGATATAATGGCATTCATAAAGGAACTAAATAATCACTAATGTGGTAAATCATCTGGAATGCACAATAGATCCCAAGGTTGCAGAACACAAGGCTCCTCAGCCAACCAACAATAACAATTATAAAAGGGTTAATTCCTTCGCATTTGCTTTTTCTCTTTGCACCTTGAAAGTTTACTCTCAACGTGCTCAAATGTGTTTCAGATTTAAAATTAAACTTACCACTTTAGTAACCGCCAACGGATTGTATGTCCACGATGTGTTGCCCACCTCAACTTTCAAATCATTGTCGTGATAGACTTGCTGGACGCGACCAACCTTTCCAAGTGTCTTTTTATAGACACAAAGAGTTAGAGAAGAAATTGTAATACATTGGTAATATTGGTAATTCTCATATTTTTTTTCAAACTCACCAACTGCATAGCATCAGCCCATTCGCCATGTCCGCGCTGAAGCAACTTAATACTCTCAACGTCCGAGCAAATCTTCACAATATCGCCAACAGCAAACTCCGGAGTCGATGTTGTCGGAGACGAGACTTTCGTAAGGACAGCCGGATTAAATGTCCAGCGATTTCCCGAATTGTATGCAACAACAATATCATGATCCTCATCAATACCGACCACCATTCCAGCGTTGTTCAGACACTCAAACATACCATCCGTCCAGCCGCCATGACCATGTTGCAGCGACTGAACAATTTCCAACTCCAAATCGACGGTGACTTTATCGTTAATCTGAAATCCATGAGGTCCTTTACCAGGTCCATTCTCGCCCAACAATGGCAGATGATCGCGATATACTGTATTGCCTTTGGCATCGTTGACAACCTTCAAGTCGGCCATTCCCTCAAATCCGACACGATACAAATTCTTCGCTCCATTATCCCAGACAACATATGCCGCAGAACGTGGTGATGCCGATGACCAATCTTGAATTTCATTCACTTTGCCACGACGACCAACACCACCGTCCTGATCTTCCCACTGCCAATCGACTCCGCGAACAACACGTGCTCCCGGAAAAATACCGCGCACAGCAACTTTCTTCGATTTACGCCTTGGCTCGAGCATTGCACGATCACCGCCCGGTGTTGCTATGCGATAGAAACGATGTCGCAAATGATGTTTATCGCCGTGATAGCATATCGAACACAAATCATAGTTAATGCACTCAGCGCATTTCCAGCGAATGCCAAATATTGGCTGCTGTCGGCATGTATCGCACATTGTGCCATCGTGCTTGATGCCCGTCGGTGCACTGTCCAAAATGCGTAAATCGTAAGCGCCCGCGCAGCGATAATTTGCCGCCGTACCATTATCCCACACAACGACAACCTCTTCAGATGATTCGAAATTTCGTACAGTGCCAACGTGTCCTTCACCACCGTCCTGAAATAACAATGAGCGAATGATTACAATTTAATTAAAAAATTCTACTCGACAGGATGTGATTGTCAATTTGTGCAAGACAAGAATATTCTATGATCTCCTGTTCGAAAATTGTTTTATACTCTCTTGCCGGCAAATTGTTTGAAAACAAATTATTTTGAAAACTTGTAATTACACATCACACATGTGGGCTTTAGAAAATGAGAACCATGTACAATAAATTGCAATAAAAGGGGGGCAAAAGAACATCCGAACTTGAAATTCAAAATTCATACACAAACACTCACCAGCAACACGCGATAGCAATAATTTTGCAGCATTTTATTGTTGTGATGTTGTTGATTATAAAAGGTTTGGTCCGCTGCTAAAAACAGCCATACGACACCATATATATAACCAGAGATGAATACAGAGAAAGAAAAAAAAATTCAAAACACGCCACAAGTATAACCAGTAACCAGACAGTTCAGAGATAAGTAAGGAAGCTGCACTGATACTGATACGCCGATTTAAAAAACGTTAAAATTTTGAATTAGGAGCAAAAAAGAGGTGTTGCCTATAGACTTATTACGCGACTATTAAATTGCGACTCGCTCGATGGCCATGTATTCATTAGCAAGACGAGACATGAGGATAATTATTAAACAAATTTAGAATAAAAGCCGGTGTCAACATCGTTACAAGAGAAGCACTAAATCACTGGACAGGAAAAAACTGATCAAATTCCAATCGGAGAAGAAGAAATTGACGACAATTTAGCGAACTGCTGTCTGCTGATAACAAGAAGACCTATCTCTATTTAGCCAAGTGTCGTGCATACACAGTACCCCTCGAGTATATGTTATTTAAAAAAATAATAATTAATTACCGAAACAAGCAATAAAATCGAAAAAAAACAAGAGTTCATTTGCATTAAGAGAAAAATATGCGTTATGAGTACTAAGGGGGGAGGTTTTTTATACAATGCACACACGCTCAAGGGGTTTGCAACCTTACAACTCTTAGCACAGCGTGGACGTTCGGAAATTAAGGAGAGGAAAGGGTGAGATATCTATGCACATGTGTCTTAAATGACTGTAGATAATACAAATGCGGAAACACAGAATCAGGCAATTCATTCCACATAATTATTGTAGTGGACAAAACTGTGGCGTAATCTGTTCAAGTTTCTAACTAATGGCTTCACTCTGGATATACAGAAACAGAAAGTACCCTGAAAGTGACACTAAAATCAAATTAAATGATAACTGAACTGAATAACAGAGAAATCAAAATTTGCAAAGATCTTTTACCCAATCATCATTGTGTTTCTAGATCTAGTCCTAGTCGCTAGAAAATGGCTACGGAGACATATACTGCATACCACCGTAGAACTTGTTACAATTGAAGCTTTGGAGATCATAAATAATCATTTCTGTTTGTTATCTGATCCCCCACCAGCAGTTTTGAGGTTTTGAGATTCACAGATTCAGTAATGCCGTCACAAATGATTAAATTCAATAACTTTTAATTAAATGATGGAAAGGTGTTAAGGTCGAGTTTTTCTATTTGTATTATTAATGTAATGAGTGAGACACACTTACTTGTTTACCCCACTTCCAGTCGGGTCCACGTATAACTCGAGCTCCAACACCTTCCATAGCGAAACGTGTCTGTCGATTTGCATTTGCGTTCGCGGTACCACCACCAGCAGTTGACACTGTTCCTCCACCAGAATTTTGACCACTGCTAGCACTGCCCACAATGGCTGTTGCGGCAGCAGTCGAAGATGAACCACCACTGCCACTAACGATGGAGGAACTAGCCGAAATTGATGCTACACCCCCAGTTGATGCTGTACCAATACCGTTTCCATTTGCAATTACACCAGACGACCCATTGGGCAAAACTGATACTGACGCAGATGTTGCAGATGTACTTTCTTTGGTTGCAGCCGTTGCTGCACAAGCCATTTTATAGTTCTATGCTAAATGAAACTTTTCTTGTCAATTGATTAATACTTTTTAAAGAGATTTTAATATTTTGCAAAAAAAAATTTCGAATTTTATCCAATGGAATTTTAATTTTTTATTTTTCACTTTTCAGTTGCTGCGACTGGTGGCTGGCTTTCTGCTCTGACGACTTTTACTACTAGTGCTGTACAGTACATCTGAACCGTTCACTCGCTCAGTTGTCGAGTAGGACAAAAGTTGATGATGATGATGAACAACGATGGCACTTCCTCACCGAACAAGTGTGTAAATTATAAAGCAATTAACACACTTAAGATTATTGTATAACTTTCTATTGACAATTACTCTGATTTGATTTTCATTTTCAGAAGCAATTAGTGTTTCCTTTAAATTTAAATAAAAAATCTCCAATTTGTCAATCAATTTTAAAAATCTACTAACATTTTTATTCGATCGTATTTCGTAAATGATACGACATACGAATTCCACAGTCCACACACTTTCTTCTGTTTTTTGTTGCCTTTGAGCTTTGAACGTGAAGATTGGTGCTGTATTAAAATTTGTGTCTAGAACGAAGCAATTGTTCGAAAGGTACAACTATATAGTTTAAATATATTAAGACCGATTCATATGAAACGCGATTTTTCTCGCGCGAGACAAAATAATTCAATGATTTCTCTAATGTCGTTTTTTTAAAAAAAAAATCTGGCGCAGATTGATTTTTTTGCTGTCAAGTTGCTCGGTTTTTCCAAAAAAAAAAAACAATCTACGGTAGATCGACATTTCCCTCTAACAGATCTTAATATTTTGGGAGATTTACGCCAGATTTAAAAAAAAAACACGACGTATATTTAAATAAAATATTTATGTCAAATTAAATGAGTTTTTTAATGAAATAAAAATATACAAATTTATCATGTTTAGAACCAATCTTCTGCCAAATGTATTGAATAGTATGGGAAAATTTGTTTCGATTTGCGTCACAAAATATATTTTTTTATATAATTTGGAACCAATCTACAACCAATTGATGGAAA
The DNA here is from genome assembly GCA_947095585.1 of Nephrocerus scutellatus. Classification (NCBI taxonomy): domain Eukaryota; kingdom Metazoa; phylum Arthropoda; class Insecta; order Diptera; family Pipunculidae; genus Nephrocerus; species Nephrocerus scutellatus. Next base: position 91,646,968 of record OX352765.1, on the reverse strand, counting down.
TATACAAGAAAATGTGTTTCGGTTTGCGTTGTTTCGTTTTGCGTCCACAATTTCTAGAACCATTCCACGACGCAAATCGGAACAACAGTGTATATAATATATATAAAAATCAATTGCCGTGCGTTAAGTCTAGCTAAAACTTGAGAACGGCTCGACCTATTTGGATGATTCTTTTTTCCGGTCGTTTCGTAAACACCAAAGAAAAGGTGTTTTGTACGAACATCTTGCCATATAGCGGTATCATATTGACTGTGTGTGCTATGTACTGCGCAGCTATGTACGAACTATAATCTATCTGTTCACGCTTAACTCGAAGACCGTTCATCAGATATAGCTGAAACTTTGGGATGTGGATGTGGGGATGCTTGGGGTGGATGTTTGTAGGGAGTTAGTGTGGCGATAGCAATACCGAAAACTACGGGTCCGCCATTAAAGTATCAACCATTTGTTACCAGCTTGGAAAATAATTTAAGTTGACATTTCAAATAATATATTATCGTAGATCGTAGTTGCTTAAGTAATAATTTTGGAATAAAAATAATATTTAAAAATTGTGACGAAACATGTCTTATATAAAGCAAAGAGCGAATAAAGATGAAAGCCAAGATGGTTTGATTTGTTTTGACAAAAATAAGGAGCAGAAAAAAATTTCGGACAAGTTTAATGGAAGTCAATCCGTAAGACCGTCAAAGTGGTCCGAAAGTACAGTTTCCATGCACACTTTGGAATTTCCCGAAAATGGCATAACTCCCATTCCTTGCTTCAGAATACCAAAACGAGATTTTAAACCAAGTCCAGCAGATGGAAAGTCTCTTCGAAATATTCATGGCCAGCAACGATTGCAATATACGTCTTCTTCTTCTTCAAAATACGATACAGTACTGACATGTCCTGACTTACGTTCTGATAAGCGTTGTGGAAAATCATCTCAAGGCCTCATACCGACAAGTAAGAAATCCTGCAAGTACTCACCCCCTCCATATACGAGTCATATTGTTAAGCCATTGAAGTCGGAACGAAATACCTCCGAAAAATTGGTTGATAGCCAACACCCTATTTCTTTGAAAGCCAAATCATTACATGGTCCAATTTGGCAGGCTCCGTGTAAAGCCAGTGACGCTGTTGGTGCTGTTAAACCCCGTATAGGCATATGTCGTCGGCCACAGCTACAACAAGTGGCTGCTAGGACAGATATTAAAGATCAACAAAAATTCTCTCTTACGGAAGATCCCCGGAAAAAATTTTGCCTTGTAAATCCCCAAACTCTTCGACAAAAGGTTGTTCCACAATGCAAACAGTTTGCTGACATTTCAAACCTCGTAAAGATGGCGGAAAATGCTAGTACTCCGTCTGCCTCACTGTCATCATTGTCGACCGTTTGTGAAGTCATCGACTTGGAAAATCCCATGCAGCTGGACTTCCATGGGCTCGACTATAAGAATACATATCACAAAGACGAACAAGATTTCCTGAATCAACATGAATTCCGACGCGTTTGTCGCTACAAACAGCGGCGTGATGTCAAAGCTGAAACGGAAATTGCCGTAGAGCGTGAGCAACAGGCATATCGTATACGTGTTCCGGAGTGCTTTGATGTGGATGTGGACAAAAAGGAGGGGGTCGATGCAATAATTACAGAATTTGGTAAGCCTCAAGAAAGTGTAAAACATTTCGGACAACTCTTTCGCTCGAACGAGAAGCCTGCAGTTAGGGATAGAATCGCTAAAGAGGAAGCGAATCGCCGCGATCGTTACAAACAGTTGTATATAAAGCGGAAGGAGAAACATGCACGCATGGAAGCTGAAAATAAGACGAAGAAGAATGCAGATTTAGAAGCTAAAGCTGCAGATTTAGCTCAGACCGATTTCCGAGCTGCACTTGAAGTTCTCGATCGGTCAATTCGGAAGACCGAACGCTCTCTGCAACGTGGCATATTGCAGCGTAGATTTTTTCCACATACATTGACAGAAACAAAACGTTTCTGTCAGAAACTGAAAAAGTCCAAGCGAGAGATACGTGAACGGGCAAAGGTTCGTGAGAAATTCTATGCGGAACGGTTGGGTAAAGAGATTAAACATCCAGAAGCTACACTGGAGATCAGCACCGATTCGGCCACTCGAAGCTCCCATTCGGAACAATCAACCGACGATGAAGATGCCATTCATGTTGGGAAACGTGAAAGTCGTATTCTCTTGCGGGGATTTCATTTTAAATTGGACTCGAAATTGCGTGGAAAGCGCCATCAAAAGGACAATCGTGCTTCGGGTCAGAGGAAGCTTAAAGGATGTATTACGCGTACGGAATGGTTTGATGAACTCGCCCCAAAAAAGACGAGGCAGCCAGCAAATTTACAATCGACTGGCATTAAAAAAGTTTTACATCCCGATGATCCACAACTGGAGCTGTTCCCACCCGAATTTGGATTGAAAATTAAGGCAAAAGAAACGCCGATTGGGGAGTTCCGTCGCAAACCTCTTGGTCATCATTATGACCGAGTTATTCGAAAAAATTTCCGCATCAGAAAGCCACACCGTCATCTGAAAGTCAAGAAATTCAATCTGATTGGATTTCTCTACGGTGAGAATGACGCGCAGACTGGTGTCAACGATGACCCAGCACATCTTGCAGCTCAGCCAGGAGCTACTCTAGATTATATGTATTCACGGGCAAAGCGAGCAGATGCCATCCGCAGGCTACGGAGACGCAGACGAATGCACTTTCTCGGAATTCCTTGTCCACCTAAAAGACCGGCTCCTCGAAAAAATAAAGGGAAAAACATATGCGTCGCATCAGATTCAGAGGATTCTGATTGGATACCATCCGAGGGCGGTACTCTGGATGACGGGCAGAGAGTTTCGTTAAGTCGTCGTGGAAATATGCCTGCGCCAAAGTATCGTGAGTCTACGCTACGACGAAATCCACGGAAGCCACGTAATTACGACAGGCTACGCGTCCCATCAGAAGATTTCGATGCAGTTGTTCGTCACGGTGAAGTTCCCTACATGTGTAAGCTTCCGGCTGAGAAGAAATTGCGTGAAAATGTACGCCAAGTTAAACGATCAGAGTATGCGGAAAAATTCGAAGCGCGACGTCATCATGACCATTGGAATCCGACGCAACATATGAACATTGATGTCAGGTATGCGACAAAAACAGTCTTAGCGAAACGTGATGCAGTCCAAACCGACCGGATACAAAAGAGGAAAACTAACTTGGCACTTTTCAATAGAGCCTATCCTCGAGGCGAAGATTGGGAGGATATAGATCTTACCCTTCCCAAATTGGACGTAGATGCATTAATTGCAGATTTTACAGGACAATCTCAAGGCTTGAGTGGTGGTGTGCTTAAGAAGGGGAAAGGAAAAGTAGACAAAAAACCAAACAACAACCTCACAGATTTTGTTTTTCACAGCCGAACCGACGAAGAACGAACCAAAGGCTTTCCAGGCCGTCAGGAATATATAGATTTCTTGCATGAAATCAAGCAACCGATAAAAGTGGTCTGCCTAAAGGACGACGGCGATGTTGGTAGAAACATCATTGACAAAGAAGCTTATCAACGGGAACTCGAGGAGGACTTACAGAGTATCGCATCGTGTCTAACTTCACTCAGCAGCTCTAAATGCACGAACCTGACGAACGACAGCGGAAGTTTCTTGCTCGTCGAGGAGAAAACAAAAGTACCGCTTGACTACATTCGAAAATCGCTAGTGCCCTTTGAGGAGCTGAATCGGTGCCGCTTTGAGGCGGTACCCATCGATGCTACTCTCGAGGAGGTAAATCCCTACAAAGTGTTACTATTTGCAGGGCAGAAAAAGGAACAAACTGCTATGGCAGCACCGAAGGACAGCTTCTTTACACGTACCACCCGTCTACAGAATGGACTCAGACTGCGATTGGAGGTAAAACCTGTTGATCTACATAAAGTAAAACTAGGTGGAGGGGCCGTTAAAGCACCCGCAGCTGTTGCCACCGACTTTGATGAGCTTTACGTTGCCGATTTACGTGCACGACCACCCGCCAAGCCTTTCAAATGGAATTCATGTCGCACTGTAATCAAAGATGCTCTGCGTAAAAAGTTCGAGTCAATGCTTATTCAAGGGCAACTTGTCCAAATGAAAATCTACGATCGAATGAATGAACAGCACTGGGATGAGATGAATCGGGCGCGGGTTCTCTTTGATAACCTATTTGCCAAATGGGAGAAGAGGGAGTACGATGCTGCCATGGAGGTGTTGCATAAAGTTAAGCCTTACTATGAGCGAACAGATCAGCTAAAACAGCTATGTCGCGACGTGGAGAAGGAGTACACTGTGCTAAATATGGAGATTGTCTACATAGAAAACGAATGGATACGGCGAACAATTTTGCAAAATTTCCATTATCTTCTAATGGAAGTTAAGTGGCGGCAGGAGTACGATTGGATTCACAAAGTAGACGGAGAACTGGAACCTTTTGAGGAATCAATAGCGAAGAGAATGACTACAAATATTCGTAAACGTGACAGAGATGACGCTTGGGCGATTAGGGAATTCTATGAGCAACACTATTTGCGTCTAAATCATCCAATCATTGTTGTCTTTTCGACCGTAGATGATTTCCTGCAAGGAGTCGGCAATCTGAGGGCAAACACCTTTGTAGCACTGCTCGAGTTGCACTTTACGCTGTGGATTCTTGCAGAATTACACCGGCGATTTGAAATATTCCAGAATTGGTACGTTGAAGATTTGCAAACAAAGCAGATGTATGCTGCGTCAAAGTACGACAAAAAATATTTCATGGAAGCAAGAGCCAACGGTTTGCAGAACAGAACATACACTCTGTTGGAAGAGCCTGTCGAGAGATCATTTAACGATGTCAAGTTCACTCGGGCGATGGGTATTTGCAATGAAGTGTGGCGGCAGGTTGTGCCGGCGAATGTGCGCGGTACCAGTGAACACAAGATGCCCGCCATCGAACAGATTGCAATGATCTCGGACATTGTAGTGGACACAATAGGTTTTTGGTGTTAACTGTTAAAAAAAACCCTTATATCTCTTTTAATTTCGATTTTAGGAAAGTTTGAAACCATCGATTTGAAGAAACGTTTAGTCAAGGAAGCCGCCTACCGACGGAAATTGGATTATCAGCGAAAACATTCCAAGGACGCTGTTAAGATCGAGCACCGCATTGAAAAAGAAATGAATTTAGTTCGCAGAAACTTAGCACCACCGTATCAAAAGCCTAAGCGAGAGGGAAAACTGCCACGGTCCATACTCGAACAGAAGATACGCACACCGCCCAAGTTTGATACAAGGATCTCTGGTCGTTCGAAATTCTTCTTCGAAGCATTCCACAACGAAGACTCTGTTGACAATTTAAAAGTGGCGCGCGAAAGTCTAAACATTATGGGCACTATTCAGGAGTCGATTGTGCCCTTCTATTTTGATCACTTTTTGCGTCTAAATGGATACAAGCCAAATTACAATTTTAAAACTCAAGTGGAATTACGCGATGGTCCCGAACACCAAAGACTCAAGAAACATGAATTGGTTCCTGAAGTTTTAGGCAAACTGGAACGCTGGGAAGCGATGCGCCAAAAAATTATGGAAGATAATATCAACAAACATCCGGAAATGTATCAGAACGTTCAAAGTTGAACACTGAAAATTAAATTTTATTTGGTTTGATTGCTTTATTTTTGTACTGCTGTAGTTGCTGCGTCCTTGGTGGTAAGCTTTTCCACGTTCATCAATTCTTTGAGAATATCCTTTTTCTGGTTAAAGTAATCACGATACCAGAAAATGTGTTCCTTTTTCTCATTTGCGGTTATGTATGGATTTTTCGACAAACCCACACATACCAACTCCATGAAATGTCGTATGGGTCCTTTTGTGGGGCACCATGGTTCCAAATGCTGTTCAAGAAAGACGTGCTCTGTAAAGTCAACCGCTGCTTCCTCGTCCATACCTTGTTCATTGTCAATTGGGAATTTCCAAAGTTTTCCTTGTTCTGTCCAAAGAGCCATCTTCTGAAAATAGTTTGTTGGCGGGTGAGCAACTTGCAGTTTTAATTCTCTTGTCTGAAGGTATTCCCATGTACTAAGTAGATCTGTGCTTTCCTGCAACTTTGAGGGATCTTTGAAAATACCCAATGGTGTACAACCAAAAAGATTAACACTTCCCGTATGTGATTCTGCAACAAACTTTCTTCTATTACGTAATTGATTATTGTAATTATCATCTTTTGATTGGTATTGCTGTTGCTTCCATTGTGAACTACTGCTTGCCAATGCGTTGCGCACGTAGTCCCCGCGGGATTGATTTTTCGTCTGCTGGCGACGATCGATTTTCATGCCTATAATAAGATCGCTAAGAAGAAACTCATTAATTATAAGGTATATTTTTCGTAATGTTTATCAAATAACCTTAAACTTAAATCATTCTCGTTTGTCTTCTTAATATTGCCTCCATCCGATGTAGTTGCAGCAGCTGCACCGTTGTTGTTGCCATGATGCAACAGTTTCGACAACAGTTCGGACTCAGTTTGTTGTTTATTGTCTTCTCCCAAGAGTGTCGCAACTCTTTTTGCTGCTTCAAACACATCTTTATTAACGTCTGGAGTTGCACTTTTCGCGACATGATCTCGTTTCTTTTTACCACCACCGGGCTTAGCCATTGATACCTGTTTTAAAGCAGTAAGATTCTCATCCGTTTTCATGCTGGCTAATAGCCGATTCAACCGGTCGGCGGCAGATTCATCTTTAGGCGTTGGCTTCTGTGCATTTTCTTCCTCAGTGGGATTTTTTTCTTTATTAATTTTGGGTGACTTTTCACTATCTGAAGACGAGTAGTCTTTGGAGGAAAAACCACAACTTTGACTGACAACGATGACACGGGCTGCAACAGCTCTTCAATGGGAAATGCGAAACTTCTGAATGACAACTCATTTTATATCATTAGTTAAGAAATATACCTGGTTCCCAAGCAATATGCTTTGCGAATAATCAACATTCTAAATGCGGTTTTGTTCTTAAATAATATTAATATTTAATGTTGCAAAAGTTGAAGAACCCTTTGTTTTTCGTGCTCGCTGACCAATGCACATGAGAATGACAATTATATCATTCAGTACGAATTGACATATGCCATTTCTTAGAATACAGCTCAGCCGGTATTTGACGTTACCAGATGCAATTTTTTATTTTTGTAAAAAAAAACATTTATTTTAGCTTAAGGTGTATAAAAATGCGCTTCAGCTTCGGCTGACGTTTACAAGTTCAGCAATACGATTTCAATGCTTCATATCACAATGTCGCTTCTGCTTCAACGTTTCGTTTGGCAATCGTAAAGAAAAAGGTAATGCTACGTAACGAAGCTACAAACGGAAGCTCTAGTTCAAAAGTGCTGAACATTTGCTTTGCCTGACAGTTCTAGGCAGAGAACTTTGGCAGAACTCTCATTTGAGAAATGCAATATAGAGAAAAGTCATTCAAAGCATATTCAAAGCGACTGCATCGTAATGCCTGAAACACAAACACGCTTCAGCTTCGGCTTCGCCTGAGGTTTAGGAGTTCAGCAATTTCGAAGGCAACGTTCTACAGGTTATCTGATGCAAAACCTTCTCTATAGAAAGCCCAACTGTTCCGATTCCGATCGTACACAGATACATGCTTAGATTGAGACCAAACGTATTTGTATTAGTAATCAACTAAAGAACAAAATCCATATAAAATTTTTCTGTTTCCCACTAACACATCTTACGTTTCTCGCTCTTTGCGACTGCTTACTTTTTGTACACTGTATTCACATCCCACAAACACACATGCGTTTGGTCTTGGTTTACAGCATTGGTATGCGTAGAGTTGGGCTTTCTATAGAGAAGGTTTTGATCTGATGGCATATCTCAATCCAGTCTATTCACAAATTTTGTGAAAGCATTATGCGAAATGATTTGTCCGACTCGTTCCGAATTTTTTATGATCTTTTCCTTTCCTTTATTTCCGAACGCCACGCTGTATAAGGATCCAAACCCCGTGAGCGTGTTCTGCTGTTGTTGAGGTAAATGGTTTAAATTAAGGTAAATCTTACAATTATTTGGCTTTAGCGCGGGGAAGTATTTTGAGGATTCTTCTACAAGTCTTTGGGGAGTATTTTGAGAGTCTTTAAGGGGGTATCTTGAAGTGTTTTGGGAGTCTTCTGGGGTATTTTAAATGATTTAAATGATATTTTATTAATAAGTCAATTCAATAATCTAACACATATTTCTATTTTTATATTATCCTTCATTCAGTTGTGACATTTTGTTACGTAGTGAACTGAACCATTCTGCTGTTATATATCGTGTCGTGCGATAAAATTTCATCGATCGTATTTACTATCTCCCTTCACTCCTTTCATTATTCTACTCGTAAGGATTTTTAACATGGATATTAGCATATTAACCTTTAACCTTTCAATCACGCCAAAGAATTAAACTTATAACGAGCGTACACACGTCCACGCACCCACTTTTTCTCAATAGTTATGATATTTTTATACCAAAGAGAAATTAAAGGACTGTTTACTATGAGTAGATATCGCAGCGAATGCGTGTTTTTACAGTTAACGTCTTGCAGAATGTATTTATCACGACCCCTATATGGCGGTTATTATTATTATTCATAATTTATTAAGTTAATCCTTATAAAAATTTTCTCTTTACCATATAATTCTTTGAACATCAGCAAAATCTTGCCATTTTATCTCCTTGTGGAAAAATATATAAAATGTTATAACATTAACAACAAGATAATAAAATATTTCTATTAAGAGTGGTGTTATGGATTTAGGAAGTCTAGTATTAAGTCGAAATATTACAAAAGGAACTAGAAAATATCGCATTTCAAGCAATTTCTGAAAACAAAGTACTAGAAAAACAGATATCCAGTACATAAGTTTAAACCCAGTTGATTTGTGGCCTATTGCGGTTTGTATAAATGCTAACGCAAAGACATAAACTGGAGTTATAACATATTTGAACCATGAATATTTTCCATAAAGCCTATTCCAAACATAAAATATGTAATGTCGGTTATCCGATAAAAGATATGGATGAACTAATGTATTGTATTTTACTATTACAACACAAGTTACCAATAGCATAACAAATACGATCCATTTCTTTTTTAACTTCTTAATGGTTGTAATTGATTTGTTCAGCAATGTTGAAACTCCGAATGCAACGCTAAATAAACTAAAATACAGGATCTGTAAAAATTCAATATTTACTTGACATAAAAGACCTGAAAAATTAATGAAAATAACCTGGGTGATGTGTAAGGTGGCTTGATGGGCTTTCTTATCTCCGACAACAATAGACCCATTGAATGTAATATATCCTAAAAACATAAATATCACTGCAATGTATCCATAATTAGTGCTAAGAATATTACAGACGCTTTCACGTATAACAGTATATGAAGACAAAATATCTCGTAATATCTGAAAATATAAAGGTAGATGTCATTAAATTGAAACCCTTCCATTTTACCTGATAATAACCTTTATGTCTAACAGAGAAACATCTGATGGTTTTACGTGTCTAGAATATGCGAAGTTCTTAATCAGTTCATCAAGTGCAGATATACCAAAATACATGGACACCCAAACGATATTCGTCTGCCTCATTAAGACACTAGCAGCTCCTTAAAGTTAAAAGACAATAATATTTTAAACAATCTCATATAGTGTCAATATGGCCTTTGTAATACCAAAAGCAGAAGCAGCGAGGTGTTTTTTCTTTTCGTGAAAATAAATTAGCAATAACACTGCTGTTAATGAAATCACGTCTGTGTAGTACAAATGTATGAAAAAATATAAAGGAGGAAGTATCGACACACTTAACGCTTCCAATGCAATAGTTATCGTGCTTCCACTAAGCGATTGCTTACGTATTTGGTAAATAATACTTATATTCGCGACCGATGCTAAAAATGAAATTAACCGAAGACCGAATACAGAGCAAAGGTCAAAAGGAATCAAAATACACGAGGCGATATAAAGCCCCGGGAATGTTGTTATCTTGGAATCCCACTGCAATTAGAATGTAGTTTTGAGAAAAGAATATAAGTGATAGATGAGACACTTACCACATCAAATCGTTTATTGCAAAAATGTAGTCCCTGTCGCAAGTGGAACTCTTCATCGATAATGGATTTGGAAGTTTCATTAATCTTACAAAATAAAGGAAACGAAAAACTAGCAAATAATATAGGAAGCGATATCTGAAAAATATACTTTTTCATATTCCCTTCTTATTATGCACGTATATTTTAAGTTGGGGTTCACTTCAGGCCACGATTACTATTTGTTTACAATTGCAATTACCCAATTTTTTTGCCTCTGCGCATACGTCATACCGGCAAAATTGTGTTCAATTCAAATTGACCAAAATGATTAATCTGTGACTTATTCTGTCTGTCACAGATTGATCTTTATGGTCAATTCGAATTCAACCTCCAGAAGTAACATTTTAAAGGCGCTCTCACAATAGAATAACTCTTGACAAGAATTTTTATGTTCTACAATTATAAAACTTTGATGCGTACAAGCGTTTCTATTTTGTTGCTTGATATTTCGTTTTCACAAAATTGTGAAGTATTGTCAAATAAGCATGATTTACATTTGTGGCGTGCGAGAAAAAATGAGCAGAACGGCTGTTAAATTGAAATTGTTGTAAGTCAGGCGAGATAAGTAGTATATTTTCCAATGTTACCATAATGCTATAGATAACATTTCCCATGTTACTATAAAATGACAATAACATTCGCGTAGTGTTAACCTCTTCTGGCTAATTACAACTTCAATTTAACTATAGTCGGCCCGCTCATTTTTTCTCGCACGGCTATAGTCTAAATTCTCCATTAGTTTCGGCTTGTCGAGTGTGGAACGCGTTGCGTGCGATTTTCGGCCTACTTTGTTGCAGTACATTCTTATTTTTAAGTAATCACTTTAAAGTCTTTATTTTTTTTTTTTTGCCAAAACCAAAATCCATACAATTTTGTAAGTCTTAACACTTGTGATTTTTTTTATTTCGGAGTAATCGGCCATAAAAAGAAACGCGAACATATGTTTTGCGCTTTTGCAGCGACTTCGTCAAACAAAACAAAGCTGGTATTAAACAAATATACGAACTATTAGAAGCATTTTATTAGTACCGAAATAGGAATAAGCATTTTACAGCAACAATGCCATGCACTCGGAATAATTTGATTTCGGTTTTTTTGTAGAAATGATTCTGCTTTTAGTTAGAAACCTCACCACTGGAGTTGATTTTAATAGTCACTTTGCCTGTTCGGCGTTCAAGTCATTAATTTTTTTTCAACTTCGTGGGAATTTTAATTATTACTTTCTTTTACATAGTAAAATGAACATTTTTTAATTAGGGATTTTTGCAGATTTAACCATTACCGTATCTCCTGAGTCAGAAAAATCGAAAAAAATCTCTGTCTGTCTGTCTGTGTCCACACTTATGGAGATGAAAATTCATATTTAAGCTTTCTACATAAATTGTAAGGGACCAGTTGATTTTGACGGAAATCTGACAACCGAAAGTGACAATTTACTTGGACAGTTTTTCGATTTGCAAATAACTCAAAAATTATAGAACTTAGGAGAAAACAATTAAGTGCAAAAGAAGTTTAAACAAAAAATTAAAAAAAATGTTTTAATTTATTTTGGGGAAATTGTGCGAATTTAGTTCGGTTAAACTGTGGTATAGACCCTACCTCAAAAACATAATTTTACGATTTAACCAAAAAAAAATGTAAAAATAAAAGTATTGTTATTATTACTATTTATTTATTATCCATTTATGAAGTTTTTTTCTGAATATAAATTTTCCTTTTAAAATCTTGCACAACAAAAGTGAAATGGCCGCACTAAAGTAGACTTCCTTTGCAAAATAGGAAATATAAAGGTTATTTTATTCACAAAAAATAGAAAAACAATATAGTTAACTGGATAACAAAAGTAGGTATAGTATTTTTTACATCTTATGTAATAATAATGGCAATATGTCGTGGGAAAAAGTAATACAGAAATAAACAAATCTTTTCAAATTATAGGCTGAAGCCTATTCCTATTCATGTGACTTAAAATGTAGTTATTTCACACTTTTCTTTCCCAATTCATTCATTCTTTAATATTTCTTAGCATTCTTTCAAGATAAATATAAAGAAAACCATCCCATATAAAAAGAGTGCAACATATAGTTGACAGTACATTTTGACACACATTTGCACTAAAAGGAAGAGTATCACTATATAAAAACACAGACACAGAGAACACAAACTATATAAAAGCGCAGAATTTTGACAGCAAACTTGGTGTATTGGAAAAAGGAAAGGAATGTAATGCAAAGAAACGCAACATAGTGTAGAAAAGCACAGCACAATGCACAACGCACAATTAGATCAAAAAACCTTCAATTGGATAGAAACTCCGGCCATTTTATATTTATCGTTTCAGTTTCCAGTTGTCTTCTCTGAAAGGTGTACGTGTCGGTCTGCCGCGAAGTGTAATTTGACGCTTTAATGTTATATTTCCATTTTAATTTTGTTTTTGTATAAAACTATGTGTGAGTGAGAAGGCACTGCACTCTAGTTGTCATCGGGATCAATAGAAAATCTGACCGACCAAGAAAGAATCTAAAAACGTAGCATCGAAGATATATGTAGCATTCCGAACTGTTGCACACACTCACACAACTTAATGAAGGCTTGCCCTGAACGCAAATGGCTTTACTGAACTGACCAGATATTGTGCATATTTTCGATAGTTTGTGTTTTGTGAAGAGTTTTCTGAGTCCAATAAGAATTATGTGTTTTTATATCGCGCAGAGTTAAGAGCTGCTATATTTATCTAGGTTCTTGTTAAAATGGTGGTGTGTGCAAGTGCAAACTCGTAATCGTAATCAAGTGAAATTTAATACTCTATCAAAACGAGTTGTAAAAATACTGACGACTTGACTTGCCTACCTACACCGTCTACCGATCGAATGCATATCTTCTACCAACGCAAAAATTTTTACTTGAAGCTAATTCGAAGTAAAATTACCTAAAGGAATTATTAACAAAAAGAAATCTTAAAACTCAACATCCGGTTAAAAATAAAATAAATATATATATCGTTTGATGACGTGTGTTAATTTTGCAGAAAAAAATCTGCCTGAGAAAAATATAATCAGGAATTGAGCACAACATAGGCATCATCTTGAAGTCTTGAAAATTCCAAAAGAGTGAAGAGTAGATAACGTAGTGTCCGCGGCTGAAAAAGGAGCACCCGTGTCAAAACGAGCAGACAGTCTTTGCCGCCGCTCTGCCTCTGCCGTTTGTGGTGCACTTTTCAAAAAATCATCTGTCTGCTGTACGGCGGAGCAGACGACGACAACGCGAAGTGGAAGTTCTGTATGTTTACAAAAGAAAAGCTAAAAAGCAATTAAAAATAATAATAATATTCTGTAAATGGATATGTTACAAGTGTAGTTATAAAAAAAGTAAAAATATAAAGTTAAAAAGTTTCAAAGGCATATTGCACTTTCCGTTTTTATTTACTTATTCAATTTTTCATTCTTTATTTTCTTTGTAATTTTCATTTTGTTCCTTGGTTCTTTTTGTTTTTCTTTTTTAATTTCCTGCACGTGAAGAAATTGTCAAACTACGTCATATTATAGACAACAAACAAACGCATTTTTTTGTTATTTACTTACACCAAGTGTTGAGTGCGCAGAAATTCGCACTTACAACAGTCAATGCTTAAATGGATGCAACATCAATAATTACACAAGTCTCACGAGATGATGAACAATTAAATGTCTATGCAAATGAAAAAGGTAAATAACAAATAGCAAAATATATTATGATATAAGGAAAATGTATGTAAATAATATTTGCTAGGGATTATGACGGCATGTGAGTGCTTACGAATTTGTAACAATCGCCTGTCATTTGAAGATCAGGATTTCATTTGTTCGGAAATGGATTGGCTTTTTCTGGCAATTCTTTGCTCAAAAAGATCAATCTGAAACACACAAACAGTTGTGTTAAAAAAATGCAAACACATGTGTATGTGTATGTCAGAGATGGATCTTTTTTGGTCATTTCGTTAGTGCAGCCTTATGTCTCCTTCAATTTGGAGGATAGAGTTAAGGGCTGTGTTTTTTTGCATGTTGGAGTAATCGGAGGGATTGTTTTGATATAGGTCCTACCTCATAAAAAGTGAAATATTCATATTTTCTTTATTATTAGTACATAATAAGTGAAATATTCACATTTTCTATCTATCTAAACTCTGATTCAACATTTTATGATAATTTTAGAAATTGTTTAAGTGAAATTGGTAATTTTAATGGAAAAACTTTCATTTGTGGTGATATGAATATTAATTGGGAAGAAATTAGCACGGAAAAACAGAAGATTAAAGAAATTTGTAATGACTTTGGTTTTAAACAAAGTATAGAGGAGTACACAAGAATTACAAAATCTTCAAGAACAATAATTGATTATGTGTTAATAAATGACTCTTACAATATAAGCTCAAAAGTGATAAAAGATTTTAAAATAAGTGATCATGAAACAATTAAAATAACTATAAAAAGATCAGTTCCTAATAGACAGCCAAATAAATTAATTAAAGTGTTTAAATATAATAAAATACAATTTAGGTCGCAAATATGTAGAAATGATATAATGACGGTTTATTATTATGATTGTAATTATAAAGCAGAAAGGTTCAGTAATAGTTTACATAACATAGTCAATATGTTTATTACCGAAAAATCTATAAGCAATAATACCAACTCATGGTTCACCAGTGATTTAAAAAACTTAAGAAATTTAAAAATAAATCAGTATCGAATTGCATATTTGTCAAATACAGAACTTGAGTGGAATAATTACAAAAATATCAGAAACTATTATAAAAATAAATTAAATGTTACAAAAAGTGAATTTATACAAAACAAAATTAATGAATCAAATGATCAAAAATCAATGTGGAAAAACATTAAAACTTTTGTGTTAAAAAAATCTAAAAATGACATTGTAGACATTGTTTTTGATAATGAAAAAATAAGTGATAGTCAAATTATTGCAAATAAGTTTAATAAATATTTTGTAGAAAGTATTAAGTGTATAAATGATAGTATACCTTTTTGTCAATACATAAACTACATTGAACCCACTAATCGTAGTTTTAAATTTAAACAGATAAATATAAACGATCTATTAAAAATTATAAAAAATATGAATTCTAAAAATGATGTTAATTTTGTTAACAAAAATTTAATATTAGATAATTTCGATTTGATTGGTGAGAATCTGCTGTCAATAATTAATAAATCGATGGAGTCAGGAATATTTCCATCAATTTGGAAAGAAACAATGGTAGTGCCTGTTGAAAAAATTAAAAATTCAAAAAATAATAATGAATTTCGTCCAGTAAATATGATTTGGATGGAATCTAAGATACTGGAAAAGGTTGTTAATGAGCAGTTACAGCAATACTTTGAAGAAAACAATTTTATTTTCAATTATCAATCTGGATTCAGACAAAATCATAGCTGTGAGTCCTTGATAAACCTAACTGTTAATAATTGGAAAATGGCGGTCCATGAAAAGAAGGTTATTGTAGCAGTCTTTCTGGATCTAAGGAGAGCATTCGAAACTATAGACAGAGACATCCTCCTTCAAAAACTACAAAAATATGGTATCCAGGATAAAGAAATTGATTGGTTTAGCTCATACTTGAGTCAAAGGAGACAAAGAACCAAAGTGAATGACTCAGTATCTGAATCAATAGATGTCATATTTGGTGTACCTCAAGGAACAGTGTTGGGTGTGCTTCTTTTTTTAATATATATCAATGATATCCAGAAAATAGTGATGCAGTCGATAATCTTATTGTTTGCTGATGATGGACTATTATATGCAATTGAAGACACAGTGGAAGAAGGTGTGACAAAATTGAACATTGATTTAAAAAATATTGATGAGTGGTTCAAAATGAATAGAATGAAATTAAATGTTGATAAGACTAAGGCAATGTGCATAAATGGAAGTAGAAATAACATTAACTTACTTATTAATGGGGTGAATATTGAAATGGTCAGTGAAATAAAATATCTAGGGGTAATTATCGATAATCAATTAAATTTTAAAAATAATTTGGATTTTGTTTGCAAAAAAATCGGGAAAAAAATTTATTTGTTACGAACGATTAGAAAAAATATATCTGAAAAAACTACAATACATATATACAATACAATAATAAAGCCTCATTTCGAATATTGTTCTTCAATTCTATTTATGAATAACAACGAAATGATGGATAGATTACAAAAATTGCAAAACAAAGCTATGAGAATTATTCTTAAAAAAGATAGATATACCTCAAAGGATAGTATGTTGAAGACATTGAAGTGGTTAAATGTTGAACAAAGAATAAAAATGAATGTGTTACTTATTATATTTAAAATTAAAAATAATATTTATCCCGAGTATTTAACAGAAAAACTTACCTATGTAAATCAAATTCATAATTACAATTTAAGAAATGTTAATGATTTTAGATTAAACTTTTTTACAAATGAGAAAACAAAAAATATGTTAATGTATAAAGGGTTACAACTTTTCAACTCACTTAGCAGAGAACTAAAATCCGAAAATAATTTTGAGAAATTTAAAAAAAAATTGTGGAAATACTGTGAAGAAAATTTGTAATAATAATTCATAAATTACGTATCTTTATTTATTTAAATTTTTTTTTCTCTCTAATTTATTAAGCATATCAATTGTAAATATATGTAATATAATATTGGTATTTACTAAATAAAATAAATTCAATTCAATTCAATTAGTACATAATATGATGTAAAAATACTACAACTACTTTTGTTATCCAGTTAACTTTATTGTTT
Source organism: Nephrocerus scutellatus (assembly GCA_947095585.1). Lineage (NCBI taxonomy): Eukaryota > Metazoa > Arthropoda > Insecta > Diptera > Pipunculidae > Nephrocerus > Nephrocerus scutellatus. The sequence continues at coordinate 91,630,033 of OX352765.1, read as the reverse complement.
TTTTTATTATTTTTTGTGAAAAATACTAGATGTTCCCCGGTGCTTTGGTACCCGCAGACATGAACCCACGTCTTTCTCTTACCATGGCGTGGTTGTGGGTGTACTATAACTTATAACCATAGAGTAATACGCACAAAGCACATAGTCTTAGACTTTTCTATGGGCAGTCACAGTACGTAAAAAACGAGCACAGAAAACAGCGCGGCGAACAGTGCAGCACACATTCAACGCATTCTCTCTACCGTTTTTTCGTCGACCGTTAAAGTCCATTCTAATATTGGTGAAAGCATTTTAAAATCCGTCCAGTAGTTTCGAAGATTACCTCCTACATACAAATCAACATAAACTCTTTATATATTTATAAATTTTATTTTTAATTTTGCGTCTTACGATGTATTCTTGCGCGTGCTGTAATGAAACTAAATAAATGTCAAAAATAGCGGTATTACCACCTACTATCTTGAAAACAGCGCCACCTATCGGGTCCAAATTTCACCAAAAAACCTAAAGAGTAACGAAACAAACCTATGGTTAAAATCTGAAGTTCCTAAGATGCTTCGTTACTAAGAAACAGAAACACCGTTATATCTTGGAAACAGTGCCATCTATCAGATCCAAATTTCTCAAAAACCCAATTAGCAACGAAACAAACATATGGTTAAAATCTGAAGTTTCTAAGATGCTTCGTTGCTGAGAAACAAAAAAAAACCGTTATATTTTGACAACAGCGCCACCTAGCGAGTTCAAAGCAAAACAAAAACCCAAACCGCTAAAATCCTAATCTATGGTGAATCTCGACCGTTTTTCGTCGACCGTTAAAGTCCATTCTAATATTGGTGAAAGCATTTTGAAATCCATCCAGTAGTTTCGAAGATTACCTCCTACATACAAATCAACATAAACTCTTTATATCTTTATAAATTTTATTTTTAATTTTGCGTCTTACGATGTATTCTTGCGCGTGCTGTAATGCAACTAAATAAATGTCAAAAATAGCGGTATTACCACCTACTATCTTGAAAACAGCGCCACCTATCGGGTCCAAATTTCACCAAAAAACCTAAATAGTAACGAAACAAACCTATGCTTAAATTTTAAGTTCGTAAGATGCTTCGTTACTAAGAAACAGAAACACCGTTATATCTTGGAAACAGTGCCATCTATCAGATCCAAATTTCTCAAAAACCCAATTAGCAACGAAACAAACATATGGTTAAAATCTGAAGTTTCTAAGATGCTTCGTTGCTGAGAAACAAAAAAAACGTTATATTTTGACAACAGCGCCACCTAGCGAGTTCAAACCAAAACAAAAACCCAAACCGCTAAAATCCTAATCTATGGTGAAAATTTCCGCTTTCTGCGATGTCTGGTTCCTGAGAAAGGCTATTACAGACACCATTTTTATTTATATAGATTTTATATTTTTTCACTTTTGTGTTGCAAGATTTTTAAAAGAAAAATTTATATTCCGTAAAATCACGAATAAAAACTTCATTAAATGGGTAATAAATAATAATAATAACAATACTTTTATTTTTACATTGTATTTTTTGGTTATAATCATCATATTATATTTTTGAGGTAGGAGCTATATATCATTTTAACCAAATGGAGAGATAATTTAACTGTCAGAATTCTTATCTGTTTTTTTTTTCATTCTCCAAAAAGTATTTTTTCCCTGATGCGTTTTTTTACGCTCCGATAATTTTCGGATATGATCTTTTTACTCTAAAAAAAAACAGAACAGAACATACGGCCAAGAATTCTCTCGTGTTTTGTGTCTTTGGTTTGACGTTCTATTTGCAAACTGTACCAGGGGTACGGTTGGATTGTGCATTTAATTTGCAATGTTTTGTAACCGAAACTGTAACTTTGTTACCTGTCGGCAATCGACATTTCGTTTACTCAGCAAAATGGCGTGTAGAGAGAGTCTGCAGACTAATTTCTCATATCGTTTTTTTCCACTTTAAAATTTGGCGCAGAGTGGTTTTTGGCTGTCAAGTTGTTCGTTTTTCCTAAGAGCGTGGCTACACGATCATGGGAAGAAAGTCATGCCCATGAACGTTGTGGCTACACTTATCGCAGCATTTGTGGGTGTTTGTGAATTTGCTGTGGTTTTGCCGTATAGAATGTTCGGACACATCTTTCGCAGATGACTTTCGGTGTATTCTCGGTGGAATCAAGCTTTCTCTTTCAAAATCACTAAAAACCTACCTGTGTCGCTGGACATGACTCATTCTGGTGTAGCCACGCTCTAAAAAACCAATCTACCGTAGAGCGAAAACCGATCTGTGATTTTGAGAGACTAATGGCTGAAAAAGATCGAAGTGCAGTGCGGCACCGTTGCAGTATTCTAATGCCAAAAAGAATAGTATGCGGTTCGGTATTTTTCTTATTTCTTGGAATAGTCCTTTAAGCAGCTTTTTTTCGCTGTATTGAATAAAGGCGGATATTTCCTAACAAGTTTTATTATCTGTTCCTTGATATATATTTAAATCAGTTTGCTGCACTTTCAAATGATGACAACTGTACTCTTTTTGAAATTTGGTTAAGCTGTCACAGTGCGGTGCAATACAGTGCACTTCAGCTTACTGATTTTGTATTCGCCAAATTCTTTACATTGTTTCTGAGCGCTCTGTCAGAATACCGCACCACATCGCAAACCATCTTGTTTCTGGCTTAACTTTTCACTAAAAATAAAAACAACAACACATGTAACAATAGATGACCTTTCGACGACGATCGGTTCTACGCACTGAAAATACTCCAGTCCAGTGTTTCTCACACTGGACAAAGGATCGTCAACTCAGCAACAGGTTTAACAGGCCTGAAGCTGCTAAAACAACAACAACAGAAGATGTAAATAAAATATTTTCGTTTTCGATTTGCCGAGAAAAAATCTGAACTCAAACGCAGATTTCTAAAAAGAAAAAAAACGACATCAGCTTGTTTTTGACATTTCAGTGACGACGACGATTTAAGAACAATGTTTACAAAAAATTAATTTAAAAGTGAATACAATAATAACATATTTTAATATTGAATTAAAGTATGAGAGTTCGGACATTACGATCATGACTAAATTTTAATTATGATTACTAATAGCTAACTTTACTGTTTAATCTGCTTTCTTCAAAATACAAAAATAATATGCCAAAAAATTCCTCATACCCAACAGATTAGATATCCACGGGCAAAACTGTCAAGTGTCAATTGCTTGTTTGGGGTTTTATGTCATAGGTAATATGTCAAACGTGGTCGTTTCCGTGGTGTAGACTCGGGAACTGTGCCAACAAAGTCATTCTTAGAGAAGTAAAATTTCTGTGGCGGTTAAAATTATATACAAAACAAGTAAATGTAAAAAAATTTTGTTTTCCACAATTACAATTTTTGATGTATACATCGACACACGCCACACAGTCCTTTATTATTTGGCAATAATCGCCAAAATATCTGTTTTTGAGGTCGGGCCTATTTCAAAGTATTTTCTTTTTTCCACGCACCACACGTGCCACACCCAACTCGCGACTTGTGTTATCGCGCGAAAGGTCACACTTGCTACATGCAGAACGCGGCACACGTCACAAGCGTAATATAAAAAATACTTATTTGGACTTAAACACTCACAAATTTTTGGTCGTGTGAAAGGTGGTTAAAAAGAACCTCAAAAGGGTCCATTTTAATCACCTGCGGTGGTGTACAAAGTGTTTTCATGTAAAGTGACGTACTTTTGACCTTACATCACTTTACACCCTGTAACTCTTGAACGCTTCTAGCTACAATGCTAGTATTGGTCTTTTTTGAAAGGAATTTAATTCTTTAAGATCAAAAAATGTACATTTTATTAAATTCTTAAACCATTACCAGCATGAAGGTCGTCAAAGAAAACAAAATTAGTTTTTTTTTAAATTGTATTTTCAACGCGGTTAGCTTGCGGGTGAATTTTTTGACAAATGCAGCATTAAAGCCTATTCAATTTGCTCCGAATCCATGGCACAATGTTTATGCATTCGGTCAACACAAGCAGGGTTAGCATTAAAAGTTTGTAAAATGAATCGTTAACTCTTCAAGCCTATTTGAAGCAGTACATTACAATCGTCTGAGCTACATGTTCAATCCTCCTTCCTCAAAATACCTCCTTATGGACCCGCAAAACACTTCAAAAAGACCCATAAAATACCCTCAAAAGACTTTCAAAAGACAACCCAAATGTCCTTTCAAAGGACCGCCAAAATATTTCTAAAAGAATCTCAATTAACCCAAACGAAAGGAAAAAAAGAAAGAACCCAAAAGACCTACCAAAAGACCTTTTAAAATACCCATAAAAATACTTCATAAAACCCCAAAAACATTCCAAATAGTCCTCCAAAAGACGCTCTAAAGACTCCTCAAATGACTACCAAAATATTCGCAAAAGATTCTCAAAAGACCCATCCCGAAGTACAACCAAGATGTTGAAAAGCGTTTAGTGGTTTGTGTACTGGATATTGGGTTGATCAGCACTGCGTAGCGGACAGTAGAAAAATTAAATCATCATGTCGCATTTTCGTAACGCTCCCAATTTCACCGTCTACTAAACGCGATTAAAGAAATATGTGTAATATCGAAAATAATTGAATCCTTCAAAACGTTCCGGAATTTCTTAATCTATAGCAAGAGATATATGAAATTTGTATATGAACTTTGCGGCAATATGTAGTATAAATAGAATTCAAGTTACATTTCAGTTTATATCTGATTTTCTGAAGATAATTATTTGAGTCCTTGAAAAACATGGAAGGTGACGCAAAACGTGACCTTTACCCATTTTATTCACTAGAACACAGAAAGGGTCCATCCTTGCCTTTACAATCCAATATGAAAACGACACACACACACACACACGAATTGCAACATCCATCCGAACAAAAACTACACCATTAATGTGTTTCGTTCACGCCATTTTGTTAGTATTTCTAAACGAAACCAATTTAAACGTTTGCCTTGTATTTCTTACTAACTATCTATGGTTTTTTGTAGGAATGTACTTGCGTTGAGTAACGTTTTTCTATATTTTTAAAAATAATTACATGAATTGCAAAGAAGTTCTTTTTCATTTGGAAGGACAAAAATTTAAATCTACACGAAAGAAGTGTAAAAGTTTTCCTTATGACCTACACCCGAGCACACCAAGTCATTGTCAAGTCTAACGAGTATTTGCGTTGGCTGTCTGTTCTTAAATCAGTGCCATAATAATTGCTGTCTTCTTTTATGCCTCATTTAGTAAAATTAAATATGTACTTCTTTTTAGAATATAAACGAAACGCAGTATTCAGATTTCTAACCAGATAACCAAGTACCAAGAGCAAGTGTAGTTGAAAGTAATTTGGCAGCAATGGAACATGGAAGACAGCAAATAATTACTCATCAGTTTTATATTAATTTTCTCTTCTCCTCTAAGTAATGCATGTAGTAGCTAGTAGGTGGTAGTATGAGTTACACAGAACAGGGTTTTTTATTGATTTTAAGTCAATGCTCTTTTTCTCAGGAGCAGATGACTCACGCATTCCATACCTTAAGCTCTACCTCTCATCCTTGTCTTGCTCTTCGCATTATAAAGCGGTAACATAAACTTAAGGGCCCAGCCCATAGAATCCGTTGCATCCTTTGGGGCGACGTTTGCAACTGACAGATCGACGAAATACACGCGCTCTTATGGGAAGTGTCCCATAGCCAAAGCGTGTGACGGAAGCGACACTTGGGTCACCTCTTTGCGTCACATACGGCAACACCAACGAATACGTTGACGCAACTGACGCAACGGATTCTATGGACTGGGCCCTTAACAAATTTACTTTTATATTTCGTTAAAGAGAGTGAGTTATTCTTTGCTTGATTCGTGTGGTGCATTGTTGCATTTATACATCTTTCGATTTGCAGGGTAAAGTTAAGATTTCTCTCTCGTGGTTTTGATTTGTCGTTCTATTTACAAACTGTACCCGGGATAAGGTTTGATTTTGCGTTTTATTTGCTAATTTTTTGACCGACATCCGACACTGTAACTTCGGCAATCGACGGGTAAGGTCCGTTTACTCAGCAAGATGGCGAAGAGAGAGCAAGCAGACTAATTTCTCAATTTGTTTTTGACATTTCGGTTGGTTTTGGTTTGATTTGGTTTGATTTGGTTCTATTGACAAAGCATTCACCACGAAAACCACGAAAACTCTGTAACTTTGACAACTTACCCGTGGATTTGGTTTCGGGTACGGTTTGAGCAAATTGAAAGAGGCATTGGTTTTGAATATTATAGCTGAACCAAGGTAGACTAGGTAGTAGATTGGCACCCATAGCTTACACTAGAACACAAATGACAATGGACAACGAGTCATAATTTGGTCGTTGCGAGTGCAAGGTTTGCGCGCAAAAATATACACAAAGCCACCTGGGTACCTCCTGATGGAACTACTCGCAACCAGATAGACTACTTGTTGATAGACCGCCGCCATAACCCGAACCTGAAGACGGTACGAACGTACCGAGGTGCCAACGTAGACTAGGACCACTATCTTGTTGGTATGGTGCTCCGAGCGCTGATAGAACAGTACAGAGAGCGAGGACCGCATGAGCGAAGAGGATCGTGCTCGGAAAGTCCTTTGCGGGATGCTTTATGGAACACAACAGCGAGGCCGGCTAAGCCTACGCTTGAAGGATAGCGTCCAGGGATGCAAAGGTAGCCAAAGTCTCTACATAACAGTTATGGCTATTGTGATTATGACCAATACGTTGGTCAAGCCCCACCCGCTTTCGCAACAATGCTTTCATATATACCCTTGGACAGCTCGCTGGGTTCTGCCAATGATATCGATGTCTTCATCTTATGTCAGTTTTAAAGCAGACTTAAGCGAAATTGTACATCTATTTTGTACAATTTTTTTCAATATGATGTTAAGGAAATTAAATGACCGGAAACCGGAAAAGTCGGAAATTTTGGGAAATTCGGATGGTGTTTTTTTGTATGAAAATCTCAATAAAAAAAACTTTAAGTTTGACTTTTCTGCTGTCGCATGTTTTCATAACAACAATCCCGATTTTTATCAAATTTTATATGCATGTGTATCACCGATCGACAACACTTTTTGTAAAAATTTGAAAGAGATCAGGGCCCGGGTCGGGGGGCTTTATACAACTCTCACCCGCGAGCGGAGAGATTTAAGCAACCGGTGATGGGGTCAGGGGGCTCCCATACAACTCTGACCGGCGAGCGGAGCAGTCGCAGTGATTTAAGCAACCGGGGATGTAGACGAATAATCCACCAGAAGTCATCTGGCAATAGATAATTAGTGCAACCCGTGCGAAGCCGGGGTGGGTCGCTTGTTTATTATAAAAAAGTGTGTCGCAGCCCGTTATATAAATAAACGTTCGCCTAGTAAACCTCAATTCGAGTGTTGCTAATTAATGTCATTTCTTTTGACGTAACCTCATTTAAGATTCTCACTCACATGACAAAAAAATCCTATACTGCTGTCAAATTATAATTGTTTGTGTCTTTGTTTGTGACAAGTCCGACATCCGACATCATGTTGAGGTAGTACCATGCAGGATATTTAAGGTAGAACCGTGCAAAGGTCTAAGGTGTGACGGCACTGGACGCTAGAGGTCTGGTCTGGTTAGAGCGAAGATGATATCTGGAATTGAAGCTAGTAGCTTATAGATATAAAATGTGCAATCTGAAATTTTAATTAACTTAACTTGGTCAATAATATTTCGTTGTAGAAGCCGACAATAAACATTAATAATGATAAGCACCCTTTTCCGTTAATTATTTTTTCCAACATCCCAAAGAGTAAGAGGATATTACTAAACTTACATTATTACACCGACAAGGTCTGTTTTATTACATCAGAGAACATCTCTAGAAATTCTCCTTTCGTTCGGTAAACACAATTAGAACATTAATTACTCTGCCATTTGTCTTCACAAGAACTAAAGAGAAACGAAGTAAAAAAATGTATTAGAAAATAATAAAATTACGACGCTTTGTCGAGGCTTTGTGATAAGGAAAGTTCGTCTGCAGAGGAACAAAAGCAGCAGATCTGACCGACATTTTTACCCCCCCAAAGGTTTAATTTAAAGTTTTCTCTTCTCCTCTCTACCCCACGCACACCATTGCTTTGATCGGTGGTGTGGTGAATGATGATGCTGGTTGCCTGTGCTAATTTCCGGTTTTCCGGGCGATTGTTCCATTCACATCCATTCTTATCATCACTTGTCACTAGTAAGTAAAAGTAGTCACTCACAGTCTGTCAAAGTATTTGAACTGTGTGTGTGAGAGAGAGTGAGAGAGAGAGAGAAAGGGAACTGGTTGTAATTTACTTTTAGACAAACCACACATAAAAAAAAACAAATTAAGGCAAAACTTACTTTGCTTAATTAAGCTCATATCTAGCGAGTGGTTTGTTTTTCTTCTTCGAAGTTATTTTTTGACTATGATTTTAGTTTTTTTTATATCAAGTATATAAAGGGTGTGGTATATTCATTTTTTTTAAATTTTTTTTTATGTTTTTTCTAATTTTTTTTGTTTTTTGTTTAAATTTTTTTACCACTTAACAGATTTCTACTAAGTGCTATACTTTTTGAGTAATTTGAGTCATTTCCGGCTGTCAGATTTCCGTCAAAATCATCTGGCCTCTCACAATTTATGTAAAAAGCTTAAATACAAATTTTTATCCCTATTAGTTCAGCCGTCTGGGTTGTAGAGTGGACACAGACACAATATAACGATTTTTTCCGGTTTTTCTGACTCAGGTGATACGGTAATGGGTAAATCAGCAAAAATCACGAGTTGGAAAATTTTCATGATTACTATACTTCCTTTTACTATGTAAAAGAAAGTAAAATGCAACAAATGACTGGTACTTTACTTTCGAGAGTACACCCTCCGATTATTAATGGCAATCTATTTGACTGCCTCGGCTGGATCTGCAGTAACCCATTCTGTCAGCCAATTTTTTTAGTATATTTTCAATCGTTTGAGCCTCTTTTTCATCAATTGTGTCTTTCAAAACTTCAATCGTCTCTGGAAGATTATTGTAGCATTTGTCCTCCCGATAAATAATAGTCCAACGGAGTCAAATCTTCTAGGCCCACTTAAATGGGACATAAGTCCCAAATCGAATTAGGGACTTACACTCCGCTTCAACTGAATAGGAACAACATTTTTCAAGGGTATGGGATTCGGATAAGAGTACGAGTCTGGCCATCAATTTGATGGCCCTGTGTGAATAGCGGCAATCAGACGATGAACTTGTTCGCCGCAACATGTTGTACTCGCGGGTAATTTGATCGTGTGAGGGACTGTTCGCGAGTTTCGCGAACATGATCGCTGGATTTCAAAACATTTTGATTTTTTATCGTGTTGTCGCGAACATGTTTATCCTCTGAGCACATGTTGTCACACCGCCATACAATTTTTCATTCTAAAAAAAATTTCATGATGCTCAGTTCGTGAAGATTTCGGACAAAAATATTTTATTGTAAACATTTTTTGTGTTGTGATATATATTGGAAAGTTTTTATCATCGGCATCATGGCATCGATTGTAAATACCGATTTCTGGGTAGAGTTTTTCCAACTTTTGGAAGCTCGACAATTTAAAAGTGAAGAATATAAGCACAAATATAAAAAGGCTGAAGTTTTTTGATAAACATAGAACGAGATTGGGTCCTGGATGCGTGTTGCAGAAAGTAATGAATTCCCAGTAAGGAAATAGTATATTACAGAACGAGCAAGGAAACGAGGCGGTAGCCGAGTTCGGCAATCTAACGAGCACGATGATCACTTTTCTGCAAGTCATGTACGCTATTTTTCACGCGTCCAAACCGGTTTTTTTTTGCTAAATCGAGAGAGAAGCAGAAATGTGAGAATGTGTGTTCGCTGTGACTGCAGTAAATAACAAAGAAATGAATTTTTCACGCGTCCAAACCGGTTTTCCTGTTTATTCGAGAGAGAAGCAGAAATCACAAACGACAAACAAAAGAGAATTCTTGCTCATGCGCAATGTGTTCGCTGAGATTGTAGTAAATAACAAAAAACGTTTATATCATAACATAACTAGTGTTGCTATGGGCTACTTTCGAGGCTAGTTTATAGCGTACGAAACAGTCACTTTCGTCTATGGGCGTGTGAAAACCATATACCCTCATCAACATTTAGTTATATCCGTCATTATGTTGGGCGATGTTTATCAACCGACAGAAATATTTCAATATTCTACTGCTGGTTGCCATGGTGTTGTTTACCTACCGACGTTAGCTACGCCAACATGATCGCCATGTGAAGAAAAGCCAGAACAACATGTTGCGGCGAACAAGTTCATCGTCTGATGGACGCTAATGTCGCAATCGATCGGGACATAAGTCCATGCACTTATCCACTAAGACACCAAGCCCACGGCGACTTCACTACATTAAAGACGTAAGTGTAAAATTGGTTTACGTAAATTGGCTTAAGTCAGCTCTCTAGTCTTATTTTGTATTTTATCGCTCAAAACAACTCAATAAAACTCATAGACTCAATAGGTTAAGTGCTACTGAGCAATAAATGCAAAACAAGGGAGGGGAAAGGAAAGTGAATGCGAATTTAACCCCAATCGGTGATCGAATTTAAATTAAATTTTCTTGTTTTCTACTTAAAGAGTAATTTCTTACTATTTTGAATTTCTTATCCTTTTACATCGTCAACCAAAATAATATTTGTGCCATGTTGTTTCTCTACTCGATAAAATCGTAAATGTAGAGGAGAAATGAGAGTAATGATGGGGTCATGTCATACCACACTTAGCGAAAAGTGAGGTGGGTGAAAACTTGGAGCAATAAAACAAAAACAACTACACATGTGTGCCCTAATAAGCGTAATAATATTGAGGTAGTCTTTGACACATTTCACACGTACGGCATACAAATGTTTGCATGCAAATTGGCTTGAAATGTCATTTGCGAGGGAAGAACGAGTGACATAAACTTAACTGCGAATGAAATAAAATGTACAGGGAGTACGAGGCAAATATAAAAAACAACTTGACTTATGCATAAATTGGGTCAAATGTTGAGAAACAGTTGAGTGAGGGTAAGGGTGTTTTTTAAATGATGTAGCCGGCTACAGTGTGGGACAGAAAGCGCTTACCGGCGATTGAATTAATTGTTGATGCATTTGTTTTCCTTGTTTTTGAAGTTGTAGTCATGAAATGGTTTTTCTCGTGATCTTGATTCGTTTACAGTGCATAAAAATGGTGTTTCTGGAACAAAATAATCAGTTGGTTGTGTCCTCAAAACCAATTCACTTTCATTCGTTTTCTTTTGTTTTAGTCACCACTCGTGATGTAAATAATAGCTAAAATTTCCAATTTTTTCTTTTGGGACTTATGTCCCTGCGCCGCCTAAATCATACAGACCTATAAGTCTTACATCATTTGTACTCGAAAATATGGAGAGGCTTATTGATGTTCAAATCAGAGCTGATGTTCATATCATACCTGACTCAAGTCAGCTCGCATAAAGAAAAGGAAAAAGCGCAGACGGCGTCCTTCACTATCTACTTAAAAGAAAGAAGGAACTTTTTGTTCCAATGAAATAGCTCTGTGTGCTTTCATTGACCTTAAGGGGCTTTCGATAACACTAGCTACGACCCAATAACAAGAGCAATCAGTAGCAGAGGTATCGAGGGCTCGACCAACCAATGGATAAGGGCCATGCTTGAAAGTCGAGTCATTACATCCTCCTCAGGTGGAGTGTCTGTGTCTGTTAGGAAGATGGCTGCTAGTTGCGCTATTAAGCTGCAACTAGAATATGAGTATAAACCAGGTGACTACGTGGGGCATCTGACAATTCTTGAATCAATTCCAGAAAGAGACATGTTTTGTTCTATTCCGGACACCATGGCCAGGGAGTACTGTTTCGGCTGGTTATTTGAGGTAAAACTTTGGACCGTGCAATCTGATCTAATGGTGCTCCAGCACTGGACAATAAATGACTGGTCTGGTACACAGACGGATCGAAGATGGATTATGGTGTGGGAGCTGGGGTATTCGGAACCAACACTAAAGTCTCAGTACCAATGGGAGTCCCACCAATGAGTCCCACTGTTTTCCAAACGGAACTCAATGCAATTGAGGTCTGCGCTAGGATAAACCTTAGTAAGGGTATTATAATAGGCGCTACGATTTATATCTTTTCAGATAGTCAAGCAGCAATGAAAGCGCTATCGTCCAACGTTATGGACACTAAATCAGTGAAATGCTGCTACGATGCACTGCAATCCCTGGCAGGGCTTAACAGGGTGAAACTCGATTGGGTCCCTGGTCACCAGGGAATTGCAGGTAACGAATATGCAGATGAACAAGCCAGTGCTGGTTCAGAATCTGCGTTCTTAGCACCGGAACATTACTGTGGTGTCAACTGATTAATAAGTGGGAAGGTAGACTTCGTCTGGCTCACTGGGATCAAATCCAAACGGTTAATGAGGCCATTATATAAAACATATGCATATAAAAGTATCGTTTATATGTGGATGCTTGCTTAGACAAGAATGCTCTTATATCAATTTGCCTGTGGTTCTTAAGTGGGATTTTTAGGGGAGTTTAAGGCGGTCTTGAAATGGTCTTAAGGGGGTCCTGTGTGGAGTCCGTAGGGGAATAATGAGTGAAGTTTTGAGAGGGTCTTAAGGGTTCTTTAGAGTGTCTTGTGGGAGTCTTAAGGGAATCTTGAAGGTTTTAAGAGGGGGTCTTGAGGCGGATTTGTCGGGTTTTGAGGTGGGTTGGAGAGAGTGTTGAGGGGGTTTTGTGTGGGTTTTGAGGACTTGAAGAGTTTTGAGAGGTTTTTAGAGGGGTCTTAGGTGAGGTCTTGAGGGAGTATTGAGGGGGTATTGAGGCGGATTTGACGAGTTTTTAGGGGATTAGACAGTGGGGTCTTGAAAGTCTTGAGGGGGTTTTGTGGGGGTATTGAGTGGGATCTTGAGAGGGTCTTGCGGAGTTCTTAAGAGACGCTTGAGGGAGGTTTTGGGAGGATGCTGGAGGGGTTTTAGGCTGGTCTTGAATGGGGTTTTAGAAGGGTTTTGAGGGGTTTTCAGAGGATTTTGTGTGTGGTCTTCAGAGGTTTTTGATGGGCCAGCTTAGGGTGGTCTTGATTGAGGATGTCTTAAGATGGTCTTAAGGAAGTGTTGACTTGGTCTTGAGTGTTGCTTGGGAGGGGATTTAGGGGATATTAAGGTGGTCTTGATTGGGGCGATTTTAGGGGTTCTTGAGGTGGTCTTTATGTTGGCTTTTTGGGGGTTTTGATGGCGTCTAAAGAGGTTTTAGGAGACTGTTTTGGGGGGGTTCTTGAGGGGTCTTAAGGGATTGTTAAGTGGGCCTTGAGGGGTCTTGCGCCGAATATTATTATTAATAATATTTTTAAGACTCAAATATTACAGATTTCGAGCGTTTCTTTTTAAAAACAATTTTTTAATATTATTTTATTTCCTTACTAAAAGTGGTGTGCCGTTGGCTCTTCAAATACCAATTTGCTGCAGTTAATTGCCTAGACAGACGTGGCGCAGGGACATAAGTCCCAAAAGAAAAAATTGGGACTAATGTCCCCGGAGACTACAGATAAACAAGAGCAAGTGCAGTGGAATGTAAGTTTCCAGGAATACACCAATTACTGAACATCAGTTCTTGTCCATTTTCATAAGTTCTTAGTAAAACTTTCGTTTTACATTTTTGTTGTGAGGTCAGTAATAATTATACTCACACCCAATTCCTAAATTCAGAATGTTTCAAATTTAATTAAAATATGAAAGACTTGCATGAAATGTGTGCGTCGTTGCCTGGCTTTTTTTTTGCGCCATGTTAGAGCGTTAAGTGGAAAATTGAATTTAGTTCAATAAATTTCACAGAACCGCTGCGCATTCTGCTGCAACACATCGCTTTTAAGTGTGAGTTGGAGCTGTAGGCATACCACCTTTCTTCTATGATGGTGGCGGTGCTTTTGCTGCTGCTAAAAGTTCTATTTTTACATTTTTAGACATCCAAGCACACAAGCATATATGTAGAGACACAATTCCCAATAACAGAGAAACAACAAGCGAATAGCTGACATTTTAAAATGTAGCCAGAGATGAACAGATAGTTATTATTATAGTATGGGCGAGACACGGTCCCACTATTATAGGAAATCATGGTGATCTCAATATGGTCTATTGGCCCACTATAGCATAAGCTCTGTTTACGCATCGCTGATCTTATTCGCTTTTTGCACACCAACGTGATAAACGAAAGAAAGCGACATTATGTTTACAGACTACAGAGGGACAGAACCAGACTAGATGTAGGTATTCGGTGGGTGTGGTAGTAGGAAGATGCTCATCGGGGTGCATGTTCGATTGGAATCTCTTTTTTTCTTTCAAAGCTGGCAGGAGAGGTCCATGAATCTGCCAATAATTTTAGACCACTCAGTCTATCATCGTTCCTGGGCCTTTAACAATGTCCACATTAATGCCATCGAGGAGGCTCTCACTCAGTTACGGGTGGAGCAACTCCTATTGCAATAGATCACCTCCATGCTACGTAGCAAGTAAATCCATGTCAATCTGGGCAGTAGCAGTATCACCAAATAAGTCGACAGAGGCACTACATAGGAGAGGTAATATGGCACTTATTGTGGCTGTTGGTAATAAACAAGGTCCTTAGGACACTTGAGTTGGACAGGAAAGGACGAAAGTAGACGACGTAGTGATACTTGTGTCAGTACTGTACGCTTCCGTGAGTATTGAAGTCATGGAAAAGGCTCTAAGCTAAGTTAGCTCCTGGGCGACCGGCTGTGGCCATGGTGTTAACTCTGGCAAAACTGAAATGATACTCTTACTACTAAGTCTAAAATACCAAAAATTGTCAGAGACTTACGCTTAACTCAGAAGCGAAATATCTCGTCGTAATCCTAGACAGGAAACCCAGCTGGAAGTCGAATATAGAATTTAGGGCTAAGAAACAATGTATTGCTCTATATGCTAGCAACAAAACGAAATGGGGACTGCAGCCGAGGATAGCTCTGTGGGTGTAAATAGTGGTGGTGCTCCCTACTCTCGCCTATGATGCGCTGGTCTGGTGGACGGCAACTAACAAAAAATACAATACCAGCAAGTTTAGTTGAATACAAAGATCAATAGCTGTTGGAAGTTATGCCAATACGGTATTGTCCCACAGATACTCTTAAAACAACCCTATACTTATAACCTCCCGACGTATTTACCAAATACGTAGCGACGTGCAACGCGGTCGGTCTCAGAGAATCTGGGTGGTTTTCGACCAAACCATATGGTATGCAATACAAAGCATTTGTTACCAAAGGAGATGATACCATCTTCACTCCTAATCTATATTTCAGTCCTTGCTTTGCCATAGAGTTTCCGACTCAAGAAAGTTTTGGAAGAACTCTTTTCACCGATGGATCCAAGAGAAGAAATTAAGTCTGTTCTGGAGTTTTCTCTAAAAATCGTAATCTTTCAAGGTGCTACAAGCTACTTGACTCTGCTAGTAGGGCCTTATATCATAATAGCGCAATAGCTGGCAGGATGGGCATATGTGTAGACACCTACCTACCTGTCTTTCGGTGTTAAGCATACTCAATTCACTTATCGTCCTACTTAGCGTTGCTCCCTTACATGATTAAAAATCCCCAGAGCGAAACTGGGTTCGCAACGATAGTTGGACCAGACTAGGCCGTCTTCAGCGGAGGTCAACCTCGTTTCTCAGACTTAGCCATCCTCAGAAGAGGTCAGCTTCGTCTGTGGGCTTTATCCAACTCCCGTGGTATCAATCCGACCATGGGTGGGGTCTGACATCAATGGCTTCAGTTCTTTCAGTATGAGTGTCTGGGCAAAATCGTATCAAAACATGGCAGACTTAGGGAGCTGAAATTTTGTGTCTAAGTCTAAAATAGCATTTTTTATATTCCGAGTATGACGCGTGTGGCGCGTGTGATAGGTTGAAATTTTTCCTTTTTCGACTTTTTGAGTACAACCTATTATGCCTCAGAACACCATAGCTGTGTCGACCTCTTGGTTAGTGAAAAGCTGCCTGCGACTATGTTCCCTGCAGTTGGAAAAGAGTACTATTAATGTTCATCTCGAAATCAGGCAGGAGAGGTCATGAATCTGCCAATAATTTTAGACCACTCAGTCTTTCATCGTTCCTGCGCCTTTAAAACTAGAGAGCTGAAATTTTGTGAGTGTCTGAGTACAAAATAGCATTTTTTATATTCCGAGTATGACGTGTCCGGGTGGTATGGGTTTGAACTTTTATTCGACTTCTTTGAGGTCCTTTTTAACCAACTTCCACACGACCTAGAGAGCTGAAATTTTGTGAGTATCTTAGTCCAAAAAAGCATTTACTCCATATGACGCGTGTGACGTTCCGGGTGTGTCACGTGTGATGGTTTGAAACGGCGCCATTTTCTCGGTTTTTGAGGTATTTTTTAACCACCTTTCGCACAGAGTAGAGGGCTGAAATTTTGTGAGTGTCTAAGTACAAAATAGCATTTTTTATATTCCGAGTATGACGTGTGTCGCGTGTGATGGGTTTGAATTTTTTTTCGACTTCTTTGAGGTCCTTTTAACCAACTTCCTAGGGACGAACTAGGGAGCTGAAATTTTGTGAGTATCTAAGTCCAAAATAGCATTTACTCCATATGACGTGTGTGACGTTCCGGGTGTGTCACGTGTGATGGTTTGAAACGGCGCCTTTTTCTCGGTTTTTGAGGTATTTTTTAACCACCTTTCGCACATAGTAGAGGGCTGAAATTTTGTGAGCGGCTCAATGTCAGGGCCCATTTTGATATCCCGCTTTGACGCGTGTCGCGAGTCTCGTGTGAATCGTGGAAAAAAGAAAATTCTTTAAAATAGCTCCGACCTATGTATATATAGTTTGTACCCGAAAACCAAATTTTTTTATATACATATTTTCTTGTTTAATAATGATGAAACTTTTACAGTAATCTTTTTGAGAAGTTAAACTCCACGTGTTTTAATATTCACTCATGCCTTCTTAAGTGCAGAACATTTATAAATATTATTTTCTTTTTTCATAAAATATTAGCTGTACTAACATACTGTACAGCATATATACTGTATATATATATATATATAACATACTGAAAAAGAGTGCGAAATATTTTCATCATCATTCTGATTTATTTTTGTTTATATATTTTGCTGGCCCGTGCAGCCTTGTTCTGCTTTATAAAGAGAGTGACATCAGAGGGTGTACTCCTCAAAACTAATTTTAACGATCTTGCGAAGCGAAACAACGTCGCATTTATAAATAGTTTCATAAAAAGCTCGTTCGTAAGCTGTTATTGGAATTTAAATAGACAGTAATTTAAACAACAATGAATTTCAATTGTATTTTGAAAAAACAATGAATATAAATTGAAATAAAAGAAAAACATTGAAAGAAAAATTTGCATGCAACGAACGTAGTCTATCAATAAAAATTATACTAACAATTTGGCCAAAGTGCAATTGCACAAAATATATTTTACACCGAAAGTACAATTATTATGCACTTATACTTATATTATATGTATATAATAATACCGACGTGACAGACCATGCGGTCCAAGGCCTGGCTTCTCGCAATCATTTGTGTTGAGCATGCATATTTTTGCACACAAATGGAGGGACCTACAATTTGATGCCGGATCCAAACGGCGAATTGAGAAGCTTTCCGTGGCAAGTTATTACTCTCGGACGTTTGTCAAACTTTCGCGAGAGGTGGGACACTGCGAAAAATACTTTGGTGTTACTGGGATTCGAACCACGAACCCCCTGCTCAGAAGACCATGCTCCTATCCACTGAGCCACGGCGCCCATATATTATATGTATGATGAACGGAAGTTTTCTTCATCATCATATTTGGCTCTACAACCGGGGTGCGGTCCTGGCCTCCCGCAAAAGTTTCTTCACCGGTCCCGACTTTAAGCCGATATCATTTAGTTTTGCATTCCTAAACTCTGGGGTCCTGGTCTACGCCATCCTTCCAGCGTAGGCTTGACTGGCCCCGCTGTCGTGTTCCATAAAACCTCCCGCAAAGGACTCTCTGAGTAGGATCCTCTTCGTTCATGTAAGCTAAGTGTCCTACCCACCGGAGCCTAACGAGCTTAATTCTCTTCCCGATGTCGACATCGCGGTAACGCTCGTAGATCTCATCATTGTAGCGTCTTCAGAATCGTCCTTCCTCACATACGGGGCCAACAAATCTCCGTAAGACTTTTCTCTCGAGCGCGGCTAAGAGGTCAGAATGCTTTTTGCTAAGCACACAAGTCTCGGATCCATATGTAAGTACTGGTATGACCGTTGTCTTATACACCAGCAAATTGGATGTTATGGTTTAATTCCTGGATTTAAAGAGTCTTGACAGACTATAGTAGGCTTTGTTGGCTTTAAGAAACCGTGCGCGTAGTTCTGATTCCATGCTGTTATCGGCTGCTATAGTTCACGCGAGATAGTTAAAGGATTTCACTTTTTACGGGATTAATGTTGGATCTTCTACTCGCAGACGTGGCCACCATGTACCATGTTGTTTTGCTCTTATTTCTATATGCCATTTCTATATGTACATTTCGTTTGAGTTGCATTAACGTATATTCTCCGCACTTGTCGTCGACGATTCAATGCGAAGCGCTATAGTTTACTCTATGTCTGGTATAATAAAGAAGTGCCAAAATCCAAACGACGAGACATCCAAGATGAAACCCCTAAAAAGCACACCTTTTTGCTGCTACTGCGTGACGTTTGAAAAGGCAAAGTTTTGGGGTGGGGGTGCTGTTTTTTTTCAGCTTTTTGTGCTGGCACTGTGTTCGCAATTCTGTCATTGCTTCTTCTCCTACTGACTTGAATTGTTTCCCTCTTGAGAGTTGAAGGAGAGCATTCAGTCGACATTCATCGATGATGGCGTAGTTGGTTCAGAAGTTCATTCAACTTGGATTGCTCCTTCGATTCGTGTTGTGCTGTCGTGGGGGTGATGATGAGATGGCAATTTGCACACAAAGAAATTAGAAGACACCATACAGTTGCTGCCATCTAGATACTAAATATAATAATCGTGGCCAAAAAGCAAAAAACTATTTTTTTTAGTACATAGTGCCGCTATATCTGTCAAATTTAAAGTAAGATGTGTTTTTTTTTTTAATTTTTTAACTCTTATTTTGGAGATACTATTTCCACAGGTAAGTCCTTAAGATAAAGTATTCCATATGTTTCTGTGGATTTACTTCTATTAATTATTAGCGCTTTCGTTTTCCTCGGATAAAGGCTAAGCTTATTTTCTACCGGCCAAAGAAATATTTGACTGAGTACGTGATTGATTTTGCTAAAGGACAGATTTTTGTGGCTATTAGGAAAGAGAGTATATTGCTGCACATCATCAGGATATATGCAATACTTAGACTTTATGTCTTAGACCGATGTCGTTTATGAAGCATGAAAATAATCGTGGACCTAGTATAGATTCTTGCGGGACACCTATAGGAACAATTAGTTTCGATGAGCATTCAATTTTGTTAATGACATATTGCGACCAACTTAAAAGATATGATGATAATAGATTGCATAAAAAGGCATTTTAAATTCATTATGAATTGCAGAACAACTGTATCTTCTTCATCTGGCATATAAAATATTACGCTGTTTTATGAGATGTGTAAGCCAAGGAAAAGTTTTCTTTTCAGATTTACTGTTCCTTACTGTTCTTTACTATACTGTACATGTTTATTAAAAAGATGAGGAAGTTTTTATCTGCTTTGACATCACTTGTTTGTTGTATAAATGGGTGACCAAGGTTCAAGCAAATATTTCTTCAAGAGTCCCAAATTCAGTCAGTTGTTTGATTTGAAAATTGCTTCAAAGTTAAAGAAAAAGAATATTTTTAATATTTGTGTGATAAAAATATGCTGTGCCCCTCCCCTTACACGTAATGTTCATGTCCTGACACTGTTTTGTATAAGCAAAACAACAACAATGTTATTCAAGTTCATTCACAGCAGTCCACCGAACACAATGCAAGAGAAACAATAAAACAAGCATATCGCAAAATCTGTCATCTCTCTCCTTTGTATGTTCATGTGTTTTGTCAACGGCGTACTATTACTGCTCTAACGCTTTCATACCTAATACCCCCCCTTTTTTCTCGTTGTTTTCATTACGACTCGACAATCAGTGAGGATATTCGTTTCTGTTCAGCTTGCTCGATTGTTAATTTTACAAATATGTACATAGTTTTTGTTGTTGTTCCTTTTTTTTGTATATTTTGGTTCTGCCGGTTGCAGAAAACTGCAGGAATGTCATTTGCCTTTGCGGCACTTTTCTGTGCCACACCGCACTGACATCACACCACCACACCTAGCGGCTACAGAAATAACTTTACCTGACTTTTGTGATAAATGAAAAAAGCAAACCTACCGCACTCAGCTTTTATATCGTTAATACAGGCAAGCTAGAAGGAGAGAGTTATATATGTAAATATAGGGAAAGAGTATAAAAAACACTGTCACAATATGTGGTTAATGTCTTTTCTCTTTTGTTTTTTTTATGTAGTACACCAGCAGCAGCAGCAGTGCAACAGCAAAAAAAAGTATGGGTGGTGTTGACTTCATGTCCCTTTCATCCATTCAACCTGATAACTTTCCCCTTTTTGTGGTGGTAGTATAGGCAGCGCTAGCTACTCGTTTACATTGTGCTTTTTTCAGTGCAGTTTTGCTAAATCGTTCATAGCTACATACTTGTATGGTCGTATGCTATTGTTGTGAGCAAGTTATGCACTCATAACCACCACTCAGTGCACTCACCATTCCCGGCTGTACAAAGTATACTCATATACGTGTGGGGGAAAAACAAGCAGATCGATTGAGTGTTTTCCGCTGACTCAGCATCATCGCATCATCAGCATCATGAGTACAATGCCTCTGACAGAATCTTTTGTTTTTCCACTAACAATTGAATAACAATTGGGTAACATACAGTTCAAGTACCTTTTATGGATTTAATTATCGCATCATCTTGTCGACAAGATGGAACGAATTCTATGGAAAATAACTAACATACTTTGGTAAAGGGAGGTGTTAATGCCATGTATAAAAGTTATTCTTGACTTGTAGAACGTTTTTAGCAGATGATCCGTTGACTTACTAAAGGGTTAATGCGCTCTGGAATATATTCAATTGCTATACAAGCAGGAAGACATTAAGAAGTAAAATTTAGTCTGACACAATTAGCCATAGTCAATGGAACCGTCATTCATAATGAGAACATATCCTTGTGTCTTAAACCTTCATCAACATATTTGGTTCTACAACCGGGGTCCGGTCCTGCCCTCCCGCAAAAAGTCTCCGGTCCCCATTTTGAGCCGTTGTCATCCAGTTTTGCATCCCTAAACTCTGTACGTCCTGGTCTACACTATCCTTCTACCGTAGGCTGTCGTGTTCCATAAATCCTACAGCAAAGGACTTTCCGAGCAGGATCCTCGTCGCTCATGCGAGCAAGGTATCCTGCCCACCGGAGCCTACCGAGCTGAATTTTCTTCACGATGTCGACCAGCAGTACTAATGACAGTATTCTTAAGGCATGTCCCTTTCTCTTCTAGGCCCGACATCTCAGCCCCAAGACTTACTCTCCCTGCATTTATGGCGAGTCCTTTCGCTTGACCGTAGTTGTTTCTGGTCTCTTCGTTGCGAAGCGCAGCCGTGTTGACTCGAATTTGATTCGCGGATGCTTTCTTTCTTGATGATGCAATCTACGCTCGGAGCACTACACCAACAAGATAGTGGTCCGAGTCGACATTGGCACGTCAGTACGTTCGTACCGTCATCAGGTTCGGGTTATGGCGGCGGTCTATCAACACGTGGTCTATCTGGTTGCGAGTGGCTCCATCAGGAGATACCCAGGTTGCTTTGTGGATATTTTTACGCGCAAAGCTTGTACTCACAAACGACTAAATTATTGCTTTCTGCCATCGCTATGACTCGTTGTCCATTGTCATTAGTGTTCTCGTGTAAGCTATGGGTGCTAATGTACTGCCTGAATACTGGCTCCCCCAGAATGATTTTTACATCATACTGACGCAGGCATGAACCTCCCGTTCGACTGTTTCAAAGAATTCTTCTTTTTCATCATTTGGGAATCCTCTGTAGGTGCGTGAACGTTTATGAGACTTATATTTTTATCATCCAACCCAACCGAAATACCCGTGGCTCAAATCGAGCACACGGGTTTACCATTAGACCTATCTTCGGATTTACCAACCAATTCAGAGATTCTTCTTTAGCCACACAATAATTATGTGGAATGAATTGCCCGACTCTGTGTTTCTGCATTTTTATGATCTACAGTCATTCAAGACACGTGTTCATAGACATCTCACCTTTTCCTCTCCTTAATTTCCGAACGCCCACTTGCTAAGCATTACAAAGGTGTAAACCCCTTGAGCGTGTATTAATTATATAAAAAATTCCTTTTTATAAAATAAAAAATTCCTTTTTATAAAATAAAAACACATAATTGCTAAACCTATGTGATCAGGTAAAAATATTTGCTGTCTCTTAATGGCGAGTGAGATCAGCATATCGGTCCTTTCTGAAGAAAAAATAAATACCATTGTGTAACCAGGTCTCAGTTGTTTTTTATGTGGCTTATCAATCAATCAATTAATGAATGATTCAATCAATCAATCAATTTCTAAATGAATGATTCAATCAATCAAATCATCAATAAATGAATCATTCATGAATTCTCAGCAATTTGTTTATGCAAAAGTGTGAAGAGCAACATTTTAGCCTCAACAAATTCGCCACTCAATTAGTGAGTAATTTTTGTTTTGGTATAAAAACATCTGTCAACTGAGCAAAAAAAAATAAAAAATCTGGACTTTCAAATATGTCGCTCAAAGCAATAAAAATTAAACACCAAATTTAATTTGCGCACTTAAAAACTGTAATTATTGTCGGCCGGGCGACAAAAACTGCAATATCATTTTGCTTCAAGATACCCCCGCATTTTTATTATATCCATGTACTCGTATTTCACTTTCGTTTCGTTTATTTTTTGTTTATTTCATTTTTGTTGGCAAAAACAATAAAACGGGTTTGAGTTTAAAATTCTGTTTAAACTCCAATTCAAACGAATCTCGTCTCGCGTTTTGCATCGCTTGCCGGATATTTGGCTGTCGCCGGTTTATCCGCTTTGCGAAAAACATTTAATTGACATTCTTACCGTAGAAAAATATCAGAATCAGAGACCTTGAGAAGCTTTGAAGTGTAGTGTGTGGTGTGGTATGGTGTGGTGTATACCATATCCATATGAATGCGTTCAGGTTTAGTTTTGTGTTTCTATGGCAATTAACATAAATTCTATGCTCTGATGTGTATAATAAAAAAAGACAGAGGCTGCAGCTATAATGTTTGGCAAGCAGTTGTTTTTGAAAATTTGTTCTCTTCATATGGTATTGCTGACGACGAAAAAATGCTGAAGCTGCGAAGCAACGCTGTGTTGTGGGTAGGTGCATGAAGGTGATTATAATTTCGATACTGGCAACACTTAACTAGCAGTTCAATATCATTTAAAGCGAATTTAGGCTTTAGCTGTGCGAGAACAAAATGAGCGGGCCGACTATAGTTAAACTGAAAATGTGGTTAGCCAGAAGAGATTGACACTACGCGAATGTTATAGATATTTTATAATAAAACATGGGAAATGTTATCTATAGCATTGATAACATTCTCTCGTCTCGCTAACCACAATTGTATTTGACAGCCGTCCTGCTCATTTTTTTTTCGCACGCCACAAATGTAAATCAAACGTTACCCCTTGCGTGGAAATTAACGTGTAACATTTTCTTTCTCTCTCTCTCTCTCTTCACACCTCTTCTGAATGCATCTCTTGACATAAATATTGTACAGAAATTTTATTAAATGTTACTGGTTGTAATTTTATGACATTTCAGATGTAATCTAATTTTTTGATTTTTAGGATGTTGGTAAAAAAAAGAAAAAGAGTGGGCGGATCAGTGGAAATGCACATGGCTACTGAGTAGGAGGTTCGTGGTTCGAATCCCAGTACAACCCAAAGTATTTTTCACGGTGTCCCATCTCTCGCGAATTGGTGACAAACGTTCCGAGAGTAATAACTTGTCATGGAAAGCTTCTCAATTCGCCGTTCGGATCCGGCCTTAAATTGTAGATCCCTTCCATTTATGCCCAAAAATATACATGCGCAACACAAATGGTCGCGATAAGCTAGGCCTTGGACCGCAACGATAATGACGAGTGACCACAGAAGGGGAGAAAGGATGCCTCCTTGCGGACAGCCCTTAGGTGCAGTCACTGACACAGACACTTCCCCTGGGGACGAAGTGATAACTCGACTTTCAAGCATCGCCCTAATCGATTGGTTGGTCGTGTTCTCGATACCTCTGCTACCGATTGCTCTTACTATTGAGTCGTAGCCAGTGTCAAAGAAAGGTCACATAGCTATTTCTTCGGAACGAAAAGTTCCATCTTTCTTTTTAACTATAGAATGGAGGGCACCCTCTGTCCTTTTACCTTTTCTGTAAGCATACTGACTTGATGGTAGAGGGCTAGACGTGTATCTAGCCAGGCTCTGATATGAGCATCAATAAGTCTTTCCATAATTTTGAAAACAAATGTTGTCGACGTGGCTCAGTGGCTAAGTGCATGGATTTCTGAGCAGATGGCTCGTAGTTCGAATCACAGGAAACACCAAAAACAGCCCCAGACAACGTGATGCGCATTTGCATCATACAGTATTGTATGAGCTTCTGGACCTCGATGGGCGGAATGTTGTCGTCTTCGCCGGGGAAGTATGCCGAGGCACACACGATGATCATTTGATCCTCGGTTGGAATTTCATGCTGATTAGGCAGGATGAGGCCAAGTGTAATGTAGTCTTCAACGAATGTGTTGCTAAGGGTAGCCGACGCGCCATTAGCGTGATGTAAATTTGCTTGTAACACCCTAACGGTGCTCATTTATCCTCCATTGAGGATCTAGATTGCCTTCTTCCGATTTGCGCACCGCGTTCGAGGTATAATGGTATAATCTTTACGATAGTGACCCAAAGGTCTTACTATCGGTTTGCCACTTTTGTTGCCAGAAGAGCTTGAACCAGCCTTCCCAGTGGCTCTGCTGGTCGAAGGAGTTGGTCTAAGGACCTTCTTAGGCTCCTAAACCGTGGGGGGTGTTGGAAGAGGTAGTACTTCATCCTTACCTGAAGTGCCGCGGCCAGACTCAAAAACCTTATCGGTGATTTTTAGAATTAGCTTGTCATGGCTAAAGTGGTAGCCTATTTTACCTTAAAAAGTGTTTAACCTACTCATGTAGTCGTGGTGAACCGCCAACTGATAAGATGTGTTGAGGCACATGTGTGCAAAGTTTGAACAAAATCAGGCTTTAGGATTTGGGTTAAAAATTTATCACAAGATTTGGCCAGCCAGCCACAAACAAGCATACGGTCACGCGAAGTTAATATAGAGATTTTAAAATAAATCAAACCAAGCAAGATACCGAAGATATAAGTAAATTGATTCGTAATTTCAGTCTAATGTTTCACCGTCTTCATATAAAACTGACAAGTAAAATTTTTTGTGTGTTTATAATACGTAGCCAATAAAAAATTGAGTATCAATGAAACCAAATACCAAACAGCATCGTGCCGTATTCTCATTCACTCAGCGTTCATTGATGCTTTTCAAGCATATTGCAACATTTTTAAACAACCCAACCGTATACCGATACATTGACAAACCAAGAAAAAAATAAAAATAAATCAAACCAAGTAAGCAAGGTACCGAGGATAGAAGTAAATTGATTCGTAATTTGAGGCTAAAGTGTCACCGTATCACAAGAAGTGATAACATCATACTCACTAAGCTTTATTTGAGATGCAAACGGATATGGTTATGAAGATGTAACAACAGTCGATGCAGCAAAATACCAGACACCCATGCAGCAAAATATTTTCTTATTTCACCACACTTGAGTGGGTTTGCAATTTTGGACTCACGAAGTACTCGTACGTTTTGTACTCGCATACGGAGCAGCGGCGGAACATGCTATAACCTACAGATTAGCAGGGAGTGAGTGGATCGATTGTGATTATTTGTTGCACAATGCACAATTGAATGACAAATATTCGTGTGCGGGTGTTTTTTGACAATTACGGCAATTTGCGAAAATCTCACTATTCACGCGGTACTTTTGATTTGTTGATTGTGTGGTGCAGCAACCATGCAGCGACGGGGATTGGTAGTTGTTGTTTGGATTGTAGGTGTCGGTTGTCGGTCGTTCTGTTTGCTGGCTGACTGTCGTCTGCCTACCTGATTTGATTGTAACTTCGATCACAAAACAAAAATTCACTTCGAGTGGGTACTTAATTGAATTTGGTGGTAATGTAAATATCTTTTCTGTTTGTCTTTTTTTTTGTCATCATACTTACGAGTATATGAAAATAAAAATCAATAATATAAAGGTGTGGATCTGTTTAAAGACTCAAACATGCAAACAATCAACTCGATGGTCAAGGTTAACAAGAAATCGTGCTTATGGCTGTTCGCGTGTCACTGAGACGGACGTTTGTGGGTTACGGACATGTTTTGCCAACAGGAAGTCATTCGTCAGGCAAAATTGACAGATGTCTTCTGGTTGACATTTGTCATTTTAAATTTTAGCAGCTACAGATCGGTCTGTGTCTGTCTGTCTGCTGGCAAGTCAAATGACATTTTTTTTTTCGCTACTACTAATAATAGTTGCTACGGATTAAATATTCCGTAAAAGAAGAAAGTTGTAAAGAGAAATCAAATGTTGGAACTAGTTTGACTCCTTTCCATTGCATGCAAGGTTAAGAAGTTGAAGAGCCGTGGCAAGTCGGTAGCGAATCCAAATATTGTTACCTCAGGTGGTAGCTTTTTTCTTTGATCTTCATCGTACAAAATATTCCATCGTTGGTTTCGTATCTCAACCTTCTGTTGCTGAAGTAGCTTGATATTATTTTCCGTAGATAATACAGTGCATCCATTCTGGTAAGTGATCTTCTTATTGATTATCTATCTACTCTTAGCAAATTTTTATGTTTCAGAGAACTAAAATTATGGTTTATATGCATTTTATGGTTAAAATTCATCCATAATCCACCCGATACTTACCATCCGAAGACTGGCACCCTTCTTTTAAAAACTTGACCTCTTTTTGTCTGTATTTTCGACTACTTTGAGGCCCTTCTTAACCACCTTCCATATGATCTAGAGAGCTGAAATTTTGTGAGTATCTAAGTCAAAAAAAGCATTTTTTATATTCTGCATGGGGCGTGTCGCGTGTGTGATTCGCGCCATTTTCTCGTTTTTAAATTCTCTATATTAACTTCACGTGCCCGTCGATCTGTCTGTTTGTTTGTCGTGAAATCTTGCGATCAATTTATAACCCACTTCCTAACGCCCGATTTTATTGAAGTCATTCATACATGAGCCAGAGAGCCTATATAAATTTTTTTTTAGAAATTGGCCCGATTTTTGTAAAATTTTTAGAGTGATCGGTCCTAGGTTTCGGGGGCCCCGTACTAATTTTTCAAAAATTTACCCGATTTTCTTTACATTTCATACACAGGTTTATCTTCGGTCGGCAACACTTTTTGGATTGGAGTGATCTTGCGATCAATTTATAACTCACTTCCGAAAGCCCGATTTTTTTTAAATTATGCAGACATGTGTATTTTGTTAAAATGTGGACCCGATTTTCTTCTAATAATACTTTTTGTAAAAATTTTAGAGTGTAAAGTCATGTATGATCAAAAGTACGTTTTCGTTCATTTTACAAACTTTCAATTTTAACCCTGCTCCTGCTGACCGAATGCACAAATATTATGAGGTGGATTTGTAGAAAATTAAATGGGCTTTAATAATGCATTTGCTAAAAAAATAAATATCCGAGAGCATTCTTTTAAAACAATCCCGTTTGAAAATAAAATTTAAAAAAAAATTATTTTTTTGACTTTGAAGACCTTCAAATCGGAAATGGTTTTTAGAATTAAAAAAAATGTTCATTGTTGACATTAAAAATTTAATTTGCTTTCCAAAAAGACTAACTGTTACCTTGTAGATAGAAGCATTCAAGTGTTCCCCTCGAACGCTGTTTCACGTTTTGAGAAGCTATAATTCTGGACTACGTGCACATTATGGTTGAAGTCCAACTATAGTCAACCCGATATCAGCTATCTGTATGACTTGTAGAATTTTCTTCTGCAAAAGTCACTATAACAATGCCATACCCAATGTCCATGTGTATATGGATTCGAATAATTTAGAAGGGGCAAATACAACCCAGTCGACCGGCCGTGTGAACTGAAACACGGAAATGGTTATTAAATTATTAACTTTGTTGCTTTGCATAAGTAATTACAGGCTCAATAAATGATATTCGCAATGTGGATTTATTTTAATTTTTTCTCACACACTGCCAACACGTATGCCATTAGTAATTTCACTTGAACGAGTCAAACACGTGACTGAACTATTGGACGTTATACGAAAATTACTTTGCTTCTGAATATTGCATGTGTATGGGAAAATCTTGTTATCTGCTTGCTGTGCGCCAGTTTTAGTTGCTAAGAAAAGCAGTAGCTTTTGTAGTCGTGTTTTTCTTGTTTTTCATTTCGGTTTTTATTTTCTTAACTGTACGAGTAATATATAATGTCTTGTTTGAACGTTAAATAAATGTTTAATTACAATTTAGCAATTGATCATTTATGCGATTTAACACTTATCTATACGTACTTGTAATTAAGACCTTATTAAGAAAGACCTGGACTCTTGGAATAAAGGAAACAACAAAACACGAGCAGAAACTTAGAGTTTAATATTTGGCTGAGCTTGATAAACAGACACTGCAGGAAGGTCCTAAAGGAGTATCAATTTTTTTTTAGTAATCCTCATAGTATGGCAAGATTCAGGCAAACATTTTATTAAAAATGTTCATTACTTTTGATCGATTACCTTACAGTATATATCTTTGTATCTTTTCTTTTGTTAAATTATCTCCAATCTTGAATGCATCAAGTCTTTTTTTGCTAATAACAAATAATACGAGCTGATGATAAAAGATAAGGCGATAAAAAGCTGTAAAAAGCGCAAATAACAAGCAGATTGACTATGTCGTTAAAGTTGACGGTTGCAATGTTATTGTGAATGAACGTTTAAAATAACAAAGAGAAAACTCCAAATTGATTTCACGAATGGTCAAAATTGCCTCAGTTTTGTTCAGCGTTGCCGAAGTGGCACAATCGTGCGTTTTTTTGCAAATGACACTGTGGCGCGTTAAAAATTTTTATGGCAAGTTTTGATCATTTTCGGCAATACAGTTTAAAATAGTTTTAATTTTATTTGTGTGACAACACTTTTGATAGAATTTGAATTCATCAGCCTGAACATTTGTGTTAGTTTTAGCAAGACTCTTTGATAGGGAATATTGTACTATAAGCGATAGTTTGATTGCTATCATAGAACTGCAAGCTAGCACTACAGAGTCTGTTAATCAAGCCGTGTTAGCATTTCTGAAAGGACAAGACATACCAATTTTCAATTTTTGTGCTAGTTTTATACAAGGAATCCAGAGGTAGTATACAAAGCTTGTTGAAAAAAGGAACCGTGGTTATTAGATTCTTAAAAAATATGCATATCCAATGTTTGTTCAGTGCTTTCAAATGAAATTAAGGAATTGGTGAAAGGGGTCTATAATAACTTGAAGAACAGTCCTACGTCAAAATGAAATGACTGTTTTTCCCGAATATTTTCAAATCAAGCAAAAGCAAAAAATTAAAAGAACATGCAGGTTATCTGTTAAAAAACTGGGCAGCATTAACACATTGTTTTCTTATTTGTTCAACAGAAGAAAAATTTACGGATACCAAGTTTATTTCTCTTACTCAAAACCATACTAAAAAATTTCAAACAACTTTAAGATATTTTTACTAGCATTTTATATAACACTAGATGTCCCCGGGCGCTTTGCTACCCGCACACGCCTTCTTCTAACATCGCGTGATGGTGGGTGAACTATACCTTATAACCATAGAGAAATAAACTCTTAGCACATAGTCTTAGTCTTTCCTATAGGCAGCCATAGTACGTACAAATCCAGATAACAAAAAGCAGCGCAGCACATAGCACCCATTCATTGTGATGCCGCTGTATGGCGTTATGATCGTACAAAAGACAGGACAGAAAGCAACGCAGCAAACAGTCCAGCACACAGTCAACGCATTCCCTCGACTGTTTTTTCGTCGAATTTAGTTATTTAGTTACAAAATTGGTCGCCACGAAAAGCCCCTTTTTGAAATCGGTCCAGTAGTTTCGAAGATTACCTCCTACACACAAACCAACATTACCTCTTTATAATATTCGATCAATTCGATATATTATAATATTTGGTCGGGAATCGAAATGTTACTCAATCGTCATTTATGAATATTTTTATTCAAATTCCAATTTAGATAATGTTAAAAACATTTTAACTTTTATGGAAAACACGTTACTGCTCGATATCGCCATCTTTGGCGCCGATAATACGAAGACATTGCATGCTGCACGAACGTAACAATCTCATCAACTTGGTGTTTTCAGATGAAAAAATTTTTACGGTTCAACGCTACGTACACAAATAAAATGATCGTGTTTATTTAGAGGGCAATTTGGAAAAGCGAGTTACTATTCGCAAACAGGCGCCAGCTTTTGTGATGGTTTGGGCAGCTTTAACTGCAAATGGTCTTTCTCCGCCATCTTTATCGATCAGTGCATCAATGTGAATCAAGAAGCTTAACGGAACAATGTATTAAATGATGTGTTGCTACCTTGAGCATACAAAAAATTTGGTAACAAGCGCTGGACAACATGGCAACCATCACATAAAGCTCGTTTGACACAATAGTTTTTACAAAATCTCATTCCAAATTTAATTTTTTCGCAACAGTGTCCTACATACTTACCAAACTTGAACCCAATGGACTTCTCCAACACCTTGAAGGCCAATATTCATTAACGACGAAATTACAGCCTTTTGATTGAGTAACACTTCGATCGGCGACCATGTATATATAATGGTCTGTTCTTTTATGAACGAACTTAGTTTTCTTCTGAAAAAGTAAAATAAAACTAGAGATACATTTTTTATTTTTCCTTATTATTTTCCTATTATATTGCTATTATAGCAAGAGAGGACCTAAAAGCAGCGGAATGATATTGAATGTCAATAAAAGCAAGGTGATGTTAGTTTTTAAAGACTGAGAGAGAAGATCTTGTGATTGTGACTATTGTCACAAGTCCCCGTGACACTTGTGAGCTGTGACGTCAGTAGCGTCGACGTACTCGTTGACGTTGCTGTATGTAACGCAAAGAGGTGTCCCAATAAATACATTGTCGTCGTACAGGAAAACAAAAACAAATGCCAAAATAAACTTCAAACAACCTTGAGAGAGAACTGTCAAAGCATTTGCCTGAGAGAAAAGTTGAAAGTTGGTTAATTTTGTGCGTCGCTTCCGTCACATGCTTTTCCTATGAGACACTTCCCATAAGAATGCATATATTTCGTCGATCTGTCAGTTGCATACGTCGCACAAACGGACGAAACGGATTCTATGTTCTGGCCCCTTAAGTCTCCTGAAATGGAAGTAAGACTCTCCGAATCAAGAAAGCAATGTCGATGTGACCTTTTAAGCACAACAGTAGCGCGGAAATTGTAGGTAAGGTTATTGTACCAAGAAGCACACTGTACGAGATCGATATTTGATTTAACTGGAGAACAGCATATAGTTGTAAGTAAATGTTGTTAAAAGATTCCGGAAGGCCAGGAAGGCACCTCGGTTGTAAAGCCACTTACGATTATGTTCATCATGTTAAAACCTCTCTTCAACTGTGAATATGCTAATCGATTACCCCCTCGACAATTGATAATCTGTTTCTATATTGCACGAGTACCTACTCGTGCACACTAACACAGATGATAACATATGAATATTGATTTTAAGTCTCTTCATTAATAATAATGGCACGTTAGGTGTTTCGCCTCACTGACATTAGACAAACGACTAGTACTTGTCATGTGGAAGCAAGGACAATACCTTGAAAACTCATTCAGCCATTACAGAGTACTTACTAAGGCCATTCAAGTTTTATTAATAATTAAGTCACTTTCTTGGCTCTTATAAATACATAAAGATAATTGCTCTTATTAATAGAATCGAGTAAATTTTACACTGAGTGCAAAATTGCCTTTTTGCAATGAGGATAGGTTAGGTTAGGTTGAAGTGGCTGTCGGTCGAAAGGCCAACACACTAAGACTAGTACTGGTCCTTTGTGACACCACGATAGAGGAAAATTTCTTACCTACTCGTTGAACCAGTTGGAGCTTCTTTGGAATCGCAAAATACGACTAATGCCCGTATCTTTTAGATCATTAAGGTCGTTGTAAAAGAAAGCTACGTTTTTGGAGAAGGCTGGGCACGTACAGAAAATATGAAGAATGGACCCACTGGATTTTTTTACTTAACTAACAACTACTTAAATACTACTTACAAGAGAGAGAGAGAGAGAGAGAGGAGGTATAGAGAGAGCTTCAAAGGGAGGATATACTGGAATGAAAGTTCTGTGCATTGTTGGCCAGACGCAACATTCTGGAGATTGATTCAAAATGGCCGTAGTTGGTGCGGTCGTGAGGGAGACAAAAGAGCGGTACATACCTAAGGTTACGGTGGTTAGTGTGAAGCGAAATCATTTCCAATAGTGCGGGGAGTCTTTGTTCCAGTTAATAATTGGTTTACGAAGAGTATGTCAGCGACTTTGGGACGTTTTTTAAGGGTTTGCATGTTAATCAAAAATTAGCCGATTTTTGTAGGATGGTAAGATATACTTGTCGGACCATGGGAGACCTCGTAAGGTAAAACGGATAAACCTGCGCTGCACAGCTTCAATTCTAAGGGAGTGGGTGTCGTGGAATGGTGACCAGACTTGGCTAGCATATTTAAGCTGTGGTCTATCAAGGGTAATGTAAGGGGATTTTGCAACATAAGGGCTCGACAATTCTTTTGACCATCGTTCCAATAATTTTGGGAAGACAGCTTGAGATAGTCAGAGTCGAATTGAACAGCTAGGCATTGATGGATTCGTAGAGAGGATTTTTCTAAGCCTAGATGCCTGTGAAAATTCTTCTATTTTGCCACAGAAGAGTCTCCAGGATACTCGCTTAGCTTTCTTTAATACTTTTTATGTAATTTGAGGGATGTGATCGCAATCGGTCTCTAGTCTGGTGACCGACAACGCTTTATTAAAGTCCCGGGTGAGTTCCTTGACTTTATTGTCAAATTCATTAGTGTATCGGAGGAAATTATAAGTTCAGACTTTAAGCTAAAATTGCACTGACCCCAAAGACGCCGGAAAATCAAATAATAATTCTCCACTCGAACGCGTTTAGTCGTCTCGAAAAATCTAATTCGTACGAGTACCATCCAATGTACGTCTATATTTAATTGTTACAAAAGGTTGACTGGCTAGCAGGCAGCAGGCTAGCTAGTTATTCAGCGTACTAACACTTTAAAGACTGAATAAAAAAATTACTCGGCTGCATTCACGCTCTTCGGTCGCCGCACAGGTCGTCCATTTCGTTCCATTTATACGATGGCGCTGGCTTGTTGCTGGTAGCTGATGCCTGGTGACTTCTGTGAGTGGCGCCAGGTTTTATTATAATTAATGTCAACCTGGGTATTCAATTTTTTTTTTAATTCGTACTACGACGACTGTTCTTGTTGTTGTTTTTGTAATTTTGTTGTGTTGTGTGTTGTGTGCTCTGCTCTACGAGTAGCTAGTTACCTTGATTATTTTCAATGTACTTACAGACACAGACACCGTCAACACAAAAAGGAAATTGTATTTTTTGTGCTTTTTGTGATCATCCCCTTACTGTTTGCCCTCAAGCCGATGAGAAGGCTTTCAAAACGTCGTTCATTTGTATATAGAATAATGCGATGCGTGTAGCGAGCAAGACACGTGATGTTTATTATATTATTTTTTGCCACAAAACGTAAACTACTAAATTACGTCACATGTATCTATGTAAGTATTATACAATAGGTAGGATTACCCCAAAGATGCCTGTAAATAAGAATTAAGTACATATTTACAATTCTTGTTGAAATGGAGCATTCAAAAGGTTGTAACAGACAATATGTCCAAAGAAGCACACATTAACATGCTTGGTTGCCTACTTCGAGTGAACATTATGATTTTTGTGACTGAGCATCACTTATTTTTTAGGCGAATGACAATAATAGCATTTTCTGAAATTGGTTCGTTAGAGCCGTACGTGGTGCGGTGTGTCGGTAGATAGAAGAGGGACGGGCATCGTAAATAACGAGGGCTAGTGTTAAAGAAAATCGAGTTGTATAGAGACACGCAATCGACGGACCCTAACAGAAGGCGATGTATGAAAATAATGTCAGCAATGTCTCTGCTTTTCTCGAGGGTTTTCAAGTTAATGAGGTTGAGGTGGTCAAGATCATTTATAGT
This sequence comes from Nephrocerus scutellatus, assembly GCA_947095585.1. NCBI lineage: Eukaryota > Metazoa > Arthropoda > Insecta > Diptera > Pipunculidae > Nephrocerus > Nephrocerus scutellatus. The sequence goes on along the minus strand of OX352765.1, from coordinate 91,595,414 downwards.
TAGTATGAAGAGAAGGGGGCCTAAATAGCTGGCTTGCGGGACACCAGAGGTTACCAAGAATGTGGACGATAGGACGAACCTGAAACGAACACTACAAAGCCGGTTTTCCAGCTAAGAAGATATCCATTTTAACAATATGGGTTCAAAGTCAAGACACAGCTTACCTTAATATAACGAGAGCAAATGTGCATCTGTAGGGTGCAGGCAAGTCTCGAGTAGAGCGAGTGCGTACTAAATGCGAAATTAGTGAAATGAAAATTAATAAGTGAACTACGAAATAAATAAAAAAATAATTAGCATTTCTATTTCTTTTGCAAATGCCAAATCTGAAGCATGTGATAGAATTCATCAACTGTCAAACAAAACGCTGATATCATCACCACCCTCATCTCTATCGCTCATGTTTGCATCTCAGTCTCAGCAACGATGCAACAACGATTCAAATACTCGTTGAATTCAGCTAAAAACGAGCCTTTATTATTTTATCTAATCTGGTTTTATAATAAAAATTTAAAAAGAACAACAAAATTCCCACCGATAACATTGTATAGCTCTGCGATCACTTCACAATCGCGATAGCAGTCTTGCTGCCAGCCCCACCTTAATTTGCTGCGTTAATTTGTTGTTGTTTTTTTTTTCATCCATTTTATGTTTACATAAAAAAATTTTATTAATGCCGCCATTACGTCACTTAAGCTTTAGTGCTCTGCAATCAGTTCATTTCAGCAATCACAGGCACAGTAGAAGAGAATATGAAAATCAATCGTCTCTTGTGTTCTTCATATTGATCGCTCTTTCGCTTCCCACTGCTTTGTATGCTTTGCTGTGATCGGCTGTTATTCATAAAAAAAAAATTTATTGATGTTATGAATTTTTTATTAATTTAGTGATTGTTGTAGCGTTGCATCGTTTTAATGGCGAGAGTTCATCTCGACTAATTAAATACTTATCAAATAAAATTGTAAATAGCATGTACGCTCGCCAACTGACCCATCATAGTGTCTGGAGCGTGAAGCGAAGCAATTTGCAATGTCGTCGATGTGTGAGACTTGTGAGATTTCAATCGATTGCAAATGGCGTATACTCGTCATGGAATGCTGCAATAAAAAAATGCTTAAATCTGATTGTCATGCTATGCCATGTAGAGTTACGGAAGTTTTCCTATAACTTTACGATTTGTTTGTTAATAATTCATTTACTCATTAATTTAATTGTATAGTTTTAATGTTAAACGAATTGAGCAAGTTAATTACACATAACGATTTTTGCATGGCGTTTTAGTTCAGCGTATGTTAATGTCAATTACAATTAATATTGGCGATGGCAAATGACAGCGTTCGATTATATTAGAAATGCATTTATAAGTATCAATATTAAACGAAATGCATGCTATGTTTCCCAAATTACAACAAATGGTTGTAATAAACATTTCCTGCATATGCATTTGGCTCTGTTTTCCATATTAAAATGACATATGTCAGATGTCAAATTAACAAAGAGCTACCAAAATCGCTTGCGCATATGCGCGCGACAGTGAACGAACGAGCGAACGAACATTGCCGAGACTGAAGACTATTTCGCAGAAATCGGATTCGATCCCCTCACTGAGCTCTGCATTTTTTAACACATTCCCTAAGATAAGATAATATAAGTGAAGTGGCTTTCGTTTGATGGAAAAAATTACCCCGAGTGCAAAATGCACTAAATATCACAAAATTGCACTCGTTTTATTCCGGGGTAAAATTTTCTACTCGAGGTTTTTTGCTCGAGCATACCCCTATATCTGCACGCACCAACAAAAAACTGTCATTGTGCAGCCATTTTAACTATTGATATGTGACACAAACTACATTTACAAATACAAAAAGAACCAGTGCACTTGTTTTGTTCGTTTTAAGCCTAAAAACGAGTGCACTCGGTCAAGAAAGGGAAAAAATCAAACGAAAGCCATATAAATGACTGATAGAAGGCACAAGCGTTTCCCTAAGGCACCAATAAATTTTAAATAAAAATAAAGCAACTTTCTTATTGCTTTAAAGGAAGCAATAAGCGATCCATTTTTAACCCACTTCCCAAAGACCTATTTTTATTAAAACTTTGCAAACTTGTGTATTTCCGGTGACAACACTTTATATTAAAATTTGAGAGCGATCGGACAGTGGGGAAGGGGCGCTCCCATACAAATTTTATTTTTTAATAATCATGCCATATTAGCGGCTTTGTCGGTGTGTTCAGTGCTACTTTACAATTGGGGTTGTGTTGTTGTGGTGGTTGGGTTGCAGTGCTTTGTATGTGTGTTTTCAATTCAATTTTAATTTATCTTGGAAATAGGTATACTTTTGGTTATTAGAAATAAAATTAGTGATAAATTGCATTGCTTAATAAAATTAAATGTAATACTGTCAGGTATTATCATTAATATCATTAATAAAAATATTAAAAAGCAGAGGGCATAAGTGACTACCTTGCGGTACACCAGATAAGACATCAATAAGCCTGGATTGGAACAGCCAATTCTTACTAATTGCTTTCTAGTTGCAATTTAACTTGAAATGCACTTAGGCAACATCGAAGTTCGAATGGATGCCAAATGAACGCAATTTTCTTATTGTTTTAAGGGGGGGTCTTTTGAAGAGGGTCGTAAGACCTTAAATTTTTTAAAGTGTTTTGGAGGTTTTCTGGGTGTCTTTTAAGAGGACTTTTAAGGGTTGTAACGTGCTTGCTTGTGGGCGCCGTGGCTAAGTGGAAATGAGCATGGCTACTAAGCAAGGGGGTTCGTGGTTCTAATCCCAGTAACACCAAAAGTATGTTTTCACCTCTCGTGAATGGGTGACAAACGTTCCGAGAGTAATAACTTGTCACGGAAAGCTTCTCAATTCGCCGTTCGGATCCGGCCTTAAATTGTAGGTCCCTTCCATTTGTGTGCAAAAATATACATGCTCAACACGAATGGTTGCGAGAAGCTAGGCCTTGGACCGCAATGGTCTGTCGCGCCGAATATTATTATTAACGTGCTTGCTTGGTTGACGCTCGCCGGTATTCTCGACGGAAATCCGTTTTAAAAAGTACCTATCTTTATCAGATTTCCAATCTTACCGCCCTGATATTGCACCGGGAGTTATGTTTTTTCTACAAAAAACTTATTCGATCATTTCGCTCTACATGCATCATAGCACTATTCGTCGTTTTTATATTAACGTTTATGTGATTCACCTGCCAGTGTTTTGAACCCATGACATGGTGAGACATTCGGACGCTAGTCGGTAGACTAATAGTTTTGGCTACTGTGCTATGTGGCGCTAATTGTTTATATATTCGCTTTTAGCTGTACGGTTTGTCAGGAAGTAATTTGGATATGCGAAATACTTGGTTACAGGGACTTTTGGAAAACTTTTGAGGCTCTTTTGGGAATCGTTTGGGAGTTTTTTTTTTGTGGTCGTTTAGGTGGTTGTGGAGTGTTTTGAGGTATTTTTAAAGTGTTTTGGAAGTCTTTTGGGAGTTTTTTTCGGGTCCTTTAAAAGTCTTTTGAGGGTCTTTCATGGGTTTTTTAGGAGTCTTTAAGGCTCTTTTGCTGATCGTTTGGAGGTGTTTTGGTGGTCTTTTAGAGGGTCTGTTGTGGAGTGTTTTGGAGTCTTTTTAGAGTGTTTTGGAGGTTTTGGGAGTCTCTCTTTTCAAATTCTCTATATAACTTGGGCTTTGGCTGGCTGGCCAGATTTTTTGATCAATTTATCCACTTCCTTAAGCCCGATTTTATTCAAACTTTGCACACATGTGTATAATTTGTTTTATTTTAATATACTTTTCAATAAAAACGTTCGTTTGTTTCCAAACACAATATATATATATATATATATATATATATATATATATATATATATATATATATATATATAATATATTATATATTATATATATTGGTTATTGTTTTTAAAAAATGTAATCAGTGTCATTATTTCTTCCTTTCTCTTTCAGGTAATTCACAATGGACAAATATCAAAGCATTTTCCGAATAGTCATGCCAGTACGTGCTGATAGGTTATTAATATCAATAAAATGCATTTTATAACCGATAGTAAGCAAACATAAGTACAATTCGTCGCTCTATTTATTTATTATCAATGACAACATTAATCGTAAGTACATAGGTACATTATACGTAGAAAAGAAATCGAACAAACAATAAGTCAAAAACTATAACTTGATTAAATGCCACTGTGTCACAATTTGGAAGCATAACCTGTGCGGCACTGTGTGCTTCTTATTTTGCACACAGTTTCTAAAAGAATTGAGAACTTTTAAAAAGTTTGCACAAGATGAGTAAGCGAGAGGATTACGAGCATACCACAGCCAATTTTATCGTTCCCCAGCAACAGAAAGAAAGACCCAAGAAAGTTTTGCTTGGATAGTTGGGCAAAGACGAGGCAAACTCCTCATTTGTTACGCAGCGCACAAATGCGAATTGAACCGCGCATTGAGCAGTTATTGAAGTTCTGGTGTACCGTGTGCTTTTGATATATGAAGGTGCAGGGGGCACCCTTTTGTTTTGCGTTGTGTTGTTTTGTTTTCTTAGTGAGAACAAAAATGAACAACACAGTGGAATGCAGCAATAGACAAATACTTAACTGAAATAGAAAACCAACAGATTTTCTTCCTGCCTCTGCACAAATTGAAATTATTGGAGGATTTTTTATTTTTTTACAATGTGCAGTGTTGTATTTCAAAGAAGCGGGCTTGGGGCACTCATATAACGCCAAAGTAAAGAGCAAAAGAATTCATGGAACTTTTGTTTGCTATGTGTTTTTAACAAATAAGGTGGCTTTTTGATAAAGTTTTTAGCTTAAATTGCAAAAGTTGTTTACAAGAATCGGGTCATTCCTTTTTTTTATGTTTAAGTAAATGTCAATAAAAGACATATGATAGTAAAGCGAGCTTCTCGGCTCGCCATATGTATAGTTGTAATTCAGTCTAAACACTCAATTATCTTAAAAGCCCAATAGTATGCTATGTTAAATGAAGTTTTTTCATTCATAAGCTGATTTAGAAATAGACTTTAAAAACCACATTTAAAATTGCATACCATTGGACTTAAAAAAATCGATATCGATGCGTTGATTAAGTATTTTTCTCAGTTTCAAATCTACTCCCCCAATTAATAAAAAAAATGAAATTACGCCATTGCAAGCCGAGCGCTAACCAATTGTGTTAAAACAAGTCACATCAAATTCTGACTATACGAGTAACAAACTGATAAATGTAAAGTCATTCAGGTAGTTCTCTCTTAGCAATAGGTTAGGTTAGGTTGGGGTGGCTGTCGGCAAGGAAGCCGACCCACTTAGACCAATAAATGGTCCATTGTGATGCCACAATGCTCGCTATACTCGACCTTTGATTTCAGTGCTTGACAAATCGTTGTAAAAGAAGGCTCCCAAATGGAGCTTACGATTTAGAGAAAAAGCTGTGTCTGTGCAGAGAAGGTGAGGAATAGTCTCCTCATCTTCCTCGTTCATGCAGCTTCTGCAGAAGTCATTAGAAAATACACCAAGCTTGCTGGAAGCTTGCCCAGAATACAGTGCCCAGTAATTACACCTATCGTAGCGCTTATGTAAACTCTTTTTAGAGGGATCAAACAGTTTTCTGCAGCTGTTTCTGAGCTGTTACAATTCAGATGACCATCAATGTGGTCTTTTCTTGCCTCTAGGACGAGTTAGAGGGTAGGAGTTAGTCAGTGCTTTGTTGAAAGCCCCTTGGCAATAAGTTTATGTGGTCTCTCCGCAATCATCGAAGGGGTGCCACGGGGTTTTCTCCGCTTCCCCACAAAGCCTGCTGGTGGCTCTTCTAGTTTTAATTTCTTTAGTTCCCCCTTCAGTCTACAATGTCCTGTTAGCAAACCCGTATTAATTCTTACATTACTTCTACCCCAATATCGCGAAAGACCTCTTTGGGTCATAGTTCTCCATAATTTCCTTTGCTTTTCGTAGGCTTTGGAGATTAAGGAAACTGCCTTACCTATTCTGCTTATCTTCTCCCCAATTATGCGGTACCCTATGCCACAAAATGCGGTTCTGCCCTACACGCGGAATTTCTGTCTCTTTGTTAGCGAGCTTATCCGCTGATTCATTGCCTTCTATGCCAGTCTGTCCTGGCACTCAGTACAAGCTTACCTTGTTTACTTCGCCAAGTCTGTAGAGCTTCGCCCACATTTCTCCACCAGTCTTGACGTGATGTGGAATGCATCTAGGGCTTTTAGTGCAGCTTAGCTGTCTGTCATTATGGCTATTTCCTACATCACGCAGATTCTGTGCTGATTAAAGTGAGCGAATCTTTCGATCGCATATACTTCTACTTTGTTCTTGCCCCATGGAATCCCGAACCCGTGCCTTCTGCTTTCTTTGATCCATCCGTATATCTGATATTTAGTTTCAAATCTGAATTTCTTCTTGGTGCTCATTTTGACTTCAAAGTTTTTTTTGAATTCAAGCTTTTGCACCATGTTGTCACATGGTGGCCAGCATGCCAGCATGTCTGGCTAACAGAACCTGTTTGGTTAGAGATTCCACTAATGACCTTGCCCTTACGTTCGTGAAGCAGCCTACCTGTCTCAAACGTAACTTGGTTTCCTCGGCTTTGTTTTCTACCACTATACACACTTCATACCCGCCGTGAGGCAGATTCTCATGGCCCCTGTAATTAAAACTCAGGCCAGCCTCTGCACTTTTTCCAATTGCCTTCTCGTGGTGCTTAGCTTAATTAGCCCATGCCACTGCTCCATAAGTAATCATTGGAAAAACTATCATGGTGTACATCCAGTGCATTATCCTGGGACTAACGCCTCAGGATTTTCCTGTCACCCCTCTGCACACCATAATCCTTTTCAATTTTTTCAGTAATACCTGTTGGTGTTTATTCCATAGCAGTCTACTATCAAATATCAGTCACAGGTATTTAACCTCTTTGCTGATAGTAATCTCTTCTCCAATAAGGGTAACCGGGTGCATTCGGCCCAGCTTCCTTCTATTTGTGAAGGGTACCAGTGTGGTTTTGTTTGAGTTCACCCTAAGTCTCACTTCTAGGCACAATCTGCTTGCACAGTAGGACGTTGATGAATGCTATAATCTCCCCTTAAAGTGACCATGCAATATTCATCACTTTTGCAACAGGTTTTCAGAATTTTATCGCGTTTTTCTTAACGCGTTTGCTTAAACGATCTATTTTCGGCAATATTGGACAACAGACTAATAAAATGACAAATGCAATGACAGATATATTTGACATATCAGGGATGTCGCCTTTGAATGGATGACCTGCAAAGATTACTAAGAATAAAATGGCTGCAGTAGTAATCTTGAACTGTGGAGCTAGATTAGTCACACCTTAAGAAAATCTGCTGATGGTATCACTAAACAGGCACTAGATAACAACGAAGCGACAGTTAGCCGGCGAGTTGGGAGAAAACTATCGTAGAAAAAGCAGCATTGAATGGCGTCTTCCGAACTATATGACGTTGGATCGGCTTCGTGGACGTGCGCTGTTTTTTGACGCTCCCATGCGGCGTATTTAATTATTACTAATTTATATCGTTCGGCACCTTTAATGTGGAATATTGAAATAAATTAGAAATGCATACAAGTTTCGCTTATTTCCATATTGCTATTAACGGTCGGCATTCCCTCAGTGCGAGCATATCTACCCAATGTTTGTGGGGTCTCGAAGCCATAGAAAATAGTCGTCGTAATGTAATGTTCCCTACTTATGCAAATCGAATTCATAAGGTAAAGATATATATATGTATGTACATATTAAATATCTGCGAATATGACTATTAAGGGCAGCGGGTGTGTACTTTATGCATTCAAATGAAGAGCAAGCTAGCTCCGAAGTGGTGGAGTGCAATGTGCCATGATGGCACAAAGCCATACTTACGAAGAAAGAAGCATAGTTTCAAGAATGTGTGTGTACATACTCGTACATGTGTGACTGTGAGCCGCAACAATTGCTGCATATTATGCACTCAAGCGAGCACAAATCTATATGTATATTGTATATTGTATGCCAGCAAGTTGTGTTGGCAAATCTTAAGACCACATCTGAGCTAAGCTGCACTCGTAAATGCAATAAATTTTTGTAAAAATCAGCTGCAGTTGGTTGCATCAATAGTCCGACTATGTTGGTCATGTTGTTATAGGCATTGCAGCATACCGACCATATATACGTACACCATATTCCAGCAGAGCAACAACAATATGCAACCCATTTGGGGGGAACAACTACTACGTTCGAGTATAAAGGAATATTAGAAGAATATGAAAAACTACTTAAAACTCCAAAGTCTAAAGCTTTGCGGCTGACGATTGACGGCTGCTCATGGGCATATATTACGACGTGACATGAGTGCCTCAAAGGGAAATTCTCCGCAAAGAGATTTTTGTCGTTGCCGCACTGCATGCACAGTGGGTTTAATTTAGTAAAATGGCGTTTATATTTCAATGCATTCATTTCTTTACCCTATTTGATTTTAAGCGTCAGCTATAATTGCGGTGACCATAGGTTAATCAGCAAAATAGGGGACAAAAAAAAATAGGTACTATATCAATGCGCAATGAGCAAAAAACAATTTTTCTTATTATAGGACTTAATATTAAAAACATTAGAATGTGGGAAGAAGAAAAAATATTAAATTTAAAAATAGGATTATATTTTAAAAAGAAATTTTTAAATGGAGAATTGATTATATCCACATTTTTCGGCTAATCTGTAGTATAGCTCCGCTAATTTTCTTTCATTAATCAACGATTGCATCCTTCATGCATGTCCACTTCTTCTTACCCATCCAATATGCATGGGAGTACACAATTGAAATGTATCTTCATTTCCTTTTATTTGATACCAAACAAACAAGAATTTCAAACTATTCCAATATATTTATGCTTTCTAGAGTTGGTAATGGATTTTGCAAATAAAAACACAACATACGTGCGTTTATTCGCACTTTTATTACAAGTTTTATTAACAAACGGCGAAATTTCACAAATTCACACTGGTGATTAATTATTAATCACATGCAACAATTATATATTCACATGTGTTTTTTTATGATTTGCGCACGCGTAAAGGGGTTTGCACCCTTATAATGTTCGGCTATATGCTTGTCAAAGCGTGGGCGTAAAGAAAAAGGAGGAGCAAAGAGAAGATGTCTATGAGCTTGTGCTTTGTATGCCTAGTGATGTGTGCCTCTGCGATGAATATCTCCAGGTTAACACACGTGGTCGTGGGCGAGATAAGCCGATGCCAGCCAATAGGTTCCTTGGTGAGTCTCCAATTGTGCGGCAATGACATCTCGATCGTTGAAGTTAGGGAGTAAAAATACATTAAGATTACGTTTCACTAATATGCAGGATCCAGGTTTACCTTTATCTGCAAAATATAGTCAGTAATAACCAGGAGTCCTGAGTCCGCAAACCTTGGATTAGGACGATGTCCTGCCCGCCTTTAAACAGACGGAATTAAAGTGATTCCGAAGCCTTTTTAGAGTGTTGGACGTTAATCTTAACTAACTGCAGCATTTCTGTTGCAATCAGGTAGAGAAACCTCTACCGCGGTCTTCTCCATATCATCTTCTCTGAAGATAAACTGAGAAGTACGTCCTCGTTGGGGAATTCTTCTAAGGGTGAGTCCTCCGTCTCCATAACCGATATAGGATCGGTCAGGGAGATGGACGACCCAATTCGATTTGATAAAACAGTCAATATACCTGCATTATAAGACTTCACATTATTATAATAAATTACTAAACAATAAGAAACTAACCCTAATTCATCTCATCCTAACAAAATTCTAATTAGTGACAGGGTCACCGAAGTTTTTGGAGTGTTTTCCATCAAGGGAATCGTGACAAATGCTTCAGGGTCGGGAATTAATAGCTCAAAGTCTGAGAGATAGGGGGGGGGGGAGCTGTTTACCTGCCTCCAGCTCATCCTTCTTGCAGACTCGAAGGGTAATGTGATTCTATCCAAATCTTACCACGCCTTTGACCTGAGCTGATTGATCACAACAATCGCGGATCTGTAGGATCTTGCCGACTTTCCAGTCATGGGTCGGAAGTGAGGGATTGCAAAGTTGAAGGACCTGGATTATTTCATCCGTAGATGAGGGTTTAGTTGGGATCCAGGTGCGATCTCTCGGTCGGTGGTGTTCCGTCAAAATCTGTAACAAATTGAGTGGATATCTTGGTTTCTGTTGCTTTACACTGCAACTGCCCGCCTAGACATGAATTTGCGCTAATTCGTTCATTCTTTCGAAGAGCCGCACAGCTTTGGGGGGAAATCCGCTGAACATTTTCCTTTTGCTGAATGGGTACTTTAAACCTTTACACTCTGCACTCGATTATTACCCATCACCCACCAATGGACCGAGTCTGATCAGATTCCAGTACAAAGAGAAGAAAATAATGTTAGATTTTTAATGTCACTTCGGTTGTAATGGACTGCGATCAAAATTCAGTGTTCTATGCTTTTTTTCATCAATGGGTTCGTTGCTTTTTTTACTCAACTCAACTCAACTATGATGTCTCGCGTCTTACGTCCAACCGAATATTTTTGCTGCAACGACCGACGTGACAAGATTGCCAAACATAGTGTACGCCCCTCCTCCCACTCACTCAACACAATTATGCTGCTCTCAACGAGATGCCATGTCAGATAACACTTGGGGACAGTTTCTGCAACTGCAGCAACTGCTGCTGTAGTTCTCTTGTTCAAAGTTCAAGTTAATAAAGAGTATCGCTCGCTTTAATGCTTGCAAAGTTGACGACGATGCACTGAAACGTCGACTTGACAATGGGATTTTTTATGTTTTTGCATCAAACTTCTCTCATGCGTCATCCATCGTTTATTCTTTGAGTGTTTCCTGAAAGAAAAGAAAAAATCACACAAATTAACAGTATAGAGAGAGCTAACAGCTCCTCTGCGATAGAAAAGTTAACAACATAATGACAGGTTAAACTAAGTGTCTGTTTGGTTCGGTGGTTTGATGTCTGCTTCTCTTTCCTTGTGCGATGACGTTAATTAAACTGCAATTGAGTAGCACTTTTATGTTCTATCGATATGACACACAAATTAGTGAACAATTTGCAAATTGTCTGTTTTTTTCTCTCACTTTATTTGAGCAGTTCTGTACCTAGTTCATTTAAAATTGCAATCAATGTTAAACACTTTTTAGAGAAAAAAACTTGAAAAAATTTCGTTGCCAATGCAATACCCTCTTTGCACGCGACTACATTTTTAGGTTCTTTTACACGTTTTTTCTTCTGAAGGTTGTATGTGTTAAAAAACCATTACCATTAACTTTTCCTTCTTTTTGCATTTAAAGGGCATTATTTTTACCTTTTTATGCGCCAAATGTCGTGCAATAGCAATTGTGCGGTGGTGTCATTGACATTGAAGTGATTGAAGGAAGTCTTGACATGAATGCGAGGATCACATTCATACAGAGGTAGATACCGAAATGGACTTACTGGAAGCAAATTCATAGCCGAGAATAGTATTTGGTATAATAACAACGTTACAACCCACCCGTAGGATCCGAGTTTGATGTCATCAAGATTCTGAATAACAAGCATTCTAATGAATAAAAGGTTGAAATGATTATCGTCTGTCAGCTGTCACGTTCCCATCACAACTAACAACACTTCGACAGTTAACAGATAATGTGGAAGTAAATTTTCTTAATTTTTATGTTGGATTTTGTGTCACTTTTTACTAATTATTTCGTCACTCAATAAGCCTCCGGTCTCACAAAGAAAAACATTTTGACGTGACAACGTCTCACTGCAATGTTTAAGGGGGTACATGCTCAAAATGTAAAATGTTATATGGCACACTGTTAAGTGAGACACTGTTATTTATATTGAGACACTGTTATGTCTCATCATTATGGTTTTGGAATTTCGGGAACAAAGTAATTTCTCAAGCAATTTGCATGAAATTCGGTATGTAGGACTTTGTTCCTGTGGAAATTCTGGGATATGGTCAATTAGGATCAGGAACCTACGGCCGTGTCACCGACACAGCCTACCCTGCTTTTTTTTAACATTAAATTCATTTCGACGCTCCTCTAACTTTTCGATGCCTTTTTTGTAAAACGATTTGCCTTTGCTCTCAAAATAGGCCTCAGTTTCTTTAATCACTTCTTCATTTGAGCCAAATACTTCGCATTTCACGTTTTAGAGGAGTCTGTGTGTCCAGTACTCTGGTTAGTGATAAGGATACTTCGCAGATCACGTTTCAGAGGAGTCTGTGTGTCCAGTACTCTGGTTAGTGATAAGGATACTTCGCAGATCACGTTTCAGAGGAGTCTGTGTGTCCAGTACTCTGGTCAGTGACAAGGATTCTTCGCAGATCACGTTTCACAGGAGCCTGTGTGTCCAGTACTCTAATAAGTGATAAGGATACTTCGCAGATCACGTTTCAGAGGAGTCTGGCTTATCAAGCCACTGTTTGGCTTCAACAGTATTTTTCCCCTTTAAAAAATATTTAATCAACACACGAAATTCTTTTTTATCAATAGTTCTGAAATTGTAACTAAAAAACAACAATATCCTGTAAACTAATTGCCAGAATGTCATAAAATTTTGACATATGTCGTTTAAAGGTTGGTACTAACCAGAAATCATATGATTCTGTCAACAGTGTTGCCATATGTGTGTCAGTCCGGAGACTTGTTGAGTGGCGTAAAATACTGCAAAAACTGTCACTATCAATTCAACCACATCACATCTCAGCTGCTCTATGACAATCATTACAAGGAACAATAACAATTCTAATTTGGTCACACATACACTCGTTTTTACACTGTTAAGTTGTCAAAACAATAAAAAGACTATAAAGCACACAAGAGAATAGTTCAAAGCAAAAAAATCATAAAAATGGTTTTTTAACAAGAGCCATTTTTATTATTCTCATAATAAATATGAACAACAACACATTCAACAGTTCACTCAATGTAAAATTCACCAGCAGTAGGTTAATTCAGTGTATGTAATTGTTTTCCGCTCAATTAATTTCTGCTGTGCTCGTCGTCTTTATCTTTTTACTGTCCGGTGGTATAGAGCAGCAGTAGTTCGCTTGCATAGAAAATGTTACACATTTCACTCCAATATTAATATTTGCAGACAATTAATCGACTCTAATGTGTGTGAAGTTCTTCATTTTTTTTTGGCATAAATAAACACTACCACTACATACCACATCATCACCACATCATACATTTAAATGGTTATATTTTGCTCTCATATCAATTTAATATAAACTTTTCTTTCAAATAATTTGAGTGAAAACGTTTAACCACCATTAGCTTGTGGTCGTTTATTTGTTTGTTTGTCTATAGAAATGTTTGTCTGTGATTGCTGTTGCAACCCATTGCCTGCCCTGCCCGTCACCAAAGTGAATTTTTCATTTTGAAATTAATTAATTCGTCTTTTTTGTGCGTCCATGATGCATACGCTAGCTATTTTATGTGCAACCTCAATTTAGTGCACTGCATTGACTATAAAATCAATCGGAATCAATTAATTATAATCATCAGCCAGTTGCAGGCGTAGTCGCAGTCACAGTTGTTGCAGTTGTTCCTTGTTTGCATTAAAAGAAACAAAAACTAAAGAATAAACAAAACACAATTGTTATTTTATTATTATTATTATTATCGCTTTATTATTATTACATAACGCGATGATGGCATTTCATTGTGAAGCAAGCAACCCTCTTATTAATTGCATGACGTTTATTTCAATGATTTCGTCTTGTGTCCTTCGAATGACATGCCATTGCCACTCTGACACACACATTTCTGTTAAAGTAAAAATTGCAACAGTTCTGATGACATTCCAACGTGGTGCATGATGATTTGCACTCAAACTTCTGATGGAGAAAGTTGAATGACATTTAAAAAAATGAGAAAATGAAAGGGGAACAAATACACGACGCACCGTTTGTTTGTTTTGCTGTTATTTGGTTGTCCAAATGGCTGCATATCAGTTTTCCATTGGTATTGGTACATGAGAATAAATGGTTTGATGGATCCGGTGGTCCTGTACGAGGGTGAATATTTGATTTTTTGTGATTGTTATATAAAGTTAAATTTTTTCATACGACAAGGAAGAAGTTGAATTTTTAAACTCAGATTTTTTATTGGTGACAATGTGCTTTACCTCATAAAATATAATTATAGAAAAGAGGCATAACTTGAAAATTGTAGCCCCCTCCGTAAAAAAGTTTTATCTGATTGAAAAAATTATTTTACTTTTTTGTTAAAATTTCGTTTCATTAGCAACAGAGATCATTGATATAAAATTTTCAAGCTTATTTTGAATTCTTTCCGCGCTTTTTCAAGAGTAGTTGCTTTCAGATCAGATTTCCTCTTAATATCATTTTATGTTCTTTCGAGTTTGGAATATTTTTTATATATGAATGCTAAAATAGGTAGGGAGCCAGTATTCAGCCTAATGCAAGGCCTAAATGCAAGGATAGTAAATCCTGGGGCTGAGATTCCAGGCGTAGAAGAAAAATAGATAAGCCTTTAGAATACTGTCATTAGAACTGCTGACTCATAGGCAATAGTCGTAGAGATCGGAACGACTGTTTCGATGACGAAGTAAGCTAGCGACTGAACGTAAGAATGTTGTGTACCGATTTTTTTAGGGTCTTTTGGCGGTCTTTTAAAGTGTCTTTTTGAGAGCCTTTGGGTGGTCTTTTGGGGAGTCTTTTGAGGGTCTTTGGGGGTTTGGTGGATCTTTTAATGGTCTTTTGGGGTCTTTTATGGGTCTCTTGAGGGAGGCCAGGACCCGACCCCGGTTGTAGAGCCAAATATGTTGATGAAAGAGGGTTTTTTGTCCCACAACATCGAGAATTACTTACACCGCATGTAAAGGTTACACGCACTGTTTTTTAATTCGGCGAATGTTTCTTATGACACTGCACTACGTCTTACCGCCTTGATTAAGTTGAATGTTTAGAATTGTCGATAATTTCAAATTTGACAAGCGGTTGGCAAAAATGTGAATGAAAACAACCCCAGTGAACATCAAACTTTGATCAAGTTAAGCGGTCATCACAATTTAAGTTTTGACATTCATTTAACTGTCATGAGAGTTTAGTTAAACAAAAATTTAAACACAAACTGTGAAATAGGGCCTAAGACTGAAATTGAACAGAAAATCATAATTACAATATTTTGGCCTTGTTTATTGACTCTTTAATTATTTACTCTTCTGTGTGTAAAAGTTTTAATTTAAATTCCAATTAAGCAGTTTACCAAACACAGAGATATTGTTGGGTGAGGAGGAAGCGACCACAAAAAGAATACAAACACGAAATTGCAGATAGCTGTAGATCATTGCATGGAAGAGCATGCCAAGCAGCAGTCCTTCATCTCTAAAAAAAACTCTTTCTACAGCGCAAAGCAACTTGAATTTTATGTCCTGAGAGCACTTCCATTATACCACGCATCGCACAAGAGTAAAGCTGCATGCTAGATGTTTTCGACGTGAGACGGACGACAGCGTAGCGTGGTGGTTGCAGAAGTCGGTGTAGACGCGCACAACGCAGCATAATGTCCTTAAAAGTTTATTATCCTTGCGGCAAACAACGCCACAGATGTCAGCTGATTGATGACTGGTTGCTGTTGTTGGTCTCGGCGGAGTAGGAGGCTTCTTCTGCACATTGAAGAACATTTAAAATAAACCAGCAGCAACAACAACGACGACGACAATGAATGAATGAGCACGATGGCGATACAAAAATTATCCAAACATTGGCAAGGCGCTTCATTTATAAGGGTCGTTGTTTTGGGTGGACGTTGGAAAGGAATGGAGACGTCTCCTTCATTGCTTTAGGATGTTTATGTTTTTGTTGCTTTAGTCTGTGGTAGCACGTCGCTATTTACTCTCACTGCATTTTATATTGCTTCTGGGAAATTTTGAAAAATATTATACAAAGTTAACAGAATAATATAAAAAAGAAAAGAAAAGTAAAAAGGAATAAGAAGAAGAAGCAGTTTGGATTTGTTGCATAAACATTTATATGGGATATGGGTGGTTAATGCAACGTCGTAATCTGAATGTGTCAGACTTAAGTGGCAGGGACGTAATTTACTTTTATTACAGTGGGTTTGAAATAAGGGTTGGTTTAAGGATGATGACACTTACAGACGCCTTGACAACTTGCCAAAAGAAAAAATACTCATATGTCTCTCCTCCCTGTTGAATACTACTAAACTCAAGGAAATCTGTGGAGAGTTTTTTTAGGAAAAAGTTAATAAGTGGAATAATTGTCATTTTGACAGATGAATAAGTACCTACTGTTAAGGGTTATTTCTGTTAAGATATTCTGGCTTCAGAAACTCAGAAACTGCTTCTACATACTGACTAGGATTGTGTTACGCAGCTATTTGCAAGGATTGCTATCGTTAGAGGATTTGGTACGGTCCAGTGGCGAGGTTAGAAATTCTCACAAGAAACCCGATGAAAAGACCACCAAATCCTTAAAATAACGAATTTAATTAACAATACGAACTAGGGGTCCATTTATATGTTTAACGGTCTGCTGACACACTCGTACTATAACAATATCAGTACTAATACTAATCGATATACACCGTGAGTAACAAAAAACATATAAGTATGCGTTCACTAGTGAACCTTGAGTAAACGGAAAAGGTGGCTTGGCTCAATTCGGTGTGAAGGTATTCACCACACACCTTGATCCGTGAGCCATAGAGAAGTTTCGTAGTAGAAATCTTTTCCTCCTTTTTCATTTATCTATAGTCATAAACCGATTGCGAATTATATTAACTGGCTTAGTTAAAAAAGTTATTAAATTGGTTATTGGAACTTGTTCATTACTAATTATTTACATGTTGTTATTAATTGTGAGCCCGACGGGCGAAGCTTATATTTAGAGTACATGCAAATTTTTTAGCGAACGTTTGTACATTTGTACGGATGTACGGATGTATGTTTATACGTTTGTTTGTCGTGTCGTATATATCGGCTTCTACCAGTCAAAATTTCTATGAGGGTGGGCTGTTCCTTGGGGAGAAAGTGGAGTAACCGTTATTAGTGTCGATTCTTTAGGTTTTGCGTTCGCAGAGTGGAATAGCGATGGTAAGAGAGCAATAGGGGCATGAGGTGGATATCTCAATAGGGTGGGTTGGAGTTGGAGGGGGTGACCGATATTAGTGTCGATCCCATAGTTTTCGGGGTCATTCAGATGAATAGCGGTGTTTAGAATGATGATCGGTGACCGGCCGGGTTTGGTGGGTGACGACATTGTCACTCTCGACCGCCAAAACTTTGCAACGGGACAAGACTGTGCATAAAAAAGATGCTGGGCAATATATTTCAAGCGACTATCTTGACAGGAAAGGTAGAGAGTTGAACAGTTATCACACGGAATCCACTCATTTCGACGGATCTACCTTTTAGATTTAGGAGATTGCAATTGCCAGTAAAACTTGAGTTTTCAATGGCGAGTATAGATTTGACATCGTCATGTTTGTCCCACGGACAACTTATTTAATTGCTACTTTGCTTCACGTTGGGTTTGCTTTAGGCATGACAAGAATTCAGTATGAAGCAAAAAAAAGAATTGCATTGCACAGAAGTTATCGCAGTATTGAACCAAGAACCGATTATGAAGCGGGTTATACGGACACTTCGCCACCGGTATTCTAATGTTTTCCTCGTTCTTTCTTTGTGTAAATTCTTTTAAACATTTCCTTGAAAATCACAATCCACTTATTATTATCCTTTTTACATCAAATAAATTAGATGGCTGATGGATGAATCGTCAAACCAATAATGTCCTAAAACCTTAAGCAATAGATGGGACTTCCTTCAGATTCCTTTCCATACAGTTTTTTCTACTGCACTCAGTAGTGTCCTTCTGGGTTTGTTTGTTGGCCTAGAACTACTACGTACTTTTATTTGTCGTCATCATCGTCCTTGCTTCGAATGCCAATTACAAGGATATGTTCATATGAATAATATAGAAAAAACCCGTCTATCCCCCAGGAGATACAAAACCAAACCATGTTTGTTCCATGCATACAACATTCATTGGGTGGAAAGGGTGAGATGATTACACAGCGCAAGGACGACGTCAACGACCACAACCAAATACACGCGCAACTCAACAAGTTGCGCCCAAGGATGTATTCCCGTTTCACGTTCGTTGTCGCAGTTATTCTCCCAGTTGCTTCTGTGTGCATCGCTTTCTTCTTTGTTGCTTATCTCTGCTTTGTGGGTGGGTAAGGAGGAAAGGAAATACCATTATAGTCGCACAGACTGTTGGCAGACACATCAGTTATATCAGGGCACAGTAGATTTTCCCAACTACGGGGGCATTTCCTTGCTTATGGAAAAATATCGCTGGATATAGCAACAAGAATTTAATCGCGCAAAAATTCCATTCATGTAGCAAGGATGCATAAAGAATTTTGTTGAACTTCTTTATTTCATGATAAAATAATAGGAAGAAAATTGGATTCCTTTTCATTTCAATTTATTCCACCAAATGCGGAAAGAGAATGCCAAAAAGCAGAGATGAAATAATAGAAAGCGGAAGGAGATTTGTGTGGTAATGTCCTTGCAAAGTTGGTGAGTCATCATCGTCGTTATTATCATCATCATCATCGTCAACTCTGCAATCATTGGCAGTATCGCCTCCAATAATGCGTTGTGATTCATTCACTGCTGGAAAAACGAACGTGACCTCTAGAAAGGATATCAATTTAATGCTGCAATAATAATATTTTTTCTTGCGTTCAGCTGGATTATAATTAAATTTAAAGGTATTTTGTTTTTGTAATTTGAAACGAGTAAAACTTAAGCCGATGAGTTCGAATTATTAATTTGATTTTATTCACTTCGCCAAATTACGTCTTGCAACAACTGACAATCATTTTGACAATTCATTATCGGTAATGCAGTTGAATATTTCCTGCATTACCATTATACCGTCTTAATACTAAACAATTATACCATTTAAATCCTAAAATATACAGATTACAAATTATATATTTTTATATATATATTTTTTTAATAATAAATAATAATATTTAAGAATTAATTACAAATGATCCCTCTGACCATTCAAACGAAATAAATACGTGCAAGTCCAATTGTTTCGTTTTGTTTTCTCCTCTTACTCTGAGCGTCTCATACTCCATTGTGATTTAATTTGCGATTTGTATTTTTTCTCCGTTCGTGTCGGTCGAGCGTTAAACATGAGTGGGTGCAAAGTGCAGTGCAATGATTAGTGGTGACTGGTGGGCGAGTGTGGTTATAAATACCCCACACACCTGCTGCTGGTTAATGACGCCAAGCGTCGTCAATTTGCATTCTTTCGACTTTAACTTTCTCCTTCTATCGTACGCTCCACCCGTCTGACATGCTGATGTTTTTTGGTTTGTTTATTGAAAAGTTTGTTGCTTCTCCAGCTGTTTTTAAAAGAGTACTTTAGTGGAATTTCCATAATAATAAATGCAACAGCAGCCGCATGTGTAGTCATAGACAGCCAGACAACCGCAACCACAACAACAGCAGCAAAGTAATAATGTTAGTTGCTATTATTACTCGTATGCAAACAACGTTGCATGCATACAATACCAGTATGTACCCTATGCCTATGTAACGAGTACGAGTACACTCGATTGTGTTGTTGTTGGGGTGAGTTGATGATTAATAATTTGACATTTCGCATTCCACATTCCATATTATTTTGTGTTTTGACTGTTGACAGGAATTTATATTCATAACACAGCACAGCAGCGACAGGAGAACGATAACAACAACAAAAGTAATTTAATTGCTGTCATAGTTTTGATTTTTTTTTCAATTTGCAATTTGCGGATTGTATTTATTGATTGTAGCGATTTGTTCTTGTTTTTGTTCGATAAAACTTATAAAATTTTCTATATTAACTTCGCGTGCCCGTGTGTGTGTTTGTGGCTGGTGGAATCTTGTGATCAATTTTTAACCCACTTCCTAAAGCCCGATTTTATTCAAACTTTGCACACATGTGTATCTCCGATGACAAAATAACCGATTATATAATATATTGTTACGAAAAGCAGTTAGTGCATATAATAGAATTCGAATCCTAAGATAAATCGCAATACTGCATACTAAAAATAAGCACTTTGATGTAGCATACTTTTAGGCAGTATTCGGTAAATCATGGAAGCTGAGTTCGAAAATGGTACACTGGTTGTACTTAACGACGATCAGACCCATTATCACATATACTGAAGTTGTTTGGTTGCCAAAAAGTTGTCTGAAAATGGCTAGGAGGACACACATGAAGGGGGTAATCCAGTCTACCTCGGTAAATGTTCTCAATACACTAATAAATCTGCCACCTATTCATCTAGTTATTAAGATGGAAGCGGTGAAAGCTATATGTTGACTTCGAAGGAATAAGGTCGGACATGATGGGCATAATAGTGTGCATGGAAATATACTCTATAGGGTTTCGGAACAAATTTCTGATGCCTGTGTGCCTTATGCTCAATAGAAAATATTAAGCCCAATACAGGAAAAGTTGAAAAAGGGGAATTCGAACCAATATTCTTCACTGATGAAAGAACTGGGCCAATATGGTTCTTACGTGAGAATTCTATGGAGGCATACTCACTTCGAAAATGGCCAACTGTTTTTCCAAATATTTACTATTTTAAAAGTAACCAAATGGGTGAGCTGTCTCTAAAAAGATACAAGAAACCTTGCAATATGTAGTGATATCCAAGCCAAGAAAAGACTGAACTCTATTTCAAGGTGGAATTCCGTGACTCTTATTTGGGTTTAGGCTATACAGGAATAAAAGGAAATGAATCGTCTGATGCACTCGGAAAAAAGGGTTCTTCCGATGTTCCTACTGGTCCGGAACCAGTCTTAGGCTTGAGTCAGCCAAGCTTAACAATTGGTATTCGAAGATTTATGAAAGCCGAACAGGAGCACTGTTGTAAATCTATAAATACATGTAAAATTACCAAGCACTTTGTGGATAGGCCAAAAACGCCGACAAGTTTATTTTAAGAATATCTAGAAAGAACTGAAAGACTTATTGAGAAAAGTACAGAATAGTATTAGTAATGTAAGAATTTCTTGGAAAGCTTTCAATGAACCCATCTGCCATGTAATGTTGTCCTTGGATTGTTTGTTGGAACAACTTTGCTGTTAATATTTTAAACGGATTTAGATACCAAGTTCGATACCTGACTCGTATGGCGCGTTGCCGTGTCAACGTAACCCAAGAGCCGGAGCTCTCTAGGGCGTTAGAATACCGAATTGGTATGATGTTTTAATAAAAAGAAAAATCGATGGTTTTAGTTTAACGTTAGATGTGAAGTGATTTTATTCAGTTAATTTTCCTTTCTTTTATACAAAAATAATTGAACGATTTTCGATCATACATCAACTCTGGAATGCCTACTCATCGATATTCATATTTTACATAATATCGCTTTATCAGCATAGTGTATGTATGTACGTATGTAATATATCACCGACCGCGTCAAGTGTTTATGGGTTCGTTTGCCTGTGCTGCTGCGTTGACATATTTGTTTCCACACCTCATTATATTATTACCATTTCCATGCGCCGCTTACTCAGCGCAATACATGGAGAGGGTAATTAACGTTCTAAGCGGCCGGCGCTCGTTTGCCCATGATGCTTAGATTGCATATTTATCATATTCATAGGCGAACGACCGCTGGTCATAAATTATGCTACTGAAAATGTTTTTTATTTTTTGTTCCCATGCACCGAGTGTGCTGTTAAAGAATACGTAGTACTGATTTCATGCACCGAGCGCGTCATTAATGAATGCATGTTTAGTGTTTGCTTTTACTTTGGGAGGCACTAGAGTCGATGTACGGTAAAAAACGTCGTATGCTTTTAGGCATGTTATTTATGTGGTAGCTGGTGCGATCCCTCACAGCCATATCATCCTCAAACAAATATCCATTATCAGTGGGTGCCCTGGCTTAGTGGTTTTTACGTTGAAGGTTCGAGATTCAAATCCAAGAAACATCAAAATTATTTTTTACGGTTCCACCTATCGCGAATGTCTTACAAACGACCGAAAGTAATAACTTATGTCACGCAAAGCTTCTCAACTCGCCTTTCGCGGATACGGCATTAAATTGTACGTTCCTTCCATTTGTGAGCAAAAACATAACACGAATGCTAGGCCTTGGACCGCAACACGGTATGTCGCGCCAAATATTTTTGTTTTATCATCATCATATTTAGCTCTACAACCGGGCCGCCTCCTGTGTCCCCTCTTCCTTCTTAGAGTATAATGAATTTTTAATTTAAAACATTTTTTTTCTTCAAATAGTCAAAAATTTACAGACTTTCGAAGGTGATTTGGAAATGTTGGTTGATGACCTGTCGCCGACGATTTAAATTTTCGTTCGTAGCACTCGTTCAAAATTTGTAATAAATTTTTAATTTTCCCCACTTTCCTAGGCGTTTGAGTGTCCGTTCGTTTTTATTATTATTATTATTTATTTAATCGTTTTGCTCTGTTTTATCATTTGGATTGAATAATCCTCCTGTGCTGCAGTGCTATTAAATAAATAATTTTGTCGTTTAATATAATATTTCTTTTATTGCTCGCTGTATGTTTGAATAAAAAAGTAATTTTGTCGTAGTTGTTGATGGTGTCCCGCCAGATTGAACGTCGGGTTTAAGAAAATAAAAAAAAATACTTTTTGCATTTAAATGAATTACTAGTATATACTTTAACCACCGATCTAATTCTTTTGATAAATGACGTCTTTGCAGATCAATTTAACCGATGACGATTTAATTTTTCAGTTCAGCAGTTGAATTCGTCTTGTTGATCATTAACCTTTAATATGAGATACGAGTATCATCACAAAAAGAAGTCCCAGGGGGTTAAATCGCAAGATCTGGCGACGTATGTCATAGAGATGCGTATGTGTAGAGATTCCTATGTCGTTGAGATGCGTATGCCGTAGTGACTCGTATGTCGCTGCTATGTGTAGATCGATCGATGCGTTTGGCGTAGCGATTCGTGGATTACAGTATGCGTAGATCACAGAATCTGTATGTCTAGCCGATATGTAGCACACAGGATGACAGTGAAATGCGGGCATCAAGATGTTGGAAGCTATACGCTGTTGCAGTAAGCAACTTTCCAACTTTATTACACGAAGACTCACTCAAAGTAAAGTCAAGGAAAACAACATCAAGTAGGCCACAAAGCTAATGGAAAGAAAGCAGAACGCACGATCCAAAAGCGGAACAACAGCCCTTACAGAAGTGATATAAAAGGAGCCAGAAAAAATTAAGGAACTGAACCATGGCTACCAGCCCCTCGGCAACAGGGGTAGCAGGGCAGTCTAAGCCTTCGATAGACTAACGAGATCATTTATTCCAAACTGTAGGACATCGACTCGAACTAATTTGCTTAATCGAAAAAGTAAATTATAACAATTGTCCATTATTTGTCAAAAAGCAAAGTAAACTCCCATGAAAGTGAACTTTTCAACGGGTCTGTGTTTGACCCAATTTACAATAAAAAGTATCAGTCTCCTTTAAACTGAAACCAAACAACAATCAGACATACATTTTTGTTCCTGTTGCATTAATTTCCATTCAATTGGAAGTTGGAACAGTGAAAAGCAAATTATTGTTGTTGTGAACAGAAAAAGTTAACTTCAAACTTACAAATAAGGAGTAAAAAGTTTTTTTTTTTTAACTAAAAAGTAACTTTTCAGAGTCTCGATTCTCGAACAACACAAAAGCCAACTGAATGCTCAAACAACCGAATTGAAGTTTTTTGTTCCACTTGTTATTATGAATTCTATTCAAGTGATTTGGTCAGTCAGATGTATAGTAAAGACTAAATTTCTTATAAGCAAATAGTTATAAGTATGCTCTACTCGTACTCGTACATCAACCATTATTGGAAAAAGAATAGCAACGCCATTTGAGTATCCTATATATCATTTCCTGACCTTTCTCAGATTAATAATAATTGTCATTATTTCCATATTGCTGTATAGCTACTTATGTATGCATAATTGCATATCCAAGCTCGCACTGTGTTAGGAACAGGCAGGGTGGTGAGGCTAATTAGAAATAGATATATAGAGAAAATCAATCGATTCTCTGTGAATATACAATTATTCATTTTTTGAACTACAAGTGAAAGAATTCCATTATGCATAAAGTATTTAATGTGTATTCCTTTAGTTTAGACAAATCGATCGATCAATCGTCGCTTTTGATTTTATTGCTTGAACCTTGGAAGAGTGAGAATTGTCGATGTGTGACTGAATATTAATGCGAAAGTACATTTCCAACAATCTTTTACGAATTATTGTATTTGCCCTTAGCAGCCTGCATTGAATAGAAATCTTGAAAGTTTAAAAACGCGCACACAACTTTTATGAAACGAACATAAAAGAAAATGCCTTCTATGCTGAAATTTCCAGAAATTTCTTTTTTTGAAGTTCGTTCTTATGTTCAAAAGCATATTCTCAATTTTTTTAATGTCAAAGAAAATTAGTCAGTTAAAAAATTGATTCTAGGCAAATTCCACTAGCACAATTCCACTAGACACAATTCCACTGGACACAATTCCACTGGTACAATTCTACTGGGCACAATTCCACTTGCACAATTCAATTCGCCTAACACCACCCTAATGCGTTTGATTATCAAAAATTTCAATTGTGCAAGTTGAATTGTGCCAGTGGAATTGTGTCTAGTGGAATTGTGCTAGTGGAATCGGCCGGTTACTGAAAAATTATAATGTTTATTGACTAAAAATATAAAACCGAATTAGATTACTATGATTTCCAACACACTTTCCTAATCAGTAATTGAATTTATATCGCACATTTTATCATCAATATGCAAGCCACTCAATCCCATATAATGATGCTTCAATTTGATTTATTTGATTCTTCCCGAATACAATAATGCCTTCAAATTGTTGGCTCCTTTAATTCTTTTAACTTTTTAACTTTTCCACAAGCGGTGTTCAAAAGAAATATCCTTCAGATGCATCCCGGCTATTTTCCAACCTATCCGTAATACCCATGCCTCAACTCGAGCTCACGGGTCCACCATTAAGCCTATCTTCGGACGTACTAACCACCTAACGTTCGCTCCACCACATAGATAGCTGAAATTTTGTGAGTATCTAAGTCGAAAATAGCATTTTTTATATACCGAGAATGACGCGTGTCGCGTTTCGCGTGTGACACGTGTGATGGTTTGAATTTGCACCCTTTTCTCATTTTTGAGGTCTTTTTTAACCACCTTTCGCACGACCTAAAGGGCTGAAATTTCGTGAGCGGCTCACGGCTCAATGTCAGGGGCCCATTTTAATATCCCGCTTTTGACGCCTGTCGCAAGCCACAGCCAAGAAACTTCTTTGCGCGCGATGGGAGTAAAATTTCAAGGTTGCAGCGGTTTTATAACGTAATATGCGAAACGATTTTGAATATAAAGAACGAAAAAGGTACTTGGACAGAGAGAGAAAAAGAGAGCACTATGCTTATTGGTTGTTGGTCTGGTACTACACGTGCGTTTTTCTGATCTACTGCGGTCTCAGCGAACACACATTCACACAGTAGTTCGTTGCGCATGAGTTAGAATTCTCTTTCTCTCTACCATCGTTTCCATTACTACATCCCTACAAATAGTTAAGACTTAAAGTTTATATTACAAAAGAAGCTTAATTTATGACGCATGTACTCTGTACACACGCAATTTTTTTAAATAAATTACATTTAAACCTTTATATAATTATGCGAGCTGAAATACCCGGTCTTGACAAGCTTTTGGCGAGGGTGATTGTGGTGGGGGCAGCCGAACAATCGGCAAGTATGGAACTAAGATAGTGGTGCTCCAACATACATGAAATTATAATTCACAGAAAATTTGCCACAAATTAACGAAAGCGATTTAATCAAAACATTAGGGAATTGGCTTCCAAAAATTTTTATA
The DNA here is from genome assembly GCA_947095585.1 of Nephrocerus scutellatus. NCBI lineage: Eukaryota > Metazoa > Arthropoda > Insecta > Diptera > Pipunculidae > Nephrocerus > Nephrocerus scutellatus. The sequence continues at coordinate 91,569,373 of OX352765.1, read as the reverse complement.
TTCCGAGTATGACGCGTGTCGCGTTTCGCGTATGACACGTGTGATGGTTTGAAACGCGCCATTTTTGCGTTTTTTAGTTCTTTTCTTTTCGTTTCGCACGAAAGGCTGAAGGGCTGAATGTCAATGCGGGCGCATTTTGATATTACGCTTTTGACGCGTCTTGCAAGTCGCGTATGGCGCGTGTGAAGCGTGGAAAAAATAAAATTCTTTGAAATAGCCCCTACCTCAAAAACATATATTTTTGCGATTATTACCAAATAATATACGACTGTGTGGCGTGTTTCGATCTGTACATAAAAGTTTGTACCCGAAAAACGAAGTTTTTTTACATTTACTTGTTATATATAAAGAATTAAAAAGAAAAAGAAAATAAAAGAAAAGAAAGACATCTACAATGGATGTCTTTGCTTTTAAAAAACACAAATTTTTACTTTTCTTCCATACAGGAGACACAAGTCACAGCAAGGACAAAATACTATTTCTGTGTTTTCCTTACAAATTGGTAACAAACTAGACACCACCGGAGTGTTATGAGTTATGCATGGTCACCTTGGAACTAATAGATCCCAATCTAAAGGACATCAATGTCCATCGATTCTTTGTTGTTATGTTTGTCGTTGTTCAAGGCGATGTGACGCTGACGCCAATAATTGAGAACGGAACGAGCGAGAAGACATTTTTGCCAAACACTACTGCAAGCGAAAAAGAAGAGGAAGTAGTTTTGCGACGTGCATTGAATACTGCCCTTCTAATGCAATCGCTTGCTTTTTGTCCATGAAATTCCCGGTTTTTTTTTTGTTGTTTTTCCGTTGCAATAAGGACGAAATGGGGACGCAACTAACTGCGGTGTTGGCGCAAGTGCGAAAACAAAGAAAAATCAATATGGAAATATTTTCCAAAAATAAACAAAAGGTTTAGTGGGAGGTGGAGTAAGAGTGAGAGAGGAAGGGATTGGAAGGTTGGTGCTTGGTGGTTGGTGGTTGGTGGTGTTGTCTGTGGCCGCCACATCTTGTTGATCATCGTCTATACTCGTAGTTGTGTAGCAGTACAAAGTAACTTTGTACTTAATTCCACTTAAGATTTCTGTGTTGGAGCATTTTAAGCATAAAATCTTTTGCTATTCCTTGCAATTAGTCGGTGGGTGTCTGTCTGGATTTCGGGATGAAAAAAAAATTGAATAAAATTTCTATGAAAGAGCGCCGAGGAGCTTTAAATGGTAATTTTCCTGAAGGTTACCCGAAAGTTTTATGAACTGTCGGTTGTTGGGCAAATCTCTTGCCTTGATATCGCAATTTATAATTTATTTAATGTTCTTTGAAGTGAGATTAGAAATCGCTTAACAATAATGCGTACCACCATTCAATTTAAGCCTCGCGTCTTTTAAAAAACCATTAAGAAGAACAACAAAAACTTTCCACTTGAGACATTTTTGATCAAAAAAAAATCATGTCAATCTTCCGAGAATGTTTATTTTTTTTATTTTAAACACAAAACCTATCCCAATTGGCTGATACTGCGACCAAATAAGATCTATTGTATCGTAGGGTGTAACTGAGACTTACTACCTTCCTAATGAAGGATAGTATGTCTTTAGCGGTAGAGTTTCGCAGATCTGCCGACGAACACTTACTTACCAGATCACTGCTGTACAGTCACAGAGAATGTGCCCGGATGTTTCATCATCCTCCGAGCAGAACCTACATTCCGTTTTTGAGCCAAGATTAATTTTGCTAAGGTAATATCGCAGGCAACAATGACCTGTGAGGAAACTTACCAGCTTTCTGATGCTATCCTTGTCTAGATCAAGGATTTCCTTTTAGGAAAGGGGCCTGATTACCCGTTTGGATTGTCTTAGCCCAGGAATATTACCCCAATGGGCCAGACTAAGTCTACCTTTCCACTTATTAATTATTGCTGTGGTGGGAGCCCAGTTGACGCCACAGTTATGTTCCGGTCCTAAGAATGCAGTTTCTGAACCAACCCTGGATAGTTCATCCGAATGTCCGTTGCCTGCAATTCCCTGGTGACCAGGGACTCAACCGATTTTTACCCTGTTAAGCCCTACCAGGGATTGCAGTACATCGTAGCAGCATTTAACTGATTTAGAGTCTATTATGTTGGACGATAGCGCTTTCAGTGCAGCTTGCTCTCTAATACCCTTATTAGGTTAATCGTAGAGCAGACCTCAGTGGCATGGAGTTCCGCTTTGAAAACAGTCGGAGACTCATACCCATATAGAGACTTTGGTTTTGGGTCCGAATACACCAGCTCCCACTCCAGATTCCATCTTCGATCTGTCTGTGTACCAGACTTTTGTCGTCCAGTGCTAGAACACCAAGAGACAAGAATGCTCAATCCTCAAATAACCTGCCGAAACAATACTCACTGGCCATAATTTGTTGTCAGAGATAGTGAAAAACATGTCTCTTTCTGAAATGGAGTCAATAATGTCCCACGTAGTCACCTGGTTTGTCTACTTGCATTTTAATAGCGCAGCTATAGCTACCGTCTTCCTAATGAAGATTGGGAGGGGTGCCCTACAACAGCTTCTAATAATGTAGTCGTAGGGCAGGTGCGCATGACACCCGTTATACCTAGACAGGTAATTCTTTGTAGCTTTTGAAATTCAAGAACTTTTGGCCACCATATAATCGCCGCATATGTGATTATTGGTCTCACCATCATAGTATACATCCTATGTATCATTTAAGGATTAAGACCCCAAGTTATGCCGCAGAGGCGTCTTCAAGCCGTGTTTTTTACGCCTTCTATTGCTCTAAGGCTTATTAAGTTTCTTTCCTCCAGAGACGAACATAATTCTTATTATTGTATTTCAACGAACTCAAGGATCAATGCAAATTCATCTGATGATGATGACAATAATATTTTTTTAAACGAAACACAGTAATTTAATTGGGAATCCTCTTAATTCTGCACTCTCAATCACACGACTATACTACTACTTTGAAAGATAATTCCAGAAATTCCATTTCACCGCCACTTCACTCTTTGACAAATTTGAAGCAAATTGTCAGTCAAGTCAGGATGACTTGATGCTGATGATGATGATGAAAGTGTCAGTCATCGCATTGTTGCCATCTGGATGCCCTGCTCTTTGTTTCTCTCGTACAATAAGTGGTTGCTGCAAATATGCTAACTGCTATCAGTCATCCTTCATCTCTAGATGAAAACCATCACAAGTTGTCCTGACTTTCTAAAGCAGAATCAATTCGATTCCACAAGAGTTAAGCTGGGTGTGTGTTCTCCTCGTTAAAGCGTTCACCCACATGCATGCTATTCATTTCATAAAGTAATTTTGGTCTTGTGAAAGGCTCTAACGAATTTGTAGTATATCAGAAATTTGCCATTAGCAGTATAGGGCGAAAAACACGGAGTATGTATGCACTTGCCGCATCTATTCTGACTGGTGGAAGTGCGATCTAAACCTCCACGAGGGGGCCACCGATAATTTTCCGCCAAAAAAATTAAAAGCTGAATGATCGGGATAGTCCCTTCAATGTAAGGTTTGCGCGAGTCTATAGTAAGCTCGCCCGAAAAATATTTTTTGAACCCCCGTAGAGCCAAATATGATGACGAAATTAAACTCTCTTCTTAAGTTTCATTACATAAACTCGGAGTCTTTTTGGGTTCGTGGGTGATAAAACTACTTTTACTTACTTATGTCCTAAATCCCCCTGTGGGTCCTAGGGCCTCTACTACGCCTACGCGCCATCGTGTGCGGTTCCTGGCAATGAGCATCAGCTCTCTCCAACTCTTCCCCAATTGCCGTGACTCCTCATCAACTGTTCTGCGCTATGTATTTCTCGGACGACCCGTTCTTCTACCATCCTGAGATAACGGGTTCCATTGCATTGCGTAGTTTGCTATGGAACTGTCGCCTTTTCGGAGTGTATGTGTATAATCCACTGCCACTTCCGTCGTTGGATGGTTGTTCCTATTGGTTCCTGACCCTTTATCTGGTAAAGATGTTCGTTAGAGATACGGTTAGGCCAGAAAACGCTTAAGATATTCCGTAGGCACCCATTTACGAACGTTTGTGATCTTTTTGTGAAAGTAACGGTCACCTTCCAAGTACTGCACACATACAACAGCACAGATTCAACATTTGAACGGAACAGTCGCAGCTTGGTGTTTAAGCTGATCACATTGCTTCGCCATATCATGGACATCATTCCAAACACTGATTTTACTGATAAAACGAGCACCCTATTAATTAAATATCCCTGCGCTGTTCTAACTTTTTTTTGTCTCTTTCCAATTACAGAAAAGACGAAAAAACATATAATTTTTAAGTGCCCAGCCTATAGAATCCGTTGCGTTTGTAGCGGCGACGTATTTGCTGGCTTCACACGTTCGGTTTTGTCCCTGGTGCGGGTAAATTTTTTAAAATTTTTGTTAGGGTGACCTCGAGGCCCGATCACTTCCAAATTTTTCAAAAAGTGTTATCCATCGGAGATACACATGCGTATAAAATTTGAAGAAAATCGAGTACTTTTTTTATAAAGTTTGTATGGGTGCCCCCCCCCCTCCCAACTACTGGGCCACTGCAACCCGTGGGCCCGATTACTTCCAAACTTTTGCAAAAAGTTTAGTGAATCGGAAATACACATGCATATAAAATTTGAAAAAAATCGGGTACTTTTTTTGTATAAAATTTGTATGTGTGCAAAATTTTTAATAGAAAGCCAGCCATCCAGCCACGGGCACGCGAATTTAATATAGAGAATTTAAAAATGAAACTTTGTCTGTATGGCTGTATATCTGTTCGCGCATAACTCGAAGACCGCTCATTAGATATAGCTGATTAACAAGAAAAATATTTGTGATTTGTCTCATCGGAGAAGAAACAAATTACGATTACTGTCAACTGATCGAATGACATTTTGATCAGCTGAATACGTTCACGTATGGCAAATTACGTTAAAGGCGATACGTTCACGAATGACACGATCTCAAACAACCACATTCCGTTTACGAGTTATTTGTTCACGGATGAGACGATCGGACCCCTGCACTGACAAACAGTTCACAATTTTTCTCTCTGGCAAATGCTATGACAGTTCTATCTGACAGCAGTTTGAATATTATTTTGCCATTTGTTTTTGTTTGCCTGTACGGCGATGCCTTGCTCTTCACCTCCGCGCTATATACGGCAACGTCAACAAATACATCGCCGCAACGGAAGCAACGGATCCTATGGGCTTGGTCCTTTATTTGAGAATTACAGGAATCACTCGAATTATCAACTGAGATTTTTCTCAATTTTCAATAAAATGAAAAGATGTTACTGCCCCTCTATCTGAGTAAAAAAAAACTCAAACCAAGAAAACTTTCAAAGAAATGTGTGCGGTGTACACACATCGACGACACCTGCGTGTAATGAGATTTTATGCGAAATGCCTTCTAACAGACGTTGGTGCTGTGCTCTTCTTCCGCTGCATACCGTATTAGTAGATTCGCTACAGAAACTCAACTCAATACAACAACAGAATATTGGCAATTTTCCCATATATGCGCGGTTTGCGATGATGAGCGCAAGCAAGTCCATGAATAAACGAAATGAATTTTATTTAAATTTATTACATTAATAAAAAAACAGAATACAAAATTGAAATGATTGTTAAATTTAGTTATTGCTTCTGTATGTATGTTTGTCATTTTGTTCATTTTAATTTTTTGCTAAATAAATTTGGCTTTCTCTTGCACTCCCCTCCCTCCCTGTGCTGTCTATTTGAACGCCACCGTTCTTGGCGAAATCGTCGTTCTCCTGTTGCAATTGCAAGGTGTATGACCTACCCATTGCCATTTTCTATGACGAATTTCTTCACTGAGTGATTATTAGCAATTTTTTCCAGTCCGACCAAAACAGCTACTTTACTACCTTCGTTCACTTCATGTTCCACGCAGTAAAATTATTCCTTTAGCTGATGTTGATCGGCTTTTGTATTTCAGGCGTTCTCTCATTGAATTACCACGAAGGAGCTTCTCTATTTAATGGTTTCGTCTGATGTGACGTAGATACCAAAATCATTTTCGCACTACTATTGACTGCGTCTGCAATGTCGGGCTAAATCCACTCTGGCACTTGGCCACTTAGCGTTGAATCAGCGAGTAAACGCAATCTATTCACGTAATCAATATTCTAATTGTTCAACTCACTAGCTCAGTGATGACCATGCACGCTGATCCAATTTCAAACCTGTTGCTGAGTTGACGATCTTTGGCCCAATGTTTTGATAAAATGCGTTAAATGCGACACAAACCACCCTACCTTCACCGCCCTAGAGGTGCAAGATGCCATAAGGAAGGATAAACCTTCCAAGATACTTTATGTTGAAGAAGCTACATAACTTCAGCCTTTATTATCTAGCAAAAATCTTCAATCTTCAACAAAATCATGGAAAACCTCAACATACCAAACGTATGGAAAATTGCCAGGATAGTTCCAGTTTTAAAACCTAGCAAACCCGCCCACGAAGGATCCTCTTATAGACCAATTTTGCTGCTTTCTCCCATAGCCAACATGTTAGGCACACTCGTCCTCCCCAGTCTTCATCAACATTCTAGCCACCCACCAACACGACTTTAGAAAACATCGCAGCACTACAACTGCCTTAACGGAGCTGATGACCCACATTGCGGACGGTCTAAATCACCGTCGCCCGCACTGGCGTACTGTTGTCGTGGCACTCGATCTGTCCAAGGCTTTCGAGACGGTTGGCCACGCCATTCTCTTACAGGACATACTGAGTTCCACTCTTCCCGACTCCATCAAAAGGTTCCTCTGTCAGCTTATATATATGGCAGGAGCGCATATGTGGAATTTTGAAATTTCTGTTGAAAGCATCGGGAACTCAAGATGGGAGTCCAACAAGAAGGGGTTCTCTCTCCCACCTAATTTAATCTTTATGTCTCGATGCTCCCAACTTCCCCCACTGGCGGTTAATCACTTACACTGATGATTGCTATATTGCTGCCAACTCACAAACAGATAAAAACACCTACCTGACAGAGCTATCTGAATTTTTTAAGAATAGGAAACTCCACCTCGCCTCCCAAAAATCACCTGCTACGCTGTCCACCTCTTGGACCGACCAAAGAAGTCAGGATATCACTTGACATTCGTATTAACAACGAAATCATCTCTACAGTTAATAACCCCAAAATTTTAGTAGTCATATTCGACAACCTCCAGGCACACACGCAAAAAACATTTGCAGTAAAGTGAGGAGTCGTAGGAGTATAGGGTTCTAAGAGCCCTAGCCGGAACCGCATTGGTTAAGGACAAGGAAGTCCTTGTGACGACCTACAAAGCTATTGGCCGCTCAATTATTAACTACGGCGCGCCGTCACCATCTGGACGTCATGTTTAAGTAACACACAATGGAATAATATCCAGTCACGATCAAATTCAGCCCTTCGCATCGCAACTGGTGCCACTACATAACTAAACCCGATCATCTTCATGACGAAACGACCATGCTCTCCGTCAGAAGCAACTGTTTTGAAACAGTTTCTGTTAGCCAGTTCACGACATCACTGTCAGTTATGTGCCTCCACGCTGCAACGTCCACGTCAAGACATCAGGACGTACAGAGACTGCATAAACCCAGTCATACCGGCCACCTGGAACCCCACCACTGTTCGTTCAGCGTCTAATAAAATACACTATGATATAGTCTTTGCAGCAGTCTCCTCAAGCTAGGTAAACACCACCCTCCCATAAAACCCTGGCACAACGGTTGGTGTCATATACTTCAGAGTTATAAAGCTGGCATTATCCCTTGCACCAATGATCTCTGCCCCGACTGTAACCAGGGCACACATACTATCAACCAACCATTCCTGTGACAATAGATCATTATTAAAAATTAAAAAAGAGTGTCGGGGTCAAAACAGAGCCCTGGGCAACGCCAGCATTTATGTGATGCAATGGTTGGCCAAGCTCGGTTTTTTGATTATGCTAAGAGCCTAGAAACTACCGATCAAGAAAAAGTCGAACCTTTCAGTTTCTAATTTGGCTTTAAAATCGATGGGAATATTTACAAAATCTAATCACTAGGTATTATGGGATGCAAAAAAAACAGTTGCTTCTAAATACCTTTGCCGTTTGGTTGGAGTAGCACGTGTCAGAACAAAACTCGTTTCGTATCTCTGTCTGTCTGTCCGTCTGTCTGTTTGTTTCTTGTTTTGTAGTGTTTAATATGTAAAATATCTACAAATTTACCCAGAAAAAGCGGCAACAATTCTACTTTTCCATCCACCCACGATGGTGCACATTGTCCCATAAACTCACAGATAAGAAACTTTTTCCAAACCAGCAAAACCGGCTTCCGGTTCGTTCTGTTTCCTTTAGCGAAAACTACAACTGCCAACCATTTAGACGATCATTGATACAACTCTTCTTTATTTGGCAGTTTCGCGGAGACGGTTGTGAAATTTAACGAAAGGACGTACGCCCAACCAAAAACACAACCCTTCCACTAACGACAGACACTCTCCAGACACATTACGTGTCCACATCTTTTTTTGTTGCATCGACTAAAGAAGAAGATAAAACTGATATCAAAATATAATAAATGCCAAAAATAAGTTTTGTTCCTTTTTGTCACTGTGTGAGTGTTGGTCCGAGACTGGAAAAATGTTATTTGCTTTTTTTTATATTCGAAACACATGTCCTTGTCTCTGGCTATGAGTAAATTGCTTGCTTGCTGTGTTTATGAGTTTTGTGAGATGACAGTGAGGGGTTTTATTTTTGTATTTTTCATTTCCGTACTTTTGGTGCCAAAATAAAAACACCCGATAATTATTATCTGCTGAAATAGATCCAAAATTATATGCATTTTGTAGGCAAAACATTTGCGAAACTTTTTGAAGCGAAAGGACATATACATCAGAAAAATCTAGATATCATAACTTTTTTGATTACCACACCACGTATTAAATATTTTCCGCTATTGTGCAATACAGGAAAGATCTATTTAAAAATAAAGCTCTTCACATAGCCACACTGGTTTGTTTTTTATCATTTGCACACGAATAAAGGGGTTTGCACCCTTATAGTGCTATGCTTAGGACAACTGTTGTAGGGCTTTCACCCCTGCCAATCTTCATAATAGGAAGATGACGATAGATGCGCTATTAAGCTGCAACTAGAATATGGGTACAAACCAGGTGACTACGTGGGACACCTAAAAATTCTTGACTCAATTCCAGAAAGAGACATGTTTTGTACTATCCCGGACACGATGGCCATAACTCCCCTTAAAGCACGCAGGATCCACCAATTTTGTAAGAGGTTTTAAGAATTTTAATGCATTTTTCGATGCTTAAACGATCCATCCTCGTGAATGTCGGACAATAGACTAATAAAATGGCAATTGCAATAATAGATATGTTTGACATTATAAGGGATGCCAACACTACGGTTTTGAAACCACAAAATGGATGACCCCATACTTACAACAAGCAAAAAGAAAAATGTTAATGTAGGTAGTAGCGTTGCTACTACACAACGCAACAAGGGAACATTTATGTGCAGTTCTTTGTACGAACAACTATTGCTGCATATATTTCTGGCGACCGACGCATCTAAACAACAGATGTCGTCAAACGCCAACGCCAAATTATAACATAAATGAAAATTCCTCGTGTTTCATATGTAGGTAAAATCTCTCTCTTTCCCCCATCCCGTGCAGTGAAAAATCGTTTCTTCTGTTCTCATTGCATAAATACCGGGTGACTGACACGAAGTGTTACCAACTTGAGATTGTCATTGCTGTCAAACCAGTGATGACATAGCGCTCAAATTTACACTTATGACAGTTCATTCCATTGTTTACAAGCGTACAAGCATTTTAGTGGGAACAATTCAGAAAAAAAGTTATCCGCAATGGAATTCAAGCCTAATAGTGTGATTGCTCTATTTTTTCGCTGGAAAACCACAGCCGCAGATTGTTAACCAGTTAAAACATCTGCATGTGAATAAAATGTTTCTGTATCGCACCATAAATCGTTATAAGGATACTGGCTGCATTACAAAACGCCATGGTGGTGGACCGAAACGCACTGCAACATCGCCGGATATCATTCGGAAGGTGAAGGCCAAATTGGTTCGGAATCCGCGCTGTAGCGACAGAAAATTGGCTCGTGAGACGAACATTTCGCTCGAACGGATGCAGCACATATGGAAAGATCATCTTGGACTAAAGGCCTTGAAAATCCAAGAAACGCATGGTCTCACCGGTGCTCAAAAAAAAGTTAGAGTGGAAAGAGCAAAGGAGTTGTCACGCTTGCACGAAAGTGGCGATTTGCCGAATTGGGTTTTCTCCGATGAGTCACCGTTCGTTATTGAGCTATATGTGAACAAGGAAAACGACCGGATTTACTTGCCCGGTCGTTCCACTGAAAATTTGGACCAATGGATTGCCACTCGAAACCAACGAAACCAAGCGCCGATGGTGATGGTTTGGGCCGCCGTAACGGCCGAAATCCGTTCACCGCTCGTTTTTTTTTGGATCGTGGCATCATGATAAATGCTCAAATTTATCGGGATCATATGTTGGAGGGAGCGTGGAGACTTGGGCACTAAAACATTTCGACCGCAGAGCCTGGACATTTCAACAGGACTCGGCGCCGAGTCATAAAGCGCGCGTCAATCAAGATTGGCTGAGAAACAACGTTCCGCGGTTCATTTCCACTGCCCAATGGCCATCAAATACGCTGGATGCAATTCCGCTAGATTTCTCGGTTTGGGGTATTTTGAAGAGCAAGGTTGGGACAAAAAAATACCAAAGTGTCGATCAACTCAAGCAAGCGCTTCGCCGGGAATGGACCAAAATACCGCAGAGCCACTTTCGTGCTGCATGCAATGCATTTCAAATCGAAAACTGCTAATGCAATTCGAAAATTTAACATTTTTGAACATTTTTAACTTTGATTCAATAAAATTCATCAAAAAATAAAAATTCTGTGGTGTGTTTGTGTTTGTGTTGTGTGTTTTGGTAACAGTTCGTGTCAGTCACCCTGTAATAATTGCAATACATATGATAGTACACCATACTTAATAAAAAGGGAGCTCACACTAACTATGCACACACACACAAACAAACACACGGAATTATGTCAAATTTAAAATATTCAGTTGTAACAACCAGATATAGCAGAACTGTGCGAATCCAAATTGAATTGGTTTATGTTTGGAAGACGCACATTCGATAATCGCTGGGCTCTATCGTGTTAGCAACTTTGTACTTGTTGCTTTGCTCCATTGTTTTATTCACTTTTGTATTTGCTGTGGGGGGCGGCCGACCTTGCTGTTCGAGGCAGAGCTTGTATTAAAAATAATCCCAAAACATGAATTGTGAAAAAGAAACGCAATTGTGAATGACGAGGGATGATGATAGTGTGGCAGGGAGTCTCGGAAACAATCAGGTTACAACTTTTAAGCGATTCCCTCCTGACAAGTGGCACAAAATGATTTAAATTTTAGAAATAAAAGCAAAAACTCCAAACATTCATTGCAGTCAAGTGAATGCGAGCAGCAGGCAAAACAAAATCAGTTCGTGCAGTGTACGATGCACGGTAAAAATGTACCACAAAACTGGTTCAATACTCGTCCACTTACTTATCTTCATCAATTCGTTTATAAACCCTGAACGACTCACTTGCTTTGGAAAAAGGGTAAATCGTTGACCAGTTCTAACTTGTGATCAACAAGCTTCTTGCTTTACGTATTTAAAATCTAACCGCAAAGGACTTTCCGAGCAGGATCCTCTTCGCACATTTGAGCTAGGTGTACTGCCCACCGGAGCCTACCGAGCTTAATTCTCTTCACGATGTCGTTCATCGCGGTAACGCTCGTAGATCTCATCATTATAGCGTCTTCAGAATTGTCCTTCCTCACATACGGGGCCAACAAATCTCCGTAAGACTTTTCTCTCGAACGCGGCTAAGAGGTCAGAATGCTTTTTGCTAAGCACTGGTATGACCATTGTCTTATATACCAGCAGCCTGGATGTTATGGTTAAGTTCCCGGATTTGAAGAGTCTTGACAGACTATAGTAGACTTTTTTGGCTTTAAGCAACCGTGCGCGTATTTCTGGTTCCATGCTGTTATCGGCTGCTACACTTGACCCGAGATATTTAAAGGATTGCACTATTTACGGGACCAATGTTGGATCTTCTACTCACAGACGTGGCCACTATGTACTTTGTTTTGCTCTCATTTATGTGCAGCCCCAGATTTCATGCCGCCTGCTCTATCTGGATGAAAGCTTCCTGTACAGCTCTTGGGTTTCTACCAACGATGTCAATATCGTCTGCGTAAGCCAGTATCTGAATGGACTTATATAGAGGATTGTTCCTCTCGCCGTTACTTCAGAGTCTCTGATCACTTTCTCCAACTTCAGGTTGAAGAGGACGCAGGCCAGTCCATCCCCTTGTCGGAGCCCGTTATACATGTTGAATGGGCTTGATAGTGATACGGATATTTTTACTTGGCTTTTAACATTGGTCATATTCAACCATAGTTTTTTCAGTTTATTTGGGATGCCGAGTTCTATACGCGGTACTCAACAACGTTATTGCCGCAGGTTGTGATATCTCTTCGCCAGTCTTCTGGCATCGCTTCTTTCTCCCATACTTGTACTATTAGTTCATGAATTGCTTGATGTATTGCGGGGCCTCCTGTTTTAATCAGCTCCGCTGGGATACCATCAGATCCCAGGGCCTTATTATTTTTGAGCTGATTTATCGCTCTGCTAACTTCATCTATACTTGGTGGCGGCAGCATAGTGTTGTCTTCGGTCATTGGTGGAGCCTCAAATTCCTCAGTTAGATGGTCATTAAGCAATTCTTGAAAGTGCTTTTCCCATCGCTCTAAGATGCCTTTGAGATCGGCGATCAGATTACCCTCTTTGTATTTGCAGTATGTATGTGCAACGCGGTGTATATTGCGTCATACCGCGAACTCTTTGGTAGAACTTCCGCGCCTGGTGCGGTCCTCGCTCTCTGTACTTCTATTCTTCTCCCAGGCTGCTTTCTTTTACCGGTGAACTGTTTTTTCATATCTTCTGAGCTCTTTACATTCATCTTCGCGTGCCCGCGTTGTTTCTGGTCGCTTCGTTGCGAAGGGGAGACGTTTTGACTCGACCTTTGGACTTTGGACCGAGTCGACATTGGCACCTCGGTACGTTCGTACCGTCATCAGGTTCTGGTTGTGGCGGTGGTCTATCAACACTCGGTCTAGCGCATGTGATGATTTGAAAAAAAAAAAACTGTCGACTTCTTTGAGGTCCTTTTTCACCAACTTCCACACGACCTAGAGAGCTGGAATTTTGTGAATAGCATTTTCTGAATTCCATGACATATGACGCGTGTCACGTTTCGCGTGTAGCACGTGTGATGGTTTGAAATCGCGCCATTTTCTCGTTTTTTGAGGTATTTTTTATTTTTTCGTATTGTATTTCTTCCTGCACCAACAGTGCAACAAAATTGCACGAACGGATGGACTCTTAGCACTTCACTCCAGTGCATAATCTGGCGGGTATTGCCAATCCGAATAAGACCTGCTTGTATGACGGCAGTGCCAATTTGCTTCAAACGGACTTGCCCAGAAGGACCTTATGTTGTGAGTGGACACCATTTTCATGTGTCCATGTTAAAAAAATAAGAAATTTAAAAAAATAAAAAACATCAACACACAAAAAAAATCAAAAAATTAGTAGTTTGTATGCTAAACGCTCTTATCTTATCATTAAAATAACAGCATAAATTGTCCAAATGCTTGACCTAATCCATCGGACGACATCAGGACCTCACATTAACCGAATGCAATTCACAACAAAACAAAACAAAATAAGGGACATATCAAACTTCAACTTATTAACCCATTCCGTGCTTTTGCTCGTCCGCACACTCTCTATACATCAATTAAAAGAATAAATGATTATTGCTTTTGTGAAAATTGCAAATGCAACAAGCAATAATAATTATTATTGCTGCCAGCCACTCTCTATCAATAGAATTTTTTCTTCTTGCCTGCGAGTCCCTCTCTATCCTTATGAAATTATTTGCTATGAATAGAAGTTGAGTCTTCTAAAGGGGGATAGCAATAAAGGAGTGGGTTCCGGGGTTTGCTATATTCACAATCAATTGGTTGATCAATTTGATTTTTTGATGGGAGTATCAATTGGTTCCATTTCTTTATCTTATAGAAAAATATCAATCATCATCAGTTGCTGTGGCGGCGGCCAGAGTCAGTCAATGGGGCAGTTTTTTGTTGTGTATTGAAAAACTTTCAGCTTCACTTGTGTCTTCCTGACATATGAGGAATAATACAGAAGGAGAGGCAGTCAGAAATGACAATGTACTTGCAAGGAGCAATATGCAATGGATTTTATTGCATTAGGTACGCATCAGAAATACAATTTTTAACAAAAAAATGTTTGGAAGCACATTTGCCTTGGGGCCCGAACACTCCCAAATTTTTAAAAAAAGTGTTGCCCATCTGTGTATAACATTTGAAGAAAATCGGGCAATTTTTTTTTTAAAAGAGTATGTGGGAGCCCCTCGACACCGGGGTCCGATCACTTTCAAATTTTTGTTGTCACCGGAGATACACATGTGTACAATTTGAATTTGAAAAAAATCGGGCTTTGGGAAGTGGATGAAAAATTGATCGTAACATTCCACCACCGAACGAACGAACGACAAAACCATGCCGACGTGAAGTCAATATTTTTTTAGTCCGCGCATGCGTCAAGGGGTTCGCACCCTTATAATGCTCGGCTATGTGCTTAGCACAACGTTGGCGCTAAGAAGAAGGATGATAAATGAGGAGATGTCTATGAGCTTGTGCTTTGAAGGCCTGTGGATGATAAGAGATGTGGAAAGACAGAGCTTGGCAGAGCATTCCACATACGTTGTAGGCTGAAAAAAAAATCCCTGAACTTAAATGTTCGTCCGAAGATGGGCTTTAGGGTAAACTGATGAGCATTTGAAGCGTTTGAGTATTGCGGTTGAATTCAAGGAGAGGTGGCATGCAACTGGCTATTTGTCTTGAGCACCGCTGGTGGAAAAACCGATAAAAAAATGACAAGCAGGAAACGTTCCTGTGGTGTTCAAGCGAATTTATTGGTTTCGCGATGTTTTCGTCACCTTTAAGCTTTAGCGATCGCTTTTGTATTCTAACTAGCAGATGCAAGGATGACTTAAGCGCACCTGACCAGTTATAACATTTGTACTTAAGGCTGGTGTGAATGAATGCCTTGTAGATTGTAGCTTCCTCAAACTTATATGAGAAGCTGAGAGTGCTGTTGTTAGCGAAAGAGTGAATTAGATTGGAAGTCACAGATAAGAGATCATTAATGAAAATGAGAAAGAGTGTCGGGGATAAAACAGAGCCCTGGGGAACGCCAGAACTTATGTGATTTACTTTAGACTTGAAAGCGTCGAAGAAAACTTGAAAGAAAAGAAAGCTTCTAATGCAGTGAAGCAGTTTTTCATCGACTCCATAAGCATGCATTTTGGACAAAAGAACTTAGTTGCAAAACTTTGCCAAATGCCTTGGAAATATCGAGTGTAACAGCTTTGCTTTCACCAAATTTATGCAAAGACCGGATTCACTGTTCGATGAGATATAACATCAAAACACCAGTAGAACGTTGCCCACAAAATCCGTACTTCCTGTCATTAAGGATTTTGTTGTTTTCAAGATATTTCATGAGCTGATAATTGATCAGCGTTTCCATGACCTTGAAAGAATGGATGTAATTGGTATGGGTTTGGTATGAAAAAGGAAACGACGGCTCGCCTTTTTTTGGGTATCGGCTGGACAATGGCTGTTTTCCATCTTCTCGGGAAGAGGTTTTCCGTTTACATGGTTCAGGGTACACCAAAGTAAGCTTTTTTGTTTAAATCCCCGATAAATGATGTCAACATTAGAGATAGACCCTTACTGTAGAACTATTTTTTGCTTAGAATATACCCAAGAATCATTTCCCAAATTATTATGCACGAATTATGGGACAGCCTGTATAGTAGCCTCCTTCATTTTGCTCATTTTTCATTAGTGCTTACTACCTGTCAGACTAGGTAGCGAAACACGAAACGTCACAAGGCGCTAGCTGTGCGGGTAGCGTAGTGCCCTGGAACAGCTAGTCGTTACTAATATTATAAAGAGGTATGTTTGGTTTGTATTTAGGAGGTAATCTTCAAACCTACTGGACCGATTACAAAATTTCTTTCACCAATATTTAGAATGGACTTTCAGGGGTAACATAGGATATATATTATCTCGTTTAAATAAAAGGGCCTTTCGTGGCGAACAATTTTGTAACTAAATAACTAAAGTCGAAGAAAAAACGGTCGAGCGATTGCGTTGCATGTGTGCTGTGTACTGTGTGCTGCACTGTTCGCTGCGCTACTTTCTGTCCTGTGTTTTTTTACAAACATCACGCCATATAGCGGCACCATAATGACTGTGTGCTATGTGTTGCGCTGCTGTTTGTGCTATATGTTGTACTTACTTTGGCTGCCCATAGGAAAGACTAAAGGGCCAACAAATAATTGGCTACAGTTGTCTTATTCTCACGACAAAACCGAACTAAAGGTTTACCTCATTTCTCTAATTCTTTAATTTACCCATAATGAACTTTAGCAATTACATACTTGGATTCTCTTTCAGTTGTCAAATTTCCTCACTGAATGTCTCACTCAACTGACACCTTGCTTAATCCCACGTAAGTTAACGAACATTTAACGAAACCGACTAAAATCTCATTATGGTAACAGCATACAAATTGCATCTAATGAGTCGTTCACATCAGTTAAATTAATCCAACTCAAGTCCATTATAGTTGGCCTTTAAGACTATGTGCTAAGTGCTTATTTCTATAGGGTTATAACGTTATAAGGTATAGTACACCCCCACCACGCGATGGTAAAAGGAAGGCGTGGGTTCATGTGTGCGGATAGCAAAGCGCCTGGGAACATCTAGTTGTAGCAAATAAAGCACAAAAATCCAAAAAAAATTATTCTCACAAATACTCTAACTCTTTCTCTCTTTATTTTCAGATGACGTTGATCGACTAAAGCCACCAAAACGCGGTTTCTTTCAATCGATACTCTGCTGCTGGCGTCGCAATCGAACGAAAACCAATCAAAATGGCACTCCAATTGATGGATCAACGACACCGCCACCACTACCGGACCAACAAAGGTACCTACTACCTCAGGTTAGGCACTCGGATATGCACAAGAAATGTATGGTCATCGATTTGGATGAAACTTTAGTTCACAGTAGTTTTAAGGTGAGTTCACAATAATGAAATAATGTGCTTGCTACGTGTTTTCACCTTCATCACCTGCTATGTCTATGACATGGCGATGGGCGGCGTTTGCTCCATAATCCATAGTATTCGACGTTTACAAAAACTGATGAAGATCCGTTCGTAGTACGTTTACGGCTTACGCACCAACCGGAGTTGGTGGGGCTTCATTGGCTAATAATGGTCACAAACTCTATCGATTTCCCTTTCGGAGGGAGAGAGTCTGTCTGCTGCCTGCCTTTGTGATTGTTGTGCCCGTGCCGTGGTGTTGCATTACTTCCTCCACCTCAAACGCAAACCGGATATGTTTGCATTTCGCATCGTCGCGCAATCGTCTGCTGCTGTCAGTTAGCTAGTGGGCTGTGAGACCATTTTTGGATGGCAAAAAAAAAAACAGCAGAAAAAAAAAAAAGAGAAAGCAATCAAGGAATTTAGCACAGAAATGGGCAATGAACGCGTCGACTGACGCGACGTTTTGCACATGGGAGTGGGACATGGTCATAGCGCCATCAACTGACGACGAATGCGTTCAGCAGCAGTCGAAGGGAAGTGGCAAATTAAAATTTGAAGAATGAATGAACAAAGCAAATGAGTACACCGCGGCAAGGAAGAGTGCAATGCTGGTCCCCACCACCTTTCCAACCAATCAACCAACCAACGGGTGCAGCGAATGTTTTCTAAGCGCATTCCGATGTGTACGACGGACGATACGTTCGTTGTGTCTGTGGCCCCATTTTTGGTTGTGTTTCTGTTTCTCCGCTTCCGAGTGGTTCTGCTGTTGCCGGTTTAATTTGGAATTCTTGAATTTCTATTTTTTTTTTGTTGTTTTGTTTATTTTCGTCTGACATTTCTTTTCTTGTTAGACTGGCATTAGATTGGGTTGAATGGCTGCTGGATATTGATGACTGGGTTGTTGGGTGGCATGCGGCGACTCTTCCTCTTTATTTCAACAGCAATGTTTATGACGTCTTTGGTGATACTATTGTTGTGTGTTGATGAGGAGGGTGTGCTGTTCAATAGCCGGCGCCGCCGACACTCTATTTCCACTTCCCCCCACCAAACTGAAGTGGTGTGCTTAAATCTTGCAGAGTGTATGTCTTCTCTTGTGATAGATTCTGGGTTAAAAATATGTGCATACCTACCATTGAAGAAGAATCTATTAAATTGAGATTAGAGATAATCCTAAAGAAACCAGAATAAGTGTACAATAGCTTTGTGGAATTAGACTCGAATTGAACGAAATGGATGATAAGGGTCAGAAAGTGGAGCTGATCGCACAATTAGTGCTAATCTGTTGTTTTTTTTTGGCCTAATGTTGCTGTTGTTATGTAGAGCATCTATCAATGGTATCTACATATGGTAGGGTTAGGTTGGAGTGGCTGTCGGCAGGAAACCAACCCACTTAGATCAATGATGGTCCATTGTAATGCCACATGTATCGAGAAGATTTCTCATTCTACTCGTTGAACCAGTTGGAGCTCCGAATGAAGCGTAGAAGACTTTTGATGTCAGTGCTTTACAAATCGTTAAGGTCGGTGTAAAATAAGGAGCTTACGTTTTAGAGAAAGAGCTGTGCATGTCCAAAGAAAGTGATGAATGGTCTCTTCCTCCTCCTCGTATATGCAGCTACTGTAGAAGTTATTGGAAAATACACAAACTCTTGGTGCATGCTTTCCTATAAGACAGTGCCCAGTAATGACATCTATTGTGGAGAGATCAAACACTTGGAGCATTTCGGATCCAGCTCTTTTGTTTCTACACAAGTTATTCCATTTGACCATCTAATCCCGGCATACAGCCGATTATGCTACACAAGTCACTGGAGCTGTCGACTTCCTGGCTAATGAAAATTGTCAGAAGCTGTCTTCTACTTAACTATGTTCCCCTGAAGCTGGAGAAGAGTTCGGGTTGTTTTCATACCCAAAGCAGGCAGAAGAGGCCATGAATCAGCGAATGATTTTAGGCCTTTCAGTCTCTCATCATTCTTGCTAAAGGCTCTGGAGCGCATTCTAGATCATCATATCGGGCAACGATTTCAAGTCCCACAAGCATCGAGATCTCATCACACATATCTCAAGGGCGGGTCTACGGAAACCGCCCTTCATGAGATAGTGTGAACGATTGACCACAAGATCTGCCATAAGGTCGATTCATGCGACCATCATAAACTCGAAACTGGCAGAGCAGTGCCAAGTATGGGTGGCGGGGCACAGTTATATAGAGGGAAATGGAGGGCGGACGAATTGGCTAAGGGCGTCGCTTTGGACACCGGCTCTATGGAGAGGGTTAACAGTACAATTAGCTCAGTCAAGGAGCAAATTCTCTCCTTTTTAAAAGGTTTTATAACTAGACTTGACTTGACGGTCATTAGGGACGCGAATTTCGGACGACGAATCGATTTCTCTAGCGGTTTCTATGTAACTCGGTATTTAGGACTAAGGTGCGATTATAAAACTGATTCCTATGAAAATTCTGGAATACGGTCATGAGGGACTGGAATTTCAGGAACCAAGCCATATCTCAAGCGATTCGTATGAAACTCGGAATGTAGGACTAAGATGCGACTATAAGACTTCTTCCTATGGAAATTCTTGGATATTTTTTCTGCACTTAACCGATTTCTTCTAAGTGCTAATACCTTTGAGATATTTGCAAAAACTCTGAAAACTATCCAAGTAAAATGCCACTTCTGTTTGGCTTGGCCGATTTCTGCCAAAATCAACTGGGACCTCCCAGCTTAAATATAAATTTTCCTTCCCTTCAATTCAACCGTCTGTGCTCTTGAGTAGACACACAAACATCGTTGGTGAGTTGGAGCGTGAGCGCCGCCTCTCGCCGCCTCTCGCCTTTAAGCATACTCGTGAGAATAAGTTACTACACCCAGCAGTCCTCTCTTTCGAGATTAAACCGCAGCCCCCGCGTTGCGTCCCGAGAACGAGCTGTGTCCTCAACCACAATTGTCCTTAGACCGGTCGAACCTTACGGTCGGCCTTATTTAATCTGTGGGCACGGACAATTACCGCGGTACCAACGCGACCTTGGTGAGGTCTGACATCAAGGGACTCAGCTCTTTCAGAATGAGTGCCTGGGCGATTGCAAAGCAGACCCTGGCAGCACTTTCGTCCGGAACCGAGAACGCTTTCATTTGGCACTAGGATACCAGCTCTAGTATCCTATCTCGCCCGGGATAGAAACTATCCCAGGCACTACCGCCTGCAGTTGTACGGTAGGGGCGCTTCATACGAAGACAGTGCCCATTATTGTCATTCTTAGTATTAGAACCCCTGCCACTTTAATCTACCGAGTTAAACCAAGTATCAGACACACAGCCAGACATGATTACTATATACTTCCTTTTACTATGTAAAAGAAAGTAAAAGGTAATGGTAATGCAATGGAACCTTGTCGATTGCCGCTTCGAATCTGAAATTTCTCTAACAACCTGCCCCTAATTATAGTAACCAATTTAAGATTTCGGAATGCCTTTTTACTTTCTTTTGCATAGTAAAAGGAAGTACAGTAATCATGAACCTTTTCGAACTCGGGATTTTTGCAGACTTGTCCATTTCCGTATCTACCTGAGTCAGGAAAAGAACAAAAAACTTCTCTGCCTGTTTGTCTGTGTCCAGCCTACAGCCCAGACGGCTGAATTAATGGGGATAAAATTCATATTTAGGTTTTTTTTACATAAATTGGGAGGTCCCAGTTGATTTTGGCTGAAATCGGCCAACCCTTAGTGGCAGTTTACTTGGACAGTTTTTCGAGTATTTGCAAATATCTCTAAAAGTATAGCAGAAATGAGAAATCTTTTAAGTGCAAGAGAGCTTAAAAAACCATTTATGTAAAAAAAATTTCAACTCTTCTTTTTTTTTGTTTTGTTTGTTTCCATGACTCCATTTTCGACTCATCAGTAGAATTCTTCAGTGGGAATGTGAAATGTAATCGCACCAAAGCCCACAAGCACACCCAAACAACTGCTTACTGCTACAGAAAAGCCGAATGGGAATAGAACATTATGTTGTGTAACCACCCCAACTTGTAATTATTTCCAAAATTACGCTTCATCAGTGCGTGCGTCATTCCCAGAATACTAGAAAAGTAAATCACAAAATTTCACAATTTACCTGCGGCAAACGAAAATATCCTTTTAGCCAGCCAGCGTGAAAACCCTCTGCCATATTCCTCAACACGTGGTACTAGTAGCAATTTTCTCGGTTAACTGCGAATGCATTGTGCAGAATTCCATACAACCACATAGAAGGACGTTTTTCATCGTCCCTAATACCAGCCTACAAACCAATCCATTTGGTTTTGTGTTCGTTGGTTGGCATCCCATTTGCAGTCATTATTGGTATTTTCTCCTCCATTTAATGAAGTATTACGTTGTGGTTATTGTTTACTCATATGCATAAATATAGCCACTTATTTAACCCGTTCTCCACTTCTATTTCTCAGCCAATTCCGAATGCCGATTTCATAGTACCAGTGGAAATCGATGGAACTATTCATCAGGTGTACGTGTTGAAACGACCCCATGTTGACGAATTCCTTCGGAAGATGGGCGAACTGTACGAGTGCGTATTATTTACAGCATCACTAGCCAAATATGCGGATCCAGTTGCCGATCTGCTGGACAAGTGAGTAGTAGTAGCAGTAGCAGTAGCGTTGGAATTTGTTATCCATTATTTCCTAATTTTCAGATGGAATGTGTTTCGTGCAAGACTTTTTAGGGAATCATGCGTTTATTACAGAGGCAACTACATTAAGGATTTAAATCGACTCGGCAGGGATCTGCAGAAAATTGTCATCGTTGATAATTCGCCAGCGAGTTACATCTTTCATCCGGATAATGCGGTAAGTTTGTCATGAATTGAATTGTTGTAATTTAGTTAGCCATAAATTTGGTATACCTTTATGCATTTTTTGATACGCAATAAAGTCGAATTAAGAAAAAAAATCTTTTGCACAAAATGTTGCAGTCCTCCTTAAACATTCCACAGCCGATTTAATTGCTAACTTAGATAGGTAGGTAGAGTGGGTGGACCTCGCTATACTTTCGATGTCCTCAATTAATGCCTAAGTCGGCAATTTTGATGCCATAAATCTTGTTTGACCTAGCATGGACATTGACGTGGTTTTAATGCAATGCATGGCATTGAGATACGAGGTCAACTCGATGAGGGACATATTGTTGAGTTCTTCTTAATGAATGATGCTCCAATGGTCTACCGGCATTTCAGGATTTTGTAGCCGTATGCATTGGAGGACTTTGGCGGCTTTGTCCACCTCCATCTTAGGCAACCAAATTGCTAATCTGGTAGAGCTTCCAACAAATTAATTTGTTAGCTGGCTATTAGAAATTAGGTAAAAGGTGGTCATCAAATAAGGGGTTGTCCAATTTAGACGCAGGAAAATAAGCGCAAACTAAAACCTCAAATACTGTTTTTGAATCATGATGGAAAATGATATCACTCAAATGTTTACCACGGCTGGATTTACAGACGTCGATCCGAAGGTCAAAACTGTTGATGACATTTTCCAATAGGGACGTTTCTATGACATTTATCTCGGCAATATGTTATTTTTAAGGTCCTAGGTGGTGGGCTGGACGATCAACGTACGCTTTGCCTTTGAAAAATCGCCCTAAAAAGTAATCTAATGTCGTTAAATCGCATGATCTTGCAGGTCAATTCACATTTCCGCGATGCGAAATTAAGCTATTTTCGAAGAACCTTTGCAATTCGTCAATATTCTCATGTGTAGTATGGCAAGTTGCATCGTCTTGTTGTAAATAAACATCACCCAAGTCGATTCTATCAAGCTGGGGCAAAAATAAGTCGGTTATCATTGCATGGTATCGCATAGAATTGATGTTAATCGCGTTTCCGTACTCACTTTCAAAAATATAAGGTCCTATGATGATGATGAAAGCACACCAAGCAGTCACTTTTTGAGGATGCAACGGCTGCTCTTGATATTCACATGCATTCTCTTTGGACCAATTGCGACAGTTTTGCCTGTTTACCGTCCCATTCAACGTGAAATGATGAAAATTGGTCATCAATTGCCAATCGGTGAACACACGACGCGAATGATGATAGCTTGATCTCTTGGGTTAATTGGATCTTCTATGCGTACAAGTCCTTGTTCATAATTCGCAATAAACTGGTCCTTGGAATGGCCAATTCGTGTTGTTGATTGTTTCGGAGTTTATCTCTGACATTTTGCCTCACAACAGCGATATTATCCTGGTGTGCGAACAGTTTTTGGCCTGCCAGACTTTGGTGCATTCCACCACACAACCTGTAGCCTCGAATTTACGCAACAAACGACAGATGGTTGTTTCATTTGAGCGGTTATGGGTACCAAAATATTCACGAATTGCCCGAAACGTGCTTTTTTTCACCATTTTTGTAGTGCCCTTGAATAAAAATAACACGGTCTTCAATGGAATACAACTCCATAGCGATAAATGGCAAACATTCAATTAACAAAATGACATGATATGACAGAAAACAAACATGGCGTCTATGAAAAATTATTTTTTATATTTGGACAACCCTGATGCCCTATAGTTTTAAAGGTTAGGGAATAAGCATCGCGTTGATCTTACCTTTTATTCCTCTTCGAATCCAATTCATATCTAGAGCTAAGGATTATTATACATTTAAAAAAATGTTCCTTCCATTTTAATCTACAGGTACCGGTCAAGTCCTGGTTTGACGACGTTACCGACTGCGAGCTGCTTGAGCTGATACCGCTCTTTGAGAAGCTCAGCAAAGTCGATTCTGTATATAGTGTTTTGTGCAATTCAAATAATCATCATCATCAGCAACAACAACAACAACAACAACAATCACATCAAGGACAACTCCACCACCAGCAGCAGCAGCAGCAACTACAATCAAATAACCATCAAATGCAGCCAATCACACAGCTGCAACAGCCGACAACAACTGCAACAACTGTTATCACACAACAACAGCAACAGCCGCAACAGCCGCAGCAGCCGCAGCAGCCGCAGCAGCAACAACAGCAACAGCAGCAACATTGTGTAATGGCGACGACGACGACGACAGTGACGGCAGCGACAGCGGCTGTTGTGGTACCACAACCGCCGACATCACAGCAACAACAACAACAACAACAAACAATCGGTAGTCCGCCCAAACTGAACGACATCAATAACAAAACGTAACAGTGGGAATTTCTGTTCATAAATGTATCATCATAAATATATTTAAATAATTAATGATAATTATTGATAAGCAAAAGGTAACAGACGAAAGCGTGACGTGAATAAAAGACGAGACGTCTGATACGTTAATGCACGACGTGGAATATTGTTTTAAACCAATTATTTAACTCTGGATCAATGGCAGGCAAAGTTTAATTTTCCTTCGCGTTATTTTGTTAAATACTTTAAAAAACATTTTATTTTATTTAAATCTATACTTATAGTCAGCGACGCGAATTTTCTTAAAGAAAATTTCGTGTAATTACTACGGTGACCACGCCTATTATAACACCTACTTAACAATATGATCAAATTTATTACTACACCTAACATTTTATTATTGAGCCAGTGTTGCTTTTTCTGTACCGTGTAACAATTTATATATATAAAACTTTTTTTTTTTGCTAATATTTAAGTACTAACGTAAAACAAATGTTGACGTTAAAAAATACAAGAAAACTTAGTTTCACATGGAAAACTATAATTATTGCTTTTATTAATGATAATACACATTCATACACCAACATACACACAAACACTTTATAGAGGCAGACTACTTTTACTGTGAAAATTTCCCAAAAATGCAATCCTTTATACGAACTCACCATTAGTAGTAGCAGTAGTAATGAGAAGAACTCACCATAAATGGCAGTGGGACATTTGACATTTGCTTTTGTTTTGACATTACAAGAGTTTTGACGGATGGACAGACATCTTTCTTTGATTTTTTTTTTGCATATTTCCGGCGATGATTAGATTTACTGTTTTATACGGAAAATCTAGAAAGCAAATAAAAGATAAATAATAATATAACGATTCTGGACATCTTCTTATAAGCAAGAGCAAAGATAGACGGCCAACAAACCAGCTGGTAAATATTTTATGAATTTAGTGTCTTATGACAGAAGAATTTCATTTGGAAATTCCAAATAGGACGCTCACATTGTTCAGATTGGACTGATTTATGTTCTGTTTTATTGTTAAGTTCTAGGAAAAGTTCAACTTTTCCTTGGGCGTGAAAAAACTGTCTTGTTTTACTGTAAAAACCAGGCAATTTGAACTGAATGTCTCAATGTCCTGGTTTGTTGTAAAATCCGGAAATTTTGATATCTTATGTCTCTTCGTCATGACAGTTGGGGTATGAACCTAATGATATTCCAACAAGACAATGCAGACACATATGAAATATCGTATCGTATGTAACATTCTTCATGAAGGGTTTGCGCTTGGAAAACCTTGCTTCCATTCTTTCATTTGCTACTTTTTTGAGGAAAAGAATCAACTGAAATATTTTGTTCAGCGTAAATTTCTTAATATGATTTCCCCAGTCTTCGGAGAGCGTGTACGCTTTTTGGTATTCTTAGTAGCAATGCTGGCGTACAAGGGTGGGTCAATAAGTCCCTGAAAAATGAAATAAGGAACACTCTTTTCGTTTTCAACATAGTCTCCTTGTAGCTCGATAAACTTCATTCAACGTTTCTACAATTTTTTGATGCCCTCCAAATAATCCGATTTCTCGAACCCCTCAAAATAACGAGCGCTCGAAATTAACTTTTTCCCATTTTAACGAAAATGCTCGTAGGCGTTTATATAAAATGGCTGCCACAACAAAACTATTTGACAGATTTGTCTGAAAACTTGGGTGTGTTCTTTTGAAAGATGATTCTTGACAAAAATAAATTTAAGGTGACGACACAATTTGTGTTAATTTTTAGAGACTTATTGCCCATCCTTGTACTAGCGATTGGGGGTGCCGTGGAGTGACTAGGTTACTGATTCGGTCTTGGTATGACGTTGTAACGAGCTAATTAGCTGTGGCACGCTCGTCGGGGATTTGTTTTGATATAGCTACCTACCTCATAAAAAGTAAAATATTTTTATTTTCTTTATTTATAGTACATAATATGATGTAATAATACTATAACTACTTTTGTTATCCAGTGAACTTTATGATTTTTCTATTTTTTGTGAATAAAATAAATGTTTCCCTTTTTGCAAAGGAAATCTTCTTTAGTGCGGCCATTTCATTTTCTATTCTGTAAAAAAACTTCAATAACTACGTAATAAACGTGAGCGACAGCCATAGTGCTCAATTGCGAGTACTAGCCATAGTAGACCAATGCTCAGTTCTACCTAGCCTAAAGTCGCCGGGGCCGTCTTTAAGAGCAAACGAAAGAAAATCGCTGGTGTTCTCTAAGCAAGTTTGCTAAGAATAAGTCTACTGGTAGTGTTGATGAAAGAGACGAAGCATATGAACTCACAGATAACAAGCAACGAGGTGGCTACTGCTTCTTCTTCCAGCTATAGCTACCTACCTCAAAGGGTACCTAAAGGGGTACACTCACCGAGGCGATTACCAGTGGTGGTGCCAAGGTTGCAGCAACAAAGAAGGAGACCGCGGCTTCTAAGGTCAGACCTTCTTACAAAGAGGTGGCCATCAGTCACTTTAATGTGACGCTGATCGATGAGTTGACGAACAAGTGGCAAACAAATTTTGTACAAATGGGGCGCATTGATGCCGGACTGTTGCTCATGTTGAGCAGTCTGTCGAACTGCGTCATATCAAGATTGATGTGGCCATTCTACAGCAAAACGAAAACCACCGAGTTGTTATCTAGAACCCGGAACAATATTGCCAGAGATGTGTCTGGATTACTGTCAACTGATCTAATGACATTTCGATCAGCTGAATACGTTCACGTATGATGATGATGATGAAAAAGGGGTATCTACCAATAGCACTGCGACCCATGTAGATCTATTGCGCTTTCCCCTCAATGTGCTGCGGAGACAGTGCATGCTCGTCCCTAAAGAACCCCCGCCATACCAATGGCTCTTAAGAACTTATTAATATGAGCGGGTTGCTCCGTTGAGAAGATGCCACTGGGTCTCCCCCGCTTCCCCACAGAGTCTCTGCAGTTACCATCCTCTTCTAATTTTAATTTCTTTAGATGCCCTTTCAGTTTGCAATGTCGCGTTAGGAAGCCCCTAATGAGTTTTACAATACATCTACTTTGTCCCAATATCAGGCGAGACCGTTTTATTCATAAAGTAAACGACTTTTTACTTTGCCTATGCCTATGTATGTATAACTTTTCCCATTGAATTAAATCTTTTTCGGAAACAATCTAATACTTGCGACAGTTGCTATATGCAATTTTAGAGATTATGATGCATTTGTTACTAGGTACTATGTAAGTACATACATACATAGTTATTACTATTATTTATGTACCAGCAGCATTGTTTTTACCATCTTCTCTGCGACTTTTTCAAAAATCAAGTTGATCCATTAATCCAAGAAGTACACATTACATTTAAGTTTTCGCCAAACCAAATTTTAATTCAAACTTAATATTTTGTTTCAAATGCAGTACCCAAATACCGGTAAAGATAAGTAATTAAGGTGTCATCTCTTAAACCATTGTGCGGTTTTAAGCTAGCAATGGTATTTGATTTATGGTTATTTATTTATTTGATAAAAGCATTAATTAAAACACAAACACACATTAAAAATGTGGCATAAAAGTAAATCACTTGAATGTCCCAGTTATGCAAAAGAAAACCAATAACAACATTAATGTATATAGTAAAACATGGAATACATATACATACAAAAACACACATTCACACGAAACACACACATACACAAGTAAAATCATCCACATAATCCCAGAGACGTGTAACTTTATATATACATATATTGATTGTTCTCTGTGTATTATGTAAATTTCTTATAACAACTTAATAATGCGAAAGAAATTCTATTTATAAAAGTAGCTATACATACATACTTATATATATCTACATATATATTGTACATTTAAGTATGATATATTTGATCTGTATATGCAATGGTTCAAAATAGAATATTACGATGCATATTTTCAAAAAATAAACAAAATAAAAAGGTAGATTCCTTAAGACCCCCCAAGAATATTGAGAGAAACAAATAATTTTTTTACTGAATTAAAAATTAAGAGAAATCAAACAATACGATATTACATACATATTATATATATACACATACATATATTTATATACATAAATATAAATATTTTCATAGTCCATTCAGCCCGCCTTATTGTACGTACGATGTAAGCACCATACACACACACTGCATGTGTGCAGTGCATGCAGCAATCTATTCCTTCACTATCATCATTCAGTTTTGTTTTGTTGCACCTTTTGGCGCTAATTCTGATTCGAACTCAAGTAAGAGTGAAAAAACTCAAAAAATATTTCTTAAAATTTCAAAGGGAATTTATTAATGTGTGCACATACCACACATCATCATCATCATCAGTTCCTGTTTTTGACATTGGATCATAGGGCTCTTTGGAGTATCCCCATCCCCTTTCAATTGAAATTTCTTTTAAGACCGACCACAAGCCGACGTCTGTCTTGGAGGTATCTTTGCTTTGTGGACTGCTAGAAAAGTCTGGTTGGGACACAATCTACGTTAAAGTGGTTACTTGTTAACAGTCTTCAGCGACATTCGAGGATTAATTATGGATAAGAACGAGCGAAGTGGGTCCAATATCGGTTTTTCTACTGAAGCTGGTTTTTGTCCGCAAATGTCCCATATTCATTTACAAACGATTAGCCAACCAAACTCTTCCGTTTGGTTTGTTCACAAGTTGTTGGACTGAAAACAATTTGCATGCAATTCATTTCACAGTACTTTCACTCTAGCATCTTCTGCGCCAATGTAAAATATTAAATGTGTTTTTGAAAGGCTTGACCTGGCCATACGTTCATTTCTAATTTTTCTCGTTATACGATCTTGAATCACCAGATAGAAGATGGGAGTAAGTCTATAGTGCTGGAGTCCGTTCTAAGGTGACGGAGCGGAGTCTTTTCCTTTGTAGGAATGCTCAAACCAGTCGTCCTATAGGGACGTACGATGTAAAGAATCTCGATAAAATTAAACTTTCGATCATCATCATCATATTTGGCTCTACAACCCGGGTCCGGTCCTGGCCTCCCGCAAAAAGTCTTCACAGATCCCGATTTTGAGCCGATGTCATCCAGTTTTGCGTCCCTTAACTCTGATATCGTTGGCGAATACACGGTTAAGGACCGTAGAGATATGCTCCTTCCATTGCTTGAGCTGATCCTGATCGGAAACGAGTACGGCACAATCTAGGCCTTTCACCGGATGTTGGCTAGAGCGGTGACCACCTGTCAGCTCTTTGGTGATTCTGTAAACGGTTCTGCTATCGCACCTGCTCGCTGCTACCTCTGCTTCTGAGGCCAGGTTGTTAATATAATAACGTTTGTCACGTCTTACACAACGCTGCACTTCTCTCATTTTGCTTCGATAGAGGGACTCTAGCTCGATCCTCGCTGCTGCTGGGGTATCTACAAGACGAGCTTTAATAAGCCTACGTTATTTAATCTGCCTCCAGGTATCCTCGGTAAGCCACGTGCTGTGCCTTGCCTGGCTTCAACCAACAATACTATCCGCTACAGATGTGAAAGCATTGAGCTGATGATTCGGATGATATTGCGAATTCTTTGAACTGATGCAGTACGTAACTGGCCAGTAGCTACTATAAGGTGATGATCCCGTACCATACCCATGTCGGCTCCTCGTCTGTTTCGGACGTCTAAAAGACAGCTCCTAAAACGTCGGCTGATCGCCACATGATCGATTTGGTTGGATGATGATTGCCTGTCAGTTGACATCCAGCTGACTTTGTGGCAGGTCTTATGCTCGAAAATGGTGCCTTCTATTAGACAAGGGACAAGGTGGTTGGTGTTGCAGAAATCAACAAATCTTTCACCATTATCTTTTCGATCACCGAGGCCGTGCTTCCCAATCACATGTTTGAGTCCTTCATTGTCGTTGCCTACCTTGGCATTCAAGTCCCCCATCACGATGACGATATCTCCGTTCGGCGTTGTGTTCAATAAAGCGCTTAGCTGATTGTAGAAGTTGTCCTTTTCATCCCCAGTCGAAGGATTCGTTGGGGCGTAACACTGTGTGGTCGTGACGCGCCGTACTCTAGTCCGAAATCTGGCCGATAAGATCCTATCACCATGTGGGAGCCAGAAAATTAGGCCTCTGCGTGCTGTTGGCGTTAGCAGCAGGGACCTAGGGGTTCTACCTTAGGAGATTAGGAGAAGATAAAAATATGAATGTTTCCCTCTCTTCGCAGTGCAACAAAACAAAACTGAATCTTAACCCATTTTCGCTACAATTTGATTTGCGCTTTAATAAAAAAATAAAAAAAAATAACCACTAATACTAAACTCTTAATTCTAAATCTGAATATCAAAAAACGAACGTAAACGACCCATCATCGCATCTCCTTCTACATATACATATATCGAGCTTAAGCACTGTGCATTTTTTTATACTCTCCACCTATATATACTATTTATAAAAAAAACTTTAGAACTTGAAAAATATGTAAACTAAATACACAATATACAAATATTGGGTAAAAAATCTTGTAACTTTTTATTACGAAATCTCCTCCTCATTGTTTGGTAATTGTTTCCCGACCTCCCGAGAAATTGCATTTGAATTTTGTGTTGTTGTTCTTTCTTGTTTTCAATATTTAATAAACATTTGTTTACTTTAACATAATTGTGTTTTTTTTAATATATAAGCAAATAAGCGTTTTTAATAGTTATATGTAATAACCGTCGCGTGCATAGTAAATTGTTGTTGATTTTTTTTTAAATAAACTTTTAACTTTAATTTAATTGAATGGCTTGTGGCTTGTATTATATTTATATATAACACTATTATTATTATTGTTGGATCTAATTAAGAAATGGAAAAGCAAACAAAAACCAAACAAAAACAAACTGATGTATTTTGTTAATAAGAAAACAAATCGAACACAAACAGACCTACAAAAACAATAGTTCTCTAAGTGGTATTTTTTGTCTTCGTGGCTCTAATGGTTCATCATAATCATCATATTTGGCTCTACAACCGGGGTTCGGCACTAGTGGTTAGTGCGTCGAAGTTCTAATCCCAGAAAACACAAAAAAAGCGTCCACTTCTTGCGAGTTAAATCCGAGAGTAATAACTGTCATGGAAAGCTTCTTAATTCGTCTTTCGGATATGACTTTAAATTGTAGATCCGTCCCTTGCATTTCTGTCCTTATGTCCTGTATCCCCTTGTGGGTCCTATGGCCTCTACTACGCCTACGCGCCATCACATGCGGTTACTGGCAATGAACTTCAGCTCTCTCCAACTCTTCCCCAATTGCCGTGACTCCTCCTCAACTGTTCTGCGCCATGTATTTCTCGGACGACCCGTTCTTCTACCATCCTGAGATAACGGGTTCCATTGCATTGCGTAGTTTGCTATGGAACTGTCGCCTTTTCGTAGTGTATGACCAATCTACTGCCACTTCCATCGTTGGATGGTTGTTCCTATTGGTTCCTGACCCTTTATCTGGTAAAGATGTTCGTTAGAGATACGGTTAGGAGCCTTAAGATGTTCCGTAGGCACTCATTTACGAACGTTTGTAATCTTTTTGTGATAGTAGCGGTCACTTTCTAAGTGCTGCACCCATACAACAGCTTAAGATCAAACGAGTTTGCTTTTCGACGCGCTATCGCCAAGTAAAAATGAAGGAATTCATAGAAAAGTTAAATAAAGGAAGTGCGTAGTAAATAGTTCTTAAGCGTTCAATACCGAACTCGTTAGTCGATTGTTTCATTCCTGTAAATCCATTCAGCTCAACCAACCTCAACAACCACTTCACATGTACTGAGGTGATCGCGAAACGCTGTGTTTTCGAGCATGGCGACGTTTGGTCTAGCGATAGGAATTAGGAGACACACATTTAGATCGCTCGATCAACGCAATGCAACCAACCATCGCTTATCGCCAGAACGCGAGATCGCTGTCCAATTAGGGCATAGCCTAACGGTGAAAGTCCCCTGAAGCGTGTTCTACCTAATTACCTGTATTGACGATCAATCACTCCTTTAACGCTACAGCCTACATATTATCGTGGTGGCAGTTTTCTCACTAATAATTTCCTCACGTTCATCTCGACTCAACGCATTGACGACCCAGTCGCTAAGGGTCCACACTGCAAAATTGATTTTATAGATAACTTCTTCTAGTCCATAAGAGATTGCCAATGCAATAATTACCCAATGCGTGTTTGTGTTTACTCTGTATCCCGATTCACTTCGCGTTGAGCTGTTCTCAGGGCGAAAGCGATCGAAAATTTTCTTTCCAATATTTTCAGGCAATTGACGGGGAAATAGAGTTGTGGCGAACCTGTCGGTTGCCCGTCATTCGGCATATTCCGTTTCACTACCATAGGTTATCTTTTGCAAGACTAAACCGTAGGCAACTACGTTACACCCTCAAATTAAAATGGATCCGCACCATAAATGACAACAGTAAGAGCAACCTCCTAACCTCTCCGTATAATTCCAATAAGCTGTTGTCAGTGACCTCATCTCGTTCAGTATGAGTGCCTAAAAAAAAGCTAACCCTGCCAGCACATCCAGCGCATCATACACGTCGCAAACCACTAAGATAGTTTTGAGGCTTTACTACGATTTTATTTGCTTTCAATTTTTTTCTGTATGTGCATCTTTCGCTTAGCTCAAACCATACCCGTCAGTGTTTTATCGACAAGCGGTGTTCTCAAACCCATCCGCAATACCCGTGCCACAACTCGAGCCTACTACGATTAGGCCTACCTTCGGTCGTATTATCCAATTCAGAGGTTCCTTCTTTAGCCACACAATAATTATGTGGAATGAATTGCCCGACACTGTGTTTCCGTATTCACTCCTTATAAAAAAAAGTGCAACCCTGTTTCCGACTTTAGACTTCTTCTTATCAGAATCAGAATTCTTGTAATCAAGGGTTGCTTTTGAACTGAAATGGATCCACTTTAAATAAATTGATAATTTCCCAAATAAGATTCAACAAACCCGTCCATCTTCCAACTCATCCGCTATACTTGTGCTTCAACTTGGACCTACGGGTGTACCATTGAGTAATTTTTCGGACGTACCGACAACCAATACAGATATTTTACATGAGCCGCACATTAATATGTGGAATACAGTATACATTTAAGACATATCCTCTTATACCCTCTTTAATTTCGTACCGCATAACAAGGGTGCAACTCCACTGAACGTGTGTACATTAGAATGAAATAACAATCCTACTGCCAGTTTTTGTTAGTCAGTCGGTCGAGCTCACACCTCTCCTACAACCAGCACCATTCGTAGAGAGAAAAAACAATCGGACCTTTCGGAATCGCGTTCCCCAATCTAAATTTCTAATTAATCAACTATAACATTTAAATTAATTATATATGCGACTTATATGCAGACATTTAC
The DNA here is from genome assembly GCA_947095585.1 of Nephrocerus scutellatus. Taxonomy (NCBI): domain Eukaryota; kingdom Metazoa; phylum Arthropoda; class Insecta; order Diptera; family Pipunculidae; genus Nephrocerus; species Nephrocerus scutellatus. The sequence goes on along the minus strand of OX352765.1, from coordinate 91,535,439 downwards.
GATTTCTATATAAATATATCCGCTCGAGGATATTCAGCTAAACACTATACACAATGCTTATTTATATGAATTATATATAAAATTAATTAATTAAATTCTAATGCAAAAAATATCATTTTATTATAACTAAATAATTTAAAAATCTAAACAACATTATATAATAAGAATATCAGTAACAATTTAAAACAAATCAACATAACGTGTAACGCTTTTATATTGTATATGGGAATTCAATAAAAAAATAAGAAGAAACAAAAAACACTTTAATTAAGGATTTAAATAAATGACGAACAAAAAATAACCTTATTCATATATATATAAATATATATAAATATAAATATATTTTTAAAAATATATTATATATTTGTAAGAAGAAACACAACAGAAATCTATATGAGACAGATAAAAAAAAGCAGAAATGCTATACTTAAATAAATTATTTTCTAAGGCATGAATTATTTGGAAAAAAAAACGGTTTTTGGATTTTGAATTTTTGTTCCTCTTGCTGACTGGGAGACAATGCAGACACTTTATTTTTATTTTATAATTCGCGTACGCTTAAAGGAGTTCGCACCCCTATAAGGCTATATGCTTGGCACAGCATGGTCGTTAGGGAAAAGGAGGAGAAAAGAGGAGATGTATATGAGCTTGTGCTTTGAATGCCTGTGGATCATAGTGATGTGGAAAGACAGAACATTCCAAATACGTATTGTACGGCTGAAGAACGAATCCCTGAACTTAACTGTAAGTCCGAAGATGGGCTTGAGGGTAAACTGATGAGCATTTATAGCGCCCGAGTATTGCGTTTGAATTCAAGGAGAGGTGGCATGCAGCTGGCCATTTCTCTTGAGCACCGCTTGTGGAAGAAGCGATAAAACAGCGACAAGCAAGAAACGTTCAAGCGAATCTATTGATTTCGCAATGTTTTCATCACCGATAAGTTTTATCGCACGGTTTTGTTTTATATCTAGCTGATGGAAGGTAGTTTTAGGTGCACCAGACCACATATGACAATTGTCCTCAAGTTTAGAGCGAATAATAGCCTTGTAGATAGTAGCCAGATCGGAGGGAGTGAAATATTTCATGCACCGTGTTAGAAAACCTAAGCATTTCGAAGCATTTTTGGCCACGGTGAATATGTGGTCATTTCAACGAATTGTTGGATTGTTTACTACCCATTTTATTATGCTTTCTAGGTTAGAATTTAACGTGCTTAACATACGTAGTTGTTTGAGTTCCATATGAGTAGTGGAGCGACATTCCTCAAACTTATATGAGAAGCTGAGAGTGCTGTCATCAGCGAAAGAGTGAATTGGATTATAAGTCACAGATAAGAGATCATTAATGAAAATGAGAAAGAGTGTCGGGGATACAACAGAGCCCTGGGGAACGCCAGCATTTAAGTAATGTACTTTAGACTCGAAACCGTCCAATTCAACTTGAATTGAGCGGTCTAAAAGATAGCTTCTAATCCAATGAATCCATCGACACCATAAGCATGCATTTTTGACAAAAGAGCTTGATGGCAAACTCTGTCAAATACTTTGGAAATATCGAGTGCAACAGTTTTGCTTTCACCAAATTGATGCAAAGACCGGTTCCACTGTTCGGTGAGATAAACCATTAAATCCCAAGTAGAACGTTGCCCACGAAATCCTCACTGCCGGTCACTAAGGATTTCGTTGGTTTCAAGATAGTTCATGAGCTGAAAATTGATCAGCGTTTCCATGAAAGCTTGGAAAGAATGGATGTAAGTGCTATGGGTCGGTAAGAAGAAGGAGACGACAGCTCGCCTTTTTTGGGTATGCGCTGTTTTCCAACTTCTCGGGAAGAGTCCAGAAGAATAAGATAGATGGGAAAGCTTACGCAATGGTAATGCCAGTTCGAAGAACACCTCTTCAGAACTAATGGGGAAATACCATCTGGCCCAGCGGATTTGTGAGTGTTGAGATCGTTCAAAACTTTAGCAACTGCACGGGTACGAATTAAGATCTGTCCCATAGAGTGTTCAATACTCGGAGGTGCAGGCGGCAGCAATGCACAATCTGGAAGCGTGGAGCTAGCTGCAAAATGCGCAGCAAACAAACTGACTATCTCTTTAGAGTTGACAGCTGGAGTCTCATTATAAATGAGCGTTGGAATTGAAGACGAGGCTGTATTTTTGATTCTTTTCATGAATGACAAAAAATGTTTACTACCTTTGGGACATTACAGTATTTTTTGTCTCAATTTCGTTCGTAAGTGGATTTGATTCTGGCTCGCTTATAATTTGACGGTTTTCTTAAAAAACCGAAAGCATACCTCTCTAATCCCAGAAGACTCTTTACAGCTCGAGTCATACCATACATCCTCCTTTGGTTTGATAGACTTATTCCTGAAAGGGATACACTTTCTCATACCAATAAGAATGATGTTTGTGATTACATCAGCAGCGGCATCCACGTTGCTATCGCGAAACAATAGCGATCAGTTAATTCTCCCAAAGAAGTTGTTAAGGCCGTCACAATTGGCTTGCTCATATTGCCACTGTTGTTTTGGGAACTTTTCCTCTAACTACGTGTGGTTAATTAACGAGAAATTAGCTGATACTTCACAATGGTCTGACGAGCCTAGAGGCGATAATACATTGAGGGAGTATTTATCAGGACGACAGGTAAGGAACAAGTCAAGGGTTTTTGCGGAATGATTTGCAATGTCAGGTATTCGTGTAGGCTCTTTTACAAGCTGAGTATGGTGATTAAACTCAGCGAATATCTCAACTTCCCTTCCTAGGGGTGTTGTCTGGCCAGAATGGTGAAACCACCTAGAATTGTGTACTTGGAAATCGCCCGCAATAATGATTTCAGCTTTACGATGTTTTGTGACAATTGTTAAAATTGAATCAGACAGTGCATCAAACTCGCTCTGAGTTAAAATACTGTCTAAGTGGGGGCTCCTGTAAACAGTAGTGGATATTGTGCTCTTGTACCTTTACTTTGAGCCAGATGAAATTAAATTCTGGATTGAAACATTGGCTGAATTGAGGCAAAAGCTGAAGCGCAACATTAATACGGACATAGATTGCGAGTCCGCGTCGAGGGAAAAATAGTAGCACCAAGTTATAACCAGGCAGACTTAATTCCGAGGTATCGGAATTAACAAATATCTGTGTTACACTCAGAGCCAGAATTGCTGGACATTAACATGGGCGTACACAGCGAAAAAATCGATCTCAGCCCACGTATTGTTGCTGAGATTCACTCTGAAACTACACACAACAACAAAAAAACAAACACACAAAACACAACTTACCGCTTCTTTTTACCGAATTGAGAAGTGAATGTTTCACAACGGATTATTGACACTTATTGTAGCCAGTGGAATATACCTTCACGACAAAATGAATCAAATCACAAGAAGAAACAAACACTCACAATCCGTTATTCGACTGATACAACAGGTATAATTCACTGAATTCTTTAGCTGGGATGATGGGTACGAGATGCACTGACACCACACACTGCACTTTACACTAACAAAACAGGCACACGCCACACGCGAAACCGTTTGCTTCTTATTATTTTCACTTTCTTTGCGTTTTAGTTTCTGGCGATTTTTTGGTGTTTTTTTTTTCGGTGCAAGTCCTGATGAAACTGAGCTTAAAGGTATGTTACAAAAATAAAACGAAATGTTTTTCAATTAATTTCTTTATTCATCATCTACCTTCCATATATTTAACATAATCGTCCATCCATCCATCCGTATTGATAATTTGTTGTGTTTATAATTTTCTTAAAATAACTTTGCAAAAGACAATGTTTTAGCGTTTACTTGTAGTTGTTACTTGTACAATATATTGTAATTTTATTGATTTGCTTTTTTATTAAAACAAATAAAATATTGTGTATAAAAAAAAGTTATTTGTCCCAAATGTGAAATAATTTATTAATATGTACATATATGTAAATATACATTTACAATAATAATAAAAAAACGTATAACAAAAGAAACACGGTTTGCATTTTTGGTTTGTGAGTAAATTCAATGCACATAATGAATTGAGAAAATGAATGAATTAAAATACAAATTATTAAGAAATTATTAATTTCGTGTTTTTCTTCTTTCAGTTTTTGTTTGTTTCTTTGTAATATTGTGACTAGACTAGTGCAAGTTATTATTGTATGAGTTTTATACAAACAGTTCTACAGTGAAACTTCTTTGGCCGCGTTGGGGGTAAAATTTCAAGAAAGACAAAGCGAGCGTGTAGTCACAATCAAGTCTGAAAAACCGACCAGAAGAAAACCCATTCTATTTTGATACTAGCTTTTCTCGGGCGCTCCACCACCCGCACACATGAATCACCACCTTTCCATCACTACCACGGGTGGGGTGTATTATTGCCTAAGCCTTAACAAAGCGCCACCTCGATCGTATTCGCACTATGTGGTTTACAGAGATTTTGTTAAAACGCATATTCTGTGTTTCAGCTCAATCGGCTGTCTAGTTTTTGAGTTTTAGTGTCGTATTACAAACCAACAGACATTCATTTTTATATATATATAGATTATGGTACGTATAAAGCAGCGCAGCACATAGGACGCAGTCATTATGATGACGCTATATGCCGTGATGTTCGTACAGCACTGAAAGCAGCGCAGCAAACAGTGCAGCATACAGTTATTATGATGCCCGACCCTTTGTTTCGTCGACTTTAGTTATTTAGTTACAAAATTATGCGAATATTGAGGGTTCTCTGGGGGGTCTTTTTAGGGTTTTTTTTTAGGATTTTTGAGGGTCCGTTGAGGGTCTCTTGTGGGTTTTTTTAGGGTCTTTTGAGGAGTCTTTTGAAGGTCTTTTGGGAGGACCTTTAGTGGTCTTTTGGGGTTTTTTAGGAGTGTTTTGTAGGTCCTTTTAGAGTCTTTTGGGGGTTTGTTGGTGAGTCCTTGGAGGTCCTTCGAGGGTCTTTTGGAGGTCCTTTGAGGGTACTTTGAGGAGTCTTTTGGAAGTTCTTTGATAGTCTTGTGAGGGTCTTTTGGGGGTCATCTTTTAAGAGTTTTTGGAGGTCCTTCGAGTGTCGTTTAAGGGTCTTTTGGGGTCTTTTAAGGGTTTTTTGATGACTTTTGATGGCATTTTGAGGGACTTTTGGGTGTATTTTGGAGGTCTCTCGGAGGTCGTTTGAGGGTCTTGTGAGGATCTTTTGGGGGTTTTTGTGAAGTCTTTTTGGGGCTTTTGGAGGTCCATTGAAGGGTCTTTTGATGACTCTTTTCAGGGTCTTTTTGATGTCCTTTGAGAGTATTTTTGGGGTCTTTTGAGGGTATTTTGGTTTTATTTTGGGGAGTCATTTGAGGGTCTTTTGAGGCTCTTTTTGGGGTCTTTTTGGGGTTTTTTTGGGGAGTCTTTTCGAGGTTCTTTGAGGGTCTTTTGTGGGTTTTGGTGATCTTTTGATGGTCTTTTGGTGGTATTTTGGGGAGTTTTCATGTTCTTTTGGGGGTCTTTTGGTGATCCTTTGATGGTCTTTTGGGGTTCTTTTGGGGATCTTTTGGAAGTCCTTTGAGGATCTTGTGGGGATCCGTTGGTTTTATTTGGGGGTCTTTTGAGGGACTTTTGGGGGTCTTTTGGGGATCGTTAATCATGAGTTATGGTCGCGAGTTCATCCAAAATTCCAAATCCGCATTTTACCATTTTTGGGAAACTTTTTTTTCCGCGTAAACCTTATTAGGACTATCGCGAACATTATAAACTAAAAATTAGCCAAATCGGTCCAGCCGTTCTCAAATGTTTTTCTGGAGAGGGACACCCTAATCAACTAGCGGTATGAAATATACTTTACGACCTGTTCTCATACCTACCACTGAGCCACGGCACCCACAAATAAAAACCAATTATTATTATAATTCATTCAATTCAAAAGCCTCCAAAGAAGTTTCACTGGCGCTATATTTTTTTTTTTTTTTTATGTTTATATCGACCATATTTGGTAGATTTTATGTTTCTCATAAGTTATTTAAGATTTTAGTACATACATTAATGTTAATTATCAATTTATTTGGTGTTTTGTTATTCTTTGTTTTTGATGAGACTCAATTGATGTTTCGCATGCTTATCGTTTAAAGTGAAATTTTGTGAAATTCTTATTTATACCTAGGTTAAAAACAAATGTTATCGGTGTTATTGTTTGCATTGCATTTTGCATAAATTACACTTTTAATCATCAAGTAAAGAGGGAAGAAGAGGAAATCTTTTTCTGCTGTACATAAAGATGAGAAAGGTAACTTCTTTCGAATTAAAAATAAGATTTAAAATTAAGATTTTGAATATCGTCTTAGCCATTAAAATAAAATAAAGCAACCAAGATTTAAGAAATAACAGAAGACGATGCATCATAGAATCTCAGCTGTAACAATCGACTGGAGTACAATGGTGCAACGGTGGTATTTAACTCCGCAGCTGAGTTCTGTGGTAGCACAACGCCGTCTTAAAAAGAGAATTTCAAAAACTACGGCAATAAACTTATTGGTTCAAGAATTCCAAAATATTCCAAGAATATGACAATTAAAGCTTCTCCTCTACGAGTTGGAAAGTTGGAGACGTTATCTGAAATTTTAAACTAAAAATTTCGAATTACACTGTATGGGGATATCCATAATTCGTTTTTAAATTTTGGATAAATCTACGGTTGTTTCAATTTTAACAGTACAGTGGTTTCTGTATAAAAAAAAAAGCATAAAAGTAGAAACTTTTAATGACATCCGCCCCCTGCGAAAAAAGTACAAGATCATCAATAAAAATTCATTTTTAAACATTAAACAGCGTAACTCTTAACTCTTTAACTAAATACATTAAATATATATTGTACATTGTACTCCTGCATAATAACAATCTTCACTTCTCGGTTATCTATCTATTCTCTTACTATGTAGTTTTTATATATTTGTCATTTCATCTTAAGTTTAGGTTTTTTTTTGTTATTTTGTTGCTATGTAACTATATTATTAGTTATAATTATTATTAATAATAAATTTAGACCTATTAGTGGAAATATTAATGAATGTTTTCGAATCGTTTATCTATTTGAATTGAATTTGAAACGAAGTGATTGCAAAAAAACATTTGTTAATTGATAAATTTTAACATTTTCCATGATTTTCTCTTAAACATATATATGTATATAATTATATAAATATGACATCAAGACTTTTGGTTTGTTGCATAAAATTGTTTCGTTTGTTTCCTTTTTGAAAAAAAAAATACATTGGTAATCTTTTGTGTTCCATCTGTTGTGTGTGATGTGTTGTTCATCTGTTTACATTTGCATATGTAGTTGTCTTGTTTGTGACAATCTTACTATCTATCGGCTGTGTTGATTGAGTGAGTTAATGAGTGCTTGAGTGATATTTTGTTTTACTTTATGTGAGTGTAAGTTTATTATAATTTTTTAAGTATTGATACCGCTGTTGTTGCTCTACATTCAGGAACTTTCAAAGGAATGTTGTCACTGAACGTTTAAGAAAGAGTTCAAAAAGTTTCAAGGAAGATAGGATTAGGTAAAAGGAATATATATAATATTAAAGGGGTGTGGCAGTACATAAGTTGTTTTAATTAAGTTTAGTTGATTGTCGCGAAACAAACTTTCGCACGATACATTATTTGGAACGAGATGCATTGTGAAACGAATCAAAACGGATTTCATTGGCATCAAAGATACGACAGAAGACCAGAAACAACTACCGTCAAGCGATCAAGCGATCAAGCGATAGGACTCGCCCTAAATGCAGGGAGAGTAAGTCCTAGGGCTAAGATGTCGGGCGTAGAGGAGAAAATTGGACACGCCTTAAAAATACTGTCATTCGTTCTGCTGACTCCATCTTAGGCTGTAGTCGTAGAGATCGGAACGGAATGAACGTATGAATATTGCAACAACCTGTCATCGACATTGCCATCGTTGGTAAAAACATAGTACATCATTCTTTGAGTGGGACGAACCCTGCTTGCCTAGCTTTCGCCATTAAGCATGCTCATGAACTATTCCCATTAAGCGGTCCTCCCTTCGGGAGTAAACCGCAAACCACTACGTAGGTCAAGCCCAGAACGAAACTGGTTCCTCAACCAAAAGTTGACCCAGACTCAGCTAACCTCGAAGTAGATCAACCTTATCTGCGGGTAAAGCCAACTTCCGTAGTACCAACGCGACCTTGGTGAGATCTAAAAATCAAGGGACTCCGCTCATTTAGTATGAGTGCCTTTGGCGTAGGTACACTACAACCTTGGCAGCACATCGTCCGTAACTTGGAACCCAATCAATTGCCACAAGGATGAGACTCTAATCCTAGGCCGCCCAGGATAGAAACTATCCCAGGCACGTCCCTTCTAGACATTCTAAGTAGCATTCTAGCAGCCTTGCCCAAGAGCTGTACAGGAAGCTTTCATCCAGATCGAGCAGGCGGCACGAAATCTGGGGCTGCACATAAATGAAAACAAAACAACGTACGTACATGGTGGCCACGTCTGCGAGTTGAAGATCCAACATTGCTCCCGCAATTAGCAGCCGATAACAACATGGAACAATGAATACGCGGGATGTCAAACTGGATGATATCCGCTTGAAATCAGTACCGGTGGAGAGATTTTTTGCTGGAGGCCAGGACGGGACATCGGTTTTAGAGCCAAATATGATGATTTTTTTATAATGTACAATAATACGTTAAAGGTATTTGCACAGCGTGGGCGTTAGGAAACTAGGGAGAGGAAAAGATGAGATGTCTATGCATATGTTTCTTAAATGACTGCAGATCATACAAATGCGGAAACACAGAATCAGGCAATTCATTCCACATAACTATAGTGCGGCTAAAGAAGAAATCTCTGAATTTGTTGGTACGTCCAAAGATAGGCCTAATGGTAGACCCGTGGGTTCGAGTTGAGGCACGCATATTACGAATAGGTTCGAGAATGGGCGTGATGCATCTGGATATTTCTTTTGAACACTGCTTGTGGATGCTGCGATAAGCTACAGTGACAAGCAGGAAACATTCCTACGATGTTCAAGCGATTCGATTGTTTTCGCGATATTGACGTCACCAATAAGTTTTACCACGCGGTTCTAAATTCTGTCTAGTAGATGCAATGTGGTCTTTGGGGCACCTGCCCAGACAATACAGTTTTATTCAAGTTTAGGGCGAATATATGCCTTGTAAATAGTATCCAGATCTGAAGGAGTGAATTACATCTTGCACCATTATAGGAAACCTAGACATTTCGCAGCATTCTTGGCGATGGCGATGGCGAAGATCGTCACAACGAAGCTCGTTGTTGACGTACATACCGAGAATTTCGAGTTTTTCAATTTCTTCGATGCAAGATCCATTCATGGATAAAGATTGGGGGTTTAAAATACGCTTGGGCGAAATAAGACAGCAATAGTTTTGGAAGTGTTAAAGTCAACTCTATTATGTAGTCTCAACCTTGCTATTAAGGTCAGAATTTAACGTGTACATCATCCGAACTGGATTACATCGGCTCGAAATCGCGACCGGACCGGACCCAGGTTGTAGAGCCAAATATGATGATGATGATGATGAACATACGTTGTTGTTCAAGTTCCACTTGCGAAGAAGAGGGGCGAGCAGAAAGCCCGGAATCATATGAAAAGCTAAGAGTGGTGTCGTCAGCAGAGAATGGAATTGATTAGAACTGGCGGATAGGAGATCAATAATGAAAATCAGGAGTGTCGGAGACAAAACAGAGCCTTGAGGAACACCGGCGTTTATGCGGTGAACATTGGATTTGAAACCGTCCAATAAGACCTGAATTGAACGGTCAGAAAGGTAGTTACTAGTGCCATCGATAGAGGTCAGAATGGTAGGTACTAGTCCAATCGTGGTTCTTACAAAGCGTGAAAAAAACACAAATTTTTCAACAACAATGGGAGTTAAATTTAATGAATGAAACACTAACTGTTCTAGTGAGGGTGTTGTGTTTATAAATTGAATGTAGCAGCCTGGTTAACTAATAATAAAAGTAAATTAAATGGCTTTATGTTCTTTAAACAAAAAGATCGCGTTTTTATTTAAACTTTTTGCTTTATTCGTTTTATTGCAAATCCTGGTAAACTTTCAACATAAGCTTTAAAAATATTGCTTACTACCCATGCATAGATTGTAGAAAAGAATTCCATTAACTGAAAATAAATAACGATTCTTTGAATCAAATTTCAGGACAATCGACCTAACTCGATTGAAACAAGTTATGTGCCGCCACGCCTGATTTACTTTCTATCTCTAGTTGCAGGCAATTGGTTGGACCAAAGATCAAAGTTAGTGTAAGACAAAAATGTTTTTATCAAAAAGGTACATGAGTACAGAAAATGTATCAAAAAACGAGTGTAACGGAGTAGCCAACATTCGATACTGTGAGCCAAAGTTATTTTCATGATTGAGTCCAAAGTATAAAACTGAAAATTGTTCGATTGTTTCTCGTCTTAATGCTAAATGCAGAATAACTTGCAATTTTAGAAGCTATCGATTGGAAAGAAGACGATAAAAATGGCACTCGTAAGTTAACTACATCAGCTTGTGTCTGAGTGTGTATGTGTGTGAATATGCATGTATGTAAGAGTAATAATTTTATAAAAATATTATCATAACCCCATAAATAAATGTCTAAAATACATTAAAATACAGAAACAAACAATATTATTTAATATAAAATGCAACTATGTATTTCTTTGTTTTGATTGTGACTCAATCTGAGTAATGTTTTGTGATTTCGATCGATCGTTTCGTTTGATTGATTTGCTTTTCTTTTTGTAATTCTATCCCTATTCTGCCTTTTTCGTTACTATTATATAATGAAGCTTATAATTATGGGGAAAGCTGGAGTAGGGAATGAAGAAAAAAAATACAAGAAGTCATACCTTCGTCTTTTTTGCTAGACAGTCCTTTGTTGTCCATTTTCCTATTTTGCATTTGCATTAGCATTACATATCATTTTTAAACATTGGTGATTTGGGCCGCTGTCGTTGGACTGCTCCCCTCCTTGCCCTACACATACTGAAAGTTGGCCGCATCCGATTGTGGTGTGTGCGTTCCACGTAAAAGTGGTTCATGTTCGATGTTTTTGCTTGTTTCAAACTCAAAAAATTGCATCCAATCGACAATCTGGGGCTGCACAAGTCCAAAACATGTACAGCCCAAGAAATCAACCAGATTATGGAATGGACCACGTGTAAACGGGCTACGTCCGCCCTTCTCTTGAAAATGACGATATCGTCCGCGATTCATTCGCTCGTTGGTAGTCATTCCCAAGCATATCACCTGATATGTTTGACAAATTGTCAGCAAAATCACCCACGACATATGCAACAGAGCATTGGCCATCACCCAACCGATCCATGCATTGCAATTCCCAATAGCATTCAGACTTTCGAGAAAATCTGTAACATTAAGATATTGGAAGATGAGAAAAATATAAACAAACAAAAAGCTGAAGAAGCTGAAAACGTACCATTCCCCAGAGACACGTGACACTCGTTCATGTAGTAATTTGCTCCGCCATACAACATCCAAGCGCACATGATCAACAGGCACCACAGAAATCCCATGAAATACGTATGATTGTTGAGACCAATGCAATTGCCTACCCATGGGCAATGATGATCGAAGCGGGCAACGCAGCGATCACATACGCTGCAATGTTTTGAGCGAATTGGCCGGCGAACAAGGCACGCTGAGCAAAATGATGACGGCTCAAAACCAATGCCACCGCGTTCGGAGAGTTCGACGATTGTCTGGAGGAAACAATTGGTGGAAAACTATAGAATGGATACGACATCAATGTACTAAATACTTACGCGAAATCGCTGTTCCTTGGTTGGCTTGATGATGCCTGGATCACCCCTCCAGGACTTAATAAAACACACCCACAACATTGCAGAACAAAGGAGAAAAGCCAAAGTTGTTTCAGTTGGTACTATATCGACAATATACGTTAGCCACGTGACGTAAAACCAAAGTTTCGTTGCAAGATAGACACTAAGCGGCAACAGTGCCATTAGGTGATCGTCGAACAATGCCTTGCCAATCGAATGAAAAATCGCATAGAGGCAACCGAGCAGGAAGAACTTTATAATAAACAATGTATTGGCTGCAAATACCACTCCGGCCAAGTAGAAAGCTAGGAAGGGGCACGCAGCCATTGTCCACCATCTCAGACGTTTATCAGTTTTTAGGCGGGATATAAGAGTTCGTCGTTGTACCGTTTGTGAGGCATCACGTACCTTTTCAATCACTTTAGCTCCGATCCAAATAGCACCAGCCTGTGATTCCAGCATAGAGAGCGGAGTATCACCACGTAGATTGGGCACATCCAAACTGCTCTTGCCCTTCACTATGAGCGTTGAAATGGCGGTGCCATTGCGTGCCAGGATTGCCCAGTGAAGCGCTGTGTTGCCATGCGTGTAATCGACCATTGCCGGGTTTGCACCAAGCGTAAGTAACAATCGTACTGGATCTAGAGCACATACCTTCCAAGCGGCCCACATTAGCGCAGTCATGCCGCCCCTGTCCTGCAGATCTGGATCAACTCCCTTTGCAATGAAATACGCTACTAGCGCGGTATGTGCAAACTGGGCTGCTATGTGAATGCACGAGCAACCTTCTGCATCTCGTAGTTTTGGGTCAGCTCCTGCGGCGATTAGGAGAACAACGGCGCCAAGGTGACCCTGACGAGTAGCCCAGTGCAATGGCGTCGCATTTAATTCCCCACCAACTGCATCCACAGTAGCGCCCTTCTCAAGGAAGTACTTAATGATATCGCGCCGATTGTTAATCGATGCCCAGTGTAGGAGGGTAACTGTTTCACTGTCTGGCTGATTGACATCCCAACCTGCCTCGACGAGTTCCTTGACCCGTGCTATCGCACCATACTGTGTTGCCTTCACAATATCGAAACCACTGTAGTCTGGTTCTATGGGCGCTGTTGGGGGCTCTTGTGATATAAGGGCTGCCTGCCGCGGGTCCCGATCGCTATCTGGTTCAGCGCACGAGCCCGTCGTCGCTGCATTACACGCACTCTGATACATCTTTGTTGCTGCAATCTTGAAAGGATTATGCCGTCTGCTGATGCCAGTGAAAATATCAGTCGTCCTCGAACGTTAATAGTTAGTCGTGCGCCCTCGCAAACAGTTCGACGGCCACACACTGGTCATAAATCGCTATGACAGTGTGGGAGAGCTACTACTGTATCACCCAAATGTATCTACTTTTGATTCAATTGTGTCTTTTTCTTCACTATTATGACGGCCAATGAGTCTCGTAAATATAAATCCATTAAAACTAAATTATAATAGATGGATTAGGCGAAGACACGAAATTAATTCTCTGTATGTGGAACGAAAAAATTCTTAATTCTGTGAAATTTTTCTTTTACCTTTTCTATTAGTGATGACAGCTGACAGTTGAGTTAATAGCGTACTTCATTTAAGGGTTGATCTTTTTCTGGCTTATTCGCACAATGGGCAAGTACAGGCATTAAGCGGGTGGTTTTTTTAAGAAAATTAAATTAAATGATATTTGCATTTTTTCTCGAATAACTTGTCCGCAGCAACGCAAAGTATTGGTAAAAATACTGAGAATTAATTCTTTTTTACTACAAAACTCTGTTTAAATTTAATTAAATGATTTACCAAACTTCTGTTGTTTAACTTTTTTTTTGATTATATCAATTTGATTTGGTGATATACAAGTACTTGAAGAAATAAATATAACAAAAAAATATATAAATAATAAGTAACAAAAGGCAAATATTAAAAATCGTGTTTTAAAAATATACAAATTTCCTTCATTTGTCCGCGTCAAGCGAAGACTGCTACGAAACTAGTAAATTATTGCGGACTGATAAAAAAAAACTTATTATTTAAAACTTAGTTCTAGCAAGATTACTTAAAATATGTATGTCAACCTTGAATACTTTAGACTCATACATTAAATAATTAATTTAATCGGTTTGTATAAATTATCGAAAAAACTAGTTATAAAAAAAAACAAATCTTTCAGCGAATGTTGAATTGAGATATTCTCAACTGCAATGCTTTTAGTAATGGATTTTGATGACTACAAGCCTTGATACAACGTTCCATTCCACTTTATTCCATTGCTATAGCATGAGTTGTAGTTGTAGTTACATCTACCGACTCGGACCTAAATGATGCGCTTAATGAAGTCGCGAGAAGCTAGGCCTTGGACCGCAACGGTCTGTCCTGCTGAATATTATTATTGTTATTATTAATGTACTCACGCTCAAGGGGTTTGCATACTTAAGACTTACAAGATTGTATGGATTTTGGTTTTGAAAAAACAGTTTTTTTTGCTCGGTGTATTGGAAATCTATAAAATATTGTAAGTCTTTAAGTATCAGTTATAATAGACATTTTACAGCATGAGTACGCATAGGCAAATTAGCGAATACACAGAAGTATATTTGGAAATACATTTTCTTAAACTCTTTATATTAATTACATAATATTTAAATGGCTAAATTATAGACTTTATATTTTTGATTTTTAAAATAAAAATATATTTTAATGGCACCGAAATATCCGAGCAATAAAAATATATTTTTATATTTTTTTGTCAAAATGGAACAAGCATTTCGTTTAATTTTGACACTAGCTCCCTGCATGCGAAAGTCTTATATAATCGGCCCTTTAAGTAATAAGTTTTCCTTTGGGAGAGTGACCTTTAGAATTCGTCATCGCCTTACTGTGAATTATCAATCAATGCAAAATCTAGAAAAGTCAAATTCAATTTTCGCTGTGAATGTTTTATTGTGAATGTAAACAATCAACTGACAATTCTCCAATTGGTCTTTGACGCATTGACATAACATAACATAACTAGAACTTGGAGCATATAGCGGGAAAATATTCTGAATTTGCTTAGGCTTGGAAGTATTTTCAAATTCTGTGATTTTTGTTTTAGATTTGGCTTTTTTTTAAACACATTGCTTCAAAATGAGTTCCTTTGCTGGAAAACGTAAAGTTGGAGGCGGTACTCCGCATCCCGGCGGAATGCAAAAAAAAGTTCGGTAAGTAACACTAGCGCGGCACTCTGAACGGTAATTTAAGTCTGCATCTGCAGGAACTTTGATGATGATGACGATGATTTTGGTGGCGGTTTTGAAGCAGAACTCGCTGCCTTAGAGGGAGATGACTTAGACAAAACCACGTTAATCGGAGAAGGTCCAGAAACGCAACAAACTTCAGTAAAATGGTCGCGAGTGGATCCTCCGGAGTTGGATCCGAACACCGACACCGTAACCTTTCAGCAAATTGACATTGAGAATTATGTCGGTGTACCGTTGATGGGAATGCCAGGCTCTCAAATTCCACCGGTTCCCGTAATCCGTATGTTCGGTATCACAATGGAAGGCAATTCGGTGTGCTGCCATGTACACGGTTTTTGTCCGTATTTCTATTTGGCTGCCCCACATGGCTTTGATCAGAGTAACTGTCATCCATTCCGAGCAGTGCTCGACAAATCTGTCCTCGCCGACATGAGAAGTAACAAAGACAACATTCAGGAGGCCGTCCTTGAGGTAGAAATTGTTGAGCGACTTTCCATCATGGGCTACCACGGAGACAATAAACAGCGTTACATCAAGATTACAATGGCAATGCCAAAACTGATGGCAGCTGCAAGGCGTCTGCTTGAAAAGGAAGTTGTGTATTCTGCCTTCGATTTCCAGGATTGTCGCGCTTTTGAAAATAATATCGATTTCGATATTCGTTTTATGGTCGATACAGGGGTTGTTGGTTGTAGTTGGATTGAATTACCGCCCGGTACATGGCGTTTAAGGAGGAAGAACACAAAACCACTGCCTGAATCCCGATGCCAGATTGAAGTAGATGTTGCCTACGATAAGTTTATTGCACACGAACCGGAAGGGGAATGGTCAAAAGTTGCACCATTCCGAATACTTTCTTTCGACATTGAGTGTGCTGGCCGCAAAGGTATTTTTCCTGAGGCGAAAATGGATCCCGTCATTCAGATTGCTAACATGTGTATCCGCCAGGGTGACCCAGAGCCATTTATTCGAAATGTTTTTACACTAAACACTTGCGCACCGATTCTCGGATCTCAAGTTCTTTGCCACAATAAGGAAACGGTAGTTGCATTCTTTAAAAATGATGAAAAATTGTAGATTTATTATGTTTTGAATTTTTCCTTCAGGAACTCTTAGATGCTTGGTCGGCTTTCGTCCGCGAAGTCGATCCGGATATTCTCACTGGCTACAACATCAACAACTTTGATATTCCATACCTGCTCGATCGGGCACGTCACTTAAAAGTTAGAAATTTCGATTTTCTGGGACGTATCAAGAACATACGGTCGGTGATCAAGGAGCAGGTGCTTCAGTCTAAACAAATGGGTCGTCGTGAGAACAAATATGTGAATTTTGAAGGTCGTGTGCCTTTTGACTTACTATTCGTACTGTTGCGAGACTACAAACTTCGATCATATACCCTTAACGCCGTCAGTTATCATTTCTTGCAGGAGCAAAAGGAAGATGTCCATCACAGCATTATCACTGATTTGCAAAATGACAATGAACAGACACGCAAGCGATTGGCAATGTATTGTCTTAAGGATGCCTATCTACCATTGCGATTGCTGAGCAAACTTATGTGCATTGTGAATTACATGGAAATGGCTCGTGTGACAGGCGTTTCATTGCAGAGTCTGCTGACGCGTGGTCAACAGATCAAAGTTTTAAGTCAGTTGTTGCGCAAGGCAAAAACAAAGGGTTTCATTATGCCCTCATATCATAGTGTGGGTTCCGATGAGCAGTACGAAGGCGCCACTGTCATTGAACCAAAGCGTGGATATTACGCTGATCCAATATCGACACTTGATTTTGCCTCACTGTATCCGAGTATTATGATGGCGCATAATCTGTGCTACACGACACTCGTCCAGCCGGGCATGAAGGACAAACTCTCACTCGACGACGATCAAGTAGAATGCACTCCGGCGAATTATACATTCGTAAAATCCGATGTTCGACGTGGACTTTTGCCAGAGATTCTCGAGGCATTGTTGTCCGCCCGTAAGCGTGCCAAAACTGATTTGAAAGTTGAAAAGGACCCTTTCAAAAGAAGTGTTCTCGATGGTCGTCAGTTGGCCCTCAAGATATCTGCTAATTCCGTTTATGGTTTTACCGGAGCACAAGTGGGTAAACTGCCATGCCTCGAGATATCGTCCAGTGTTACGGCTTATGGTCGCACGATGATTGAGCTGACGAAAAACGAAGTGGAATCACATTACACACGTGCTAATGGCTACGAGAATGATGCCATCGTCATTTATGGTGATACCGACTCTGTGATGGTTAATTTCGGCGTTAAGACATTAGAACGCAGCATGGAGTTGGGACGTGAAGCTGCAGAGCTTGTGAGCATGAAGTTTGTTCGACCAATTAAACTGGAATTCGAGAAGGTATACTTTCCATATCTGCTGATTAACAAGAAGCGATATGCCGGATTGTATTTCACACGAACAGACACTTACGATAAAATGGATTGCAAGGGTAAGTATATGAGGCTCTAACTACTTTTCCTGCACAAGATTTTTATTTTGCTATTCTTATTATGTCCTAGGCCTTGAAACAGTCCGCCGTGACAATTCGCCTCTTGTCGCGAATCTCATGAACACCTGTCTACAGAAGCTTCTTATTGACCGCAATCCTGAGGGCGCTGTAGAGTATGCCAAACAAGTCATTTCCGATTTGCTCTGCAATCGCATTGACATATCACAGTTGGTCATCACGAAAGAATTGTCCAAAACAGATTACGCCGCCAAACAAGCGCACGTTGAGTTGGCAAATAAAATGAGAAAGCGTGATCCTGGTACAGCACCGAAACTGGGCGACCGTGTTCCTTATGTGCTATGTGCGGCAGCAAAGAATACACCAGCCTACATGAAGGCAGAAGATCCAATTTACGTTCTCGAGAACTGCATTCCCATTGATGCCAATTACTATTTGGAGAATCAATTGTCAAAGCCACTGTTGAGGATATTCGAGCCTATTCTCGGCGATAAGGCAGAGTCCGTTTTGTTGAGTGAGTGAAGTGTCCATTCTATCATTTATAATTCAATTCATACGATTGATTCTTTTCAGGAGGCGAACACACTCGCACACGTGCTGTTGTCACATCAAAAGTAGGCGGGCTCGCCGGCTTTATGACGAAAAAGGCCGCCTGCATTGGTTGCAAAGCCCTTCTACCCAGCGGTTATGAGTCGGCTGCTCTTTGTCCGCATTGTGAGCCAAGAGAAAGTGAACTCTATCTGAAGGAGGTAATCGCAAAACGTTCGCTGGAGGAGAATTTCGCCCGTCTATGGACGGAGTGCCAGCGATGCCAGGGATCATTGCACGAGGAGGTTATTTGCTCAAATCGAGACTGTCCGATTTTCTATATGCGACAAAAAATCAGAATTGACCTGGAATCACAGGAGAAGCGCGTGGATCGTTTTGGTCCACCCGAATGGTAACTTGGGAGATTTTTTTTTAGTACATATTGAAGAATAATCGTTAATAGAATGTGCATTAGTCGTGTTTTTACCACGTATGAAGCTAAAATAAACAGTCGAGTGTTTTTTATTTATTTTTTTATTAAATCCTTATTCGTATTTATGTGTGTGTAGTTGATGTTGACTTTTTTATTCTCTTATTACAGCGCTACCAGCAAGACGTGTGCTTGGTTTTCATTATTTCAGTTTTTTTGTTATTAGCAAAAAAAAACTAATCATGTATTAAAAAATTTGATTAACATATGAAATGGAGAATTAAAAAAGTTGATACAATTCTACCTCTGCCTCTATTATATTATCCTTTTTATAATTATTTATGTATTCATAATATTTACTTTCTTGGTATGGTATATAAATAACACGTTGGTTGGTGTTGTCGGTTTTTAATTCGTACATACACAATTATATTTGTGTACGTTTTTAGGTTTTATAAACTACAATCGTGAGACTATTTGCGACTCTGCAGGGTATTCGATAGCCAATCCATTGCTTGGTCGAGTCCTTCGCCTCTAGTCGCGGATGTCTTAAATATTTGGAACGTTCGATTTTTTAAATTCTCCAGACCAAGCGCATGATGCACCTCGGCTACAGTCATGCAGCCTTCCATGTCTTGTTTGTTAGCTAGTACGACAAGAATGGCGCCGGCAAGTTCTTCTTCCTGGGAACGTAGTAGAAATGTATTGCGTTCATCAAATAAATAACAGCCCACCACAATTCTTACCCTCAGCATATAGAGAAGTTCATCTTTAGAAATTCCTATTCGATCCCGATCAACAGAATCGACCACATAAATTATGGCGTCTGTATTACTATAGTAACAACGCCAATAGGGTCTGAAATCGAAGATGACCAAACATTAACCTTTACTCGTTAATCCGCTTTATACATGCACTCACCTTATACTCGTCTGGCCACCCAAATCCCAGACTTGGAACTTCAAATTTTTGTAAGTTACCTGCTCGACATTGAATCCAATGGTTGGTATCGTTGTGACGACCTCGCCAACCTGAAGTCGATAGAGAATTGTAGTTTTGCCGGCACCATCTAGTCCTAAGATTAAGATGCGCATTTCCCGAGAGCCCAGCAATCCCCGAAAGTAACTAAAAACTCCTCCTACAATCAAACAGACAGACACTCAGTTGTTGACTTCGCTCAAATCGGACTGCAACTTTCGTTTTGCATCGAACTTACCCATGTTTCTCGTAAATACTCGTGTGTGCCTTACAAATGATTGCAATCTTCTTCCTATGACAAAAAAACCGTCTGCCTCCCCTATGTTTTTGATTAAAGATTTATTGAAAATAATTTTAATTTGGTAAATTACAAGAAAATAAAATAAATACGCTGGTTCCGTCGCTAAAGATCACAGAGAGGGTGACTTTTTATTTGTTGTCTCACTCGTCAACCGAAAAGACCTTTACTTTTATTGCTTCAATGTGTCAACTGTGACGTCTGACAGCCAAAATAAATTCGGTATGACGTGTCTAATTTTATTCAAACTGAATAGCATTGCCATAAGAAAAAAAATGAAGTTTCCAAAATATTAATGGATTCAAATATTCGTAAAAAATATAATTGAAATACAGAACGGCAAATCGGGCTGTAAATAAACCAAAAAATGTTTTCGTCGAAGTAAATATTATTTTTAAAAAAATGAAATAATTCGAGTGGATTTCAAATGAAGTAAAGCTGTAAATATGCAAATATAGTGGAAAATAAAATATATTCCGTTTAGAGTGATTTTTGTTTCCAGTTTAACGTTTGACAGCAAAAAATATATTCGATATTTTGGCCTTGTTTTTTATCGGAGAAATCCGAGTTCCGATAAATCCGATAATTTTTTTCTCTGATCAGATCTGTCAGATCAAACAAATTATCTGCTGTGGTTTTTTTAGTATCAGATAAAAGTTTTATTTTTCAACTAAATGCTACATACTAGTCGACATGTCCCATGTTTAAAGAAACAAACAACTACAGCTGTGAAAAATTGTTCTGTATATTTTTTCAGAGTAAAACGATTATATCCGAAAATATCGGAGCGTAAAAAAACGACTCAAAGAAAAAAGATTTCTCAGAGAATGCAAAAAAAAAAATATATATAAATTCTGATAGTTAAATTATCTCTCCGATTACTCCGACATAAAAAAACACAGCATTAATTCAATATTCACAGCGTTGCCAAGAGAAAATTTTTTTTTTGTTTCCAAATATAGCAAGCAATTTTTTATAAGGGAATTGAAAATATGTATCCGTAAAACATATACATAACTAAAATACGAAACGACATAGGTAATCGGATTGTAAGCAAAATGAAAAACTAAAATAATTTACGTGTGAAGTATAGGTAAAATATCTTATTCACACGACCATAGACGAAAGTGACTGTTTCCTACGCTATAACCTATCCTCGGAACTAGGCATTATCCACATACTTTTGTTATTTATTGCAGTCACAGCGAACACATATTCCGTTTTTGATTTTGCAGAAATTCTGATTTTTGTGTGTGTTGATGTATTGACACATTTTTTATTTTATACATACTAAATGATGAAAAATAAATAAGAATAATAAGAAAAACAATATTAGCTGGATTTTGTTTGCCAAGAAATAAGGAATTACAACAACAATTGCACCATCTTATTACTTCTTTGGAATTAAACCTGATGTTTTGCTGGTTTTCAAATTCTAATTCCTTATTCCTCGGCAAATAAAATACACCTTATGTTTAAAAAACATACAACAGATTGATTACTCATTAATACAATTACCTACTCGAACACAGCAAAGTAATAAGCTGAGAACGAAAGCCAAGTGGAAGGAACATGATAAAAAGAAATGTGACGTATTCCCTTAACATTAAACTTAGAAAACTATAATATTGTTTTTGTTTTTTTGTTTAATCTTCGAACGTTGTGACAACAATGACATTTTGCTGTCTTCCACATGGTAATGCTTTGCTGTCAAAGCATCGGATTTGCAATTACTAATACCAACTGCTGAACAAAAAAGTTACAAACGATTCCAATTCCATACATAATAGGCGGCGGCCATTGAAGTTTTTGTCGCGTCGCTTTGAAGCAAATTTTCTCGAGGGATTTTGTTCTTTGCCCGTGAAAATTGTAAAAATTATAAATTTTAAAGCTCGAAAACTCATCAAATTGTTGCCTAAAACGAAAGTGCTTTCTACGATGATCACTTCGATTAGTTAAATGGGATAAATTCGTGTAGTGTGCTTCCTGTTTGTGAGTTGAAGATTGTGAATATTGAATTTTTTTTTGCAACGAAGACGACGAACGATAACTTGCGATTCGTCGTGTTCTCAATGTGATTCTTAAATTTTAATTTTGCCATCGTGCTTGTCGCTAGTAAAATATTAAAGGAAAATAACGATGACTTCGCCATCACCGGCAAATAGTCCTATGCCACCGCCTCAGGCTCCCAGTCCGATGGGACCACCGTCGCAGAGTCCAGCACCATCGCCATCGCCTCACAGTCCGTATCCGCATCAGCAGCCACCTCCTCCGCAACAGCAACCGCCCGGACAACAGCAAGGTCCACCGGGACAACAGCAGCTGCCACCGCAGGTTGGTCCACTGCATGGACCTCAACAACATGGTCCGCCAGGACCGCCGCATGGTCCACCGCAAGGTTCGCACATTCCAGGTCCGCCAGGACAACAGCATGGCCCACCGCCAGGTCATCATGGACCACCAGGTCCACATCCTGGCGCACCTTACGGTCATCCAATGGCACAACATGGTCCACCAGGGCCGCCACATGGCCCACAAGGACCACTGCATGTCCAACATGGACCGCCTGGCAGTCAGCATGGCCCACCTGTACAGCACGGACCTCCAGGGCAGCATGGTCCACCTGGCCCTCAGCACGGTGGTCCACCTGGTCCTGGTCAACATGGCCCACAATCTCAACACGGTCCGTTAGGTCAACACGGCGGACCTCCGCATGGACCGCCGCCAGGACAACATGGACCTTCTGGTCCACATGGTCCACCTAATCAGCACGGCCCTCCAGGACCGCCAGGACAACATCCACCAAATCAGCACGGTGGACCACCTGTTTCTCATGCACCTGGACATGGTCCACCTGGACAACATGGTCCACCTGGTCAACATGGTCCACCTGGTCAACATGGTCCACCTGGGCAACATGGTCCACCTGGGCAACATGGTCCACCTGGGCAACATGGCCCTCCTGGACAGCATGGTCAACCCGGGCAGCATGGTCCACCCGGGCAGCATGGTCCACCAGGACAACATGGTCCACCTGGACAGCATGGTCCACCAGTGCAGCATGGCCCACATATCGGTCATGGTGTTCCGCCGATGCCGCACAGCCAACAGCAAGTTGGACCACAAGGACCGCATGCAGGTCCTCCACCACCTCACATGAATGGCCCTCCCGGACAACCGCCACAATCTCATCATATGCCACCGCATCCTCATCAGGGAATGGGTAAATTGAATTTTTTCGAAGCATTCTACTATGTATTTGAATCTGATCCCTTTTGTCATTGCAGCACCGCACATGGGAATGCAAATGCCTCCTCAAGGGCCAAATATGCCACCAATGGGTTATCAATCTCACGGAATGCCACCTAATGTGAGTAATAATATGTTTGCAAAATAAAATCAATAGGTTTCCATCGGTATATTAGGAAAATCATCATCTTCACCTTCAATAACAAATTTTTTAACCACCTAAAGTTACATTAAATTTTACTTCCAAATGAAATGCTATTTGCATTAACAAAAATCAATATTCAACATTTCCCGCCATTTATTTGAATGTATATTCAGTAATATGATTGGCCTCATCAATCAATCCAATCACAGCATTGGCTAATTCAGGCGTTGAAGCAGCAACTAAATCTGGTTTCATAATATCAAATTCTGTGCCAGTTGTGTGAAGTAGAACTCCACCAGCTTCACGTAGAATAACCGCTCCAGCTGCAATGTCCCACGATTTTAAATCCTCCACATGATAACAATCAAAACTTCCACATGCCACATAGCATAAGGTGAGTGCGGCACTGCCAATGCATCGGGTGCTGTGTAATTAGGGGGTTTTAGAGAAAATACTGACTTGAAAAAAGCAAATACCATTCAACTCACCCAGTACAGTTTGATGCCAGCTTACTCAAGCGTTTCACATTTTTATCCCGAACTTTCTCGGCGTGTATCAATGAGATTTCATAGCCGACAATCGCTTTGCTTATCTGTTTTGATGGACAGGAGAAGTGATGCATGTAATGTTAGACAATGAAGTTCAAAGGATCGATGTAGTTTTTAATGAATTTGCGTTACTTGGTGGCCGTTTACTGGCTCACATAAAAAGAACTTAATGCTATTGCAGAAATAAGGAAAATTCCGTACAGCAAGATCCATTTACTTGTCCACGACAGTGGAGGTAATATAATAAAAGGAGGCAGGAGGAAGTCAGGTGTTTCATTCATTCACTGAATGAGCTATCCGAGAATCGTAAAAATCTCAAACAGAAATACCAGATATGGTAGCTGCTGTGAGGCGAATTATTACTCATTTTAACCACTCTGGTATACCACAATTAAAGGTGAAATCAATTCGTCAAGAACTTAACTTACGAAACCACCAACTAGTACAAGATGTAAGTACACGCTGGAATTCTACATTTTACTCAATGCAGCGATTGTTAGAACAGAAGTGAGCTGTCTCTTTGTACATAACAGATAACGAATCCCTAAACAATTTAACATCTTCTCAGTGGGAGTTATTGGAACAATGCATAAAACTTCTTAAGCCGTTTGAAGAGATTACTAAACTTACTAGCTCATGTATTTCCTGCATCTCTGAAGTGATTCCACATGTTTTCACATTCTTAAAATACCTGGGGAAGGAAGAGACAACAGTTAGAACACCAAATTTATGTCGAATGACATCTTCACTACAAGTTGAGCTTAAAAAATGGTTCAACTTTGATGAGAACGACAAACATTTGATTGCCACTTTTCTTGACCCTCGTTCAAAACTAGTTTCCTGTTGTTCAAAAGAAAACAGCACGGCAAAAAATTATTTTACAATCCAAGGAAATCAGTTGTGATGAGTCTAGTTCTACTAGTAACTGGGGGGATTCTTCTTCAATTCGTTTAAAAAGAAACAAATAACAAAAATGATGAGACCACGATAGTTTCTGGGAATGTTTTGAAGAAGTTGCTACAGCTAATGTTTAATATAATGAGGATGTGGAAAAAGGTGCCATTAAACTTTTATTTAGAAACTGTTCGCCAAGATCGGACGGCAGACCGTTACAAGTGGTGCTCAGCAAACGCGAAACCGTATCCAAGTCTGACAACATTCGCTAAGATTTATTTATTGTCTGCTGACACTAGTGTATATAGTGTGAGGCTGTTTTTGGAAGCTGGCATTATTTATAAGGAGAAGCGCAATCGTTTGCTACCAACGAATGCTGAAAAAGTTTTTTTCATTCACCACAATTCACCGTTGATAGATTTCAAGTATTTATTTTAATATAATGCATATGTTTTCGAGTTATTTTTGTTCATGAATTGGTATTCGTCCGAATATCCGTGGCATCTCTATTAAAATGCAGTATGTGCTGAAATTAAAATGCTTAGGACAAAACACCACACTACAAAGTAACAAACATTCTTCCTGTCCTCTCGAACAAACATTCTTTTGTTACTTAAAATATAGAATATGTTAATTGGTCTCTTACAGAAAAACAAAGTAACTCAATAAATCCATCGTACATAACTCTACAAGAATAATTTGCCTGTTATTGCCCATCTCTCCCGCCTGCACCATATTTATCTCAACTTACATTTTCTCTTAAAAAGGGGGCTATTTGCATTAATTCAAATCATATTTGGTTACAACTTTTTGACGTCCATATACGCTGAACAAGTAAATGGCTCGTATTAATTGAATAATGCTTTTGTTGTTCTTGTGTCATAACAGTCTTTATTGTCACTTGCAACAGTCGTCATATTCAAATAAGAAATTAAAATAAAGCTCGATATAAACTTTCTAGATTCCTTTTGATTTATATTCTTGCTTGTTTTTTGTTGCTTCTGCAAACAGAAACTTAGAAACTTGAAGAAGAATTGCTTTTGATATAATTCTGAATCAAACGATCAAATTTCTTTGTTCTTTTTTTTAACAAAAGCGACAGCGACAGATATGTGTACACCAAACCACAATTTGCATTTAAATTAATCTAAATTTATTATTCTTTTATATTTGACCACAGCAACGCCGTTTTTTTGTTTTCGTATCCGATAAACATTCACTTCCTTCCCTTTGTTCGCATACTCACTTTAATGCAATTCCTCATATTGCCTTCCTTCCTTCCCTATACTCGCATACTCACTTTAATGCAATTCCTCACTTTGGTGCAATTCCTCAAAATACCAATTCCATCCCTTCACTCACATACTCACCTTAGTGCAATCGGTCACATGAATTCTCTGTCCATTACGATAAGCACCATGTCCTTTCCATGCGGAATACAATTCATTTGCAATTGGATTGTAGACAATTCCCAAGACTAACTCTTTGCCAATGCTCAGGCCAATTGAAATGCAACAATGTGGAATTTTATGAATGAAATTTGTTGTTCCATCGATTGGATCGATTATCCATGTGGGGTCATCTGTCAATTCAGCCTCGCGTTTACTCTCGGCAGATTCCTCTTCACCGATAAATTTACAATTTGGATATTTTTCACGAATTCCCTCAATGAGCAGATCTTCGATTCGCGTATCGTACACGGTGACCAAATCATAAAACTCCTCTTTGACCTTGTAGTCGGTTTGTGTTTTATCGTAGCCCTCGCGCAACACTTGCCCCGCCTTCAGCACCAAATTAACGACGAACTTGTAATAGTCTTCCAATGATGTTACCTGGTCGTAGGTGGACATTTTTCTGGCGGTTGTCGTTGCTGCTTTACACGACGAACGATCGAACAAATCCAAACTGAATTCAGGTTCGTCTTTAATGTGGGAGCAGAGTATAACAATCAAGTGCACCTAAGTTGTGTAACATTTTTGTTTGTGAAATAAGCGAGGAAAGCTTTCCAAAAGCTTTCTTCACTTTACTGATAATCTTAACTCTTTACTTTGCACTCTTTATGTTAATGTGTGTGGGGCTCTTTATGTGTCGTTCAGCTAGAGTGTCTCCAAATCAATATTTTCCACGGTACATTTGCACTTGGCTTTTTCCCGTTCAATTTTGATTGAATGCTTGATTGATTACAACAGCGACCAACTGACAAGAGGGGTCATTCACTTTTATTCGATTGGAATTGGGTACGTAATCTTTTTCGCCAGTTAATATTTGTTATTTATAACAAATGCAGAGATAACAAGTAAATGTTAAGAAAAAACTTACGTTTTTCGGGTACAATCTTTTATTTATACGTGCGAAGAAAGTTGGTTAAAGAGGACCTCGAAGAAGTTCAAAACAAACAGGCGACCAACGTTCATGTCAAGTTCAATAAAAGTTTTTAGAAATAACAAAACAACGAACAGTGAAGGTACATTACTGAGAAAAAAATCGAAAGTAGAATTAGAAGTAGAACTACTAAGTAAGTAGCAAAAAGCAGAGATCTTGGTATCCATTCATACTCAGACAGTAGACAGAGTGACCTGATAGAGCTTACTTATCATACTTACCTGTTTCCTGATAAAATCGTTGTTTCGTCGTTAGTTGTTTCTTTGAAAATTGATTGATAACATCTGTGATTACCAAAAGCATTCGCATTAGAAGTTACCATGCAACAAGAAAAAGATCTTCAAGTGCAGGTAAAAAATATTCCTTTTTTTTAATTGAATCGAAATTTATATCATTTTATCAATTTAAGTACAAGAAATTTATGTGAAAAATGCAAAAGAATCATCATTTCCTCTTTTTCTGCTCCAATTCATCCTCATCATCATCATCATCTCCCACTGACTGTGCCAAATCAGCTTTTTTGATCAAGTCCATCATTTCACGGCGTAGACTCTCTGTACCAGCACAGATCAAGTCCGGTTTCATTATATCAAATTGACTACCATACGGATGAGTTACAACTCCGCCAGCTTCACGGATGAGTAATACCCCGGCAGCACAATCCCACGGGTACATATCTTCAATGTGGAATCCATCCAAATTTCCACTGGCCACATAGCAAAGGCTATCGACGACGCAGGCATACGAAACTAACCTGCAAATGCGGGAATTTTGGTGCATGCGGCTTCCACACTGACATACGAATCTTAGCTGTTGTGTTGATTGTGTGATTGATTGGCCGCGTCACCTACTGTTGAATGCTCTCTAGCATTATGTCGAATTTGAAATGACCATTTTGTGAACCACACACATATGTCTTATAATAAACAAGCGAATGTGTTTGTCACAGATTGGTCTTTTTGGTCATTTTGAATACAACATGAAAGAGAGCTGTCGTTTTGAAACGAAACAATCCCTACAAGAGCTAAGGTTTGCATGCCAGTGTGGATTCTATATAAGAGTAGTAATAATGTAGTTATCTGTTAATTAATTAATATTGAAATGATTCGTTATGCTCACTGAAACAACAGGTATAGTGTCGTTAAAAATTTGGAAAACAACATCGAAATTTCGGACACGAATGCGAAAAATGCCACTTCTTGTTAGTTGGTTGTTGACTAGGAATTAGCAAGTGCATCGTGGCCTTACATTAAATTAAATTCTGATTAACAGACGCTTCATGGTGGAGTCCACAACTAACAAAGACAAATTCTTCTTTTTTTCTTTAGCTATCTCCAAAATCGTTACAGAAAGTTACTCGTAGACATTATTTTTTCTTTCATCAATTTGTTTTTTGTTTGGCCAACTGCAATTGGTTTTGGTCTTGCTTGGCTGTCAGTCAGGGGCAATGTTGCCGATCTTCAATTCCACTTCGCTCGGTTTAATCACAGTCACCCGATCGCAAGGCGTTACTTTCGTAAGACGTGGTGATAAGCATTATGTCCTTACAATCAAAATCAGTTGGAGACGATGGTATTTCCTTACATATCTTCACATATCCTAAAATTGTGCATTACATCTTTATCGTATCCAAGTACCTGGAAACTTTTTAAAATAATTGCAGTAGCTAAAAAATCAAATGCTTCTAATCCTTGCGACTTCCGACTAATAAGTATCCTATCGTACGTTACAGAAATAAATTACAAAACAAATCACGTCCTATATTGGTGCTCACAACTTATTGTCTCCACTACAATTTGCCTTTCTGCCTCAGCATAGTTTTAAAAGTGATGGATGACATTAGAAACTCGTTTGACGATTATCATATCACTATTCTATGCTTGTTGGATTTCTCTAAGGGCTTTGACACTATAAATCATGATACTCTTTGTAATAAACTTAGACATCTCTTTGGTTTTGCAGATAACTCTGTTAAGCTCTTAAAAGACTATCTCACAAATATGGGTCAGAGAGTACTTGTTGGGGATTCTTACTCTTCGTATAGCAATGTTGAGTCCGGTGTGCCACAAGGCTCTATTTTGGGACCGGGTCTATACTGTATTTATATAAACGACTTAACAGTTATTAAAAATTGCAACTTTCCCATTTATGCGGAAATCGTAAATGACAGACAATATAATAATAAAATGACAATTTCAATATGTTTGACATATCAGGGATGCTAACACTACGGTTTTGAAACTACAAAATGGATGATCCTATATGATAGTTGTAGAGAGATAAGCTGTTTTTAGGTTATAGGATGACTTTAGAGGATCGCTTATGATGTCAAGATTGGAGATAGACCCTTACTGTAGAACGATTTTTTTTCTTAGAATATATCTATTTTAGAGTATCATTTCTCAAATTACTGTTTACGAATTAGTGGACACCCTGTAGAACGATTAAATGATAGTTATAAAAAGTTAAGCTGATTTTTGGATTATAGGATGATTATAAAACAATGGAATAGTTTATAAAACGGTTATCGAAAGGGTTTCAGAACGATTATAAGATGGTTTATTTATCGAGTATAAGATAATTATAGGAATAAAATAATTTTTCTATTATAGTATAACTATAGTATTATAGGATGGCTTATAGAACGGATGATAAACTGATTTTTTTTTTATTATAGGATGAATTTAGAATTATAGAATGGTTATTTGATGGGGTTTAGAGCAACTATAGGATGGTTTTTAAATCGCTTATAGAATACTGAAAAATAATAAGATTAGTTCTGTATTATAGGATGATTATAAAACAATTGGTTTATAAAACGGTTTATAAGCCGGTTCTTGAAAGGCATTAAAAACGATTATAGGATGTTTAACATATCGAGTATGGGATAATTAAAGGAATATAATAAGATAATTTTTCTATTATATTATAAATATAGCATTATAGGATGGCTTATGGAACAATTTTATGATAGTTATAGGAAGATAAATTGATTATTGTGTTATGGGATCATTATACCTAGAATTATGGTGGTAAAATTGTTTTTAGAACGATTATAGGGTGGTTTTTAGAACTTCATAATTGTAGAAAGATAAGATAAGGAAGATAAGGTGGGATACCGTGAAAAATACCTTTGGTGTTGCTGGGATTCGAACCTGAACCTCCTGCTCAGCAGCCATGTGCACTTCCACTGAGCCACGGCGTCCACACAATCAACTATAGCTAGAGATAAAAATTTAAAAATATCTCTACACATTTAATTAACAATGCAGATAAGAATGTGTCCACAGTCCTTTTACTGAACTCCACAATAAGATAAACAACTAACGAACCATAAAGAGAATGTTTCCACAGTCTCTTCACTGAACTCCACAAGAAGATAAACAACCAACGAACCAGCAGCACACAATCATTTAAAAGCAAACACCACACACACACACACTCTCTTTTGTAAACATTTAATTACCTCCTCGAATTCGAGCCGATGTAATAAATTCGCTTAATATGCTTATTGCGTATTTTGTGTGCGTGCAGCAAAGATATTTCGTATCCGATATTTGCATCTTTCATCTGTGGATACAAGATACTCAATTTTTGTTTTGGTATTTTCACAACTTTCCTAACTCACTTTCTGGCAGTCGCTAACATGAATTTGCACATCATTCCGGAATGCGCCCTGTCCTAGTTTTGCTGTGTAGAGATTCTTTGCAATTGGATTGTTGACAATGCCCAGAACGATTTCCTTGTTGATTGCCAGCCCAATTGAGACGCAAGTGTGTGGTAATTGCTTAATGAAGTTCGATGTGCCATCGATCGGATCAATGATCCATGTTGGATCGTTGGTCAACTCTGAGGTGACATTGTTCGCTGCCGCTGTCTGTTCCTCACCAATGAATTTGTGCTTTGGATAGATAGCTGAGATCTCAGCAATGAGGTATTCCTCGATTTTATTGTCGTACTGAGTGACGACATCGTAAAAATCCGATTTAATGTCGATGCTTTTGCGACTGCTGTTGTAGCCCTCCAGTAGGAGTTCACCCGCTCGCACAGCCAACGGATAAATGAATGAAAAGTACGAATCAATTTCTTGTTTTGTGGTCATAGTAACTCCTTCCTAACTGTTCCGCACCGTGATAAATGCAGCGCTTAACTAAACTTAAACGCAAACGAATTGCAACCATTTGACTTTATTATGAAGACTTAAAATCTTTTGTGGAACTGGTTTTCTAAGCTGCTTTCTAGTGTAGAAAGGCTTAAGTGTATTGCTGTCTGTCTATGTGTGATTTGCACAAATCTTGCCGGTTTTCTGTAGTTTGTGTACCGCCTTGTGTTTCTCTATGGGTTGCGTGACATACACTTTCTCGAGGTAGCCGCGTCGCAGTATTCCTTGTTGTTTCTCGTTTTGGTTTATCAGAGAATAATCCTTATCTTTAATCTGTGGTTGCTGTGGTGGTTGGTTTTGTTATATGGCATTTAATGTGTTATTGTTATTTCTTTACCGCTGGTCTTATTTTCTGTCTGTGTAGGCAAATATTTACACTTATACAACTACAAAGTGATTTTGCATTTAAGTGACTTGGCGAGCAGAGGATGCAGAAATAGGTTAAGTCTGCAGCACATATTTGCTATCTTCATTAATAGTTGATACTTTGGGAGGTTCCAATAAAAAAGTACGTTGTTTACTTAAGTAGTTATAAATCTGTACACCCTTAGGCTGAACTTGATTTGCCAAAAACAACAGATTTTTCGTTTTTGAAGTCAACTTGTGGATTGTTGAGGTTATTTTCTATATTTCTGGATTGGGAACAAAAACAAATATTTATTTAATTAAAATGGCTTTGATGATTTTCAAGATATTCTCCATATAGATCAATAACACTACACTTTATGTTTACCAGCAAAAGGAACAGCTTGAGAGCTTGTCGACTACACAAAGCTCTTTCCCTTGACCACAATAACCCACTCGGTTCAGTAAAGAACCAAACGGTGAAATTACATCTTCTAGACAAGAAAGGCTTAAATGTCTGGTAGAAAGTCATTTCCCTAACAGTATAATGCAAGATAACCAAGACGTAAACGAGGACATTAACATGCACCCATATCTCATCTAAACCGAGTCTTACAGACGCTCAGCCAGTATCTTCTTATCAAAAAGAATTCTCTGGGCGGTAAACTAATTCGGCCCATACAAGTCTCCAGATAGAATTGGGCTGTACCCAATCCTCCAACGAGCAATAGAATTAATATAATCACTACTTGTCAAACTCTACAGAGCAAGCTATAGCCTAGAATACGTTCAAAGCTGCTGAAGAGAAGTGGAGTGTTCTTCTAACCAAAAGGAGTGTAACGGAATTTTCCCAGTCTCGGTAAACTCAGCGTGACCTGGGTTAAAAAAAGGTCGTTACAATAAAATTTCTAGTTGGTGACACTTCGAATTACCTTCTTAATTTTCTTATTTCTTATAATGTATTGATTTAACGATGTACTAGCCCCAGCGACGTGATCCTTAACTTGAGCGCTGATAAAGTGAACTGGGCGAGCCTTGAAGAGAGCCTGAGTGCGTGCGCGTACCCTGAGCGATGCGTTAGCCTGAGACGATCGAGACTCCTGAGAGATTCGTGATCGTGAGCCTGACGATCGTGACTCCTGATCGAAGCGTGCGTGAGACGAGCGTAAATCCTGAGTGACACCCTGACGTGAACGCTTAGACGAGCGTAAATCCTGAGCGATGCGTTAGCCTGATACAAGCGTAAATCCTGAGCAATTTGTGGGCGTGAGCCTGAGACGATCGTGTACCCTGAGCGATTCGTTAGTCTGAGACGATCGAGACTACTGACTACGATTTGTGGGCATGAGCCTGAGGCGAGCGTAAATCCTGAGCGATGCGTTAGCCTGACGTGAACTTGGGTGACTTGAGCTATGATCGACACCTCGATATGGACCTTAAACGAGACGAACCATATGGTCAACGATGGCAACGAGGAGAGCGAAAGAAGTCGACAGCGGTAAGCTGAGATGTACCAGCGTAACCACCCGTGGGGCAATCTCCCAGCGACGTCGGCAGGGAAAAGCAGAGCAAACGTTGACACTTACCAAGACGTGATTCTGTCAGAAGACTAGAAGAAAATAAGAGAGCGATCGCCTGCGTGCTCGAACGTTCATACCATTTTGCGTTGCCAAAATCTTTAAGTCACGCGCTGCGATATGTATGGCCAGTCCGGTGGCGTGATGTTGCTGTTGTCGTTTTACTTTCATATCCCTTTGTTGGCTGCACTGCGTGGGTACAGGGTGCACCCGAATTTGGGGAAAAAAGTATATGGCATGTTTTGTGTGAACAAAATTCGACAACAAGGAGGAAAGAAATCCACCGAGGATACCAGGTCCTATCGACATATCAGCATCACATCTTTTATTCTAAAGTACATGGAGAAAATAGTATGCCATTATATAAGGTCTAATGCTCTCTAACGAACTCCCTTAAACCCCATTCAACACGCATATCAGACTGGCAAATCAACTAAACAGCACGACATGAGCTGACAACCGAAATCGAAGATACACTTCGTAGCAAAGGAATGTTACTATGCGACTTCATACAAGGCGCTTTTGACAACACCAGCTTCGAAGTAATTCAAACACAGGCTAGATCAAAAGCAATTGACTCTTCTATCCTAGAATGGGTCATAAGCAGTACATTTAAGGCCAGAAGAAGCAAAATAGATAGGGGTCGTGTTTGACAAAAAACTAACATAGAACACTCACATATAATTACTTAGGTTACTTTATCATCGGCATAGTCTTTATGGGTCAGCTTATCAAACGGTCTCCATTGGATACCATGCCTCTCGTCTGACCACACCGTGGCAGTTATCACATCCTCAATTGCAATTAAAAACAGGTACCTACCTATCAAACATCTGTCTCATACCTTGACGCACCGCGAAAGAATCGGAAAGCTATCTATTGTGGAAAGAATCGGAAAGCTGTCCAATGTGCAAAACGAACCACCTTGCGTTTTTGTAGATCTCTTCACTGACATTAACTATCTTCATAGGGTACCCCTCGCAATAAACGAGTTCCTGATGCAATGCCATTCAAAGGCCTTTTCAAAATCTATGAACACGAATTAGAGCGGTGATGGGAACTCGGACGATTGTTCAAGTATATTTCCTTCTTAATTTGATCGACGCATGATCGACCACTGCGAAAGACCGCTTGGTTCCTCTTGAGCGTAGTCTCGATTCTGGATTTTATCCTTTCGAGTATAACAGTTGCCACTAACGTCGGGAATACGGACAAACGGTGATAACACGCCACCTTTCTTTGGTAACTTAACAATCACACACCATCCATCTAATCACTGGGATAGCTTTCATTCTTCCAAACACTAGTGGAAGGAAGGTATGCCTTCAAGTCCAGCTGCATTGTTTGCCTTTAGTTGCCTCGTTTTTTATTTCCGAGTTTGTTAGGGGGCTGGTGTCAATGCCCCTGGAAGACCTGCGTGCATTTGTAAGTTGAGGATTCACTTTTGCATCCTGGTCATTGTTGAGCAGTGATCATTCCACCTTAAGTAAAATAGTTGGTATTAAAAGCTTATGTAGGCGGCAATTACGGTTTTACTATTTTTTTTACTATTAATGCTCCCCAAGTTAGAGAAAAGATTAACTACGGTCAGACCATGCATTTCGCGTGTGTGTGGAAGAAGTTAACTAAAAGTGGGATTGCTTTATACCGCAACAACTCAAAAGCACACACTTTGTGTTCTGAAAACACAAAAATTTCATATTTTTCACTAAATGTTGCAAACTATCAAATATTTTTTTCCTTTTGTCCACACAGGGTCCGCAGCCACCAGGCCAACCAGGAGGACCACCACCGCCCGAACGACCAGGTCAGGAAAATCTCAATGCCTTGCAACGAGCAATCGATTCGATGGAGGAGAAAGGCCTACAGGAGGATCCACGGTACACGCAACTGTTGGCAATACGCGCCACATCGAAGCATCAACATTTGACGGGTAATCAAGTGAATATGCTGCGGACACAGATAACAGCGTACCGCTTGTTGGCACGTAATAAACCAATCTCGATGCAAATGCAGCAAGTGCTGCAGCAGCAACAACAGCAGCAGCAGCAGCAACCACAACCGCCACCTTCACAACAACATCCATCGCAACAGCAACAACTACAGGGTCCACCCAACGCTGGTGGTCCTCCGCAGCCACCTAATCAACAACAACAACAAGGGCCACCTGGAATGCGGCAAGATGGAACCCCACCTCAATGTCCGACACCTCCCAGTAGTCCATTCCAGCCGGGGAAAATGCCACCACAGTCACATCAGCAGCAACAGCAACAGCAACAACAGCAGCAGCAGCAACATCAACAACAACAACACCAGCAACAACAACAACAACAACAGCAGCAACATATGCAACAGCAACAACAGCAGCAAATGCCTGGTGGTCCTCCACTTCCACAACAGCATCAGCAGCAGCATCAGCCAGATCAGCACCCAATGCCAAATGGTGGAAAGCATCCGATGATGGGTGTTGGCCAACCTCCAATCTCATCACCCATGACACCAACAATGGCGCAAGGCCATCGCCCCGGTATGCCACCGCAGGGAATGCCACCAAATATGCAGTCAGGTGGTGTAGTAGGACCACATCCGCCAGCATCCAAACCACCAGTACAGCCACCTCAACAACAACAACAACAGCAGCAACAACCGATGCCAAAACCAAATCGCGTCACAACAGTTGCCAAACCAGTCGGCCTTGATCCGATAACTTTGTTGCAGGAGCGCGAGAACCGCATTGCTGCGCGTATTTCTCTGCGTATGCAGGAGCTGCAACGTCTGCCGGCCACAATGCCGGAAGATCTCCGTCTGCAGGCAGCTATCGAGTTGCGCGCTCTGCGTGTCCTCAATTTTCAACGTCAGCTTCGCAGTGAAATTGTCCAGTGCACTCGGCGTGACACAACTCTGGAGACGGCGGTTAATGTCAAGGCGTATAAGCGCACAAAGCGGCAAGGATTGCGTGAGGCAAGGGCCACCGAAAAGCTCGAGAAACAGCAGAAGCTTGAAGCGGAACGAAAACGTCGCCAAAAACACCAGGAATTCCTCGCTGCGGTACTGCAACATGGCAAGGATTTCAAGGAATACCATCGCAACAATAAGGTGCAGTTGGCGCGCATGAACAAGGCCGTCATGAATTACCATGCCAATGCCGAGCGTGAGCAGAAGAAGGAACAGGAACGCATCGAAAAGGAACGTATGCGGCGTCTAATGGCCGAAGATGAGGAAGGTTATCGCAAACTTATCGATCAAAAGAAAGACAAACGTCTGGCGTTCCTGCTCTCGCAGACGGACGAATATATCAGCAATCTGACAGAGATGGTCAAGCAGCACAAGGACGACCAGAAGAAAAAGAAGGAGGAAGAATTCAAACGGAAGATTCGCTACAAAAAAGAACTCCTACTCAGTGGTGAATACGTTTCGATCGATGACAGTTGTCATGCGGCTGATATGCGTGTAGCCGTCATTGAAACGGCCACCGGAAATAAACTCACCGGCGATGATGCTCCGTTCCTTAAAGATCTGCATCGTTGGCTAGAAGATCACCCCGGCTGGGATTGGCTTGAATCGGATTCCGACGATGATGAGGATGATGAGACGCGCGAACAAAGGGAACGAGATGCAAATGATAAGGCACACGAGGCGCAAAACAAGGCCAGAACAGAAGAGGATCTGGCAAAGGAACTCCTGAAGAAGGCTAAAGTGGAGGATGATGAATATAAAACCGAAGAGCAGACTTACTACAGCATTGCGCATACAATTCACGAAAAGGTCTACGAACAGGCCAACATTTTGGTCAATGGAATGCTGAAAGAATACCAGCTAAAGGGTCTGGAGTGGCTTGTGTCGCTTTACAATAACAATCTGAACGGAATTTTGGCCGATGAGATGGGTTTGGGAAAAACCATTCAGACGATAGCTCTGGTCACTTATCTGATGGAACGCAAAAAGGTAAACGGACCATTCCTAATTATTGTTCCGCTCTCCACATTGCCCAATTGGATGCTAGAATTCGAAAAGTGGGCACCTTCTGTGGTGGTAGTCAGCTACAAGGGTAGCCCACAGGGTCGCCGAGTGTTGCAGAATCAAATGCGAGCAACGAAATTCAATGTCCTGCTCACGACATATGAATATGTCATCAAGGATAAAGCGGTTTTAGCTAAACTCCAGTGGAAATATATGATTATCGATGAGGGACACCGCATGAAGAATCACCACTGCAAATTGACACAGGTGCTAAACACTCATTACATTGCGCCCTATCGTCTCCTCTTGACCGGTACTCCGCTACAGAATAAACTGCCCGAACTCTGGGCTCTGCTTAATTTCCTCTTGCCATCGATCTTCAAGAGTTGTTCCACTTTTGAGCAGTGGTTTAATGCTCCATTTGCCACTACGGGCGAAAAAGTCGAACTTAACGAGGAGGAAACTATTCTGATCATTCGTCGTTTGCACAAAGTGCTACGTCCGTTCTTGCTGCGACGTCTCAAAAAGGAAGTCGAACATCAGTTACCGGACAAAATCGAGTACATCATTAAGTGTGAAATGTCCGGATTGCAGCGTGTGCTCTACAAGCATATGCAGAGCAAAGGTGTGCTGCTGACGGATGGCTCTGAGAAGGGCAAACACGGCAAGGGTGGTGCGAAGGCTCTAATGAACACCATTGTGCAGCTGCGCAAATTGTGCAATCACCCCTTCATGTTCCAGCACATTGAGGAGAAGTTTTGCGATCATGTTGGCGGACACGGAGTGGTTTCAGGTGAGTTAGCATTAGTGTATTACTAGAGTATCCTATCATTACTCTTTTTCTCTCTCTCGCCCATAGGTCCTGATCTGTATCGTGTGTCGGGAAAATTTGAACTTCTCGATCGTATTCTGCCCAAGCTCAAGGCAACCAATCATCGTGTCCTGCTCTTTTGTCAAATGACTCAGTGTATGACAATTATTGAGGACTACCTGGGTTGGCGCGGATTTGGTTACCTCCGTCTAGATGGCACCACCAAGGCAGAGGATCGCGGTGATCTGCTGAAGAAGTTTAACGCTAAAGATTCGGATTATTTTCTCTTTCTTTTGTCGACGCGAGCCGGTGGTTTGGGTTTAAATTTGCAAGCTGCTGATACTGTGGTGATTTTCGATTCCGATTGGAATCCTCATCAAGATTTGCAGGCGCAAGATCGTGCTCATCGTATTGGTCAGCGGAATGAGGTGCGCGTGCTACGTCTGATGACTGTCAACTCGGTGGAGGAGAGAATATTGGCGGCCGCTCGCTATAAGTTGAACATGGACGAGAAAGTCATTCAGGCTGGCATGTTCGATCAGAAGTCGACCGGTAGCGAACGGCAGCAATTTTTGCAGACAATCCTTCATCAAGACGATGGCGAGGAGGAGGAGGAGAACGAGGTGCCCGACGATGAGGTGGTCAACATGATGATTGCTCGCAGCGAAGAAGAGTTGGAATTGTTCAAGAAAATGGATGTTGATCGAAAGATAGAGGAGCAGAGAGTTTTCCCCGGCAAGGAACGTCTCATCGAGGAGTCAGAGTTGCCCGATTGGCTGACCAAGGACGATGATGAAGTTGAACGGTGGCAGACATACGACGAAGATGAGATTCTGGGTCGTGGATCGCGACAACGCAAAGAGGTCGATTACACGGATAGCCTCACCGAGAAGGAATGGCTGAAGGCTATCGATGATGGTGCCGAATTCGAAGAGGAGCAGGAAGAGGAGGACCGCGACCCCAAGAGAAAACGTAGCAGAAAGCGAAAAAGTCGCAAAGAAGAATCAGATGATGACTCCGTCATTATTACAAAGAGACGCAAGATGCCCGTCGACAAGCGTCAGAAAAAGCAGATGCATAAAGTGATGTCGGCGGTGATCAAGTTCACAAACGAAGACGGCCGAATGCTGTCCGAGCCATTCATGAAGCTGCCCTCGCGGCAACGACTGCCCGATTACTATGAAATTATAAAGCGCCCCGTGGACATCAAGAAAATTCTACAACGAATCGAAGATGGGAAATATGCGGAGTTTGCCGATCTGGAGAAGGATTTCGTTCAGCTATGCCAGAATGCACAAATCTACAATGAGGAGGCGTCCCTTATCTATCTCGATTCCATAGAATTGCAGAAGATTTTCTCGGCGGCACGCAACCGAATCTTAACCACTGCCGATCCGGTCACTTCAGAGCAATCCGATAATGATGACGACGACGACGACCACGACGACCGATCAGAAGACGATGGTGGCGGCTCGTCGGTAAAAATGAAACTCAAATTAAGCAAATCAGGAAGTTCTTCAGTCAGCGGTGGTGGTGGCCTAGGCAATAATAGTATAACTCCAGCGGCGACACCGACTCCAGCCTCCAGTGCGTCAAATTCAAATTCGTCAACGACGAAAAAGACAACGCGCCGAAAACGATCCCAGAAAAAGTACACGATATCGGATGAGGACGATGACGATATGGATTAAGAAATGGTGGCTGGAGGTGATGATGGTTCGCTCCATAGTGGCGGTGGCAGTTGTTTTCCTTTTTATATTTGTTAAAAAATATATATTTAATTATTTTACATATTTTTCTCTCTTACACTCTCACGCTCTATACTATACTACACTCTTCGCACTCTTACATTAGGTCGACTCAGGCGTGTCAGTTAGGGCTACAGATTGTCACATTTAATGCGAATTGGCGTCGCCGCGGCCCAACTCAAAGAGACTCCTCCCACTAATTTACTTGTAAACATAAATAATTAATTTAATCATTTCGCAGCGGACAGATATTATGTTCTGGCTCCTCTTGTTCCGCTAATCTAACGACGATGACATAGTCTTTCTCCGTTTTTCTTCCTAGTTTCCATTACGTGTAGTTGTTTTATCCAATCTCCTTGTTTTTATTTGTTTTTAGTTTTTAAGTTTCACTTAACACTCGATGAAAGGATATATAAAATATACAAAACAGAATTATGTACTTTAGATAATAGATTTTGATGTAATAATTATTATTAATAATAAAGAAGAATTTAACGTGTAATTGAGGATGTTCATTCGGGGTTTTATTTGTTGTTCAGCCCACAGACATTACAATGGATACAAATATCCTCTGATTTTCCCCACGGATGAGTTATTCCTGTCGTGAATGATTTCGAAATAAAACGAAAATCCTGGGAATTTGATGCAAGTTTTCCCACGAACCTGGAATTTGATTGTTTGCTGGATTTAAATTGTAAACTGAGATTTAATCAATTTTTTGTTTACTTTTAAGGTCAAATACAAAAAAAAGCAGCAATTGACAAATTTATTGGAAGCAGTGGAGAGCGGCCACGAACTGACATCGCATGAGGGTTTTGGAAGACCATTTTTATTTTATAATGTTGGATTGACACCCTTATAATGCTTAACACAGCTTGGGCGTTAGGAAATTAAGGAGCGGAAAAGGTGAGATGTCTATGCACATGCGTCTTGAATGACTGTAGATCATACAAATGCGGAAACACAGATTTATTCCATATTCATTCATTCAGACTAAAGAAGGAATCTCTGAATGGGTTTCGGTTGGGTTGGAGGATGGGCGGGATGCATCTGGATATTGCTTTAGAACACCGCTAATGGAAAAAAGCTATAAGCTACAGTGACAAGCAGAAAACATTCCTACGATGTTCAAGCGATGCGATCGTTTTCGCTATATTTGCGCCACCAATAAATGTTATTGCTCATTTCTGAATTTTGTCGAGTAGATGCAATGTGGTTTTAGGAGCACTTACCCAGACAATACTCTAAAGTTTAGGGCGAATATATGCCTTGTAAAGTCAGATCTGAAGGAGTGAATCACATCTTGCAACGTTTTAGGAAACCTAAACATTTCGCGGCATTCTTGGCGATGGCAAATTAGTTGATCGTTCCAACGAACCTTGTTATTGACACACATAGTCCCAACCTTGTTATGCTGTTAAGGTCAGAATTAAACGTGCTTAACATACGTTGTGGTGCAAGTTCCACTTGCGACGAAGAGGGGCTTGCAGAAAGCGTGAAATCATATGAAAAGCTAAGAGTGCTGTCGTTAGCAAAAGAATGAATTGGATTATAAGAAACGGATAGGAGATCATTGATGAAAATGAGAAACAGTGTAGGAGGCAGAACAGAGCCTTGGGGAATACCGGTGTTTATGCGGTGAACTCTAGATTTGAAACCGTCCAATACGACCTGAATAAAACGGTTAGTTACTAGTCCAATCAAGCAGAGTCTTATCAATTCCATAGGCATTCATTTTCGACAAAACAGCTTGACTTCTCATGTGGAACTCAAACAACTACGTATGTTAAGCACGTTAAATTCTGACCTGGAGAGAATAATAAAATGGGGAGAAAACAATCGAGTAGAATTTAACGCTTCCAAAACCCAATGCAGTCTACTGTCGTCCAAGCGAATCTTAAATCCACTTTCATTATCCATGAATGGAACTTGCCTCGAGGAAACTGAAAATCTCGCAGTTTTTGGTATGTGCCCTAAGGACAAGCTTCATTGGAATGACTACATATTTACCGTTGCCAAAAATGCTGCGAAATGTTTAGGTTTTCTAACCCGGCCCCTCTGCCCTTTGATCGGGTTACTACCTACAAGGCTTTTATTCGCACTAAACATGAGTATAATTGTCATATCTGGTGTGGTGCACCTAAAACTACCTTGCATCAGCTAGATAGAAAAGAAAACCGTGCGATAAAACTTATCGGTGACGAGAACATTGCTGAATCAATAGATTCGCTTGAACACCACAGGAACGTTTCCTGCTTGTCACTGTTTTATCGCTTCCTCCACAAGCGGTGCTCATGAGAAATAGCCAGCTGCATGCCACCTCTCATTGAATTCAATCGCAATACTCGTGGCCCATCTTCGCACGTATAGTAATGTTCAGGGATTTGTTCTTCAGCCGGACAACACGTATGT
The DNA here is from genome assembly GCA_947095585.1 of Nephrocerus scutellatus. Lineage (NCBI taxonomy): Eukaryota > Metazoa > Arthropoda > Insecta > Diptera > Pipunculidae > Nephrocerus > Nephrocerus scutellatus. The sequence continues at coordinate 91,493,392 of OX352765.1, read as the reverse complement.
GGAATGCTCCGCCAAGCTCTGTCTTTCCACATCATAGTGATGTGATGATGATCCACAGGCAATCAAAGCACAAGCTCATAGACATCTCCTTCTTTCTCCTCCTTTTCCCTAACGCCAACGCTGTGTCAAGCATATAGCCGATCATTATAAGGATGCGAACCACTTGTGCGCGAATTATAAAAAAATTACCCAACGGATGGGCACCATATGACTCTCTTAATTGATATTGAAAAAGTCTTTGATATGGTTGACCACGATGCTGTTCACGAAAACTGTTTTAGGGACACAAGTTAATGATTGGTTTAGTAAAAAGCAAATGCAAGAAGTGGATCCAGGTAATACAATCTCTAACCTGTTGTTGTGTTGACGATCTTTGGCCCAATGTCTTGATAGGTATTGGGGTCCTTTCGTAGAACCAATCGTCGTGGAAAGGGATTGGTTTTGTGGAGAAGATCGATGGAAAATTCAGCAGCCCACTTATCATACAACATCGTGTACCTCAAGGCTCTGTTCTTGGTCCTTTTTTATTTTTGATTTATAGTAATTTTTTTTGTGAATCTGAATTTTATGGCTAAAACTACGACATCGTTTTGGTCGACTCATTACTCAACTTTCAAGTGCGTTGCCGGAAATCATGAGGATCTTCCCACAATAAGACTTTGCTTTGAGTTTCATAAATTGGTGATCAGTGGTAAGACTAAACTAATGTCTGTTAATACTTCTGGCAACGCTTCTCACAGATCTGTTCTAGCTTCAATGATGGACTGTAGTATTTAAGAGGTGATTTTCGAATATTTTTGTGATTACTACTGGTAACAGAGAAATAGGACAGTTTTTATGTATGAGTTTTATGTAATTTATATATCATTATTACTTCTATTACATTCCACCACCGTGGAACTTGTGGTGTTTAATACTCGGAGGTACAGGCAGAACCAACGCACAATTTGGAAGCGTGCAGATAGCTTCAGAAGGCGCAGATGACCAGGTCCTCATTGAATGTACGATCCATTTTCTATACTCAGTTGGAATCATTCGTGTACATTAGAGATAACATTTTCTTTAATTTCTCCATCTTTCAAGCTTCCAATGCACACAAACTTATTCCAATCAAAAATATGTTTCTGACTTAAAATTAAATTCTTTTGGTATAAAATTAAATGAATTTATTTATTAAATACATAAAACATTGCAGCGATTTTTGCTTACAATTGCTGCTACTTCTTCTACAGAATTGGAAATCAGGGGCTTTTTCTTTTGTTAAAACGAGGGCAGATTTCTTATGTGCAACATTTTTTGAGCGGAAGAGGGAACAACTTTGAGAAACTGTAGGATGTTTATGTAGAAAAATAAACTATACACTTTATTTGAAATAAATAATTGTAAAGGTTAATTATTAAAAGAAGAAAGAAACAAAAATAACAGAGGAGGGTTATGGAAATTAGGAGGAAATTTGAAGTGAGGTAGTTGTAGGTCAATTATGCAAATTCATCAATCGACGAACTACAAACAAAATTGCAGAAGACAAATAACCTAGCGATTCCCAGTTGATTGATTGATGCAAAATGCTTCTCAAGCACAGAAGAACTCGCATCAAAAGCCCCCGAAATCTCGATACATAAAATAGAAAAACAAATCTTATATACACTTAGTATTAATACATAGTAACAAACAACAGTTATATCTATTCTATAAGTATATATATATAAATGGTAACAGTAGTACATGTAACGGATGTTCATTTTTGTTAAGTCCTCCAGGTTAGTCAGTCAATCGGATGACGCCGTCGGTTGACGATTGCTTTTGTGTTCAATGGTTGATAGATTGGATTCAGGTTATAGAATATGAGTAGTGTGTCTGATTGTGTGTTTGTGTATGACAATAATAATATGTATATACGTTTCTGAGATCATTTTTTAATATTCTTCTTCTTCAGCTGCAAATCCTCATCCCTAGAACAAGTAGTAGGAGCCGTCATCAAGGGAAAAATCATCATCACTGTCGTTGAAGCGATTGTGAAGTGCTATTTTGTGCGCATTCGAGTAGAGATCATTAATGTCAGTCACCACCTGCTCCTCATCTGCTTGTGAGGCAAAACAACAAAATGAATAACGAGAAACGCATTAATATCCAACACATAATGTCATACTACAATGGAGTACCCTTGAATTTTTTCTTTCTTGCCAGTCGGGACGATGAGAGAACCGCCTCGTCGGCAATGTCAATATCATTCACCGCCGATTGGTAGCGAGAATATCGAACGGGCGGCGCCAGAAACCAATACGATTGCATAAGTGATCGTAATCCAGGCATTTGTCGTAATTCCTCAAGTTGTTTCGGTTGCTTGGACAGGACTTTAAAAGCTCTCAACTGAAGCGATTCCGTTTGCGATGTTGAATTCATGAGACGAATGGATGATTTGGCAGGTGTCGAACAGACCATCGGATAAATGCGAATATTCGGATCAATTGGCACATTAGTGTAGGCCGTTCCCAATGATCGTCGATTCAGAAAGAATTCCAAATGTCCCCGGCACATATCAAGGTATACTCCAACAATGCATCCCTGAGAGAATTTATTCCCGTAGGCAATCTGTTCACCGTTGTGCTGCTTAATGCCATTATATGAGAATCCCCACGATTGACTGTTGGTGCCAAGAGCCGAAACGAAGTGAAATTTGAATTGATCCAAGTTGACTTTATCGGTTCCAATGCCAAACATCTGCAGCGAGAAAAAAGAGAACAAACGAATGACATAATTAGGAGGTTTACTTTTGTGGATTAATGCAAGCAATGCTTCCAAGGCGGAGTAGAATGACCTTTAATCACCTACATATAAACCGATCTGTTTAATATGGAAACACGTGTATTACATTTGATAAGAACGAATGTACGATCTTTAAATCGACCAAATGACGTCTTACTTTGTTGCTATGTCAGCGAGCGGTGCTCTTATCTCCTAGTCATAAACAAAAATCAATTACTAATCATCCTATATCAGTAGATGTTGCAGTTTCTTAATTAGCGAGTTACTTTCTTGCCATGTGATACGGAATGCCTTTGTTGAAGGTTAACAGATGTGCCACGTAACTGGAGCGCATTGGAGCGAACTTCGAGATTAACACGTGAAACAAATGACTTTTCCTTAGAAAAGTCTCAGATTCGAATGCGTAAATTGTTCGCAGTCACCCACCAATGAAAGGAAGAGAGTGCCTTGCATCGAATTGCTAACAACTATCTCAAATATGATAAAGAATTGTCAATTTATTTACTAAGAATAGTTCAAAATCTATAAGATCTTCATCGTAAGTAAAATTCAAATTACATAACAATAACTCTGTGTTATAAAGCGTGTTCTAATCATATGACAACTAAAAATGATGTCCAACGGACTCGCTAACCATGGGGATGCAAAATTCTCGATCAACGACTGATGACACTAAGTTGTCGACAACGCCAAACGTAGAAAAGGTTAGCAGAGCAATTAACATCCATAAGAACTAGGAAATTAATTGGAAGCAAACGGTGTCTCAGCATCGAAGCTGATGAAATATGAAGGATCATAACCTTCACCAAGCAGTTCATCAACTTAACACATTGATTGGAGGCAGACAGTATCACTGCGATGCTGATGAAGTTTGAAGGACCATACCCTTCACCAAGCAGTTCATCAACTTAACACATTGATTGGATGTGGACAGTATAACTGCAAGCAGTTCACCAACTTAACACATTGATTGGAGGCGGACAGTATCACTGCGATGCTGATGAAGTTTGAAGGATCAAACCCTTTACCAAGCAGTTCACCAACTTAACACATTGATTGGATGCGGACAGTATCACTGCGATGCTGATGAAGTTTGAAGGACCATACCCTTCACCAAGCAGTTCATCAACTTAACACATTGATTGGAGGCAGACAGTATCACTGCGATGCTGATGAAGTTTGAAGGACCATACCCTTCACCAAGCAGTTCATCAACTTAACACATTGATTGGATGCGGACAGTATCACTGCAAGCAGTTCACCAACTTTACACATTGATTGGAGGTAGACAGTATTAGCGATACTGATGAATTATGAAGGATCATACCCTCCACCAAGCAGTTCATCAACTTAACACATTGATTGGAGGTGGATAGTGTCACCGCAAGCAGTTCATCAACTTAATACATTGATTGGAGGTGGATAGTGTCACCGCAAGCAGTTCATCAACTTAACACATTGATTGGAGGTGGATAGTGTCACCGCAAGCAGTTCATCAACTTAACACACTGATTGGAGGCAGACAGTATCACTGCGATGCTGATTAAATATGACGGATCATACCCTTCACCAAGCAGTGTAATTGCACTGTTTTTTGGCTGGAAAGTCACAAACGGCTATTGTTAAACATCTCCAGCATTTGAAAAATGTTTGTGTATCGGACCATCACACGTTACAACGATACTGGTAGCATCGCAAAAAGCCATGAAGGTGGCCTTCCAAAAAAACAGTAATATAACCAGAATGGTTCGCAAAGTGATGGCACGAATTAAGCGAAATCCAAGACAAGGTGTGCAAAACTGCCAATAAAAGCATCAGACGGATACTGAAAATTGGACTTTAATTGAAGCCCGACAAGATTCAAAGAGTGCAAGTTTTAACAACGGCTCAAAAGGCAGTAGTTCGCCTTGAAAGATGCAAATTGCTAACACGTCTACACGAACGTAACGATCTTGGTTAACTTTGTGTTTTCTGATGAAAAATTGTTTACGGTTCAACATGGTTAACTTTGTGTTTTCTGATGAAAAATTGTTTACGGTTCAACAATTGGTACAGAAACAAAATGATCGTGTGTGGTTAGAGGACAAGTCCAGCGACAATTTAGACAAGCGAGTTGCTCTTCGCAAACAAGCGCCGGCTTCTGTGATGGTTTGGGCAGCGGTAACTGCAAATGGCAGCTAGTCTTTAACAATAAGGCGTCAAGGTGAATCAAGAAGGGTAACGGGAAAAGATATTAAATTATGCCTTTGCTACCTTGGGCACATAAAAAATAACAACCGCTGGACATTCCAACAGGACTCAGCACCATCATATAAAGCTAGCTTGATAAAACAAAGTCACGTTCCAAATTTAGTTTCTTCACAACGTCCATACTCACCAGACTTTTTTAATTTTTAGGGTCAAGGAGTCGGGAAAAAGATATGAAAAAGTGAACGCATTGAAGACAGAGAATGTACCAAAACACCATCAGGTTTTAGGTTTTCTATCACGTTGCAAGAATTATTTCACATCCTCTCATATGGCTACTTCTACAAGGTGTTTATTCGCTCTAAACTTGAGTCATATCTAGTCAGGTGCGACTTAGACTACCCTGCATCTGCTAAATAGAATACAAATGCGAGCGTTAAAGCTTATCGCTTCTACCATCAGCGGTGCGGTCAGAGAAATAGCCTGCTGCATACAAACTATCCTTGAAATTAATAGCAACACTCGTGGCGCTTTAAATAAATGCACATCAGTTAACCTTTGCACAGTGCAGAACGTACAGTTAAGTTCAGAGATTCTTTCTTCAGTCAAACAATACGTATGAGGAATGCTTTGCCTAGTTCTTTTTTTCCACGTCGCTAGGATCCACAGGCCTTCAAAACACAACCGCATAGACATTTCCTTTTTTCCTGTCCCTGTCATTATCCTTAACGCTCACGCTGGGCCAAGCATATATCCAAACATTACGCGCCAATTATAGAAAAAAGGTCACGATCGTGGGGCACACAATTCCTTCGTTAAAAGACTCAACGCTATAATCCGCGCTAAGGGTGGCTATATCGAGCAGTAACGTGTTTTTCATAAAATTTGAAATGTTATTCACATTCTCTAGAAAAAAATATAAATAAAAATATTCATAAATAACGAAATTACAGCCTTTTGACTTAAATAAACAGATAAGATAGGTAAATAGTTAGATAAATATATCGATAGACAGATAGATTTATTGCCGTTGACCAAACCCACACCTTATCGCTTGTTAGGCCAATGAAGCTAAAGAACAAAGCTTTTACAAAATCAGATACTCAATTAAATGCAATTTCAGTTATGTTTATGTAATAATGTAACAGCAAGTGACAGCCACTTGTCACTTAACAAACATAGCATAGCAGAAAAAAATAACAACAACAGTTCTGTAACTGAAAATATCTGGAGATATCGCATTACTTTGAAACTAGAAGCGCCCTGTCGGACAATATCAACAATATTAACAATATTAAGTGTTTTTTCCTCGTTATTACCTTACCTTGTAAATAAAAATACCTGCGGTCGTATAACATTTTCATATAATAATAATACAAGTATTTGGAGGTGCATACTGTTTCGTTACAAGGCCCATCTTCTCGCAACAATTTGTGTTGTGCGTGTTATATTTGTGAACATAAATGAAAGGTAGCTTACAGTTTTCAGTCGTATCCGAATTGAGAAGTTTTCCCCGTGACAGTTATTACTCTCGGACGTTTGTCAGATAGACATTTGCCAGAGGTGGGACCGTGAAAGAGTTTTGGTGTTTTTCTACGATGATTCGAACTTCGAACTCCCGCTTAGAAGTCCAAAGCACTAACCATTAGAGTCACGGCGCCCACAACAGTTTCATATACTTAGATAAATTAAGTGTGCACAATTGATTTGCAACTTGCGATATACAGGGTGTATTAGTTTAGGTGCATTTCCACTGGGCACCGTGGCTCAGTGGAAATGCGCATGGCTACTGAGCAGGAGGTTCGTGGTTCGAATCCCAGTAATACCAAAAAATTTTTCACGATTTCCCACCTCTCGCGAATGGGTGACAAACGTTACGAGAGGAAGAACTTGTCACGGAAAGCTTCTCAATTCCGGCTTTAAATTGTAGATCCCTTCCATTTGTGTCCAAAAAATATACATGCACAACATAAATGGACGCGGGAATCTAGGCCTTGGACCGCAACGGTTTGTCGAGCCGAATATTATTATTATTATATCTTGTATGTTAGGTTTCCAGCTCAGCTTCCTGCCCAAAATAAGAAAAGCTCAGTTTTGTGAGGATTTACCCCTAAACCACAGCGATCTGCCCAGCAAGTTAGCTTGTTGAGAGCATTTTGCAGGAGTTCCTTTAAGATACTCGGGTATTTTCCTGAGACGGCAATAGCAACGCCATCCGCATAAGCGATTACTCTGCAGCCCTCACCTCCTAGGCATACCAGCAGTTCGTTTATCGCTAAGTTCCATAGTAGGGGGGACAGGACTCCACCTTGTGGGGTTCCTCTGCATACAGATCTTCTGGCAGACGACACGCCCAGCTTTGAATTAATAATCCTACTTGTGAGCAGAAGATTAATCAATTCGCCAAGCGAGTCGTCCTCCCTCAAAGATGACAGCGTATCTGTAATCGTAGATGTAAAAGCACCTTCAATGTCTAGGAATACCACCATTGTGTACTCCTTGTACTGAAGGGAATGTTCAAGAGATGTTTCTACAGACTTGTCGTTACAATACGCGTGCTGATCTTTAAACAGGAGTCTTGTCTCAATGCGTGTGCGTATGTAGATATCGATCGATCAGTCTTTCCAGTGTCTTTTTAACAGGAATGATGAAAGACTGATTGGTGTGAGACCCTTTGGACTAACGTGCGAGCATTTGCCGGCTTTGGATAACCACGTTTACTTCTCTCGATAAAACTGGAATATGGACCAGATCGAGACAACTCTCTAGAATTGTTTCCAGCAAAAAAAAAAGAAGGATAATATCCATTACCTCTTTATAATATTAGTATAGATTAGTAAGGGTTATGTCCTATTGTAAAACTTTGTACCTATGTTCCTTTGCAACTAATTTTAGTTTAAATGATTTAAAAATACAATCCTGTAGTAAATACAATGAAATATATTATTAAAAACTTTTAAGTGTATTTCTACTGTAGTGGTATTTTCTTATTCTTTTGCTACAACTCAACCATCGCAAACTTGTCCTGTCTCGCAAACGTGAACTGGTTTGGTTTTACAATATTCACCCTATCGTGAGTCTACTGTATTTGCTTCTTGAATAATTGAATTGAATTAAAAGATTTGAAGCCGGAAAATATTTTATAACAACATAAATTCAGTTTTTAAAGCTACAATATATCTATATATCTTAATCTCTACACTTTAATTCAAGTTGAATGTACACACATAAAAATTAAATGAAAAAAAGCCAAAACAGTGCATTGTCAGTAAATGTTTGTAAACGTTGTCACGCTAAAAACTCGCTCGCGAATGTATAGACGACACAGCCTACCATTTCTTTTTATTTTCTTAATTAACCACTTTAAGTATATGCCTGATAAGCTAATACACCCTGTATAATGTACCGCTGAGACACTTTTTGCAAGCAAAACTCGAGCTGTAGGACGAATCAAAAAACAACTCATACCGTCTTCCGGTGCACTTCGGATTTTGTGACGTCAATTATCGCCCAGAGAAATATTTTTCCATTGCAGAATGTATCAGTATAACTGTATGTAAGAGGCATCTAACATATGAAAGGGGTGTAAGTTCATTTTTCTTCCTTCGACATAAAAACACATTCATAATTAATCGTTACGCAATATCATTTATCAACGATTTTTAAGGCACTCTCATGATTGGAAAAAACTTTATACTTAAGACTTACAGGATTGTATGGATTTGCAACATAACGAGCAAAAATTTTAGTTTTGTCAAAACCATAATCCATACAATCCTGTAAGTCTTAAGTATAAAGTTTTTCCATTGTGAGAGCGCCATTAAACTGATCAAAACATATGGATACCTTAAAAATAGAAGCTGTAAGTTGGTTATAAATAAAATATGCCCACTAAACTGTAATTAAATTAAGTGATAATTAGATTATTTTTTTAAACGGACTTACACCACTCTCATATATCGTTATTTTTGAACTTACCCAAAACCAAGTACTTTGTATGAGACATGGAAACTTCGAATGGAAATCATTGGTTATCCGTTCTAGATGGATGGATGGAATTTTTTTCTTAATTTGTTATTCAAACTGAAATCAACATTCTTCATTCCTTATGTACTTGGGTACGGCTGAGCAGACAACATTATCTCTTATCAGTTGCAGACGCAACATGAAACACTGGATGTCGCCATCATCGTGAAAACAAACAAAAAATATTCGTTCTTCTTTGTGGTGGTGAAAGAAACATTAAACTCATTAAATATTTAATATTTTTAATTGATAATTCAATGTGAGCATTAAATCATTTATGAAACCAAACGGGATTAATGTTAATGGGTCAATAAAACGCCTGTTTGCTGTTCAGTCAGTTCAGTCAAGCAGCGAGTGAGTGATATGGTAAGAGATATGAGACCGACCGGACGATGGTGACGGTTTTTGATTGAAAAAAAAAAAACCAAAAAACATGAGCCAGAAAATGCATGGAATACAGTTTTGTTTTTCTCATTGCAATTTGAGTGATTACGATAACGAACCCAAAAGTTACAGCGCTTTCGATTTGCTGGGTACAGTGAAGGTTTGGGGTACAACAATTTCGACAGCGTTCTCGACGAAAAACAGAGAACGCTGTAGACACCAAACCTTCACTGTGCCCAGCAAATCGAAAGCGCTATAAGTAAGCCTTCGATTAGGTTTCCATTCTAGAACAGTTCAGAAAACTTTGAAAAATATACTCTTGATCTAAAGTGGAAATTGTTCAATTAGTGAACTGAATAATGAATGACAAAATCAGTGCACTACTTCGATCAATTTATTTGATTGCTTCTTTACTGCAGACTATGATGCACTAGAACTTATTGAAACGAACAGACAGATCACGTTAAATTAGTTTCTATTCATTCTATCATTCAATTGAAATTCATTTGAAATTCAAATTCTCATCTCTGTGAGTTTGCGCTTAAAGTTATCGCGCCTGATATTAAGAAATGTTAAAAATGTAATGATGCACATGATGTCGGACACTGGCATTGCTAGTAGGTGATGATCATTAAGTGAATGGCGCCAAATTTTATGATTTAATTTGGCTAACAAACAGTTATGAAAGTGATCGGATGAAAGGCGCAATCTTTTGCTAGACTGACTAGACACTAGACAGTTCAGTCGGCATTGTTTGTCAATAGCATCATCATCGATAATAATCAATGAGCATTTAATTCAGACAATTAAGATGCATGCAAATCATCATCAGCTTATGGACATCGGGTACGTGTTCATTCAGACAGTCATTTTGATTTATTGATAAGCGTATGTCAACCGCTTCGGTTTCGGCTCGATGACGCGGAAGTAGAAGAATGACTGCTCGATTGACTTAAATTGTTCTCTGAACTAGCACAGATCGCCTAATGATTTATAAACTTCATAGCCAGAGGTACTAAATTGTACTTTTAAATAGCACAGATCGCCTAATGACCATAGAGCTTCATTGACAGAGGGACTACATTGTACTCTTAAGTAGCAAATATCGCCTAATGATTAATAAGCTGCATTGCCAGAGGGACTAAATTGTCCTCTTAAGTAGCACAGATCGCCTAATGACCATAGAGCTTCATTGCCAGAGGGACTAAATTGTCCTCTTAAGTGGCACAGATCGCCTAATGACCATAGAGCTTCATTGCCAGAGGGACTAAATTGTCCTCTTAAGTAGCACAGATCGCCTAATGACCATAGAGCTTCATTGCCAGAGGGACTAAATTGTCCTCTTAAGTAGCACAGATCGCCTAATGATTAATTAATAGAAAATCAATATATTATTAAGAAATAATCAATCGATAATATAAGAAATAAGCCTTGGGGTTTGTGGTTCTAGATAATGAGATTCTTCAGATCTAACGTTCTCTCAGTACACTTGTATGGCTGCGAAACTTGTAATGCGCCTCCAAGTCTTTGTCAACAAGTGCTTTAGCGGATACTTAGAATGAGATGGCCGGACACTATCACCAATCAAGATACGTGGAAAGTTACCCAGGAGGAAGCAATCGCGGTCACCATCAGACGACGGAAATGAAGCTGGATTGGTCACACTTTCAGAAAACCAGCAGACATTATCACGAAACAAACGCTCGACTAGAATCCACAAGAAAGCCGCACGCCGAGTTGGTCGTCCTAGTAGGACATGGACAAGGACAATAGAAGAGGAAGCAAAATCACAGAGAAAAATGTGGCATCTCTTTAAACCTCAGACGGTAAATCGTGTTCGTTGGCGTGTATTTGCATAACCCCTAGTTCCGCGGTGGAGTAAAGGAAGGAAGGAGAGAGCTTCATTGGAAATATCAAAGGAGATGTCTTTCCTTCTACATTCAACATGGACATGGCAAAAAGGTGTCTCAAGAACCTTAAATCGTCTTCCTAAAACTGTGATTGTTTGATCTGCTTATTACCAAATTAATGCAATTTGTTAAGTAAATTACTTCTTCCAATTGTTTTTCTGTTTTATAAAGTTATAGCTTTGTTGTTGTTACACTATTCTTCTTGTTATATGGTTGTAAAACCGGTTCCGATACCGGCTTCTCGTGTTTTACTTGTTGTTTGTCACTTAAAAGCTGTAATCGAGAACAAACAATCTTGCCAATTGCTCCAAAAAATTAATTCAAGTTGAAGGTAACACAATATTCCGACTATTTGAATAGCAGCTCAGTTCTTACCATCGTGCAGTACTACATTTAACCTTATAGTTTGGAAGTGTAATCCTAATTAAAACTAAGCAAAAAAAAACATTAACTACAACCAAACATACCACATCGGTTCCCGACAGAACCGTGATGACTCTTATTTCCCAGAAATGGATCATTTGTGGTTTAAGCGGCTTATCCCCACGAATGATTGTCGTTCCCTGACTGTAGATCGGATGAAAGGTAACATCTGGTCCGGAAATCAATGTGTCCGGATCGCTTTGCTCCCAACGCCATTCCATGGAGTGGCTGTCTTCTTCGCCACAACGACATGCCACCAATTCGGGAATACTTCCCTTATACGTAGTGATATCGGTGCACTTGGGAAAGTCACAATCGCAAAACGGTGGTGCTCCGTGCTCATTATGGTGATTGATTATCCCAACCCCCCGACTGACCAAATTATTCGGCATTTGATTTATATTATATTTACACTCGGTTGCTAATGTATCCAGTATTTTTCCACTACACCACCCACTTACAATACACGCACGATGGGAGCTCTATGACTAATTTCCAAAAAAAATGTTAAAACGTCTGGCGCGCTAGTAAGCGAATGAGAAACGTCTGCCTCTGCTGCTATTAACCACAAGAACTGAATAAATTTAAATGCTCTGTCGTAATCGTAATAACTTAGGGAAGATGTGCTCATGCTCAGGCGTGCTTGTCTGTTATCACTAGAGACGTTGATACCAGTGCATCGGCTTTTTATACGCTCTTCTATATGACTTAAGTACAATGACAACAAAAAAAGAAAAAACCAAATCATTAATTGAAATGCAATCAAAGTGTAAATAAAAAAAACAAACAAAAAATAGCTTCTTTTTTTCAGTTTGTCTTTAGCTTTTAAATAGAACCAAACAAGTTCTTCCGCACTTTCTTCTCCACGCTTTACTTTGGATAATGTAAAAAAAAACAAAAACAACCCCTCGCACAACGCTGCTGAACAAGAAAAGTGCGACTAGTTGAGTCTTCTAACGACTTCTACGCCTCGTGTCGTGTGTAACTAATGCGTATTACTATTAGGCGTAATGGCGTTGGCATCAGTGTGAACGAGACGATATATAAAATTCTGTGTTTGATGGTTGTGTAGACTCTGTTTGTTTTGTAAATTTTCACTGTTTCGATAAAATATTAATATATTTCACATTTATTGAAACTTTTATTTTATTGTGTTTTTATTTGACATACAAGTGTAAATTTGTTAAAATAACACACATATAACAGAACCCATTTGCCATTTTAAAAAAGAGTTTGTTTTATTCTAGTGCAAGATGAATATTAAAAATAATCTATTGTGAACGTCAATGAGGTGCATACATGATAGTTTTTGATGAGTATGACAAATTTGACATATTTTATAATAATTTTATGAATTTTATCTGATTGCGTCATCTGAATTGATTATCTGTAGCTAGATTCAGGTTTTATGGGATAATATAGTATGCAATGGAATTTTTATTTATCTCACATTTCGTTTCTCGCACATTCCATAAATTCGTTTTCTTTTTCTCTTTGTGAGATATCGTTTTTAGTACCAGTTATACAACGAGAGAAAATGTTAAGAGTGGAATATTTTTCTGTCGTTTTTACTTTTTTCTGTGGTTTGTGCGCTTCGAATTTTGGGCTTGCATTGAATTTTAATTAACCATAAATAAATTTTCAATATTTAAAGTGAAAAGCTTTACAAATATATAGTATAAATACATTTTCATATATATACATGTAATATTTATTAAATGTAAAAGGATAGAAATAAAAATATTCTACAAAACATAACCTGAGTCAACAATGGAGTCATCATTGTGTCTATTTTAAAACGTTTTTATTAGCTCGCTTTCGTTATGTCTGTCACTGCGGGTGGAATTTTGTAATTGATTTTTAGCTAACTTCCCATTGAGCTAGAAACATGAAACTTAAACATAGTTAAGAACTGGATGAACATTGACAAATCACAAAAAAAGACAACAAATCGCAAAATAAATAACAAAATTAATTCAACGCGAGCTTGCAATTTTTTTCAGATCAAAACAAACGAACTCGCACATACTCGTTTTAAACGTTTAAAATTAAAAATATTTTTATCGGTTCACAATAAAAAAATACAGAGAACAGAGTAAAATTACCCGGGTTGAATAAAAAACACAGAGTTAATTTTTGACGTATACTGCTCGCTCGGGTTCAATAAAAAACAGACCCATTGAGAATTCTTTTAACAGTTATTAGAAAAAGACAGAAAAGGCTGCGATTGTAGAGGCATCGGCGTCAACTAAGAGAGGACAGTAATCCATTAAGTATCTACGGATGTCAGATTTCAGGAATTTTTTCGATTTCGGAATTGGCAAAATATTTTATTGACGAGGTGTCTGTCTTTTTCATCGACCGCCACACAATACATGGGATCCATAAAATTATTCCGAATGCATTTCATTGCTGTTGTAAAATTATTCTTTTTCCTATTCCTGTAAAATTCAAGCAAATATTTTAACATTAGGCGTATTTTATTTGCCGAGGAATAAGGAGTTAGAATTTGAAAACCAGCAAAACAGCAGGTTTTCTTATTCCAAAGAAGGAATAAGACAGTGCAATTGTGTTGTAATTCATTATTCCTCGGCAAAGAAAATACGGCTAATGTACTCCTGCTAGTTTCGTATCAGTAGCGGTTAGAATCCTGGATAAATAACAGTAAACTACATCTAGTTGTAAGAATTGTAACCAATTTTTCTCGTTTACAGAAATAGCACAAATTTCATAAATTAAACGTCAATTAATTTAGAAAATTTAATGTTATGTACACGAGAATAATGACTAAATTCTCGTGTTATAATTACACAAAAGCATATTTGCATATAATGTGATATAAGAGTTGCCCGATGAATGGTTTGTCGTTCGAAGCTAAATTTTCTTTAGTTCACAATGTTACATTTCCTTTATCATCTACACTCATGTACTTAATTGTACTAGGCATTAATGAAAGAGAGCAAGTTCATATTGTCACGAATTTAGGCTTTCTAGAGTTCGTAAGAGAATTTGCAAATAAAAACAGAAATTTATTAATTAAGTTGCAACTTTAATTAACAAGAAGCAAATATAGCAAAAGTTAACAAATTTTCACTGGTGATTACTTATTAAATGTTTTTATATTTACTTGTATTTTACTAGTACTCACTTAGGTGGTAGCTCTATCTACTCGCAAGTACTTGGTTGGATTCCAAATAATACTTAAATTCGCTGTAATGAAAAACGACATATTTGCACCAAATCTACAATTTCGTGAAAGTTCTATTCTAGAGAACCATCTAGCAAATATCAGAAATTTCAGCTGGTTTCATTCCAATTTGGTCTCATCCAACAGCCTTGGGTTATTAGCAAACTGATAAAAGGTCTACGGGACGGGAGAAGTAAGTTGAGTGTCAAGAGCGGCCTGCTTGATCGGCACGAACATCAACTTTCTTCTTATTCCAGAATCTATAACGAAAGATCTGGTGGTCCTACTGATTGAAGTTCCGACCAAGAGGGGAACACAGAGCATCGTGTGTGCTACAACATATTTCCCCGGCGACGACGACATCATTCCACCCTTAGGGTCCTTAACTGGCATGTGTCCGACGAAGCCTCGCTATCACACCATCAACACATCAGGTTTGACCTTCCTCGCATACTGGTACACGCTTCTTCTAGATATGATCCAAAGTCCACGGACTGGAATCTATATCGGGGACTTGTGCTCTCTAGATATGCTGGTCATATATATTAAGTCCACAGGCGACTTAGATGAGGCCGCATATCAACTTAATTATGTGTTGCTCTCTTCCTTCCATTGTCGAATTGTCAAGTAGCTGCACTAACCGATAAAGCATTTGTTAAGGATAGTTAAGGACACACAAACTGTGTAGGTTTATTAAAAAAGGAAGACATCACCTACACGTCGGACCGTGAGGATACAATCAGAACCCTACTCCAGGTTCATTTCCTTCACTATCTTATAAAAAAGATAGAAAGAACTTTTCGTTCAAAGGAAGTGAACCTGTGTGCCTTCCTCGAGATTGAGGGCACTTTTGGCTACGACTCTATTGCAAGGGCAATCAGTAGCAGGGGTATCGAAGACTCGACCAGTCATTGGATAAGGGCCATGCTTGAAAGTCATGATTTTATTTCCTCCTCGGGGGGAGTGTCTGTGAATGTGACTGCAGTTAGGGGATGTCCCCAAGGAGGAGTGCTTTCTCCCCTTCTATGGTCACTAGTCATTGACAATCTTCTAGTCAATCTTCACAGATCAGGCTACATCGCCAGTGGTTATGCGGATGATTTGGCGATTTTTATGCACGACTATCAAGTCACGACAAGCCATCGAACGCGCCACTAGGGCCTTGTGGACCAGTAGACGCCTCTACTACAGAACTTGTGATCTAAATCCTAAAATGGTGCATTGGATGTACACAATGACGGTGAGACCTATTATCACGTACGCGGCCAAAAGTCACTAGAAGCTGTTGTAGGGCTTTCACCACTGCCAATATTCATTAGAAAGATGGCTGCAAGATGCGCTGTATTAAGCTGCAACTAAAATACGGGTAAAAACTGGGTGACTTTGTGGGTCACCGGAAAATACTTGACACAATTTCTGAAAGAGACATGTTCTGCACCTATCCCCGATATTATGGTCAGGGAGCACTGTTTCGGAGGGATATTTGACGTAGAGATATTGTACCGGGTAAACTGGTGCAATGGAGTTCCGGCATTGAACGCTAGACGTCTGGTCTGGTCACAGATGGATCGAAGATGGAAACTGGAGTTGGAGCTGGTGTCTTTGGACCCAACACCAAAGTCTCGATACCAATGGGAAAAAGTCCCTCGGGTTTCCAAGCGGAACTCCATGCCATTGAGATCTGCTCCTGGATTAACCTTAATAAAGGAATTAAAGGCGCTGGAATATATACCTTTTCAGACAGCCAGGCAGAACTTAAACCGCTGTCGCCCAATTTAATGGACTCAGTATCAGTCAAAAACTGTTACGATGCACTACAATCTCTTCCCAGACACAACAAAGTTAAACTCGGTTGGGTCCCTGGTCATCAGGGAATTGCAGGCAACGAATCTGCAAATGAACTATCCAGTTTACTGATAAATTGTTGCGAGCACAAACTTCGTCTGGGCTACTGGAAAAGCGTCCCGGGGCTTAGGCAATCCGAACAATTAATTAGGCCCTTTTCCTACGAGGAAATCCTTAATTTTAATAGGGATAGCATTAGGAAGCTGGTGAGTTTTCTAACAGGTCATTGTGGCGTGCGATATCACTTTAACAACATTGGTGTGGTCTCAGAGACAGAATGTAGGTTCTGCTCGGAAGATAAAGAGTCATCCGAGCTCATTCTCTGTGAATGACCAGCATTACTTTGGTTAAGGAGGCGCATCTTTCACAAGGAAATTCGTTCGACTGCGGAGCTAAGAAATGCTGCTACTAAGAAAATACTATACTTCACTAAGGTTGGTACGGTTATTAGAGTAAAGACGCCTTAAGATAAAATAGATCTTTCAAGTCGCAGTGTCTGCGACATGGACTAGGGTAGAAAAAAAAAAAAAATTGTGTCCCATATAATGAGATGACTGAAGATAGGAAGAATACTCGTAATTATAAGATTGACATATTGCAATAAATATCGGGCAATTGTCGTATATCGTCTTAAGTGTAACTCTACTGCCACGGATCGAAATCCTAATTAATTTTTCGTAGCGTTTGTCCGGCTTGTGTGTGTGATGTACTATCTTGCACCGTTCTTTAGCCAAATAATGATGCATTACTGTACTCAGTCTTTCCCCCCAGTTCGAAAATGTGTCAATTATTTACTCAAATTTTTGCATCTTTCAGGCATCCCACATTAGCATACGCATTCACCACACGCCTGCATAATTACTCCTAAGAACACCATTTGCACCCGTCATCAACATCATTGTCTGTCACATTGGTGGTACCTCAGCTATTCCAGCATCAATAAGAAAAGAGAAATAAAGAAAAACCTACCAAAACGCGTATAACAAATATTGTGGGAAATTGCAACGACTTATGTGTGAAGCGTAAGTAGGTTCCATCGTTCCACAAGATGATAGCTATTATCCAAATGTCCTGATGGTCCATCCCCGAAATAGTACCCGACTACAATAACAATTACTATCAATTTTCTTTTGGCAAGCTGACAGACGTTCTGCTCAGCTCATGCACCATCAGTTCAGTAGAAAAGACGATAGACGATCTCGAAAGTAAGGTCGTGGGAACGACCGTTAAAAAAAAGAAAGAATAGAATCCGTACCAGGACCTGGGCACACAGCACAGGTGCTCGTGCTCTGCTGCCACGCTTAGTGTGGGAAACTGTGAGAAAATTTTGTTGCGAGCAGAAGGAAGACGAAAATCCGATTCCGTTTGTCCTTATTCTTACGACAAGCGTTGCGTTGGTCGTCTGCCAGACAGAGGACATAACATGCGGCACTCAAAAAAAAAAAAAAGGAAGAAGAATATCCGTTGCAGTACTTCTCGCTTCTCGTGGTGTTTTATTGTTTCTTTGATCGTGCGTGTGTGTGAGTTCACATTTTAGTGATGATACTGGAAACGTGACCAGCATGAGGCATTGCATTGGCACGCTGTTGGCGTGGATCACTTTCGAATGTATCTTTCTAGTCACTGGTGAATGTTTATGTGATGATTACTTCCGATTGTATTCTGTTTGATAGGTTGGCACTTTTGGGTTTGTAGGTCAATGAAAGAGCTGTAATCGGCAGGACATTTACATACTTCTTTGGTATTTAATGGAAGTAAAGTCATTGTCGGTTAAAATTGCAGTCTTACTTTATCAGTTATTTGCGTACAGCTAGGTACTTGCCTGTAGAAGACAAATGAAACACAATATTTGAACTTCAAAGGAACGTATTACAAAAGAAAGTGCAGTTGAGTATGGTTTGTCAAGTTAATGGAAGACGGCAATTATTATGTTATTACCAACGTCAATCTTTTCCCTTTACAACTCCGTATTGATCTTCAAATCAATGATAAGTCAGCATATCCGATAATCTTCCCTCTAACAGCGCATTTTGTGCATAAATTTTGAAACGAAATCATTCTTTAGCAATTTTAATAATTATTATCTGCATATTCGTTGCTTGCAATACCCAAACTCGACCGAGCTTCACCCTGTTATGCCTTGCTAGGGGTTGCAGTGCATCGTAGCTGCACTTAACTGATTTTGAGTCCATTAAGTTGGACGATAACGCTATCAGTGCTGCCTGACTATCTGAAAAGATATAAATAGTAGATAATACCCTTACTACGGTCAATCCTAGCGCAGAACTTAATGGCATGGAGTTCCGCCTGAAAACCCGTGGGACTGGTACCCATTGGTATCGAGACTTTGCTGTTGGGTCCTGGGTACTGGGTACCAGACCAGACCTTTAGCGTCCAGTGCTGGAACACCATAAGACCAGATTGCACTGTCCAATATTGTTACCTTAAATAATCTGCCAAAACAGTACGACCTGACCATGTCGGGTATAGTGCAAAACATGTCTCTTTCGGGAATTGAGTCAAAAGAACTTTCAGATATCCCACATAATCACCTGGTTTGTACCCGTATTATAGTTGCAGCTTAATAGCGCATCTAGCCGCCGTCCTCCTAATGAAGATTGGCAGCGGTGAAAGCCCTACAACAGCTTCTAATGCAGTCGTAGGGCAGGTGCGCATGGCACCCGCTATACCTAGACAGGCAATTCTTTGTAGCTTCTGAAGCTTAGTTACCGTTGTCCATTTGAAAACTTTCAGTTACCAAACGATGGCCGCTTATGTTTGAGTAGGTCTCACCATCATAGTAGGTATAAATCCAATGTATCATTTTCGGATTTAGACCAAGTTCTGCCGTAGAGGCGTCTACTGGACCACAAGGCCCTAGTGGCACGTTCGATGGCGGACTTAATATGAGAATTCCAGTTAAGTCGTTTTTCAAGGATAACGCCGAGATATTTTACCCCACTGGAATAATCTAACGTAGTGCCTTTAATGATGATAGGTTCCATATTGGACAATCTTCTTTTCGTGAAACGGACTAGAACGGTTTTGCAAGGATTTATGGAAAGCCCTTCTCTGCCATTCTAAGACGTGAATTAACGCACCTTGCGTTATATTTGTAATGTTCGTGCTGTTCTTACCGCTAAATAAAATCGCATAATAATAAAAGCAGACAGACCGTTGCGATCCAAGGCTTAGCTTCTCGCGACCATTTGTGTTATGCATATTTATTTTTGGACACAAATGGAAGGGACCTACAATTTAAGGCCGGATCCGAACGACGAATTGAAAAGCTTTCCGTAGCACAAGTTCTTACTCTCGGAACGTTTGTCACCCATTCGCGAGAGGTGGGACGCCGTGACGAATACTTTTGGTGTTACTGGGATTCGAACCACGAACCGCTGCTCAGTAGACATGCGCTTTTCCACTGAGCCCACATTTATCGGCATAACCAATGGCGATATAGCCTGTTCTATGTAGATCGGCTAGAAGGTTTTCTATGACGATTGACCACAGAAGTTGAGATAGGACACCTCCTTGTGGACAGCCTTTAGCTGCGGTCACCGACACAGACACTCCCCCTGTAGAGGAAATGAAAAACTCGACTATCAAGCTAACCCTCATTCATTGGTTATTCGAGTTCTCGATAACTGGTGCTACTGATTGCTCTTGCTATTATGTAAGTCATGTCCAGTGTTATCGTAAGCACCATTAATGTCAAGGAAAGCACACAGAGCTATTTCTTTGGAACGAAAAGTTCCTTCCATCCTTTTAACCTCCTCCTCCTCCTGTGCTTTTACCTTTTCTGTATGCATGCTGACTTGAGTGTAGAGGGCTAGACCTATCTAGTCGGGCTCTGATATGAACATCAATAAATCTTTCCATAATTTTGAGAACAAATGACGTTAGACTTCTATATATGTAATGTAACCCCAATTGTAGCTGGCTCTAAATAAAGCAATCAAACCAGGCAGGATGAGATCGATTGCCATCGGTAGGAACGCTTGAAAAATGCCATCACCGCTGGGGGCTTTGAATGGTTTGAAGGAGCCAACGGCCCATTTAACCTTATCTGGATTCTGGACTAAATATTTTCCCGGATAAACTATTTACCCTGCTGTCAATGCGAGTCCTATGATTAGGAGCATTAGGGTATGTGTGTAAAACATAAGTAGACGAACCGGGGAAATTAACTTGAATTAACGTTCTAATTGTGTCCTCACGGTCCGACGTATAGTTACCATCTGTCTTTTTCAGTAAGCCTTCTCATCCTTGACGAGTGCCTAATGGATTCGTGCCGCTACTGGCAATGTTTTCGCAGCATTTCCTAAATGTAGGTCGTTTTGGTCGTTCAGAGTTATACTCCGTAAGGGCGAATCTATATTCGTCCCAGCTCTTCATTCGTTTAGCAGTGTTGAAAAGCTTTCTAACTTTCTTCCTAAGTTTGGCCAGCCGATCATTCCACCAGGGAACCTTTGCTCAAACTGGTTTGGGAACACAGCTGCCGTAGTAGGAGGTAAGCAGCACATCATTTAACTGATAAGCTGCCTCATCTAGGTCACCTATAGACTCGATAGGTGCATGTCTATCATGGGAGATTGCAGTCCGTAGACTTGGAAAGCATGTGCCAATCTGCCTGAAAGGTCAAACCTGTTGTCAGATGGTCAGATAAAGAGGCTCATCGGACACATGCCAGTTTTCGACGATACCAGATATAAATGGACTGGCGAGTGTGCCACTCTTCTATCCTGACAGTAGTTAGAATTCCGCCAGGCAACATAGACTACACCATTCCGCAACTCCAATTCAACAAAAGCTTCCAAGTCACCACCCCCCAGATCATTCTGGGAAGAGGGAGCTAAATTGGAAGATGATGACATTCACTTTTACACGAAACACTCCAAGTGTTTGACATCTCAAAAAAGATTGCATATCGGTGCTATAATAGGTGTCACTGTCACATAGGCAAACATGCAGAAGGGCTTGGCGTCTTCTCGAACGACTTCTGCATAAGCAGCATGGACGATGAGGAGGAGGAGGAGGAGACCATTCTCCATCTTCTCTGTATGTGCCCAGCCATGTCCCAAAAACGTAAGCTTCATCTGAGAGCTTTCTTTTACAACTTACAACGACCATAATGATCTAAAATATACCGACATTAGTAGTATTTTGCGCTTCTTACGAAGCTCCAACTGGTTCAACGAGTAGGTGAGAAAATTTTTCTAGATCCACATGATATTACAAAGTATCATTACTGGTCTAAGTGTATCGGCCTTTCGACCGACTGCCACTTTTACTTAACCTAACCTAACCTCCACCTGTTCTGATTTTAAGACAATGTCAACCAGAATGGCAACTCCAGTACGCCAACTCTAAAATCTGAGCGCACTGATCAATTTAGTAAGTTTGTCCCACTTTGGTATCGTGTCCCAAAAATTATACACTTTCCGAGCAAATTTCCCATTGCTTATCTGCTTATCTGAACTAGGTGCCCTGCACACCTTACAGATATTAATTTTCAGTATAATGTCAATATCGCGATAGTGTTCATAAATCTCGTTATTATAGAGTCTCCGGAGTTGTGCCGAATTTTCTCTCGAACGCCGCCGCACGGAAGTCGAAAAATTGGAAAATTCGGGAAAAACGGAAAGTGCTGTTTTCCATAGGTCTGTTGCTAAAAAAAACTTCAGAAAGTATTAACTAATTCCGGCAGAACGTTTTTAAACTTTAGTTTAACTCCTGCTGCATGCATCAATCCTCCCGGATGCGTCGATCGTCTATGCGTAAATTATGAATCCAAAATGAAGAACTTCATCGTCACCCTCGAGATCTTTCCAATAGAAGATTACCTTTATACACACACACCCCCAGACATGCATTACATTTTGCATTCCCCCTCTATTCTGTGGAGGAAATCATTCAACCGATCAACCCCCTATCATTATCCACCTCAGAGATCAAACCAATGAGAAACATAATTTGTTCCTGAGTCACCCTCGTATTGGGTATTCAGTCACCGGTTCGTTCGTTCGTTGGTTGCTTTGTGCATTTCCTTTGGTTCAGTGAGTTCCCTTCTTCGACACAATAAGACAGCCAACTATATTCCAACATAATGATGAGAACACCACCTGGCTCTTGGATTATGATTTCTGATTGGTCGTTTCAACCCCAGTCGAACGAAGCAGGGAATCACATCTGATAGCGCGACGGGGCCGACGGGTATAAATAAGAATCGATGACTTTCAGAAAGTCACAACATTACGAATTTGCCGTTCGCAATGGTGTCATCATCATCATCATCTACGATGGAAATTCCAAACATTCACATCAACTCCATAGACCAAAACCCCGAGCGACGGAAATCTCAACTAATCGGTGAGTTGTGTATTGGGAACATATTTTTTAGCAAATAATTAACTTTTTATTTCTTATTGCAAATTTCCTATATTCATCCGGTTTGGATATATACATATAAAGAATAACCCAGCAGGAATGCAACAATTTTGTGATATGCGAACTGTGATAGAGAAGTGATGTCACGCCCAACGGCCGACAAAAGTGCAATACGATATGAAACCTCAGTCTGTGATATGAAAGAGCTTTAAAGGCAATGCACAAAGCACGTGGTGCATTGTTTACTTTTTTTTTGTTAATTGTTTTGTTTTGTTATGTTTGCTTATATATTTTATCGATATTTTTATGCAAATATATATCCATCTTTCTGCTAGCAACAGGAATTAAAAGTTTTTTTTTCAATTCATTGGAAGTTCAGAGATTTTGGTTAATGAAAGACAACTTTCCAGGTCTTCTCTCCTGATAGATCACTCTATGGAAGGTGATGAGGATAACTTTCAATTCGATCTAGTAGGCGACATGAAACTAAACCATGGCTTTCAAGCTACTGGGGCTTAACATTTGTACAATGGTCGTTCCTGCTTACCTTAAGGATCCGAGGCTTCTGTGCTTAGAAAAAGGCACTGATATCTTTAAGGCGATTTCGAGATGAAATTCTTTGACAGAGCTGTTGGTGTCACGGTTCAATTCCTGCAAAAATTTAATTTAAAATTTAATTCAATAACAGGTCATACAATTCTCATTACCGAAATTAAACTATACTTTGCGATACGATTCATGATACAAGACATTTGGGAATCAGGATGACTCCGCCAACACTTTGACATGTTTCTTACCTCTCATTGTAATGACTAATATCTGTTTTCATTGGCTGGGTAGAGTTAAGATTTCTCTTTGACGTTCCATTTGCAATCTGTACCCAAGTTACGGTGTAATTTCATGTTCTATTTGGAAAGTTTTGTAACAGACACTGTAACTTTGGAACCCGTAGACGATCGATGGGGAAAGGTTTCGCTTACTCAACAAGATGGCAAAGAGAACAAACATAACAAATTTCTGAGAGAATATTTGTCGATTTCGATCAGCCTATGTTAGTTAGAGTGAAAGAATCTCTTCTATCGCGTTCTTCGGTACTTCAGTAGAAAACAGATATCACACATGACGACGAGGGAATTTCTGATTTATGTGGATTTTCGTTCCATTTGCAAACCGTCCACCGCAAATACCCTGGCACTTTGACAGCTTAACCATGGGTATGGTTTGTGCAATTGGAAAGAGACATAAGTCTGTCAAACGAAATGAAGAAGGATGTTTTGAGTTGAGCTGTAAAGTGGCTTCTATGATTAGAGAGGTATGCTTTTGGTTTGATCCAGCAAGTCCTATGGAGGAAAATCGAAACAAAAATTAGACGATCCAGAAGAGATTGCAATGCCCTTCCCTTTGGAAATTACAAACAATTGTGTCATATAATAACAGAATGTTCCAAAGGTAGTAATAATTATTTTTGGTCAGTCGAAAAGGTAGGTAGGTAGGTAGAGTTGTGGACCCCGCTGTTCTTGCGAGGTCCTCAATTAGCGCTAGTGCGCGCCATTTTGATGCTACAAATCTCGAGCGACCTAGCATGGATATTTAAATCCAGCTTGTAGCGTTCAGATATGAGATCAGCTCGATGATACTGTAGTCTGAGAGCTCTTTCAGGGCGTGAAAAAATGGTTTACCTAAAACGCGGTATCTTGGCCCAGCTAGGGCCACTGCATTTTCATCTTTGCAACTTGTGCAGAATTCGTTGTGCGGTATACCCAACTTGGCAGCATGGTTAGCCACTGGCCAGTAGCCCGTGCTGACAGCCAAAATTCTGGTAATATCCTTCCGCGTTCTAGATAACAACTCGGTGGTTTTCCTTTTGCTGTAGGATGGCTTCATCAATCTTGATAAGGCGCAGTTCGTCAGACTGCTCCACCTGAGCTGTGCCTTAGTATTAAACAAACAAATGTAAAAAAATTACATCCCTCTAGGTCGTGCGGAAGGTGGTAAAAAAGAACCGATCACACGCACCACACGCGACACGCGTCATACGCGTAATATAAAAAATGCTATTTTGGACTTAGATTAGATACTCACAAAATTTCAGTGGAAGTTGGTGAAAAAGGACCTCACATTAGTCAAAAATACAGACCAGTCAAGTCAAGTTAAATAAAAGTTTTTAAAAAGGAGAGAGTTTGTTCATTGTCTGAGCCCATTGAACAGCTAAACGCCCTCTCCTTACCATTTATATTACTGTGCCCCGGCCCCCATACTATGGTGATGTCCAGTAATTGACTGATCGATTGGCTATCAAGGCATATTCCAACCCTTCCGATCTGTGCGTTACTGAGCCTTTGTGCCCTGCAGGTCTCCCTAATTGCTAAGATCTCTGCCTGAAAGATGCTAGCTGAATCGGGCAGGAAACTCGACGCCGAACGAGGAGTTGAAGCTAAATTTATGGATGCAGTGGTCAGTAGATGATGGTGTCATGCCTTCAAGTACTGTCTGCAGTATATTACAGTGCCCTTATGGTCTAGTAGCTAACCATCCAGATTCTCTAAGTCGTACTGCACTGCACGTTGCAACATACTTGATAAATGTGTCAGGAGGTAATAGGTGCAATATGGTATTAAGGGCCTCGGTCGGACAAGAGCGTAGAGCTCCTGTAAAGCCTACTGCTGCTTATCGCTGTAATCTGCTGAGTTTGATGGCATTATACATCTCCTTCATCCACCCAAGGCCACCAGATCAGAAATGGCCGTACAATATCTGTGTACAGCCAGAGAGCCATCTTTGGTTGAAGACCCCATTTCCTGCCGTTGGTTTTGCTGCTGGCATAGAAATGCAGTTCAACATTAACCTGTGCAGGGTGCCGGGGCACAGAGACATTCTAGGGAACTGTAGGGCTGATGAAATCGCCAAAAATAGAACAGGTGTAAGAAAAGCACTGTCTGAAAGGGTGGAGCTAGCTGTAAAATGCACAGCAAACAGATTGGCCTTGTCCTTAGAGCTGACAGCTGAAATGTCATTATAAATGGCCGTTGGAATCGACGACAAGACTATATTATTGATTCCTTTCATGAATGACTAAGAAGTATTCCTAAATGCAGGGATTCATTGAAGACAAAACAAAGGGAAAATGCTAAGCAGTCAGCATAATATTTTAAAACAATAGGAAACACACCATGACAGTATTTTTGTCTAAATCTTTGGTCGTGGTCGAATCTGATTCGCCGAAGGTGAGTTAATACTCCCAAAGAAGTGGTTAAGGCCGTCCCAATCGGCTTCCCCGCATTGCCATACTGTTTTTTGTTAAGTTTTTCCTCTAGAAATGTGTGCAAAATTTAAATAAAGTTGGGGCAAATTGGAAATTTTTTATATGGGAGCCCCATGGCCTTACGCCGATCAAACTTTTACAGAAAGGGTTTTCATCGGCAAAACACATGTGTGCAATGCAATGAATTAAATCGAATTTTAGGAAGTGGATTAAAGATCACAAGATTTGGCCATAAACACCAAAACAAACAACCACACGCTGACGCGAAGTTAATATAGAGAATTTAAAAATAAGATAATTTTATGCAGTTTAGGAACTATTGCCAGTACCGTAACATCCCCAAAAACTTGGATTGAAGTGCACTCTACTATCCATTTTGAAACTTTAACTTTTATGGGCTTTTGTACCTTATGCTGTAAGAACCTTAGCTAAAGGCAATTAAAATAACTAAAAATGTAATATATGATAACATATTATTATCTAATGGATAATTATTAATTTATAAATGTTGTAATTGAACATTTAAACTTGTTGTTTGCTCGCAGCGTAACCGAATTGGATTAATTTACTGCTGGTGTCTATGCGGTACGCATAGTCGTATGTCGGTCGCACTAAACGCCAACGTGTTACAAGCCCACAAGTAGCGGAGCGAACCATTTAGGTACAATAATTGGTGCGAGTGCGGACAACCCACTGGGGCCGGTTTTTTTTCCTACAAACTGGCAACGAGTGTCGCAAGTGGGTTCAATTTATTACAAGAACAACAACTCCTTCAAATGGAATTCCAAATGCAGCAGATATGTTGGCGTGTTTGTATTATGGCTCAGAGGCGGATAAAACTGCGACGGTTTGAGGTAGACAAGTTTTTTTTTAGTATATAGTACATAATTGTATATTTTATACGAAGTATATACAAAATTGTACAGTTGTGTAGTTGCATTGCATTTAACTTTTGTTCGATAGAGAAGTATTATATACCATGTAGACTTTGTAGTTCAACTTGATCTCATCTAAAAGGGCAGCACTCACGTTAGGTTCTTGCGCAACGTGGATAAAATATACACATTCTTTTTGCATGGAAATAAGTCATCATGGCCCCAAATATTCCCAATGTCCATCGGAGATACACATGTGTATAAGATTTGAAGGAAATCGGGCTAATTTTTTTTAAAAAAGCTATACTACTACTATTAAAGCTATATAATGCCATGTCTAGTGTCAGCATCCTGGACAAACTAGTTCGATGAGGATGGATAATTTTCGCGGCTCCATCGGGAAGGTCGGGAAAAAACTGACCGAGTCCTTTAAAAGCAAGAAATGATTTTGAAAAGGCTGATGTGCTGTGATGTGACTTCTTTAAAACTATTATACGAATCGAGCAAAGTATTTTTGCCAGCCTTGAGGAAGAAGGGGAAAAAATGGGACTGTCGGTTAACCGTCCACACACTCAACATCGAAATCACAAAAGACAGCTCCATATAACTTTGAGGTAGTTAGCGGCTTTGGTTACCTAGGTCCGCTATTACATCTTATAACGACACCAGATCAGAAATCAAATGATAAGACACCATATAAGAAAAGAATTACTCTTGCCAATAGCTGCTTCCTTATGTGTTAAGTCAAAGAAAACTATAGTCATTTTCTTTGGTGCTAAAGCATGAACTCTATGGAAGGTAGATGAAGATATCATTGGTCATTTCGAACAAAGATTATGCTGACGATTTTCGGTGTCCCGTTTGCGTTGACGCTTTGAATTGCCTTGGAGGAGGAGATATGATTCAATGACGAATGACAAAATATTTGATTCAATATTTGACGAATGACGTAATGTAGAGAAATAACGTACTAGACGTTTAGATGGCTACGAGATGTAGATACGAATCAACGCTCCGGCCTGCAGAGTCTTTAAATCTAATCCAAGAAAGAGGAAGATTCTCTTGCAAAGGACAGGTTTGTGCAATTAGAGGCAGTTAGCAAGAGACCGTGCTAATTCTAAAGGCAAAGACATTTAAGGTTCTATGTCTATACTCTCTTTTTATGGAACACGACTGGCCAAGCCTTCGCTGGAAGGATGGCGTATACCAGGACGCCAAGAGTTTAGGGATGCAAAACTGTATGACATCGGCTCAATATCGGGACCGGTGGAGAGACTTTTTCCGGGAGGCCAGGAGAGCTAAATATGATTATGATGTTGTCTATACCCTATTCGTTAAAGCCTCTTTTTTGATATTTCTAGACTCAAGGTTTTTATAAACTGCTTTTAGCATCGTATATGCCAATAACAATTGTCTCGTCTTTTAAACACTTTAAAGAAGCCATTCGGTTAATTTAACTCTGAACTGCCATTACACAATCCCCAAGACAACCCAGCGAAACCCAAATCCCAAATTAAAACCTCTTGACCATCACGCGCCTTCGACATCCACCTATTCCGACCCCAGCACAAGTTCTAAGTGCGTCAGAAGTGATCCCAATGTACATGCGCTATGCACAGACCATATAACAATTGGCATACACCGTCGAGCCAAAACAGAAACCGAGAAGAAGAAGAAGACGAGATATTATAAAACAGAAAACAAGCAACCAATCAGCCGCTTAACCACAGCAGCGCAAAGGTCTCCCCCAGGTACAAAATGTGTGTAAATAAAACTGACCAAAGCGGGAGACCCTACGAGGTGTGCATGTGACACCATTCGTCGAGCGGTGGTGCACTCTGTCCGGCAACCAAACCGCACTCCTGGCGTACGAATGGCACGAATATAGGGAAAGCCCTGCCGCTACGCATGCGTACAATGAACCTGAACCGATCATCGTACATGCAGACATACCCGTAACTCATAATTTCCAACGTAACAATCACAATTGTAATCGCTCACGACTGTGACTGCGAGAACCCGCAGCAAAGGGCGATAACGTCCGACGTATATACATCAAACAATGCAATCACAATAATATGAAAAAAAGTGAGCAGCAAGGAAGATATATGAGTGAGGAAGATCACGTAGAGGACGCACTGCACCACCACCACCACCTGTGCAAAGAAATCCAAAAATAATAAAACGGAATATTTTCCCACGATTTCCTTCAAAAAAGGGACTGACGTGATGGTGTCGCAATCAATCGAAGATAAGGGTTGCATATACACACTCAATCCAACAGTGGATGTGGCAATACCTGTTCTTATAGTCAGGCGATCCAGGCAAGCTCTTCCTTTGTCTGTTCCCCTCTTAAAATTTACATCACGAACTCATCAGCGCGGCTCGTCTCACGTTGTTGCCGTAGTTAATATGCTCATGACAGCTCCTTATGAAGTTGCCCAGATTGCCTGGTTTCCCTGATGGAATTTTCAACATAATTATCCCTCCTGTGAGGGACTGGCTCATGCTCATCCAACCGAAACATATCCAATCAGAGAGAGACTTTGAAGTTTGTATTGAAAATCTTTTGTAATTAATGAGATGGGGAGGAAGACCCCAAAGAGATCGTTAAATCCGAAATGTTAATTAACATTTTGAAATTGTGAACACTGCCTTGTGGGGGGTACAACAACTGATCTTAAGTATCTACTGTTTGTAGAGGATGCAATGTCGCCTTGGTTATTTGCCAGCTAAATATAATGGAATAATAATCTTTTCTACATAATTACTCCTGCTAGGTGGATAGTGATAGCGATTGACCATTTATCTCCTTAAGATTTTGAAGATGTAATACGGTACAAAAGGGTACTGGTGTTTTTGTATCCAACACTAGAACCACACGTCTACAGGAAAGTGCCGTGGTATCTATCAGAGTGAAATCTATGCAGTCTGGATCGAACCGTAATTAACATTAAAAATTTTATATCAAAAAGAAACTTGAAAAGGAATGCGTTCCTGGTTAGTATACTTAATGTGCGCGTATTTCTGGTTCCATGCTGTTATCGGCTGCTACAGTTAACCGGAGATAGTTTAAGGATTGCAATACTTAAAATTCGCACTCCACTATTTTAATTGAAGGACCAATGTTGGATTTTCTACTCGCGGACGCGGCCACTATGTACTTTGTTTTGCTCTCATTTATGTGCCCTAGATTTCGTGCCGCCCGCTTGATCTGGATGAAAGCTTCCTGTACAGCCCTTTGATTTTTACTAACGATGTCGATGTCGTCTGCGTAAGCCAGTATCTGAATGGACTTATAGAGGATTGTTCCTCTCGCCGTTAGTAATTATATACCCATCTATAAAACACCTATAATCATCCTACAATCATCAAGCTATAAAAATTTCATAATCATCCTTTAATTATAAGAACAACCTATATTTCCCATAACAACAACTCTATACTAATTATATAACCATTCTACAAAACACCTCTAATCATCCTATAATCCTCCTATAATAATCCATTAATAATGCCATAAAAATCAAAAAATCTCTCTCCACCCATCCCATTCCATCCTTAGGCATTCTAAAATTCTGATCGTCCAAGACAAGCTACCTTTTCAACGAAACTTTTTTCTGTCCCACTTTTTCTTGTTCCATAAATTTTCAAAGGACTTTTCAAATAGGTTTCTCTTTGCTTCTTCAAGCTGGATGTTCTATTATTGTGCTGAATTTTTTCCAACAAAACTTTAAAGTTCATTAAATCTTCCTGCCTCACATTTAAGGCCAACTGAGGATCCATGTTGGACGCTTAATAAACAAATTTGCAAAAAGTTAATGATTCCTATTTGTGTTCTGTGGTGTAGTGGTTAAAGCACTGGATGAAAATGTAGAGGTCCCGGATTCAAATTTACACTGTCAGGTTTTTGAAATTCTCTCTATTAACTTCGCGTCGGCATGGTTCTGTCGTTTGTTCGTTCGTTTGGTGGTGGAATCTTTCGATCAATTTTGAACTCATTTCCCAAAGCCCGATTTGATCGAAATTTGGCACACATTCTGTCTATTAACTTCGCGTTGGCATAATTCTGTCGCTCGTTCGTTCGTTTGGTGGTGGAATCTTTCGATCAATTTTGAACGCACTTGCCAAAGCCCGATTTTATTGAAATTTGGCTCACATTCTCTCTGTTAACTTCGCGTCGGCATGGTTTTGTCGTTCGTTCCTTCGTTTGTTGGTGGAATCTTTCGATCAATTTTGAACTCATTTCCCAAAGCCCAAGTTTATGGAAATTTGGCTCACATTCCCTCTGTTAACTTCGCCTCGGCATGGTTATGACGTTCGTTCGTTCGTTTGGTAATGGAATTATTCGATCAATTTTGAACTCACTTCCCAAAGCCCGATTTTATTGAAATTTTGAACAAATGTGTATTTTCGGCGATAACACATTCTACTAAAATTTCGTAGAGATCAGGTCCTGGGGTCGTGGGGCTACCATATAATTTTTTTCAAATTTATCCGATTAGAGAATTTATTTTTATTTTCTTCTATTTTATGAATGCTCGGCGAATTCGTTCTCATCCGTTAAAAGCAAGTTCTTTATTCCCAAAGCTTAATAATAAAGTTAAGCCCTCGACAAAAAGAATTGGGAAAGAAAAACCCCAAAACAATCGAATAATAATCCTTCCTTCCTTCCCTAATTGCCATTGCTGTATCAATCACCGGCTCATTATAAATAAATTATATGAGTTTCCCAAGGATTCTTCATGAGTCTTTCTCAACAATTCAGTTCACATATAAATCAAAGACACAAATCGGAAGGATTAAATGCAGTGCATCCGTATTATTTGTAACTAAATTCCACACTGAGTAAAATTTCTTTTCTCAGGGCCATCAGAAAGCCCTTCGGCTGATTACTAAGTCCTGTCTTTACGACTTATACGATTGTAAGAACAACAACAACAACAAAAATAAGAAAATAAAAATTCCACTTCCACTTAAATGCGATTATGTTCAAGAAGGGGGAAAACGAAAAGGATGAACTCATAAATTAATTCCCAAAGTGATTAAACTGCCCCTGGGTGAGTGCAAGCGGAGGGGATCCTATACCGCCGCCGCCGCCGCCGCCAACAACAACATCGACGACACATTAAGAGCAGGTCCAGGTCCAGGTCCAGCGAGTCATCATTTAATCAGACGAACAAGAAGAAAAAATCGTAACATCGAATAAGAAAAAGAAACCAATTATAACCCTCGGGCTCAATTGTATCCATCCCTCATAACAC
The DNA here is from genome assembly GCA_947095585.1 of Nephrocerus scutellatus. NCBI lineage: Eukaryota > Metazoa > Arthropoda > Insecta > Diptera > Pipunculidae > Nephrocerus > Nephrocerus scutellatus. The sequence goes on along the minus strand of OX352765.1, from coordinate 91,460,873 downwards.
AGCAACAGGACAGATCAGAGCAGAGAAGGGTCCTACATTTCTTTTAACCTGAAACTTATGATGGAGACAAGAAAAAAAGAGAAAATCCATCTCGTAACGGAAATATTTCCCACACTCTAGAAGTGCAGACAGGAATCACCAGCACCAGCACCGGCACCGGCGAAAATCGGGAGCAGGTGCTGCATTTACTTTTACTCCATTTGAATCCTGCTACAACGTCATCAAGCGACTAGGGGTGAATAGGGACGATGACGAGCATAAGCGGGAATCAGCAGGAATTGTTGCTGTTATCGTGTACGGCCTGTGATGTTGTTGTTTCCATCTCACCATTTAACTCACACTTCGTGCATGCGCATATCACGAGACCCTGCGCATGTGCTGTGCGAACGAAGAACCGTGGGAACGTTTCACGAAAGATTTTCGCTCGGTTCGTTTATCGTTTGCTTAAGAAAGCAAGCACTAAGTGCCATAAAGATAAGAAACAGAGGACTAGAAGTAGGACGAACACAAACAAGGACCCTGGACACTTGGCAGACCTGATATCCGAGTGTTGTATGTGTAAAATGGAAAAGGAATTACTATAACGTCGATAAGGACATGCATTGCATGCTCGATGAACGTCCGATCGTCCGATTGAATTGCAGTTGCGGATTGTGAAATTCGATCTGCATGTGCATTCCAAAACATCGTAGTCAGCCTACAGGCATGCGTAGCAAGCAAGGGGTGCTGGAAATTTATGCACACATCTTTAGGGGATGATTTTTTTGTTTACTCGTTTGTATGAATATTGAATTGGATAGAATCGAGGCAGATCCTTTCATTTTATCATCGTACGAGTCGCACCTGAGTAAAGCAGTCAACAACAACACACATCTGATCACTTTTGTGAACACTTGTGTCCTCGAACTGTGGGAAAATGAATTTTTTGTCGAGAGTTTTGCATTTTTCCACATTAGGATATCGATCGGTCGATCGGTTGATCGGCTATACAAATAAGGACGAGAATTGTGCTTAAACGGAGTAACAACAGTTAATCAAAAGGAAAGGTATGCAGCAGTACAAAAAAAGGGGCGCACTTTTTACCCGTGTGCCTGTTATGACGATGAACCGCTCTACTTTTGTTTTTGTTTTTGGTTATTTGAGACACCAGGACAGAGTTTCTTTGCATCGCGTGCAATGTTCCGGAATGCGTCTTTGTCATGCGTGCTCTTAGGTCCTGTGTGTGATGCAATCACATCAGTCAATGATCGCGGGCTGATAAACAAAAAAATAATGCACTGCGACGATCGATCGATCGACCGACGCACGACGGACGAAGCGCGCATATCACGCGTATCGATCATTGTGCACTTGTGCTAAGCCAAGCGGGAATATATGAATTGGGATCGCACTGGGAATCATTATATTCCAGTAAGCACCTTGTACGGTTGAGGTTAAGATTGGATTTTGCTTGGTTGAGCACCGATCACGATCACGATCACCACTAGTACAACTCGTATTGTTACTCGTATTGTTTGTATTTTTGCATTTGGTTGCAAGCAAAATTCTCTTGCATGTCATTCCATTGACTTTGATGTTAACTCAATGGAAATTGTAATTGATGTCGGCACATCCTTTTACAAGGATATCGATTGTTTTTATTTATGTGAAAGTTAATATGGAAATGCAGTCGGTGACATATGAGTGACATTACCGATGGTCGCATGGGGTTATCCTTTCCTTTGATGTGGTTTTGCTGGGAAGGATTCTTATGGTTGATGGGCTTATTCATGGTAATCGGTGAGGCGGCGATAGTTTGCTGTGCTTATTTATGTATGTAATTGGGAATTTTTTTATACCCGTCAGTCCAGTCGTGTGGGTTGTCTTTATTCAACTTTCACGTTGGTTGGCTTTGTTCAACTTTCATAATTACAAAAATCCAATGGAGTTTTTTTATAAAAAATAAGAAGCGGAATACCACCCCTCGCGAATGGGTGATAAACGTTCCGAGGGTAATAATAACTTGTCACTGAAAGCTTCTCAATTCACCGTTCAGATCCTGCCTTAAATTGTAGGTCCCTTCCATTTGTATAAAAAAATATACATGCACACACAAATGGCCGCCAGAAGCTAGGCTTTAGACCGCAACTTTTATTTAACTTGACTTTTCTTGTCTGTCGGTTTTTCGGATTTTGAGGTCCTTTTTAATCACCTTCCACACGACCTAGAGAACTGAAATTTTTTAGCAGCTCAGTGTTAAGGGCCACTTCTGAGATCTGGCGTATGACGCGTGTCGCTAGTCGCGTGTGGCGCTTGAGTAACGTCGCCTTCACCTTAACCTCCTCTAACCGCAGCAGCGCACATTCACCTTTACCCTGCATGGTTAGGTTAGGTTAAGGTGGCTGTCAGTGAAACCGACACACTTAGACCAGTAACAGTTCATTGTGATACCACACGGATCAGGAAAAATTCCTTCCGCCTACTCGATGAACCAATTAGAGCTTCGTTTGAAGCGTAGGAGTCTACCAATGTCAATGTTGATGAGATCATTAGTGTCGTTGAAAAAGAAAGCTCCGATATGAAGTTTACGCCTTTGGGAGAGGGCTGGACAAGTACAGAGAAGATGGACGATGGTCTCCTCCTCCTCCTCCTCATCCATGCAACTTCTGCAGAAGTCATTCGAGAACCAATGTCCAGTGATGACACCTACAATGAGCTAGATCTACGTTTACTCGGACAGATATTCATTCGTACTTGTGCAGTTGCTTGTATTTTAAATGATCTCAACACTCACAAATCTGCTGGGCCAGATGGTGTTTCCCCATTAGTTCTGGAGAGGTTTTCTTCCAAGCTGGCATTACCATTGCTTAAGCTTTTGCATCTTTTTTTTTTTTTTATAATTTGCGCACGCAAAAAGGGATTCGCACCCTTATTATGTTCGGCTATATGCTTGGCACAGCGTGGGCGTTAAAGAAAAGGAGAAGAAGAGAGGAGATGTCTATGAGCATGTGTCTTGAATGCCTGTGGATCGTAGTGATGTAGAAAGAAAAGCTTGGCAGAGCATTCCACATACGTGTTGTATGGCTATTCCTATTCTTCTGGACTCTTTCCGAGCCTTAGTCCAGCCTCTACCCAAAAGGCAAAAAAGGCGAGCCATCGTCACCTTCTTCGTACCGACCCATAGCACTCACATCCATTCTTTTCAAGGTCATGGAAACGCTGATAAATTTTCAGCTCATGAAATATCTTTTGAAACCAACAAAATCCTTTGTGACCAGCAGTACGGATTTCGTGGGTAACGTTATACTGGCGAGTTGACGGCGTATATCTCATCGAACAGTGGGATCGGTCTTTGCATCAATTTGAGTGCAAAGCTTTTGCCATTTGACAGAGTTCGGCATCAAGCTCGATGATAAACGGCTTCTTTGCATTAGAAGCTATCTCTTGGACCGCTCAATTCAAGTTATATTGGATGGGTTCAAGTCTAAAGTATATCACATAAATGCTGGCGTTCCCCATTATTATATTATATATATAAATAATTAAACAGTACAATAGCACCCACAGATAACACGAGCACACCAATGACAATGACATGGGACAACGAGTCATAGAGATGACGGCAAGAAATAATTGGGTCATTAAGAGTACAAGGTATCTACTTAGGTAACTCCTGATAGATCTACTCGCAACCTGATAGACCACATGTTGAAAAACAACCTTAACAACACGAACCTGATGACGACACGAACGTACCGAGGTGCCAACGTTGACTCGGACGTGCTCAGAAAATATGAAAAACAGATCACCAGCGAAAGAAATCAGCCTGGGAGAAGAATCTCGTCCGTGAACTAGACCAATACAGAGAGCAAGGACCACACCAGACGTGGAAGTTCTACTCAAGATTCCACGGTATGACGTAATATACACCGCGTTGCACATACTGCAAAGACATTGAGGGTAATCAGATCACCGATCTAAAAGTCATCTTAGAGCGAAGGGAAGAGCACTTTTAGTAGTTGTTAAATAGCCAGCTCATTGAGGAATTTGAGGCTTCATCAATGACTAAAGACCACACCATGCTGTCGCCAACAACAATAGACGGAGCTTGCCGAGGAATAAATCGGCTCAAAAATAATAAGTTCCCCGGAGCAGATGGGATCCCAGCGGAACTGGTAAAAATAGGAGGCCCCACATTACACCAAGCAATTCATGAAATAATAGTGCAACTATGGAAAGAAGAAGCTATGCCAGAAGACTGGCGAAGAGGCATCCTGTGCCCATACATAAGAAGGTAGATATCACAAAATGCGGCAATTATCTTGGTATAACGTTGTTGAGTACCGCGTATAAGATTTTCTCCTCTATCCTTCAAGACAGGATGGCCCCATACGCTAAAGTCATCATTGGTCCATACCAGTGTGGCTTCATCCCAGGCAAATCAACAACTGATCAGATTTACACCCTAAGCCAGGTGATGGAAAAATGTCAAGAGTTTCAAAACTCACTACACCATCTTTTTATAGACTTTAAAGCCGCCAATGATAGCATAGCCAGACTAGAACTTTATAAAGCCATGAGAGAATTCGGCATCCCAAATAAACTGACACGACTATGTAGGTTGACCGTGACCAATGTTAAAATATCCGGATCACTATCAAGCCCATTCAACATCTACAAATGGCTCCGACAAGGGGATGGACTGGCCTGCGTTCTCTTCAACCTGGCATTGGAGAAAGTGATCCGAGACTCTGACGTAACGGCGAGAGGAACAATCCTCTAAATAAGTCCATTCAGATACTGGCTTACGCAGACGATATTGACATCGTTGGTAGAAACCCAAGAGCTGTACAGGAAGCTTTCATCCAGATAGAGCAGGCGGCATGAAATCTGGGGCTGCACATAAATGAGAGCAAAACAAAGTACGTGGTGGCCACGTCTGCGAGTAGAAGATCCAACATTGGTCCCTCAATTCAAATAGTGGAGCGCGAATTTGAAGTATTGCAATCCTTTAACTATCTCTGGTCAACTATAGCACCCGATAACAGCATGGAACTAGAAATACGCGCACGGTTGCTTAAAGCCAACAAAGTCTACTATAGTCTTTAAATCCAGGAACTTAACCATAACATCCAAGCTGCTGATATATAAGACAATGGTCATACCAGTACTTACATATGAATCCGAGACTTGGGTGCTTAGCAAAAAGCATTCTGACCTCTTGGCCGCGTTCGAGAGAAAAGTCTTACGGACGTGAATTGTTGGTCCCTTCTGTGAGGAAGGACGATTCCGGAGACCGGAGACCGCGATGTCGACCTTCTGTGTGCAGGACACCTAGCTCGCATGAGCGAAGAGGATCCTGGTCGGAAAGTCCTTTGCGGTAGGATTTATGGAACACGACAGCGAGGCCAGTCAAGACTACGCTGGAAGGATGAAGTAGATCAGGACGCCCAGAGTTTAGGGATGCCAAACTGTATGACATCGGCTTGAAATCGGGACCGGTGGAGAGACTTTTTGCGCGGGAGGCCAAGACCGTACCCCGGTTGTAGAGCCAAATATGATGATGATGATGAAATTCACTTGGATTTTTGGTGCTCTACGAAATAGACACACATGGATCCGCCCAGAAGAGGGACATGCATCCATTATTAGTTAAAAAAGTTGACTTTGAGACGAAGTACATGGGTAACACATGACATGTGACGAGTATATTGACTGCATACTGTTATAAAGTTAAAATATAACTTCGACTACGCACAGCTAACCACGTGACACCGCTGATAAATCTGAACTTATCTCTCAGCTAATTCTCGTATTTCATATTATCGCTTTTTCTTTGAGTTTCTTATCACAATTCTTATCAATTCATTTCGAAACATACATTTTTTTAGGATCTGTAATTGACGCATACCGACAAACACAAATTCAACAACAACAACAACCACAACAACAAAATAAAACGTCTCGTCCCTCGTATTTATCTTTCCACTTATCATACAAACTCTAATCTAACGACGATTTGTGACGGTTCCAATCTAATTGTTGCCTCTGACTTGCCATCATCATAAAATGTTTAGATTTTCGTTGTAATCTGAGGGCGGGTGAGGGTTTTCCTCTACCTCTCGTGCATTCAATTACCATAACTTTAACATTCTCCGCGGAGATTTTATTTTCTTCCCGATGGAAGCGATGCGGGTTTTTTCGGTATTCCTATGTTATGTGTGTATTGGTGTGTGAAATTGTTTTTATGGCAACGATAATAAAATCTTAAAAGCATTAAATGGAATTGAAGGGAACGTTTACTTTGTATCACAAATTAGAGGCTGTCCCTCGCCGCTACCATCATCGTCAGCGAGAATCTCATCCGACTGACTGCGATACAGTGCCCCCGGATTACGCTTTGGAATAAATTCAAAAAAAAAAAAAAAGAAACCCAAAAAATGTAGGGATAATACGACGTGAAGTTCAAAACATTCAAAACGTCAAAGTGTCAAAACTCAAAAAAAGATATATACCTACTCACACACACGTACAGTTGGTTGCATGAGATGCTGTTGCAGAAGATGATGATGACGATGCTGATGATGATGTGGGGGAAAGATAAATTCAACGACCGTGCAACATTGAACCTGATTTTAAGCTGGAGTGCAATGGATGGATCGCGCGTCACTCGCGCGGACTCTGGAGGTAGCTAACGCATCTACTCGCCTGCCAGTATATATTTCTGGCACAAACAATATTCCATTTGTGCTTTCGCTTGGAATCCACACGAGAGATTGTGATCGCATGCTATACATATATGTATATATACAGTGGAACAAATCAGGAAATTTCTTATGGGCCTCAGGCGTTCTACACCACATTTTTTTATATTGCCTTAAAAAAAAGAAGTTGGGAAATTTCAGAGATCACCAGTTTATGAGAGTTAGAAGTTTAATTGTATTCAGCGAAGATCGTTATATCAATAAGTCCAAAAAACCTTTTTCTTAAGTAACCCTGTCCAATCGCTGATAACACGACATATAAATAAACTGGGCAGATATGAGATATTTTTTAAAAGTGGTTATCTTTTATGGTCTGATGGGCCCAAGCCTTATGTTTGGAACTCTTCCTTGAACCAATCCAAAATAACGGTGGAGGAACCAGTAATCTGAAAATACCGCCACTGGTACACTAGTGCATGCCCAAAGCACAGAAAATATAATATACAGGTGTCTCATGCCCATGCGTTCATTTGAGCCAAATTTTCTTAGATAGTGGTCTTGGTTGGTTTATGTCAACTTTGCCCGATCCAAAGACTTCCTATTATTTGTGCTTGATAATTTGTGTTCCATTTTATTAAGAAGTACTTTTGTGAACATAGCATCTATCCATAGGCGTAAGACATCTTGGTATTTATTATCTTCACTTGACTGACTTGTCAAAATCTCAGCCTCCTACTGTCTATGGGTGATGGCTTATTAAGTAGAGAGTCATCATCGGATGACAATATGTTGACCGAGTCAATGTGTTGCCTTCTTTTGGCGAATGAAGCAGATTCTTCAGCTTCTTCATCTACTGTGGAGAGATCGGAGATACTGAAGTAGCATCTGCCAAACTTCTACACATTCTAATAGTATGAAAGGTGCGGTTGGTCAAGTGAATACAACAACTACTACTGCGTTCCTTGATCAAGAACTGTACTGTCTGATAGACAGGAAAGCGATAGGATTTAAAGACAACCTATACGATATACTACTAAACCAGAATCGTCACCGTGAACGAGTGATCTTGTACCTCACAATGGTTTTGTGGTTCGGAAAAAACTCGGTGAAGAATCAGAGGGGAATAAAACACTGGGTTATGGAAAAAGCAAAACCGAACTCCAAAAAAAACGATGAGGAAGAAAAAAGGGAGCTCAGTCCGAAAACGTTCCACTGGTTGTACTTTGCAATAATCGGGCCCTTCTTTTATAGAATGAATGCTCTTTTGGAAATATGCAGCATATGTTTGGCGGCCAAGAACTTGTCTTAAAATGGCATATACACAACTGAAGACATTACACGCAACGATACAAGTACACTATGATGAAAACATCTGGAGCTCTCCACAATTTTCTCGAAACCTGAAGCTGCAATCTTTAGATCTTCTGGGGCAAAATAAAGTTCGTTGGCGGGCGTTTATGGAGGCGGATTAAAGGAAGGAAAAAGCAGTATAATAGCTTAAAAAATATATTGTAACAATCATTACATTGATTGTATACTTACGGAATGGAATCAGTTAATAAATATTGCAACAATCGTAACATTTCATTGCATACCTCTTAGGTTGAATTCTTTAGTAAATATTGAAGCAATCTTTACATATTATTGTATACTATAACATTTCATTGTATATTTCTTAGGTTGAATACTTAAGTAAATATTGCAACAACCATAGCATTTCATTGTATACTTCTAGTTTTGAATTCTTAAGTGAATAGATAAGCAATCTTTACGCTTAATTGTATACTTTTAGGGTCGAATAATAATAATATGCTGTGCGACCGACCGTTGTGGTTCAAGGCCTAGATTCTCGCGAAGATTTGTGTTGTACATATAAACTTTTCACACAAATGAAAGGAACCTGCAATTTAATGCCGTGTCGGAACGGTGAACTGAGAAGCTTTCCGTGACAAGTTATTACTCTCGAATGTCAGACATTCGCGAGAGGTGGGACCGTGAAAATTACTTTTGGTGTTTTCTGGGATTCGAACTACGAACCCTCTGCTCAGAACTCAATGAAACTGAAAACACTGAGCCACGGCGCCAACTTAGGGTTGAATACTTTAATAAATATTGCATTATTATTTACATTACATTGTATACGTCTAGGGTTGAATTCTGTATCGTATAGCGTAGCTTTGCAACTTTCGGATATGGCACTTTTAATAGAAAGAATAGGATACCGTATTTTTGAACTGTTGGAGCGGGAATTGCATAAATAAGATGAACCAACCAACCAACAACTTTTTTTCCTATAGGAGATTTTCCGCACATAAAACTTTAAAGCACTCTTCGCAACGGACTTTGCAGAGATGACCGTCTAATTCAAATTCGCGTTAATCTTTAAAGGAAGAATAGGAAAAAGGAGACAACTCATTTAGTCAGTCAATGTTTTGACCTCCCATAATGACTTGGTTCCTTTTGAGAACTTTGCCTGTCATTGTGGACATCAATGGAGTTTTTGTCTGCGTATCCGATGCCTATACCACAGCCGAAGATTTGGGAAGATTTCCAAGTTACTATAGTTACCCAATGCAGGGGTTAAAATTTACTTTTACTCTTTATAGTTAATTTTATTTGTTGTTAGTTAGTCACAAGATCAGTGAATTGAATTGATCTCGCATTTAAATGCTACAGATTGGATCTTAAATTGGATAAACAACAGAATAGGACACGCATTATAATAAATAAATAAATAATAAATTTTAGCAGCACTTGATGCTTTTGTGTAGTACCACGAGGATCACCATTCCATTTTATATACATACTTAACTGATCAAACGTATTTACTGATCAGTCTTATATACTGATCGGGATTACTTACCCATCGGAATTACTTGCTGATCGGGCTTTTATTTTTGACCAGGATTATTACTGATCGGGCTTACTTACTGATCAGGCTTACTTACCCATCGGAATTACTTGCTGATCGGGCTTATACTTTTTTTAAATTTTATTTTATAATTTGAAGCTATGCTTTAAAATACCTATTATGTTAATAACACCCCACCTAATAGAAGATTGGAATAAATAAATACCTGTGCATCGTCGGGTAATCAGCTAGTATTTTAATAGAAACTGGATCTCTGATCTCTCCACAAAGATATAACTCTCATTTGAAAGATCCATTCTACATTCGCCCCACTGTTTGTCATACAAGAAATACAAATTCTGGGCTTAGTGTGGAGAAAAAACAACAACAACAACCTTTTAGGTCAATAAAAATGAACGAGGCGATCTTTGCATCGCGTCGTCATCGTCATCGTCATCGTCATCATTATTCACTATAAAGGGAGTTGGTTGCATTTCGTGGTTGTTGTTGTTGTTGTTTTTCCAGATTACAAATGACTGCGATGACTTTTCCCTTTTAACGCGAGGCTGTCTCCGTAATCGTATAGACATAAATATCTAAACATGTAACCAACAACTCTCCCTTTATTCCTGTTTTTCGCTGTTGTTGTTGTTGCTGTGTTGTTTTGATTTAATTTCTGGTTTTTCCTTCTTTTCTGACGATTTCCATCGCCTGGTCTTCACGTGTGTGACTTTTGCTGCCCGTTTGCATTGATGTTGTATATTGTATTGTGCGAGTATATACGAGTAGGTATGGATGGTGGTAAATGGTGCGATCGTTGTGGTCTTATCTCGCGCGGCTAAGCGGGAACAACAACTATTGAAGCCGCCGCGCCGATGTAAGCGAGATGGAAAAACTGGAATTATTTGTCGTACTCTCGAGTACTGTCTGTAATGTGGAATAAATGCGTTAATAATGCGTGTGAGTGCGAGTGGTGGCGAGCACGCGTGAATTCCTCACTCCACGCACACTACAATGATGACGCGCGATTGACTCCAGGAAAATGCAGCGCAGCAAAGTCAAATTTATGTATAAAAACCAATGATCACGATCATCAAGAAGTCAGTTCAATTCAAGCCAACAGTGAACATGGACGACGATCAGCGGGAATATAGTCGACGAGACGACGGCGATGACGACGAAGCATGGGAGGTCGAACAGGGTGGTGATTGCAGTAAGACAAAGGACATTCAGAAGCTCCTTTGACGTTACATAATCAATCGATCACATATACACACTCTCGTTGTGTTGTCGCTCACTCTCCAAGGACGAGACTAAAAGCCTTAGCTGCCGTCTTCCGCTGTACGCTGTACGCTGCGATGCGGTGCATTGCGCCGCACCAAAACAGGATCGGGAGACGAACAAGTGCAATTTGTTGTTGTGTGGATGGCAAATTTTCTAACTGTCATATTTGAGCATTTGAGCGGCATTGCATTCCGCATTGCTTCTCAGTGCGGTATCGAAGTGGCGGCAAGAGGATCTTCATCGCTAACCATACGTACGACTCTGCAACGATCGTGCAATATCGAAGTGCAATCTCGGTGTTAATAACTGCTGCGTCTGATAAGGACATTAAACTGTTGTTGTTGTTGTTGTTGTTGTTGTTGTTATTGTTGTTTTTCAAATGCATCACCATCTGATCGATTCAACTCAAGGACATTCGGACACAAGCAAGGAGGCTGCGGTGTGTGATATTTTCGAAACTGAGTGCTGAGATGGACAGGAATCGATTGGAATTGATCGGAAGGAACAATGATGTGTTTTTGTTGCTGTTGTTGTTGTTGTTGTTGTTGTTAAATTTTATTCTTTGTTAACCTATTTTTATGAATAGTTTATTATTCTCTTTGTTATTTAGTTTTTATTTTTTTTTGTTTTTTCACTGTTTACCTTTTCAAAACTTTACTTTTAAATTGTTATTGTTTTTAAAATTTTATTTCGGTTTTTCTAATTTCCAATATAGTGTATGAAGTGTCAAGCGATTGGGGTAAAGTGCAATATTTGTTGTTTTTTTTTTGTTTTTGTTATTTTCTCTTATAATTTTGTTTTTTATTTTTTAATACTTTAAATTTAGATTTTCATTAAATGTTAATATTCATTTTTTGTTAAGTGTACATTTTGACTTTCGATAAAAAGTAAACGCAAATCGTGTCTTCCAATTGTTAAAATTTTCATTACCTCTTAAGGGAATTTTTTTTTTAAAAAGAGTTAATCTTTTACTGTAATTTTGTTTTTTTAAAAAAAAAGTTAAGTTTTTCACTTGTAATTTCTTTAAAAAATAAATAATATTTTTACATTTAATTTCTTTGTTTGATGAAAATGTACTATATTTAACTTTCTCTGTTTTTTTTTTAAATAAAATATGTTTTTTTACTTTTAATTTATTTTTTATAAAAGCTAAAATTAATACTTTAACTATCATTTGCATTTAAGATTTAAAAGTTTTTTATTGTATAGTTTTTTTGAAAATTTTAAATTTAACGCATTCGTGTGCCTTCAATATCCATATAATTTTTAAGATACAACAAAAAATGTTTGTTGGTAACTTTATATATATTATTTGGTGATAGTTTTAATTTTTTTTATAAAATTTTGTATTTCCACATTATCATATAAATAAACAATTAACAGTAAATAAAATTATTAATTTGTCTTTTTAAAGCAAACAAATATTTTGAATCTTTTTCTCTTCTGTGTGTATGACTCGTAAATGAAAATCACGTCAAAGTTTGCGACTTATTAACATAACTATAAGGTACCCGAACTTATTAGTGTCACTAATTTCTATTCATACATTTGAGTCCTATAAAAGATGCTGCATAGAAAAGGTGTCAAACCTGCTTATGAAAATAAACTTTTCAGATTTCTCTTCTCTTTAACTTTGAATGCAAAGTTGTTGTATCTATATAGATAAAAGTATTGAGATACATACATACTGATTTAAGGGAAAATTATCAGGCAAAAAATGGTCACTCAATGTATTTTCTCTTCTATGTCTATAGCTTCCTATATTTTCTTCGTAGCTTAATGACATCATCAGTTTTTGAAAATAAGCTTTGCTTATAATCAATTTACCATCAAAGATATTGAAATAAACTTTCTCTTCGACTTTAATATTAAATAAATAAACGGAATTGTATCTACAATACAAGAGGGTACTATAGATATCTAGATATTGATTGATGTGGAAACGATCAGGCAAAACTTCAATCTTGTGATGTTATGAATTAGTATTAATTGGCATTTATAGCTACAGAAACCAATTAGCATTTAAAGTTGATTTTATTTTTTGACTAAGCTTTAGTTTTTTTATCTAACACTTAAGCCAGCTGTTATCAAAATTATTTCAGCTTAAAATCTTAAATGTAATCTCGCGCCACAAATTATCTAAAAATATGTGCTTTTATTTTTAAATATTTCTTTATGATTAGTGAGCGTTTGCAACTTAAAACATAAATGGCCCCTTAACGCAAGCGTTCGATACCTTCCATATATGACATTTCGAGTTTTCTGTAAATACTCAACAAAATTTTACGAAAACATAAACTTTCGATTTTGCTGTTTAGTCTACGAGTTGCATAGATTGCCAAATTGTGGTTCAATGGAAGTTTTAATAGAAATTAGAAATCTTTGATAAGATAGTTCTATACTTGGGCTTTTAATATATATACCATTGCAAATAATCTTAATATGCACAAGAACGCTAAGCGTGTTGAGTTGTACTGGATATAAGTGATAAATAGCTTTTGACTCTTTTTCTTTTTGAATTCAATCGTCATTTGACAATGAAATATTTACATTCTTCCTAAGTGGAGAATGTCAGGGTCTCGGATCAATTTCTTCAATGCCAGGTTGAAGAGGACGCAGGCCAGTGCATCCCCTTGTCGGAGCCCGTTATAGATGTTGAATGGGCTTAATAGTGATCCGGACATTTTTACTTGGCTTATAACATTGGTCATGGGCAACCTACATAGTCATGTCAGTTTATTTGGGATGTGGAATTCTCTCATGTCTTTATTAAGTTCTACTCTGGCTATGCTAGCATAGACGGCTTAAAAGTCTATAAAAAGAACATGCAGCTCAAACGTTTGCTGTATCACAAGCAAATACATATAAAATAAAATATTTAAAGTGAGTTCTTATAAGTCTTATATACATATGTACATACATTTATATACTATATTATGTGTCTACATATATGGCAACTTAGCAACAGAAAACCTGTCTGTATTTGCCCCATTTCGGATCGTTAATCAAGTAACAGATAATGAATTCAATTTATTGACCCAAATAACATTGTAATTTTCACAGATAGGCATGCATACATATATACAAACATAAATACATGGTTGACTGATTCATAATTAAGTGGGTTGTATGCGTTGCCCAAACTATTCTGTCATGTAAGTGGGTTTGTAGTTTGTACAGCTTGAAGCTTCGTTCGATCAGTTTTGTAAGATCACGATTAATTTTGGGGCATTTGTGACAATCGCAGTACATTTTTATTAAATCGACAAGGGGAACATGAGATAGGCATAAGTGAAAGTGTAAAGTTATTATTATACACTTGTCAACGAAGTATGGTATTCGATTTGTTATTATTTACTTGCCGAGCACAGGCGCTTCGCTACCCAAATACAAAAACTTCCGCCTTCTTGTTAGCATCGCGCTGTGGGGTGTAATATAAAGCCTAAAACCTTCCCATACCTTGCCAATAATACACCTTGAAAAAATCGGTTGGTAGATGCGAGGTACCATAAATAACAACCGCACAAAAATTCATTTTTATTTATATAGATTGTTGTTATCGTGTGTAAATGTGAAAGACAATCATATTTCAGTGTACTTGCATGCTACAATAAAACTAACTATGTACATATGTATACATATGTGCACACATTTTTACAAATACCCTCGTTATTTTTAGTTGTCAGTTAAGGATATAGTATTTGTAGCAATTCAATAGCCACACCTATCATAACGACAAAATTTTACGATCATTTTATGTTGATGTCCTTTGCAGAAACAGAATGGCTGGAATTACAATCACTCAATGCCATACTTACTCACAAACAAACAGTACAATCCATATCAGTGCGACGACGCGACGACGAAATGATAACGCGTCCAGACGACTCTGCAATTATCAGTCCTAAGAACTGAAAGGAATTTCAAGTTAAGTGCAAATTCCGATAAGTCATCATAATTATCTTGGCACATAGATAAGAAATGAAAATTGCAATGGCAGGAAGTAAAAGGATATCCCTTGACTCTATGGGAAGGACAACAGTAAGGCAATTACAACCGTCGGCCAATGTCAATTGGTGGCAGTAAAACCAAAAGAAAAAATTAAAAAAAAACATATCCTTAAGAGCGAGTCAATTTGAATGTGAAAGTGACAGCGGGATTCAGGATGTGATCGCCGTCGTCGTCGTAGTCAAATGCGATAACAAAATATTGAGACAGTTTCAATTGCCTGTCATTAGCAATTCAAGTTGAAGCAATTTTCAAGTTGACTGGAGGTTATATCCTGCTGAGTTTTTGTCTGTGCAGCAAATCACGCGTAGCAAGGATTTCTTTTTTGCTTCCTTGTGATATTGCAGAACGACTTTGTGGCGTCACCTGGGTCGCGACAAATTGACGTAAATAACATCTTCGTGTATTATCAATGGTCTAGACTCTAGACTTTAGGGACTTTCTGCTTATTATAAATATATTGTTCCTGTCCTTGGTTATTCACAAATCGAGGAGACTATCTACTGTACTTGTCTGCATTAAAGGTGCCTACGAGAAAGTGTCTCTGCGGATGAATGACTAAACTATGCGGGAATTTAGATCCTAGCGATAGATTAGTAAACTGTTGCTTACGGAAAATTTACAATTTGCAGCAATAACATGTCTCGTCACTTTTGCGCAAATAAATTGGTAGTGGTGCTATATATTTCCATAACAGAATTAGGAGTTGTTAAAGATTTTTTTTAAATTCTCGTGTCGTGTCTCTCGGTGAGCTGGGTAACTGGCTGCTGGAATCTTGTGATTAATTTTTAATCAACTTCCTAAGGCCTGATTAAAGGAATTATAAATGACGACTTGTAACTCAGAAAAATCGATTTATTGTAGTCGAAGTTAGGTGACCGTGTTATCTCCAGAAAATAGCGCTAACAATCTATATCAATAAGCCAGTGGGGGATCAACACAAACGCGAAATTATCGGGGTATCGCCCGATTTATGAGAAAAAGTCAAGAAAAATTAGGTTCAGATAATTCAATCGCCAAGACGTTTATGGAGAGTATAATAATGATCTTGCGTTTGCCATTAATGGAATTGATGGCATTTTAAGTCTAATTTTTTTCTTATTGCTCTGGAGTCTTCCCAAGGAGCCAAGGAAAACAGCCTTTATCCAGCCTGTCCCTAAAAAAGGCGAACCGTCATCTCTTTCCTTGTACCGAACTATTGCGCTTTCCATCCACTCCATTAATCCTTTCTAAGGTCATGTAAACGCCGATCTATCTAAAGTTTAAGCATTACCTTGAACCTCAAGAAATCTTACGTGACCAGCAGTATGGTTTTCGAAGGCAACGTTCTACAAGTGATCCGATAGCATATCTCACGAAAAAGAGGAACCAGTCTATTCACAAATTTGGTAAAGGCAAAGTTGTTGCCTCCAAGACATTTGACAGAGTTTGGCATCAAGCTCTTTTGTCGAAAATGAATGTCTATGGAATTAATAAGACCCTGCTTGATTGGACTAGTTATTACCTTCCTGACAGTGTAATTCAGGTCGTATTGAATGGTTTCAAATCCAATATTCACCACATAAACGTCGGTGTTCCGCAAGGCTCTATTTTGTCCCCGACGCTCTTTCTCATTTTCATTAATGATCTCCTAATCGATACTTTTAATTCAATTTATGTTTTCGCTGACGACAACACTCTTAGCATGCCCCTCTTCATCGCAATTGGAACTTGAACTACAAAGTATGTTAAGCACGAAAAATTCTGAACTTGACAGCATAACAAGGTGACGAATACACACTAGAGCTTAATTCAACGGTTCCAAGACCCAATGCTGTCTTCTGTTGTCTAAGCGTAATTTAAATCCCCAAACTTTATCCATTAATGGATCTCGCTTCTTGCATCAGGGAAACTAAAAAAATTCGCAATACTCGGTATGTGGGTCAACAACAAGCTTCATTTGAACGACCACTATTCACCATCGGTAAGAATGCCGCAAAATTTTTAGGTTTTCTATAAATGTGCAAGATGTACTTCAATATGCCCTAATCTTGAAAACAACTGTATTGTCTGGGCAGGTGCCCCCACCCACCTTACATCTACTAGACAGAATTCAGAACCGCTCGATAAAACATAAAACAGATGAATCCCGCTCATTCTCGAAACCATACGTAATAACCGTGCCTCAACTTGAGCTTATGTTCGGACGTACTCATCAATTCAGAGATTCCTTCTTTAGCCGTGGCATGAAGTGTCCGATTCTATGTTTCCGCATTTATATGATCTTCAGTCATTTAAGACATGCGTGCATAGACATCTCATCTTTTCCTCTCCTTATTTTCCTAACGCCCACGCTGTGCTAAGCAGTATAAAGGTGCAAATCCTTTGAGCGTATGGGCTTTATAAAAAAATAATATATCTCAAACACAAGCTGTTTAAAAAGCGCTCTTAATGAATAACCCTTTATATTAGTATTTCTGTAACTTTATTAGCTTATGATTCTTGTGTTGAGTAGTTTCCAAAGTATTTATTTATATGATATGTTCTCTAATAATGCTGTGCTGAAAAGCGTTTATGCTTACAACTCATATTGCAGTCGGCTATCAAGTTAAGTTAAAGACGTTGTATTTGTTGATCAAACCGCATTGTCTTGAGGAATGGCCAGAATCTTAAGCTCCCCCACATAATACAATCTATCAAAATAGCCTTGATACTGAATAAAATGTTGAGCGACAGATCATTCCAAATATTTCTCCACATCTAGCAGGCAAGAGAGTTTAATAATGGGCTTCCGCAAGGATTAGTATTAGCCCCACTACTGTTTAGCTTAATAGTTAAGAGCAAAAAAAGCAAGAAAATTCACATATGCCGACAATGGAAATCCAACATGAGAGTATGACTAACATCGAAGAGACCCTTTTTGGGGACCTTTCCATATCAAACTCATACTTAAAAAGTAAGCCACTTTTATGTATACATTGACACACGCCACACAGTCCTTTTATTTTTACATTTTTTTTTTGTAATAACTGCCAAATTATCTGTTTTTGTTTCCAAATGTTAACCAATTTTCTACGCATCACACAGGCCACACGCGACTCGCGATACGTGCCACATTCGGGTCTTAGAAATGTCTCTGTATACTGAGCTGCTCACAAAATTTCAGCTCTCCAGGTTCTGTGAAAGGTGGTTAAAAAGGACCACAAATTAGTCGACGTAGGAGTCATACTCAGGATATTAGGAACGCTCACTGAGGTTAAGGTACTCTTTAGCACGTGTGGAAAGTGGTTTAAAAAACAGGTCGAGCCTTTTCCAAATATTAGGCCATTTTCCACGCATTGAATGCTTAATACGCGAGATCTAAGAAATGGCCCTTAACACTGAACTGTTCAAACAGTTTCAGCTCTCTAGGTCATGTGGAAGGTGGTTATAAGGGACCTGAAAGAAGTCGAAAAAAACCGACAGACAGGAAAAGTCAAGTCAAATAAAAGTTTTTTTTTTTAAAAAAATGAGCAAAATGGAAGGTACTTGTTTATATCTAAGCAACAAACCAAAACCAACTATTACTAGAAAGATGAAAAAGACCATAGGGATAATATTTCTGAGGACAGAATACAACCTTGGAAGGTTGATTCCTTAGTACTCGTATTCTGAGAAAAAATAAACTGAACGAAAAATTCCTATAGGAGCCATACTGAATCGAATGCTTACTTTCAAAAACACCTCACTAATGCGTCAACTATAATGCACTTAAGTTGTAGTATTTACTTAGCTGATGTGGACGACTCATTATATGCAAATCGTATAAGCTGTGATCAAAATGTTATTTTAAGCGGTTTCGTCAAATTTTCGTTACGTGGGAGTAAGCAAGGTGACAATGAGGTGAGACATTCGGTACAGACAGCTGCAGCAAATGACAGCAGACTGGTTACTAGTTACATAAGCTTATAATGTGTAGCTTAAGGATGAAGATAAATTAGCCAATATTTTCCATTTGGTTTTGACGTAAAAATAAGCTCACAGATTCTAGTTGACGCTTGACACTGCATCGAATCGTATAACCTTAAACAATATACACCAGAAGCTAGCGTCGACAACATTGTTAGATTCTTCTTTCCAACGCTCTTGCTTATCTCCACTTTTGGTTTACTGCACTGGTGAATACAGTGCCGCTGTTTGGCTCAATAGCGCTTGCACGAACAAAATAAACTGCAAGTGGCTCAATACATCGACAAACCATATATTATACAGCAATAAGATTCCTTCCAGTCCTGGGCAACATATATCCGGCTAAGCTTCGTTGTCAAAATGCTTAATTGCGTGAACCGATAAAAACAAATCGATCGTCCTTTTATTGGTGATATCGAGAAAAGGCGATAATTTGGACTTAAATCTGGTCACCATCCCTAAAACTGGCCTAAGATTAGGGAAGCAACATCTTATAGGCATATCGGAAGCCTAGTCGAACGACTGGAACTTGAGTTCTGTGAATAATGTGTTCCGCATAAAAGACCCTACATTGCTGCTTTTATTTCCTCGGAACTTGGCGCCAATTACATTTAATCAACGCCAGTCGCTTAGTGGTGGACTTCTGCTCATCGTTGCGCAGGCTGTTTAAAGCCTCCGTAAATGTTCTGTCATTCGTATCATCTGATTCTGCTCAGTTGGTCATAAATGGCCAGTTTTCTATTTTCATTTCAGTTTTATGGATCTGTACACACACAGTACAGTAATCCGACTTTGTAAAATTATAAAAGATCTCCGATATTTCAGAAAAAAATTGCATCTCAGTAGCGTCAAGGATAATCTTAACAAAAACAATTAACACTTCCACGCTGAGGAAATAAAATCGTTGAAGAAATGCGATGTTTATTTGTTTATTGAGTTATCTTAATCCTTTCTGGTTTAAGTGTGTACCTGTCTGCCAAGGACATACAACAATGTAACACTTCTCTTAAATATATTTAACCCTTTATTATTTTAACACAGGAAATAAAAATTTGAAAGGGGAAGAAGGGAAGAACATTTCTGACACCGACAGAGGGATAGAGAGACTGGTTCGCATGGCAAAGCGAAAAGTAAATATTTTATCACCCAAATTCACAAATCATAGTGAATTACAAATAAAGTAATCTCAGGATCTGTGACCGCACCACTCCTCCAGGACATCACAACGATTTACTTTAGAAAAGTCAATTCAATCATCCCCTAATTTCTTACGGTTGTGCTTCCTTGTTTCTCTGCTGTACTCGTACATGCGGAACAAAGGTACAAGTTGCACTCTCCCCTAGATATTCGTATTATTGCACCTGAAAGGTTCGCAAAAGTGGTGGTTATGTGATTCAACAACAACTACAAAAAACACTACTTGTTTCCTTTACATTCCTTTTCATATAAAAGGACTCGATTAGTTCTTAGAATTCAGTCTGACTCAAGCATCCAACGGCTCAGGACAAACCTCCTTTTTTGGAAGTTTGGCCTGCAGCTTAAGGAATATTAAATTTACTTGAAGTTATATAAATTTTTTATAAAATAATTTTAAATAAAATTGTTCATTCGTGTACGAGGGTGAGCTGAAAAGTAATCGGCCTGCACAATAGAAAACACAACTTCTTTGGACAAAACTCAAGGAGCAATTCTGAAGGTCGGTGCTCCTCCACATTCTGTGATCAGATAAACAATTTCGTGCAATTCAGATGTTATCAGCATGTCTAAGACGACAAGTAGTGATATGGACCCTGTCCTGATAAGAACTGATATCTACTTACTGTGATGTTGGCGACTTTATACCACAACCTGCTGTGATTTTGGATTTTCATCAAAATCGAAGAGGAAAAGCTTTAACATTTGCTTAGCAAAGTAATTTTCTGTGATACCAGTTTAGTTATTAAGTTCATCATATAATCATTGTCTTCCAATAACTAAGTGCATTAATTCTAAGATTTACATTTAAGATTACTTTTTAGTTTAAGTCTTTTAAAATCATTGTCTTCCGGTTTGTTTGTTTGTTTGTTTGTTTGTTTGTTTGGTTTGCTTTTAGTTATAATGTATAGAAGTAAGTGTAAATACGAATAAATAAATTTACTTCAAATAAATTTCTTTCTGGCTTCTAATTTTTACAATTTTGCAATTTTGCCTTTAGTTTGGTTTATTTCTTAGAATAATTTTCAAGTTACAGGAGTTGAGTTTCATCTGTGTGGCTTACAAATGGCATTCAACTTAGAGTCGATGGAGAAGCACCGAATATGTGCTCATAGAGGGTTAACATAAAATGTAGATAGAGGATCCGACGAGAAAATTCTAAATATTATTTAACCGATAGACATTTTATGTTGTGATATTTATGATAGATAAAGAATGTTGCGATCTTATTAAATCTACTGTCAGTATGCCGCAAGGGAGTGTTTTGGAATTCTGTCTCCACGAAAACGTCTGCACGAGTGAAAGCCTTGAATCCAATTCTGGTTGACTTTTTCGCATAAATTGGTCGTTATGTCAGCAATTTAACGTTCGATGTTAGTCATGAGGTCATCTTAAGTCTGTTATTGGGATAGACCGTTGACTTCACTTTGCCATGCAAAAAAAATCAAGAATCATCAAATTACCCGAACGAGGTAACCAATTGATTGGTAGGTTAGGTTAGGTTAGGTTTGGTGGCTGCTATTGCACACTTAGACCGTTTACGGTCCATTGTGGAACCACAGGATGAAAATTTTTTCCCTTTTACTGCAAAGCCCATTTGATTCTTTTTATGAATTTTAGGATGTCTCCCACTTTACAGTCCTCGACATCCGATAAGTTATTCAATTTGTGGTAGTGTTTCAGTCTTCTGCTAGCAAGAGCCGGACATGAACAAAGGAAGTGGGACACTGTTTCTTCAGTCAGTCCAGTCAGATAGTCCCTATAGTTATTTTCATATCCCTTATTTGCAGTGATATCAGTGCTCTAGTGCGATCGGAGTCCAGTCTAGACCAGACCGACCAGTTTCGCTATAGTACATGTGTGTGTGAGCGCCCATCTTGCGTTTGTTAATGCTTTTGCCTCTTTCCGAAGCAAAAGCTTAACCGCTGATAAAGGTCTTCCTATGCCTGCCCTTTCCTTTCCTTTTGAAGCTTTGTGTCATTCGTCTGCCTTGCAATTACCAACGGTATCAGAGTGACCGCGGACCCAGACCAAGCGGATGTTGAAATACTCACTCATCTCATTGAGAGATGTGTGGCAGCTTATCGCTACCGCCGATGTCATTGAGAATTAATCCAGCGATTTGATTGCCGCCTTACTGTATACAAATTAAAATACTATATTATTTCTAAGCCAAGTCACTGCCTCCTTAATCACTGTCACCTCAGCCTGATACACGCTGCAATGGTCCAGGAGTCGAACGGAAATGTTTACATTAGGTTTGTCACAGTAGACTCCGGCTCCGACATAACCGTCAAGCTTGGACCCGTCTGGAGAATTTTAATGCAAGAGTTTCTTGTGGCGAGCCATCCCTCCATTGATCTCTGGAGGGAAAGATGGCCCGAGAACCCTTGGTGAAGCATAACACGGGAAATATTTTGTCTACGTTCGCCAGTTCTGGCTTTAGTGAGTTATTGATCGTCGAGTGTTCCGTTTGAATACATATCCACTGACGTGTTGCTGACAGTCGCACGACCGTATTGGCTGCTCTCTGCATGTCATGCAGGAGTCAGGTACAACATTACTTCTAGGGCGCGTGTAGATGTTGTCCTTCTCCAAGAGTTTTACGTAGGTGGATTTTCCTAGAGCCGACCACCAGACACTTACTCCGTACATAAGTATTGGTCTTATTATTACGGCAGTATATAGCCAGTGTACCAGCTCCGGCTTTAATCCCCTACTTTTACCGATAGCGCTTTTGCACGCTTTAGTAGCTTTGTTAACTCTCTCTATAATATTCGGTTAGTTTTTTATCCAGAATAGTTCCCAGAAATTTCGCCTTCTTGGTGAAAACTAGAATAGTACCGCTTAGAGTGGGTAACTGTTGGGATTTTATACCTCTTTGTAAAGAGGACCAACTCAGTTTTTGCCGGGTTTGCTCCAAGTCCTATTGGCTTATTTTGGGACAATTAAGAGAGCATTTTGCATAACCTCTGTGGTCGTTATAAGGAACCTACCTGGTAAAAGCTACATCATCACTACGTTCATGCCCTCCCTTTCAAGCTCCTTCAGCCATCCGTTGATTACTACGATCCAGAGTAAAGGGGAAATTGATTGGTACATTTCTGGAGATAACACGGTCACTGAATTTCAACTTTAATATCTCAATTTTTTGGCCAGCTGTGTGGCATATGACGCCGTTTTGTTAAAGCAACATATACTCCAAGCTAACATCTTAAAATTTATCTAAAAATAGTCAGTAAAAATGGTCCGGAGCGATATCTATTGACTGACTACATAATTGAAGAAGAAATATGCTCCAATAACCTCTCAACCATGAAACCAACATGAAATGGTAATTCATGAATGGGTTGCTGATGGCAGACTTGACCAAGTTTGACAATTTTGCTTTTTAACGAAGTCGTTGAGCTAGAATTAGGCTTCGCTAAGAACGGTTACTATCTTTTAGAAAAAAAAACATAGACGTTTTTTCTGAGTAATGTATCTCCTTCAATACTAGAAGTATTGTGTGGGTTTAGTTCATTTCTGGAACAACTAACAGCATTCGTTAACACTCTTTCTTACTCAATAAATTTACCTTTAACCCCCAGTGCAGAAGACGTATGATTTTCATCAAGGCTGAGATGACATTTTTGAAAAATTGGATGTTCTTCGTTTTCTCTTCCCTTCCCTATAGGCGCCTGATTTATGTAGCAAAATTTGGTATTCATTTCGAGATTCATATAATACCAGAATTGGTTTTTTTTTTAATTTTGACCTTCCTTTCGATCCGAAGGTCTCATACCGTCATAAAATCTATAGAGAGTAATTTTTAAACGATAAGACTTTGACTTATTACTCTACCTATTGTCTGTACATACATATGTCTTCCGTGTGTTTCCGCAAAATTCATATATGCCGGAAAATACAAATTTTAATTATTTTCTGAAGCCACTCGAAGAATTTGCCACCACACGTATGGTTACCATATGTGTGTCCAAACAAGGACTTATCCAAAATCGATTGTTTGCGTTCACCTCATATACATATACCACTTATGTATGGGTAAATTGTAAAAAACTGGTTTTTCCCTTAAATGTAACCACATGTGACATTGCAATATTTTGCCGTAATGTTCCTTAGAAGGGAGAAAGTGTACCATCGTAGTATGTTGCCATTGTTTTGGTTATAAGGGACAAAATCTTAACATACTCCGGCGCTCTTTGAAACTGCAATTGTTAATCATTTTGACGTGACAACGTCTCACTGCAAGTGGGTGCATGTTCAAAACGGGAACTGTTAAGTGAGGCACTGTCAAATGCATCTATTTTTAGAACTAAGCCATTCGTATGAAATTCGGAATGTACGACTAAGATGCGGCTAAAAGAATTCTTCCTATGGAAATTTTGGGATGTGGTCGTTAGAATCAGGAATTTTGGAAACTATTTTGAGATGCCCGTTCGTGTATCCGTTCCACAGACAAGAAGACCTTTGTTTTTTTTTCTTTCGTCCCGGGCAGACGTTGTCACGCTCAAAACCTACTGCCGTGTTTCCGACACAGCCTACCGTGCTCTTTTTTTGATAATTAGTCAAACCAATATGAACCTCGCTAATATTGGCAATAAATTTATCGTTCTCTATATCGTAAATACTAAGCTTTTGCGTTAAAAATTTCAATTGTTCATCATATAATTTAATAATTTAATCTTCCAACGTACACTATGATTCATACAATTCACAGTTATCTTACCAAACCAGTTCGGATGTTCCAAACCATGATACATCAAGACTGGCGTACCTCAAGGCTCCCGACTAGGTAAAATTCTATTTAATCTGACACTAACATCAGTCCATGAGCAAAACAAACACAAAAAATCGTAATTATTTTTGCCGATGATTCAATAACTTACGCTAGTTGCTTTTGTCCTTCTCTTCTTCATTCAATCTCATTCTTAACGTATGGGCATACTACCAAAAAATGGGCTTTGTAAATCTGAAATTAAAAGTCTTCGAACAAAAGGCTGTCCGCCAATGTAGAAATATTTTTCGCAGGATCAACTCTGACAAATTCCACAAAGTTAAAACCCCCTACAATGCATCAAATACCATCCCAATAACAGAATTTCTAGCCAGCATATCACTAGAAGCACTAGAAAATTGTTCCACAAATCCAAATCCAATGAATCCTCTTTTGTTATGCAAATGAGGTAAAAAGCTGACAATTATCACATAAAATCGATAATTCCATTTGAATTCCCTTGGATATATGTGATAATCCCGAAATCCTTTCACACTTGAGGGACAGAACAAATAGCCACAAATTACAATTTTATCTATGTATTTTGTTTCATAAACACATGCGAGGGTGAGGTAGAAATACAAATAGTCGATACTATGTATATGAGTATCGGATATTTGTAAATCTACCTCTATAAAAATACAAATAGGGGTTGCGAAGCAACAATGCATATAGAAACCTTATCAAGCAATGATGATTGGTCATTTAGTCTGACCTGTGACTAAATTCTACCAATATACCCATAAGTAAGAGTAAAAGAGAACAAATGATATTTTCTTATATCCTTAAGGAAATATCCTTCAGAATTTTCGTATAAATACACCGAGTGTGACTCTGAAAAAGTCAGTCTAACTCAAACGTCCATTAAGGGATGAAGTCATCGTGCAATAGTTATCGCTTCAACAAGAACGAGTATTGCGCCAAGCGCAGCTCCGTTGTTGAGCATTCTTTTGACTTCAGTCTGCTTGTGGGCAGATCGTTGGTTGGGATTTATTGATTTTTCGAAGGCGAAGAACAACATTTCTTCAATAGCAATTAACTGTTCGTTCGTAACAAAAACTACAACATCAGAATTCAGTCGTCTACAAGTCTTTGTGAGCCGACAAATTCAATCTTCATTGAGGCAGTTGGAAAGTACTAAGAAAAACCAACAAGATGACACCAATAATCGTCTTCGTCAATCGGCTTCAAAGTAATTGGAAAGAAGTAACAATCATCTACCCATGGGAAAGTGGCAAACCGTTGTTCAAAACACCGATAGAGTACAACATTTGAAAAGCTTTAATAATACGCGTGCAATTAACCGTAATCGACTGTGATAGCAACAATTACAATTTAGTTAATTCTTAGTTTAAAAGTTTAAATAATAATCATTGTCTTCCATCTAACTTTTTCCCTTCATTACTGCATTTGATGGGGAAAAGAGTTAAGAATTTTAACTTTAAGCTTAGTCTGTAGAGGTACACTAGCGTAAGAAAAGTCTTCCGGTTTGTTTGTTTTGCTCTTGTAAATAGAAAATTACATAAAAATAAATAACTGTATATATTATAAAAAAAATCAACTTTTTGGTTATTATTTCATTTTTACTTTTCAGCCTTTTTGACAGTGTGTTCCACAGTTCGCTTATTAGTAATCTTTATGTCAACGCTTTACAGTGGATTCTCGATTTTATGAACTATTTTAAGGCAAGTTCGTATAATCGAGGGAATGTATTAAGCGCAGAAATAAATATTAGTGTAGAAAATATTAATCTGAGGTCAATGCATGAAAAAAGTGCGGATTTTTGATATAGAAGCATTTTGTACAGTCTAGAGAGAAATAAAATCCGTCTTTAATGATAACTGCATCTTTTCTTTAGCAAATTTGCATCTGAAATTTGAATAAATAAACTGACAGTACTTATATCGTAGTAGGGTATTAGACTAAATGTTAAGATTTTAAGGTTAACTTATTCGAGTAATTCATATTTTCAATAGTTCAAGTAATCGAGAATCTACTGTAATAGAAAGAATAAATAGATTGTTATTCCTCAAATGCAAGTCATTGTTTGGTGAAATTCAAATTGTAATATCTGCATATTGTGTTTTTTTTATTCTAATTTACTATGTTGGATAATATTTTAAAAATCTGACATTTATAAAAACAACTCTTTACCATTGCTTCAGTTATAAAAATGTCTTGAAAATTCAATAAATTTTGAATTAAAATAAAAGATTTATTGTAATACTTCAATATATAATCTATACTTGCTTAGGGTGCTGTCGATTTATTTTTTTACGGCCAAGGGATTTGCACTCTTATACTGCTAAGCATAGCGTGAACGTTATGGTGGTTGTGGAATTAATTACTTTGTGTGTTGCAAGAATTATAGTAAGCAAACCGATGGATTGCTTTGACAAATCAGTAATAGAAATCTTTGAGATTTTTGTCATATACATATATATCCCAAAAAGGGCATTCAACCCACAAACTTATAACCCAGGCAAGTCAGCGACCCAAAGGCATAGATAAAATGACATTTCATGCGGGTTTTCAGCTGGATGGGTCAATAATCTATACTTCTTCTTAAATGATGCTAGTGAGGCAGTCTCACTTAATGGAGACCATCACGGACCATGTTGACTAAATCTTTTTGGAGCAACTTGGAAAAGGTTGCCTTTAAGCATAGCTGGTTCCAATAAGACGGCGCCACATGCCACACAGCTTGCTAAATAATCGAGTTATTGAGTTCGTAGTGTTATCCCATAAATAAACCAGTCAAGTGGCCGATTCGTTCGCCTGATCCTGTTATTTTCCAAGGCTGGATTGGAAGCAAATGAAGATCAACAACATCGATTGGAAGCTCATAGACAAGACGGTTAAGTAAATCTGAAGGAATCCTCTTTTATTCCTGTTACTGTTTGTACGTGAATCAACCTCAGGATGTAGTCTTTTTTCTGATATGAACTGAGCTTCTTTACTTGTTAGAGTGTATGATTGTTTCTTGCTTGGTCATATCGCAAATCGAGTTCTTTGCACCAGTAGACTGATTGAAAGAGTTTGAGAGTTTTAATGATTTTATTGGTCAAAAACATTATCTTGCAAATACATTTAATTATTCTGAAGAATCAACTTGTGACTTGCTTTTAGTGGTTTTGATTTTCATATCGGAGGGAGGACTACAAACGAAGATTTGCAATAGCTTCACAATTTAACGATCATAAAGATGAAAATCGTTTTATTGAGTACAAGCCAAAACATATCATATTAACAACCATTTGGATATTTGTTTATTCGAAACTATGTCCAACATCTGCAATTAAGTCTTATTCTGCTTGTAATAAAAGCATGAACCTCATAAAAAAGCATCCAAATCCAAAATCACCTGGTGTGGATCAAATCAACAAGATCTTGAATAAAAAGTTGCATAGGTCAGGGATATTATTTCTACATTTGATCATATCAACTTGCATACCACAGTTCTATTTTTCTAAAGTTTGGAAAGACGCAAATATTACGACTTTTTTTAAAATCGGGGAAGTAATCGTCAGATGCGAAAAGCTATCGATCCTCACTAAGCTCATTGAGTAAATATCTTGAAAGGAGTATATTATAACGACTACTCACAACAGCATATCAGTGACAACAGTATTACACCTTTGGAACAATACGGATTTGTCAAAGGTAAGTCTACCATACATCAGTTACATCGAATTACAAAATACCTAAAATCGAAATTGGATTGGAGAAAGCTGTTGAATCCGTCTCGCAGTCAGGTTTAATTTCGAGATGATCGATTACAATTTTCCAAGTCATCTTATTAGAATTTCCAAGTTCAGCTCTTTTCTACGCGATCGGTCATTTGTTGTAACTGCAGAAGGCAAGAAATCATGTTCTCGCGTCGTACCCTTGGGCATTCCGCATTTGGAAAACTTATCAAGCAATGATGATTGGTCATTTACTCTGACCTGTGACCAAATTCTACAACGATACTCACAAGTCAGTAAGAGTAAAAGAGAACAAATGATATTTTCTTATATCCTTAAGGAAATATCCTTCAGAATTTTCGTATAAATACACCGAGTGTAACTCTGAAAAAGTCAGTCTAACTCAAACGTCCATTAAGGGATGAAGTCATCGTGCAATAGTTATCGCTTCAACAAGAACGAGTATTGCGCTGAGCGCAGCTCCGTTGTTGAGCGTTCTTTTGACTTCAGTCCGCTTGTGGGCAGATCGTTGGTTGGGATTTGTTGATTTTACGAAGGCGAAGAACAACATTTCTTCAATAGCAATTAATTGTTGTTCGTTCGTAACAAAAACTACAACATCAGAATTCAGTCGTCTACAAGTCTTTGTGAGCCGACAAATTCAATCTTCATTGAGGCAGTTGGAAAGTACTAACAAAAACCAACAAGATGACACCAATAATCGTCTTCGTCAATCGGCTTCAAAGTAATTGGAAAGAAGTAACAAGACCCTCAAGATGACACCAACCATCGACAACGCAATCATCTACCCATGGGAAAGTGGCAAACCTGTGTTCAAAACACCGATAGAGTACAACATTTGAAAAGCTTTAATAATACGCGTGCAATTAACCGTAATCGACTGTGATAGCAACAATTACAATTTAGTTAATTCTTAGTTTAAAAGTTTAAATAATAATCATTGTCTTCCATCTAACTTTTTCCCTTCATTACTGCATTTGATGGGGAAAAGAGTTAAGAATTTTAACTTTAAGCTTAGTCTGTAGAGGTACACTAGCGTAAGAAAAGTCTTCCGGTTTGTTTGTTTTGCTCTTGTAAATAGAAAATTACATAAAAATAAATAACTTTTTGGTTATTATTTCATTTTTACTTTTCAGCCTTTTTTTAAAGTGTTTAAAAATCAAAACCTATAAAAGCAGGTCACTAGTTGATCAATCTCTTTCAATCTACTGGTGCAAAGAACTCGAATTACGATATAACCAATCCAAAAACAATCATACACTCTAACAAGTAAAAGAGCTTATTTCATATCAGCTCACTTTATATGTTTACGGTATAGACGGTCGTTTGGTGCTGAAAAAAGCCTACACATCCAGAGGTTGATTCATGTACAAACAGTAACAGGAATAGAAGAGAATACCTTCCGATTTACTTAACATTCTTCTCTATATGTACAGGAAAAATTACAACTAAAAGTGAAGCAATCATGCAACGCATTTGTACTCGCTTGTAATATTGATAAAGAATTTTCACCGGCTCGGCTGACTGATCCAAGGCACGCTATAAGAATCGGTCATATAATAGGTTTTTGATTAAGAGCACAACATTTAATTCAATACATCAGCTTATGTTTGAAATGTATTTCGAGTCAATGTACCATTGATGCCTGATGTCATTATGTATCGAATACAGAATCATTCAAATATGCTTGAATGAAACGCCTGGGCTAAATGCCCCGAAGATAATTTTTCGGGCGATATGCCGGCAATTTCTCTTGATCATTAGTTCGTCTACATTTTCTGGTCCATTGGCATAGACAATCGACTTGACATGAATCTGGTTGACTAGTTCATTTATGGGATAACACTTCGAAATCAATAGCTCGATTGTTTACCAATCTGTGTGGCATGTGGCGCCGTCTTATTGAAACCAGATATGCTTCAAGTCAACCTTTTCCAACTTATTCCAAAAAAGATTTAGTCAACATGGTCCATTAAGTGAGAATGCCTCACCAGCATCATTTAAAAAGAATTATAGGCCATTCATTGACCCCTCCAACAGAAAACCCGCATAAAATGGCATTTCATGAATGCCTTCGGGTTGCTGACTTTCCTGGGTTTTTCCCAAAGTTATAAGAAATAACATCCTTGTTGTTAAGGGTGATAATTTGTGGGTTGAAGACCCTTTTTGTGATATATGTGTATATGACAAAAACCTCATAGATTTCTAATACTGATCTGTCGTTTTGTTTACCTTTTTTTCTTACAACAAACGAAGTAATTAATTCCACCACCACTTAAGCATAAATTTCACGCTATGCTTATCAGAATAAGGGTGCAAATCCATTGGCCGTGTGTACATTAATTAATAAGTCGACAGCACCCTAAGCAAGAATAGCCTTTATTTTTAACTTGAAACTTATTGAATTTTCAATACATTTTTATAACTGAAGCAATGGATAAAGAGATGGTTTTACAAATGTTTGATTTTCAAAAGATTACACAACATAGTAAATAAACATCCGCTCAACGCCGAAGATGACTACCGCTCTGATGATGACCACCGCTACCACCCTGTCCACCAATACCATTGCATTATTACATTGGATATACAGTTGGAATTTAATCAAACAATGACTCGCGTTTCAGGAAGAACAACCTATTTATTGATAAAGAATACAGTAGATCCTCGATTATTTGAACTTTTATTATATGAAGTATTCACATAAGTCAACCTCAAAATATTCACACTTAAAATAACACTCTACTACGTTATAAGCACTGCGAGTTTATTTAATCAAATTTAAGATGAAATTTTGGCAAAGAAAAGATGAAGTTATTATTGTGGATTGAATTTATTTCTTCCTATACTGTACAAATTGTTTCTGTAATCAAAACTCTTCTCTCTTTTTACCTGGATTGACAGCAGGTTAATAGTTCCTGCGCACTTATTCTGCGCTTAATACATTCCCTCGATTATACGATCTTGCCTTAAAATAGTTCATAAAATCGAGAATCCACTGTAAAGCGTTGACATAAAGATTACTAATAAACGAACTATTGAACACATTGTCAAAAAGGCTGAAAAGTAAAAATGAAATAATAACCAAAAAGTTGAATTTTTTTTATAATATATACAGTTATTTATTTTTATGTAATTTTCTATTTACAAGAGCAAAACAAACAAACCGGAAGACTTTTATTACGCTAGTGTACCTCTACAGACTAAGCTTAAAATTAAAATTCTTAACTCTTTTCCCCATCAAATGCAGTAATGAAGGGAAAAAGTTAGATGGAAGACAATGATTATTATTTAAACTTTTAAACTAAGAATTAACTAAATTGTAATTGTTGCTATCACAGTCGATTACGGTTAATTGCACGCGTATTATTAAAGCTTTTCAAATGTTGTACTCTATCGGTGTTTTGAACACAGGTTTGCCACTTTCCCATGGGTAGATGTTTGCGTTGTCGATGGTTGGTGTCATCTTAAGGGTCTTGTTACTTCTTTCCAATTACTTTGAAGCCGATTGACGAAGACGATTATTGGTGTCATCTTGTTGGTTTTTGTTAGTACTTTCCAACTGCCTCAATGAAGATTGAATTTGTCGGCTCACAAAGACTTGTAGACGACTGAATTCTGATGTTGTAGTTTTTGTTACGAACGAACAACAATTAATTGCTATTGAAGAAATGTTGTTCTTCGCCTTCGAAAAATCAACAAATCCCAACCAACGATCTGCCCACAAGCGGACTGAAGTCAAAAGAACGCTCAACAACGGAGCTGCGCTCAGCGCAATACTCGTTCTTGTTGAAGCGATAACTATTGCACGATGACTTCATCCCTTAATGGACGTTTGAGTTAGACTGACTTTTTCAGAGTTATAGTCGGTGTATTTATACGAAAATTCTGAAGGATATTTCCTTAAGGATATAAGAAAATATCATTTGTTCTCTTTTACTCTTACTGACTTGTGAGTATCGTTGTAGAATTTGGTCACAGGTCAGAGTAAATGACCAATCATCATTGCTTGATAAGTTTTCCAAATGCGGAATGCCCAAGGGTACGACGCGAGAACATGATTTCTTGCCTTCTGCAGTTACAACAAATGACCGATCGCGTAGAAAAGAGCTGAACTTGGAAATTCTAATAAGATGACTTGGAAAATTGTAATCGATCATCTCGAAATTAAACCTGACTGCGAGACGGATTCAACAGCTTTCTCCAATCCAATTTCGATTTTAGGTATTTTGTAATTCGATGTATGATGTATGGTAGACTTACCTTTGACAAATCCTTATTGTTCCAAAGGTGTAATACTGTTGTCACTGATATGCTGTTGTGAGTAGTCGTTATAATATACTCCTTTCAAGATATTTACTCAATGAGCTTAGTGAGGATCGATAGCTTTTCGCATCTGACGATTACTTCCCCGATTTTAAAAAAAGTCGTAATATTTGCTTCTTTCCAAACTTTAGAAAAATAGAACTGTGGTATGCAAGTTGATATGATCAAATGTAGAAATAATATCCCTGACCTATGCAAGTTTTTATTCAAGATCTTGTTGATTTGATCCACACCAGGTGATTTTGGATTTGGATGCTTTTTTATGAGGTTCATGCTTTTATTACAAGCAGAATAAGACTTAATTGCAGATGTTGGACATAGTTTCGAATAAACAAATATCCAAATGGTTGTTAATATGATATGTTTTGGCTTGTACTCAATAAAACGATTTTCATCTTTATGATCGTTAAATTGTGAAGCTATTGCAAATCTTCGTTTGTAGTCCTCCCTCCGATATGAAAATCAAAACCACTAAAAGCAAGTCACAAGTTGATTCTTCAGAATAATTAAATGTATTTGCAAGATAATGTTTTTGACCAATAAAATCATTAAAACTCTCAAACTCTTTCAATCAGTCTACTGGTGCAAAGAACTCGATTTGCGATATGACCAAGCAAGAAACAATCATACACTCTAACAAGTAAAGGAGCTCAGTTCATATCAGAAAAAAGACTACATCCAGAGGTTGATTCATGTACAAACAGTAACAGGAATAAAAGAGGATTCCTTCAGATTTACTTAACCGTCTTGTCTATGAGCTTCCAATCGATGTTGTTGATCTTCATTTGCTTCCAATCCAGCCTTGGAAAATAACACAAGGCTAACTAACCTTGGAAAAAAACACACCAAGGTTCCACTGATTAAATGATGATGCTGGTATAATAAGGCAAAAGACTCTCGTCACGTGTACTGGTATCCATACACGATTGGCATAAAAATGTGTAAAACCTTAAGAGTACGTTTCCTTATCACTACGTAACCCGAATCCCCGCACTCAAGTCATACAATACATTCAAATAATCTGGCACATTTCCAGTCATTCGCTCATTTGCAGGAAATCTTAAACCACAACCTCCGACAAGTGCAGGAAAAATTACAACTAAAAGTAAAGCAATAATGCAACGCACTTATACCCGCTTGTGATCAATGAAGAATTTTCACCGGCTCGGGTGACTGATCCAAGGCACCTAATATATGCTTGAAGGAAGCGCCTGTGCTATAGTAAATGCCCTGAAGACAATTTTTCGTATAAATCGAGAGATATGCCGGATATATCTCTTGGTCATTAGATCGTCTACAGCTTCTGGTTCATTGACATAGACCATCGACTTGACATAACTCTAAAGAAAATAGTCAAGATAAATAAGATCAGGCGAACGAATCGGCCAATTGGGATAACACTACGAAATCAATAGCTCGATTGTTTACCAATCGGTGTGGCATGTGGCGCCGTCTTATTGAAACCAGCTATGCTTCAAGTCAACCTTTTTTCAACTTATTCCAAAAAGATTTAGTCAACATGGTCCGTAGTCTCCATTGAGTGAGACTGCGTCACCAGTATCATTTAAGAATAAGTATAGAACATAGACCCCTCCAGCAGGAAACCCGCATAAAATGGCATTTCATGAACGCCTTCGGGTTGCTGACTTGCCTGGGTTTTTCCCAAAGTTATAAGAAATAACATCCTTGTTGTTTAGGGTGATAGTTTGTGGGTTGAAGACCCTTTATGTGATATATGTGTATGTGACAAAAACCTCATAGATTTCTAATACTGATCTGTTAAATCAATCCATCGTTATGTGTACTATTTTTCTTGTAACAAACCATTTAATTAATTCCACCACCACTTAAGCACAAAGTTCATGCTATGCTTATGGCTTAAGGGTGCAAATCCATTGGCCGTGTGTACATTATAAAAAAATAAGTTGACAGCACCCTAAGCAAAAATAGCCTTTATTTTTAACTTGAAACTTATTGAATTTTCAATACATTTTTATAAGTGAAGCAACGGAAAAAGAGATGTTTTTAGAAATGTTTGATTTTCGAAAGATTATTCAACATAGTAAATAAACATTCCGCTCAACGCCGAAGATGACTACCGCTCTGATGATGATGACCACCGCTACCACCCTGTCCACCAATACCAATGCATTATTACATTGGATATAACGGTTGGAATTTCATCAAACAATGACTCGCGTTTCAGGAAGAACAAGCTATTTATTGATAAAGAATACAGTAGATTCACGATTATTTGAACTTTCGATAATATGAAGTATTCACATAAGTCAACCTCAAAATATTTACACTTAAAATAATACTCTACTACGATATAAGCACTGCGATTTTTCTTAATCAAATTTAAGATGAACATTTGCCAAAGAAAAACTGAATTTATTTCAGCCTTTACTGTACCAACTGCTTCTGTAGTCAAAAATCTTCTCTATTTTTATGTGGATTGACCGCAGGTTAATATTTCCTGCGTACTTATTCCGCGCTTAATACATTCCCTCGATTATACGAACTTGCCTTAAAATAGTTCATAAAATCGAGAATCCACTGTAAAGCGTTGACATAAAGATTTCTAATAAGCGAACTATTGAACACATTGTCAAAAAGGCTGAAAAGTAAAAATGAAATAATAACCAAAAAGTTGATTTTTTTTTATAATATATACAGTTATTTATTTTTATGTAATTTTCTATTTACAAGAGCAAAACAAACAAACCGGAAGACTTTTCTTACGCTAGTGTACCTCTACAGACTAAGCTTAAAGTTAAAATTCTTAACTCTTTTCCCCATCAAATGCAGTAATGAAGGGAAAAAGTTAGATGGAAGACAATGATTATTATTTAAACTTTTAAACTAAGAATTAACTAAATTGTAATTGTTGCTATCACAGTCGATTACGGTTAATTGCACGCGTATTATTAAAGCTTTTCAAATGTTGTACTCTATCGGTGTTTTGAACACAGGTTTGCCACTTTCCCATGGGTAGATGATTGCGTTGTCGATGGTTGGTGTCATCTTGAGGGTCTTGTTACTTCTTTCCAATTACTTTGAAGCCGATTGACGAAGACGATTATTGGTGTCATCTTGTTGGTTTTTGTTAGTACTTTCTAACTGCCTCAATGAAGATTGAATTTGTCGGCTCACAAAGACTTGTAGATGACTGAATTCTGATGTTGTAGTTTTTGTTACGAACGAACAACAATTAATTGCTATTGAAGAAATGTTGTTCTTCGCCTTCGAAAAATCAACAAATCCCAACCAACGATCTGCCCACAAGCGGACTGAAGTCAAAAGAACGCTCAACAACGGAGCTGCGCTCAGCGCAATACTCGTTCTTGTTGAAGCGATAACTATTGCACGATGACTTCATCCCTTAATGGACGTTTGAGTTAGACTGACTTTTTCAGAGTTACACTCGGCGTATTTATACCAAAAATTCTGAAGGACGTCGTCTTGAGGTTGCAGTGAAATGTGTCGGTTGTTCTCTTTCACACACCCAATGCTATGAATGCGGTCGTCATCAGGTAGATTCTTATTGCCTTGAGCACAACCGCACCGCATTGTGCGTGATAAGATTTTAAAATTCAAAGTCATTCTGTCAACCCCTATTTGTGTGCATCAATTCTTAATCATTTGTTAATGGTTTTCGTAGGCAGTTTCTTCTGTGTGTAACACATTACTGGAACATTAATTATTTCGGATATGAAGAGAAAATCGTAGCTATTGGATATACAAAAACGGGAAAAGAGGCGTTGTTGTTTTATTAATTTCATTTATTTTACGTTTCAAATTAAAATTGATTTGTAGAAGAAGTTCACACTGAACAACTATTCTTCTATGTAGTAATTAGGAATAAATTATATTCAGTAGTATGGGTGCAAGATTATTACCATTTTAAAAGCCTTACAATTTTTTTGACATACATATAAACCAAAACAATGTTTTCTTACAAGATTCGTCGACTACATCTTCACCTTTTTTAATTTTTATTTTTTATTAATTTGATATAGGTCTTCACAATATACAACCTTAATATTATGCAAAATCAATGCGTTCTATTAGATACAAAACCAACCGAATTGAGTCCAGAATATTGTGACTCGTAAAAGGATGTATTGTGATGTTAAGCGATCATACAAATATTCTTTGCTTATTTTGGGCTCAGATTTTGGTTTTTCAAAACCAAGTGCTTTACCTTAATGTCAATGTTTGCGCCTGAATATCAAAAGAACTGTTGCGATTTTTCCAAGAACTTAAGTTCTTTAAGCTTTAGTGTTGATAACCAAGCCAGTAAAAAATTGTTATTGTAACTGAATGTACTGTATAGACTACATTATTGTAAGTAATTTAACTGGCTCTTTTGTGAATATGATCTATTACTTAAAAGTTATTTCTCAAAATTTTTAAATCTTAATAAAAAGCGCAGAGAAAAAGAAAGAGGAAGAAAGTGAAAACTTGTACCTTTGCGATAGGTTCCATTCGATTATTAAGGTGGATTTCGCAAGCTGTGCCGGTTTTGTGCACTGACTACTGCTCGTTTTAACTCCAAAATATTACCTGTCCTACACTCTAATCGACCCTGACGACGATGACACATAAGACGCATTTTAAGGGCAGCTTAATGCAACTATTTCTCAATCCCATAGTGGTAAGATTAAAATCATCCTCGGCATTTAATGCCAAGATAGATAATGGCATCTCACACCTCCACATAATGACATTAGTAATGAATGCAGCAATAACAGCAATAAGCTGCCTTTGAGGAAGTCTTCAACTTTTCATTGACGGTACCAAGTTTTTGCACAAAAATATCCACAAGTATACATGGCATCGGATGGATTAACCCGTAATACAACTGACCACATTTAATCGAAAAGAAGTTCTTAGCTTCACTGCTGGATGTTAAAACCATAAGCGGAACTAATATCTACAATGACCATAAACTCTTCATTGGAGTTGCTATATTAGACCGTTTGCAACCATTCCAGATCTAATAACTACACGCCGATTTAATGTTCAATTCCTCCAGCGTACTTCAATTATAACGAAACTGAAGAGATGTTGATATTTTTACAGCAAAACTATATCAACTAATATAATTGGCTGTACAATCGGGATCCGGTCCTCACTTTCTGCAAAAAACACATCTTCACATCAGTCTAGATTTCGACTCGATGTCCGATGGAGGATCATGCAAGCGCAGATCGGAGAAATTTCTTCAGCGAAATTGTGATCGAAGGCAAAGTCGGCAAACATGCGTGGTGTCCATGCGGCCATTAGAAAACTCTTTGGAGAAAATCCTAAAAGACCTTTACAGATATGTTATAACCACAGAGGAAAAACAACTTAATCATTCTTTGAATCACATAATCAGGTCAATGATGAATTCATTCCATTATATCATCAGGAACAAGAGATCTATCTCTATTGATTCGCTCAAAACTGAGGACATTTCAAATGCAAAAAGAAAGTGAGAACATTGTTGTCTCATTTCTGATGGCAACTTTTCAGAGGAGTTCTTTAAATGCACTGGCCCTGTCGCTAACTGTCGAGAAACTTATAAGCTGTGAACAAGCTGCTTTCAGGCGAAAATCGATGTTGTGTCGATCACCACAACACTCAGTATGTGGACTTGATTTTCACTTCATCAACTTCGAACTTTATAGAAATTCAGCCTATTCGTACAGCACGCTTCAAAGGTAAGAAAACCGCCGCATTCACCATCAGTTAAAGGGCCAGACAGGCAGTGTTGTATTGCCAGGACTCTTAGCAACTGTTGAACAGCATGATTGTGCAAACCAACATTGAAGTACCCAACGGCATCCTATGGCGCCTCCATAAAAAACTCAGTGATTAGATCTGCCTTATCTCAGATAATATGTAAAACGACATATGAGGACATGAGGACAAGCTGAGGAGCCGAACATTTTGGACTTAACATCAACGTCCGTCAAACCTAACTGATAAGGATTGGTACCCAAAACTCAGAGTCATCGAGCTTGAAGGACGTGAACATTGAAAGTGTAGAAAATTTCTTCTCCTTGAGAAGTTTTATTACGACGGATTGCGCGGCACGTTAGGCATTCAACTTACAATCAATTGTTTCGCGTACATCCAGCATCCCTAAGCGTTTCAAAATTGTCTCATTTTCAACCTGAGTCTTAAACTTTGCTGGATGAATGGTCCATTTCTCTCGCACTTCTATAAAGACGTAATTAAGAACCGGCTTTATACAAATGGAAGAAAAACGGACTATTCATCCAGCAAAGTTAAGTTTCTTTTTTTTTTACAGTGGGAGAGAAACAACAAGTTGGAGAGAAACGGACCACTTATCCACCAAAGTTTATG
Source organism: Nephrocerus scutellatus (assembly GCA_947095585.1). NCBI lineage: Eukaryota > Metazoa > Arthropoda > Insecta > Diptera > Pipunculidae > Nephrocerus > Nephrocerus scutellatus. Next base: position 91,421,756 of record OX352765.1, on the reverse strand, counting down.
TCTTCGTTTAGAGGTTTCTGAGGCAAATCATGCAAATCTTTTGGTCGAATGGATTTCCAATGTAAATCTGCTGAGACACACAACAGCAGCTAATCTCAACTGAAATTTGTCGTAGGAAATGGCGATGGATAGGATCCATACCTTGCGCACGAAGATTGACAACTTTGTTTGAATGGGATGGAATCCATAAGGAACTAGCAAATGTATGCTCTCCCAAGTTCAAGTCCAAATGTCGCGTATCGATAAATATCAAGTCAAATTTAACGAGTAGGTCGTGGGTCCAGATCAAGCTAATCGACAAAGATTTTAGGGAAAGTAAGTACGAATTTTTGGTCATTCGTCAAACGAATTAAAAGTACTGCCTCGTCGTCAATTCCGAAGCTCATACATAATGACATTCTAACCGTTAGCTCTATAGACGATACCAGTCCGCTTGCTTAACATTTCCCAGCTAGCTGCACGCTATCAGATTGCGCGTTGCCAACGCTTGCACTATCAAATATCCAATCTTCTATGGATCTTTCAGACTCGTACTGTATCTAGAGTATTAAATGATCTCAGGACTGATAAATCTGGGGGCATGACGTTATTCCCTCAATAGTTTTAAAGAGGCTTACTTCAACGACGGCATTACCATTGCGTAAGCCATTTTTTCTATATTCTTTTATTTCTCATATTCCTCTGAAGTCTTCCCAAGGAGTTTGAAAACAACATTTGTCCCGCCTGTACCTTTAAAAGAGGAACCGTAATCTCTTTCATCATACTGATCCATAGCGCTTACATCCAAGCTCATAGAAACGCTGTTTTATCGTAAGCTTATAAAATACCTATAATCATGATGAATTCTGAACTAGTAGAAGTACGGTTTTTGAATGCATCGTTCTATTGGTGATCTAATGGCATATCTCAGTGAAAAGTGGAACCAGTATATTCACAAAATTGGCGAAAGCAAAGTTGTTCCACTTGATGTTACCGAAACATTTGACAGAGTCTGTTATCTACCTTTTTGGTCAAAAATGAGTACCTATGGAATCAAAAAAATCTTGCTGAATTGGACTAATAGCTACCATTCTGACTGTTCAATCCGGGTCGTATTGGACGGTTTAAAATCTAGTGTTCACCGCATAAAACCTGGTGTTCCCCAAGGTTGTGTTTTGTCGCCGTCACTTTTTCTCATTTCCATTAATGATTTCCTGCCCACTAACTACTTTTTCCGGCTGCGAGCTTCGACTCAGGTATTCTAGTATCTAGGATATCTTTGCAGAAAAATCAGAGTAAATGTCGTACCCTTGAGTAGTTAAGACAACGACTCACTCCCATGCAGTTCATTGAGTAAAGCTAAATAGTAAAAGAACAAATACACCAACTGAAAGAAAGTATCTGCACAGTAAAAACAACAACAACAAAATATTTGATTTTTTTAAATTTATTAATTTATTTATTTTTTATATACAAAACGGAAGACATTTTTTGAGCAAAACAAACAAACCGGAAGACTTTTCTTACGCTATTGTACCTTACGAACTAATCTTAAAGTTAAAGTTGATAACTTTTTTCCCCTAATCACTATATGAAGCTATGTGGTGGGAAAAAGTTAATTGGAAGACAATGATGATTATACGGAAACTTAAAATTATTACTAAAGTTGTTATCACAGCCGTAAGTTACAGGTTATTGCACATTTTATTTAAAGCTTTTCTTCACCAAAGTTGGAACCTTAAAGGCCGTCCCTTCCTTCTCCTCCGCGCCATCACATGGCAGTAGCGTTGATGATCACAGTAACAGTAGAACACTGAACGTTCGATGTTGAAGGTTGAATCAGTTCAGTTACTTGATTGTTGCGATATCGGAAGACTGTATTGCAGCAGACAACAGTTTGCTTCTTCCACGGCGATCGGTTTGCCAGAAAAATTGCAAACAAAACATCGTTCAGCAGTATTATTCCAGGAGGGATAAACTGCTCTTCAAGTAGTATCCCAGGATGGATATGCTACCCTCTGCTTGTTTACCTTTCCTGACTAATTTCTGACTGATTTCTGAACAATTTGCGTGAGCATTTTATAGCGAAAACTCAGTAAAGAGGACACATGAATTTAAGGGATGAAATGATGCGCTCTGTAGCAATCACATTGGCCTTTTGCTTGTTAGAACGAAACAGGTAGATTTTCAACCACCTTCTTAAAGAAGATTCCTTTTGCAAGGAGCAGTAGATATCTAACAAAAAAACGCCTTTTCCTATTGGTTGGGATTTTCGTTGTTTTTGTTTGTGTTGATTTTGGTTGGTTGGAAACTGTTCGTTGTTTGTTCAATGAGCTATCTTCTACGGATATAGATATAAATTTTTGCATTTTTTTCTTCAGCTATCTTAGTTTTGTCACTTTATATTCCAAGGACAAATTTTTTTTAGAAGCAAATCGGCCTATTCGCTGCATGATAAGTACTTTCTCGCTTTTTCTTTAAACAAAAAATGGGATATTAGATAATAGAAAAAACTCATAAATTCCTATTGTTTACCATTTTGGAATTCTATTTGCATTGATTGAGTTCTTTTGAGGATCTCCTAAATATTGACCCACTACACAGAGTTAGTTTGTTGGTTCGAGTTGGCGCTTTATTTTTGACAAACACAGCATTCTCACTTAAGGAACTTTGAATACCCTTGGGGGCCATATTTTCTATGGATACCAAATCAAATATTTAAGCTGCTTCCTATAGTAGATAGTTTTTAAATTAACTGAGACATCATTGCCCATTGAATACATGAAGATAACTTTTATCGACTCTCGATAAACTGACATTATACAAATTGATATGAGTGATATGAGTTGTAAAAATGACATGGAAATTGTAGTAAAAACTAACACCAGAAAATTCATATCGACGTCGATAAAAGTCCTATTTGCGTACAACTTCTGCAAGCCGCTTCAACAACATCAGCAGAGTTTTTATATCCTCTTGCAGAAAGCGCTTGGGAGGCAGCAAGATTTCGAACCTAAGATGTCTTTATAACGACCCTAAGATTTGTTTTTTAATATATTTTCTTGTCTTTTTCGCATAAATCAGTTCGTTGATGATCCCGAGGTTATTTGAATCCTATGGCTTATTGGCAAGAAACACAAACCTGACATAGCCCTAAAGAAAAGGCATCAAATAAAATAAACAAACCAGTCTTTGGACTTGTCAATTTCTGGTGATGAGACGGTCACCGAACTTTGACTTCAATAACTAGATTGCTTGTTTCTCCAACTCAGTCACTTTCCAAAAATAGTCAGTAATCATGGACCGGTTTCGATCTTCATTGACTGTATTACAGCGTTATTCATCATCGTTCAGCATGATTGCAGAAGAAGTATATTGGCCAATGAACCCTCCAGCATAAACAGTAAATTTTTGTGGGCGTAATTGCTTAGCGTCGTGGGCGACGTCGTGACTCGAGTGGTTAGTGCGTTGACCTACTGTGTGGGAGTTTCGAAATTCAAACGGTCACACTTCTCGCGAATACCTGCCAAACGTCCAAGACTAATAACTGTAATGAAAAAGCTTCTTCATTCGACTTTTAGATTTAGCTTTTAACTTTTTATTTATTTTATTCATCAAACAGGGAATATATTTATTCTCTTATAGACCTATAAATATCCAAAATGTACAATGTTCTTTTTTAATTTTAATCCTAAGCAAATGTAGCTTAATGGTGTCACTTGAAAAAACTTCTAAAAAGTCTATCTTACCTTAGTCTAAGTCTAGGCCTAAGTCTTAGTCTAAGTCTATCGAAATTGTCTAAGTTACTGGTAATTTAGCTTACCTAAGGCAACAAGAAATCGCCCCATTTCTGCGGTAATATTTTCGGTGAAGTTGTTCATTCAACTCTCATTGAGCTCTCGAAAACTCCCACGCGACAAATAAAAAAGGGCACAGCAAAGAAGTCCTTCAGTTTATTGTGAATTTCATTTGAACTTTTACTAATCTTTCACACGGATTTTGGTAGCAAGGGTTCCATACTGAGCTCTTCTAAGTTGGTATTTTCAATTTTATAATCAAACAAAATAGGAAAAATGACAAGATTTGACACTTAGATACTTATATAGATTGAGAAAATTTACTCGACACTACTTAGACAATTTCTTCAAATTTGTAGGTATTCTTCCAAGTACTTAATCTCGCGGTTCAATTTAAGATCGTCTGCCAAAAGAAGAAATAAAGAGTCTGCGAATATTTTGGTGATGTTATTACTAAGTAAAAGAAAAAGTAATGTACCTAAAAGGCTATTCTGTGGGACACCAGGAGGCACACAAATATCTTCCGATAGAGTGTTTGGGATCTTGGCCAATTGGACCCTGTCCGTTTAGTATGATTTTAATAATCACCATTCAGAGTGAAATCCTAGACGCGATAGCATTCTTCCAAGTACTTAATCTCGCGGTTCAATTTAAGATCATCCGCCAAAAGAAGAAATAAAGAGTCTGCGAACATTTCGGGGATGAAAGAAAAAGTAATGTGCCTAAATGGCTATCCTGTGGGACACAAATATCTTCCGATAGAGTATTAGCGATCTTGACCAATTGAGCCCTGTTCGTTTGGTATTATTTTAACCAGTTCAAGAGTTCGGAGAGATATCCAAGAGACAAAAATTTGTGCAGAGTTATACGTTATGGCTTATCATCAGCATATTTGGCTGTACAACCGGAAAACAGACCCGCAGAAAACCTTTCCACCAATTTCGAGCCAATGTCATACACTTTCCAGAAATGTTGGTTAACACGGTCGAAAGTTTGTGCATATAATGTCCGTTAGGTTAGTTTCAAGTGGCCGTCAGTCAAAACCGACGCACTCAGACCAAGAAGGTCCGTTGTGATACCATAAGGATCTAGAAAATCCCACGCCCATGAAGCGCAATAGACTATATTAATGACAATTTGGGTTAGATCGTTGAGATCGTTGAAAAAGAACGCTCCCAGATGGAGCTTCCGCCAATTCGAGAGGGCTGGGCACGTACAAAGTTGATGGAGAGTGGTTTCCTCCTCCTGCTCATCCATGCAGCTTCTGCAGAAATCGTTGGAAAATACTCATAGTCTTTCTGCATGCGTGCCTATGAGACAGTGTACAGTTATGACTTGATGCGTGAAGAACCTTCTCGATTGATTAGCTATATATAACAATTTTAACCTATAATGGCACTAATGTGCAGTCTGTTTTGAGAGATCAAACACTTGGAACGTTTCGGATCTAGCTTGGGCCAGATCTGCTTCGTTGCTATGCAAGTTGTTCCGTTTGACCATCTATAATTAGTTTTTACTATAGCATCCCGTTTAAACATGAGGAGTTTGCACGTAGCGATCGACATGCCTAGTGAACCATATTCAGGCAATAGGGGAAGTGTGGTTCCATGTTTGGCGAGTTCATCAGCCATACAATTACCAGGAATGTCTCTGTGCCCCGACACCCAGCACAGGTGAATGTTGAAATGCTCTGCCATCTCCTCAAGAGACGATCGGCAATTCCGGGCCAGAATGGAATTTGTGGAGACTTATTCCATGGACTTTAGCGCAGCCTGGCTATCCGAGAAAATGTCGATATCCTTAACAGATATGACATTACTCTTCAGCCAAGACAAAAGTACTTCGAAAACACTACAGTGATCAGGAAGACGGAAAGAGAGACTTAGATTTAGTTTTTTTTGAAAAGACACCTCCGCTAACCCTTTCATCAGTTTTCGATTCATCTGTGTAGAAGTGAATTCCTTCCAACCTTCCTCCCAAGAAGACCTGGAGGGGATGGTAACCTGGAAGTTTTTGTTTTGAAGTGGAGCTGCAGAATGGTGTAGTCTAAGTTGACAATTGCAGTCCTGACTGAATTCAGGATAAAAGAGTGGCCGAAATCATTCACGGTCCACTGAGAGATTGCTATGAGGCGAGTAGCTGCGCTTGCAGCCAGTTGTCTGCCATAGATGTCGAGTGGAGCAAGGTTTCGAAATTAGTTTTTTAATAATTTGCTGTTGATGATTTACAAAATATAAGCCCATGCTGATACACTGATATATAGGTTTTATATCAATAATTATATCATTTCTTAAATAATTCTCAAAAAGAAAGAAACGTTTTAAGAAAACCATATTTTCATGTACCTGATATCGTCGCATATTAGATGAATTTAGGACCTCAATTACAATTGCGGTTGCTCTTCTTTCGGATCTTCTTGCGTTTTTTTGTCTTGTTAGCATGTTATTAAGTGCATATATGTTAACTCTAATTTTAATTCAACATGTTCAATTGTTCGTTTATCTGGACGAGTACGCCGACCTAAAATTCGATTTAGCTCGTATAAAGTTGACACAACGGAGCGCAAAAATTGATAAAATATTTGGATCATTTTCAGACGTTGTTGAAGCGTGCAATTTTGCATAATTGAATGGCAAATAAAGGTGACTGGTTATGTGAAATAAAAAGTTTGTTACTTTACGTAAAGCTGAGAAAACACATTGGGAAAATGGGGCGCCCCAATTGAAAAGCCCTTAACTTGGATTGAAGTTAAGTAAAACTGTCTCGGTGTACGGTGTGTAAGTTTAAGGATACACACAACTAAAAAAACCAAAATAAATACAAATCAGAGAAAATTGACTTAAAGCGACAAGAAGAACATTTTGACAAAGCAACCGCCGTTCAAAAGTTGCTTTGAAGTTGCTGTTGCTTGCAATAGTAGTTGAAAGTCTTAACAGAGAACCATCAAATGCTGAAAAACCTCAAATACAAAAATGAAAGATTTATATAATTTATGTTTTTTTTTAAATTTATTTACAAACATTCTATTTTCTATTAATGTAAAAAATTTGGAAGAGCAATTTTTTACCACAAAACTATTTACAAAGCAAAACAAACAAACCGGAAGACAATGATTTTCTAAATTTAAGGCTAAATTAAGTTTAAGTAATAATACCAAATGCTAAATTAACTAATATTTAACCTTAAGTGATGAATAAATGTTTTATTATCCATCAAAAGGTTTAAGTGGAAGACAAATGATTGTTTCTTAGTATCACAGGATATCATCTATGATGAATTAATTGCAATTTTTTAAAGCTTTTAAGTTCGTGTGTGTGAAGGAATTTAATTCCAATTGTCGCCAGTCCAATATTGGTAGGAGATCCTCGATTTCAAATTGAATTGATGTCATCTTTACTCGGATCTAGAGAATCGAAGCGATCGATTTACTTCTTGCACTGTGATGTTGCACGATCGAGATGTTTTCCATCTCGAATTTCCCACAAAAAATGGACCGACGATGATGATCTCCTCGATGTCAATCTTTTTATATATCTCGATAGGAAAGACATGAGACGATCTTTTCTCCTCAAAATATAGGACAAGATCTCCCAAGCTACTTTTCTTTCACTACGTGTGACCGACAACTTCGGAGCTCTGAGTTTGACTGAATATTTCGGTGATCCTCACAAGTTTTTATAGCAAAATTTTGCTTTCTTTCTTTTTCTTTCATTCTTTTTCAGTTTAAATTTTTAATGCACTGCAGTTCCCAAAACAAAACGAAACGATGAATTAGAGAAAAAAGAAAAGAGGAAAAAGGAAAGAAGTTTCGGTGTAGCATGATTCATGATGACACAACATTTTGTGCAAAAGGATCTTTTGAATTCCGTGTTAGGGAATTGGTTTTTTGTTATACTTTTTGCTTTCAAATAATTTTCTGAACAAAGAAGAGAAAAATGGAAAAGGGGCTTCAATAATAATTCTTGGCAATCAATGTATGTATGGTACAGCAAATCGAGATCCTATAGGATTTCCTATTGCTCTCCTCTATATACACAGCATCACACACTTTTAGGGATAATTTCTACCCAACTGATTGTGCTGTTTGCGGGGGAGATTTGTTACGCTAACAATTTTGGTTTACATTTGATTGTCGAATCGATCGTGGGAATATCTTCGTTTTCTCATGATCTTTGATCGAGTAGCAAAAGGGAACACATTTTCACCCTTAGCACTTCTTCTCTATTGAAGGGAAAAATTGCGTCTGGATAATTTTTATTGTTTCATTTTTGAAAAAGAAAAAAAAAACTTCAATTCATTGTAGGTTTGGGAGATGGGGCATGGCATGATGCTTGTGTGTAGCACTTTGTTCCATATTTTGTTCTAATGCATGGGAATGATGATTGGGAATTCCCTTAGTCCTTTGACATTAGTCATTTCATATAAACCACATGCGCCGCACACTTCTGTCACCATGCAATGGTGCAGTAGTGCAGTGGTGGTGGCGATGTAATAAAGTTACCCCATGGTGTTTGGTGCACTTCATGTTGACACTCGTTGAAGGGGTTCGTTATGTGATGTAACGGACAATTTTAATTCAAAAGTTATTTGTTTAGTGATTCCCTTAAGGAAGAAAGGGGCTGTCAGAGTAACAGTTGTAATTTCTTGATATTCTCCCACGATCTCTGCCTTTAAGGATAGGATCTCCGTTGGGGTGCAGTTTCAGTTTCTCTTCAGTTCTGTATCGCGTGCTTCGTATGTCCTAATCTACTTGTCTGGATTTTATTTTTTCTTCTCCTATCCTACAATTAGGATGGTTTTCTTATGTCAGAGTCACTTTGTTGTTAGATATGACACTTGTTATTATTAAGGGTGTTCACATGAAAACTTCTGAGTAGTTTCTAATAATAGGATGTTTCGGTTTTGATTTGTGAAGTTTTTTTTTGTTTTCGAAATATAATGGAGTCTTTGCTGATCACGAGACTAATGCTTATGTGCTATTTTAGGAGATCATTTGCCAATGGCTCTGAAAATCGCTTTGCACTTTTAATAATCGATCCTCTTTTGCCAATTTTCTGCACTTTACAAGCCAATCGATCAAAAGATCATTTCTGCACTCATCGATGTTGCATTATTTTAGTTGTGGGTTATTTTAGGTAACTCAGCACACGATCAAGTGGGTGTACACCTATGTACACAGCACGTCTGGGATTAGGGAAAAAGTAATGCAATTTTTAAACTCATAGAAAAATTGGGAAAAATAGCACATACGTTTTGAATGATTGCGATTTATACTGACGCAGACTTTGGCATAACATTTCACAAACGCGTTGAAAGGCACAAGAAGCAATTTAAAAGAATGTCTTAGGGTGTACTTTACGGTGAACTGTTTGACACTTGGAACGCCACGAATATTGCTGTACAGTGCATGGAAACACGTTCCAGTGACTCGACTCTATTTGCATTCTAACTGTCTATATACCTGTGCAGAAGAAATACAGTACTCATGTTGGGACCAAACAACGCCTTATAAATAATAACCACATCAGAGGTTGTGGAACACCTTTTTAGTAAGTCTAAGCATTTCGTAATAGTTTTTGCAAAATATTGAATTTGTGGTCATTCTAATAATCATCATCATATTTGGCTCTACAACCGGGGTCTGGTCCAAGCCTAATAGCTTATCCTAAACGCACGAACTTCAATGCAAATGCCAATTATGGATAAAGGATAGGGATTTGAGTTGAAACACGAGTAATGCAGATGAGTTGGAAGATCGCTTATGACGATCAGGAAACATTTCTTAGATTTTGAATAGACTGGTTCCAGTCTTCGGTAAAATATGCCATCAGATCATCAGCAAAACGTTACCTGCTGGTCGTGTGATTCGAGGTATTTCAGAAGTTGACGATTAATCAACGTTTCCACGACTTGGAAAGTAAGGATGATAAGGCTATGAGTCGAGGAAAGAGATGATAGTTCGCTTTTTTTAATTACAGGTGGGACAAAAAAGGTGAGATATCTATCCACATATGTGTCGTGAATGACTGTTGATCGTACAAACGTGGAAACACAGAGTTGGGCAATTCATTCCACATAATTGTTGTATGCTTATTTCATAAACCTGGTGCGGTACAATGGGTAGGTAAGAAAAAAAGCGATGAATGTACACCTAACTTGTGTACAGGCTGGACAAATGCTTTCGTTCAGCTACTTGGGGAGGTTTCAGAACTATAGAAGTTATAGAAAAGGCTTACGCAATGTTTTCGGCAGCAGTTGAGTTGAGAATAATTCTTCAGAACTATAAGAGAAATACTTTCTGAGATCATTTAGCTTTAGAAACTTAACTATTATAAAGGGTGGGCCATCCACTGGTTCGTTTTAAAATCACAGGCTATGGCAACAGTTTTTTTTTTAACAATTTGCTTGAAATTTTGACAGGTTGTCAATCTGTTTAGCTGATGCACGAAGCAATCATGTCTTCGCTTGAAGAGCGCTTCAAAATATCAGAAACTTAATTTCAAAGTCAGTGTTGTGTAACCGAAACCTAGCGAATTTTGAAAAGAAATATGGGTCGTAAAAGAGTGCCAAACGGAACTGCTGTAGTGAAATTGGTGAAGAAAGTTCTTGAGAAAAGCTTCCTATTAGATAACAGAAGTGGTCCCTGAGCTCGGACAGGTCGCACGCACGAGAATATTGTAGCTGTGGGAGAGAATCGATCGACCTCAACTCGACGCCAATCGCAGCAACTGGCCATTAGTGGCACCAGCCTGAGAATACTGCACAAGGACCTCGCCTTATTCGCCTACAAGGTCCAGTTGACTCAGGAGTTAAAATCAATTAACCATTCTCTTTGATATCAGTTCTCTGCGTGGGCCATAGACCAGCTTGATAATGGCGTAGATTTTGGTCAAAAAATCAACTTTTCAGACGAAGCGCATTTCCATTTCGGGGGCTATGTAAAGAAGCATCCACACGTAATCGTAGAGAAGCCAATGCATCAACCAAGAGCGACAGTTTAGTGTGGATTTTGTTGTCGTGGCATAATTGGCCAATTTTTCTCCGAAAACGCTATTACCGTTAATGACGACCGTTACAGAGCCACGTTGACCAACTTTTAATGGCCTCAAATCGACGCTATGAATGTGGACGTCCTTTGATTTCAACAAGATCTCTTGCGCCAAATTTGGCAACCGAATAGTCAGCCATTTTGGAGATGTCAATTGACCTGCGCGGAACTGCGATTTGACGCCGATGGACTTCTTTTTTATGGGGTGCCGTTAACGATATATGTTATGCGGATAATATAGAGACAGCTCCAGCTTTAAAACATAACATTGCGACTGTTATTCGCGATATACACGTCGAAATCATCGAAGAAGTTCTTGAAAACTCAGAGGATGGCTTACTGTAATGCCAGCAGAGGGAGCCAGATTACTTCATTCTTAAATCGGAGACTCAAAACTTCATAAAAAAAATCAAAAAATATTGATGTATAGCGTTATTAAAAACAAAATTTTAAATGGCCCACCCTTTACAAGGTGAAACAATGCGCAACGTGGAAGCATAGAGCTATCGGCAAGTCGAACCGAAAGCAGGTTCTTCTTCTCTAGAGAGTTTAGAATTTTAATGAACGTTGGAATTGATGATGCAGCAGAATAATTGTATTCTTTAAGTCATTTGTTCGTTAGCCGTTATTTTACGGTAATTAAAAGTCCTCCAAATTTATTACAAACATGTGACTCAGATTTGAATGTGGAACACACTTGATGCCGCTAACAACTAATCGTGGTTATTCACCTCTTAAATCTTTTAAAAGGGGAGACCTTACGCTGAGGGTGACTTTATGTTGATGGCATCTAGCTCAGGAGCTCATAATTCAAAGACCCAGAGGGGGTTGTTTTCAAACATTTCACATTCAAAATGTAACCATTGGTATGCACACAAAAAGCGGGAAACTTCTCCAACTGTTGTTTGTTTATTCAAATCGCATTGCTCGGTGTTTCAATGAGACAAGTAGTCCTCCAGTGTTTTTATACCAGACTTGTTTCCCCCCCGTTTTATTGATGATTATGATGGTGATAATGTTTCCATTCTGACATGTGAACGAATTTAAGAAAACACTCAATTAACTTCAAAAATTTTGTTTTATTTTCTTGTGGGGTGCGTTTTATTGCTTTGCGGTTGTGGTTGTTCTTATCATTGTTTATTTCGAGTCGTCGACTTTTTTAATGTGATTCTTTTCAGTACTGGATGCTAGGAATGCACTTCGAAGTGGGAAAGTGTTCTTTTTTTTTCAAATCAATTCGCTGCACTTTGTAAACCGAATTTCTCCGCTTGTGAGAAACAAATTTCTTTGCATAAGAACAATTTTAATTAAATGTTTAGTTTTCTGATCGTGTGGATGTGTGCATTAAGGCTGTTACAGAGTCGCATACAATTTGTTGGTTGCATACCGACAACAATCTTACCAGAGAGCTAAAGTAGAAAAAAATGTGACATGATTCCATTATTGTAATTTCAAGGAAAAAAGCCCTTCCTTGAAATCGGAATAGTGATCATGCCTATTTTTTTATCTACTGAACATTGTAGTTACACTGTTAATAAAGACAACAATTGTTTGTTAAAAAAACAAGTATTCGTATTTACTTTTTTGTAGAAGATATGACTTCTTGATCATTAACTGGTGCTATCCGAGGGATAACTTTAATTTCAGGAACAGTAAATGATATAGAAAGGTCTTACATAGTAAGATGGCACTAAGTTCGGGGTAAACCTGTGCCTCAACAATCATGCCTCTCCAATAAGCACAGCCTTATGCTAACTGCCTCCAATTACACACACCGGAGATCATCCTCCAATTTTGCGCGGCATCTAACGCGAGGCCTTTCTATACAGTGCTGTACCACAAGATAGGGCCTGAAGACAATGCATGCTGGCCGGAGGGTTGATGTGGATCCGCTTTACATGATCGACATCTTAAATGTTCAGAGCGTAGTTTTTTGACTAAGTCGATGTCAATGAATAGCTGGTACAGTTCGTCATCTATACAGTGCTGTACCTCAAGATGGGGCTTGAAGGCAATGCATGCTGGCCGGAACGTAGTTTCTTGACTAAGTCGATGTCAATGAACAGCTCGTACAGTTAGTCGTTGCGTCTTCTACTCCAAAAGCTGCCAAACAGGACCGAAAATCGCCCGAAATTCGCCTTAACATTTTCTTCACATCGAAGAACTCGGTCAATATATTCCCGAACTTGAAGGAGCAGCGGGACTTTTCCATCGCCAAACTGGACAGTCAAACGAATTTCGCAGGAACGCCAAAACTATTCATGGCGTTGTATAGCTCGTATCTCTAAATGTTGTCATATGAGGCTTTGAAATTAATAAAAATGTGTTGAGTATCGATCTGTCTCCTCCTTATTGGCGGATCGGGAAAAGAGTCAAGTCAAGTCAAGATCAAGCATCCTTTCATTCGGTTTTTTTAGAGAGTGGATACAAACTTTTTCAAGTCACCTCCAATTCATCTCAAGTAAGTCGCTGCCAGCAGCTTTGTTATTCTTAGTTGCTATCCTCACTTTGGTCAGAATTTTGGCTATTATCGTGTTCAGGTTGAATGTTTCGTTTCCGCCTGACAGCGGAAATCCGATCTTCATCTCCGTCTGCAGAAGCCCTATTTCCATGGTCTCGGCACTGAATGTGATTCCACATACTTTCTTATCATTGAATGTGGTTTCTCTTCAGTTCTTTTGTTTCTAACGTATTTTTTTACCATTTGGTTAAACTGACGAGCATTATTTCCAAAGAAGCTTTTGTCATCGTCTTTATTCGCTTACTTTTTTTTATCTTTGAAACATTGCTCGTAAGTTTTGTCGAGTAACTCGTAGAAATCCTCCTTGATGTTGTCGGCTATTTGCTATGAAAGGCCTTAAGCTCACAAAACAGACTTATCACTGATGAAGGGTTTCAATTCCAATTCATTCATATCGATAATCTTAGATCAATTTTACATTCACCACTAACCACCCCCACACCTTGGCGTGCTAGGGTTGACTTAGTGTTACCTCTAAGTCTAAAAAAAACCGAATTTTGCACACCACAAGCTCAATGATCAGAAAATTACCTCAGACGCTAAATATCTCGGCGTGGTCCTAGATAGGAAACTCAGCTGGTAGTCCAATATAGAATTTAGGGTAAAGAATGTTTTTTATGCTTATGATGATCGGTAAGAAATAGCGCCAGCAGCCGAGGATGGCTCTCTGGCTGTACACAGTGGTGGTGCGCCATATTCTCAGCTATGAAGCGCTAGTCTGGTGGCCTGTGATTAACAGGAAGTACAATGCCAGCAAGCTATGTAGAATACAAACTACGGTCCTGATCTACCGATGCTCTTAACACAATTCTACACTTATTACTTCTCGACCTATTTATTAAATATGTAGTGACGTGCAGCGCAGTCCATCTCAGAGTAGCTGGGTGAATTGCTGACAAATCATATGGACACTGCAATATACTGCAGTTGTTACCATCCTCAACAAACTACTGTACTCCTAAATTGAAATTCAGTGCCGTAGTTTCCGACTCTCTAGTCGGAATCTTGGAAGGACAAGGGAGTATTGGGGCTTTTTGACGGTCCTCTATTTACCAACGGATCCGAGATGAGAAAAATGTAACCTTTTTAAGTCCTACAAGCTTTCCATTTTTCAGTATGAAATATTTTCCAGGCTGAAGCTCCTAGCAATTAGTGTGGCATGCAGGTCACTTGCCAACAGTACCGCTATAAATAGTAGGGTTGGAATATGCGTAGTTAGCCAATCTGCAAAAAAAGCCATTGCTACAACTAGCACTAACTCAAAACTTGCCAGTCAGTGCCAAGCTGTAATGGCTTCAGCAAACGAAAGGATAGACCTTACCCTAGTGTGGGTACCGGGGCACAGCGACATTGACAGCAATGAAAAAGTGGACGTACTGGCAAAGAAGGGCGTAATATTGGACATCGACTACATGAAGATAGTTTGCTGTCCATAGAGCTCCGTCAGGCAACGTGTTCTCACTTTCTATACCATCAAGGCTCACTACATCTACATCGAGTGCGATGTGGCTTTCCTACAACAAAAATAAATCTTCCGAGCTGAAAAATATTTCCAGATTCGTTGCCATAATCACTGGACATTAACCGGTGGGAATCCACGCATATGGCATAATATATTTTGCAGAAGTTGCAGGGATACTAATAAGAAAGAAACTGTCATTCACTATCTCTGCAAATGTCCAGACCAGACTCCACAAAAACCTTTCTTTGCCGTCCTGAGGGAGCTTTCGGAGAGCGGGATCACCGATCTGATCTGGTACCTGCATGCTACAAGGTGGTTATAACCATTTCCAGATACCTATCATAGCATAGGATCTCACAAGGTCTGTGGTTGCAAATCGTCACTCTCTAGCGCTGTTTGAGGCGTTCGCTAAGGCGTGTCGGACCACCACTCTACCTACCTACCTCCGTAAATGTCACTTTTCATCTCATCTACCCCGAAAACTATATAATCGACGCCAATATAGGCCGTTTTAGGTTATTTTTAAATTTCATTGGTAAAATCCACCCCATTCACCAGATTTGGCTTCCTCTGAATTCCATTTGTTGCCAAACATCAAAAGATTTCTACGTGGGAAGCGTTTTTCATCGAATACAGAGGTGTTGGCAGCCGTAAATGAGTATTCTAAAGACCTTCCGGAAACCACTTCAGAGAGGGTATTGATAAACGGGAAAATCACCGGGAAAAATGTATTGCACTAAGAGGAGAATATATCGAAGAATAAATGTAGTTTCACTAGTTCATAATTGTTAGGCCGCGGTCTTGTCAACCTGCCGTAGAAAGATGTATGGATTTCAAAAAATTATTCGCCAAATCACAATACCCACTGATTCATAAACAAATCAACCAATTTTGATGAAAAGGACACTGACATCGAAAATAGTTTGTTGGGCTACTTATGTGTCCTTTTTGCGGTAAATAAACAACAACGAAAACTTTAGGCATAAAAAGGATAACTGCATTTTCCTTAACGTTGTGTCATATTATTACTCATTTGTCCAACAAACACTCATAAAAGATTCTTCTGGTTGTTTTTGATCATCATCATTATTGGTTCTGGTTTTAATTCTGGCCTACCGAATTTGGTTGTTATTGTCTAAAAATTGATGTCAAATAACTGAACAACTCATTTCCATCTAAGCATATAACAAAGAAAGAAAAAGCCAAAACAAAAAGAGCGGGAACAGACTTGTCGATCAATCACTGATCGTTTCCCAACAAGTTAAGAACTCAAAGAATCCCGGTATGGTAATTGAGAGAAAAGTGAAAGAAAAAGTCAACAACAAAAATTTTTTTGTTAAACATTTTTATTATTAATTCATTATTAAACAGCAATAGTAATTATTTGTATCTATGTGTGTATGTAATATCTTTGAATCGAATGAAAGACAATTAATACAAAATGTAAAGCCTTAACACATCAGCAGAGTTATCTTAGTTACAATTATTGGCAAATTGAAAATAATTATAAAAAGCAAACTGCTCCTACTAGGCTGCTCCCCCAATGAAGCTCCCATCAAACGCGAAGTGGTTTGTTGTCTGATTTCACAAATTCCACCGGTTGACTGCTTCAAAGCGTTCGTTCATTCAAAGATGATGATGTTGATGCACCACCCCTCCCGCCCTTAAGTCGATTTTCCAAACTTAAGAGAATTGATAATTGATTTCCTAGTGAAGTAATCGATTGCGTTCATTGATCAAGCTTGAGCCCAACGGTCGAGAAAGTGCCATTCTATCTGATGCGGTGCAATAGTCTCCTTTTGAACGGACGTCCAGAAGAATGTGCCAGCCTCAGTGCGTGCAAAGTGTACTGGAACATAGTAGTCGTCTTTGTCGATTGTTTCCAAGCGACGAGTGCCATCTTCATTGTAGACAAGTATCGCTGCACCATCCTGACACTGATGGATCTCCTCGACCAAATTCTTCTCGAGACGTTCATTGGCCAGATTGTCAATGTCGTTGTTGAGGCAATCGTAGTCGTAATCCTTTTCCGCCGAGGCAATGTATGAGCTGCGTTTTGGCGCCTTCGCCTTTGATTTGAAAATACGTCCAAGCACTGGTTTCAGGATGTTTTTGATTTTCCTCGAGGCGGACACTTTGCAGGATTTGTGTGTTGCTCTCATTGTCAGATTGTTGTACAGGACGGTGAATGTGGTGTTGTTGATGGATGAAGTCATTTTTACGAAATACTAAAAACTGAATTTTTCCTTAAATGATTGCGGTGCGAACAGATCTTCTCTTGTCGAAGGATGAGTTGGTTGTGGTTTTTCTCTTGCACTGATGCTTCAATTTATACCCTCGTCCAATGGATGAGCATCTCGTCTCACACTCAAGTCCTCAGCCAATAGGAATCCTCGTCCATGGCAGGTGTTCAACGTACAAATTTCTCACGATCCGAAGAACACACAAAAAAAATCTCAACGAAAATCTATAGAAGAAAAAAATAATTACTCGTAGTACTCCCTTCAGGTTGTTCTCCTCCACACAAACACAACGCACAGGCACGCACAATCAACGCAGGAGAGAGTGCTTGCGCACTGTCTGTTCACGCATATTATACGCTGGTGTCTCCTAAGGGACCTGAGACAACAACAACAACAAAAAATATATATCTCAGATCTCAGATAAGAGCAACGACGAAGCAACACTACAATAACAACAAAAGCAACGAAAACTAAACAAGGGATCCAAAAGGTTCAGTTCGCCTCTGCAACCGTGGGAACGTCTTCGAAATTCAGATTTTTTTTTTGTTGATTGTTTGTGTGTTTCTGTGCAGCATAATCCTTCGGCTTTGAAAGACGAAACGTACACCATATGGTGTGTGTCTTGGCCGGTCCAAGGAAGGATTTCGTTCATGCGCTGTTTGTTGTTATGAAATTTAAGATTTTTTTTCAATCGATTTTTATTTTATCTTTCGAAGGATATTCTCTTGCACTCCTTGAAGATTCATTGAAGGATTTGCTCCACTTTACATATACACACACACACATACTCGTAGATGATTTTCATTCAAGTTCCTCGTAAACCCAACACCATAGTCCTGTTCCAGCCCTTTTAATGATCGCTCGTTATTATTATGTCGTCAGCATGATGTGATGTTCGACAGGATCGCGCCATTGTCGACGACATTGTGACGCGACTGTCTGACGATGATTAGAGCGACGACGCGACAGATCCTGATCCTGTCAATATCGTTCGAAAATTGGTTATTATAGAAAAGGACAAGATCGCATCGTGATGGTTGGCATGTCATTTGATCTTGCGGGTAGAGTTTTGTGTTTTGGTTTGTGGATTCTTCCCTTTTCTTTTCATCCCTTCGATAGTTAATGATGTGGATTTGTTTCAAGGACACACATATTATGTTTGAGACTTTTTTATTGCAGATTGGCACTGATCGGGTTAATCGTTACGGTGATGATGCAGCGACAACAAATTTCTTGTTACGCTAATGAGGAGACAATGACAAAATATGAGCAACAGAGTGGTAATGCAACACTGATGGAACACTGGGTCATTTTATTGGGATCTTAAAAACACTAATTACTTTGAAATACTTGCTGATGTTTTCTTAAAATCTGTAGGTCATAGGGAACAATCATATATTTTTATGATCTGCATATTTTTGCAAGGTGGACTCCAAAGTGCAACCTTTCGAAAATGAGCGATGGCCAAAGTTTTTGCAGCAATGCAAATTATTCGTTTGGGATGGCGGATAAAAAGTCCTTGGAGGCATTAAATCCAAATGCGGTTGGTGGTGCGATACTTCCGTTGGCTGGTGATTTTGGCCAAACTTTGCCAGTGATTCTACGGAAAACGACTGAAATATAGGACCGGGTACACTGGTGCTATGGTGTTCCGGCACTGAACGCTAGAGGTTTGGAGTGGTTCGCATATGGATCGAAGATGGAAACTGGAGGTGGAGCTGGTGTCTTGGACCCAACACCAAAGTCTCGATACCAATGGGAAAAAGTCCCTCGGTTTTCCATCAGCGAATTGCAGGCAACGATTCTGCAGATAAACTCGCTAGGACTGGCTCTGAATCTGCGTTCATAGCTGTCTATGACTTGACTTGACTTGACTTGAGTCCTATTGTGGTATCAACTGGGCTGTCGCCACAGCACTGATAAATTTTTGAAAGCGTCCCAGGGCTTGGGCAATCCAAACAATTATTCAGGTTCTTTTCCTACAAGGAAAGCCTTAATCTAAATAAGGGTAGCATTAGAAATCTGGTGAGTTTTCTAACAGGTCATTGTGACCTTCGGTATCACCTTAACAAAATTGGTGTGGGCTCAGACAGAATGTAGGTTATGCTCGGAATATGAAGAGTCATCCGAGAACATTCTCTGTGAATGCCCAGCATTACTCTGGTTAAGGAGACGCATCTTTCACAAGAAAATATACTCGATGTTCGTTAGGGAGGTGGTACGTCTCTTAGAGTAAAGATACCCTAAGTTACAATAGATCTTTCAGGTCATAGTGTCTGTCATATAGGCTAGGGTTGAAATAAAAAAAAAAAATCGTTGTCCAGCGCTTTGTTGCTTTTACCGAAAGACTTCAAGTTGCCACAGATTTCAGCCACTGAACATTACCCGCACTATTCCGATGATAGTTCTTTATAAAGACCTTCGCTTAGAAGGTACACCTTAAGTACTGAAGCAATGTGACAATCCGTTTCGTTGTTGTTTCTCTTCTTGTGCTGGAAATTGACGTATATTTTCTTAAAAAGTCATATTTCCATCCCGGCTACTATGTAAGCAAGAAAAACTTTTGTATTTGGGACGTGGAAAACCAATACGTAGTCGTAGAGGAGCCAATGCATCCTCAGCATAAACTCTTTGGTTTTCGGAATGGCGGCATTACTGGCGCATTTTTCTACAAAGGTGAAGTGGCATGTATGGTCTACGAAGAGCAATAAAAAGGCGTGATAATTGAGTTTGTTCACCGGAAATTGATAGTACAGACTTGAAGGAGCTCTGGCTCCAGCAGTTGTATAAAAGACGTGCAAAAATCGATATGTTTTACACCAGTCCAAGTCCAAATTGTAATCAGTCGGTTTTTGAGATCGTCTGCATAGAGCTGCGATTTATAGCTATTTAACTTTTTTTGTGGGATACGGTTCAAGATCGATGTTACGAACTCAATCCGGAAATGCTTCAGGTACTTGGGTACAATATTTATCAAACTATTTGTAAAAAAATCTCTCGAACCATCGAAAATGTACTCCAAATTGAGGTTGCAGGATGTGCTGCACCAAATTTGAATCTCGCAAAAGCCATTTCCTCCATCACCACGACCATCTCCCTTTCGTCGAAAACGAGTACACACTCCTCAAATGACTATAAAAAGTTTTTGATAGATTACTGCTTTGTGCTACAAAGTCCTAATACCTTCGCAATATGATGGGTAAATGCCTACAAACTTTAAAAAAATATATTAACAACACTTTTTCTCCAGTTGATTAGAAATCCTAAGTCAGATGAACCGCGGATTTAATGCTCAACGTTTTAACATCGTTTGTTTGGAATAATTATTAGAAGCATTGTCATATCGACAAAAAAATTAATGGAATGTACCGCATACATATCAATCTTGCCCCAGAGTAAAAGTATGCTTCGGTACTTTCCGTCCAAACTGTTTTACTTGTTACTTGATGCTTACTTCTCGCCATTACTGCCATTACTGGACCAGTCTCCTCAATTCTTTATTGTCTTATGTTTTTTAAGATCTCTGGGCATACGCTATGTTGCTGTGGTATCCTTGCTTGCTTGCTTTTGTTTTTTCTGCTTCACATACTTTGAAGATGATGTCGAGATAAAGTATCTCCCGCAAAGGAGATTAAATTTTTTCAAAAAAAAAAGGGCAACTCAATCCTTGTACGCCCTTTCGATAAATCAGAAAAGTACAAGGGGGAAAGGTACACTTTCTGGTTTTAGTCCAATAAAAACTGGTTCCCCAAGGCGTCTCATGTTTCAAGTGTTGTTTATGGTTTTTATATACATATATGTATGTATGTATGTGTCTATAAATGTAGGTACGAGTTGACCATAGTTTTTTGTCGTATTTGCAGTAGGTACGAGAAGATATTCCTTTTGCGATAAGTTTGCTTTTCGTTGTTGCTCCTATATGGTCACAGATGATACCTTTAGGGCTTTAGCATAGCAAACCGTCTCAACAGATAAGAGAACAAATTCAGAAAAGCCGAAATTACCAATTCTTCTAGGGCCATCAATCTATATCTGCCCTTCGGGTTGTTAAAAACTTGAAAAGCACCAAATTAAAAGTGAATCAACCAAATCAGAAGCTATAACGACTGTACCTGTTCGCTTTTCATTTATAGAACAATTCCATTACTTCACTATCGGAATCATAATTATAGTTCTTTGGTAGAATAGCAGAGCGGCTTAACCCAACCCATCTACAATACATCCATTAATTATTTCCACATATCATCCATTAGCCGATTGTTTTGAGGCACATTCGAAAAGTACAGTCGTTTGTTCGTCCCTCGTTCTCGTACATAGCTTATAAGGGACCACTATAATATGTCAGAGATTTCTTTTGGGAGGACATCGCATGTCCCAAACCTGTTCATTACAAGTACTTTCCGTTCCAATCTCCAGCATTATTAAGAAACCACAGCAACAGGTTTTTTTTATCCTCCTCTTCCATTAAACGAGAAACGAACACCGACTCGGTGACTGTTAAGGAAGGAAGGTGACTGCTAAGGAAGAAGAACAAAAAGAAGATGAAGAGCAAATCTAGTCAGTCATCCTCATATCATGCGGAAGATTTACTTGCACACAAACAAAGGGCAGCAGCATTGATTAAGTAAAAGGGTTTCGCGCTTGAAATGCGATATATCAGAGGGGATCACGTGTGGAAGAGATTTGGGTTGGAAGCCTTTTCTTTTTTATCTAGATCCTCTCTCTTTTCGGATTATGGTGCACAGCTCATTGTGGTCCATTTGATGGTTAATAATCCGCCAACGAAACCCGTATGTTGTAATTTTCTTATAAAAACAACGACTAAACCTAACGCAATGATGGCGTGAACAATTAAAGGTTGAAAGGATTATTAAAATTCGATTTTGTTGTTGTTCTTGTTGTTTCTTTTTGGTACCTACAGAGAATGAAGTGATCATCCATTCCAGACAATTTATGGGTATGAATACTTCTTTTTGGTAATTAGAAACCTTTTGTTGAGTTGCTGCCGTAGTGAGGGTTTTGTTAGCCTCCCTCCAATTCCATTCAATCAAAGCTGGAATTTTGTTGTCGTTGTTCTTTTTCTGTCGTTATAAGTCTTCCTCGATTGAATTAGGAAATCCTTAAGTCTGATTTAAAATTTGTAAAGCTCTTGGAACTTTCTTTAGAAAATGTTTTATGGAAGTTAACTTACAGTTCGAAACTTCGGCTTATCCAAGTGGTGTAAGCCAATCTTTGCCTGATGTATATATTTAATAGAACAGAAGCCTTTAGCTGCTTTATACTGAAGCTTTATACAAAAAGTCCAGATGTATCTCTTATAGCTAAGACTTTTAAATCTCTTTTCAAATGCAACTATCAGTGGCGAAGCATCCATATTACTCGATACCCACTAAATGCTATCGGTATTATCATGCAGTGCCAAAGCGTCCATATTACTCGATTCCCATTCTTAGTTTTTCAATATTTCCTGCAATGTAACACTTTCTCGGCTTTCAAAATTGATTCTCGATATAATATTCAAGCATATGGCTAACGCATTTAGGGTGGTGGTAAGGGGTGAAGTTCAATTATTGCTTTAAAACCAGTAACGGTGATGGTTTTCAATATTTTCCACACTAGAAATCCCATCACGCCTCATCATGTCTTGCATGACAACCGTAGTATATGCCATATTTTGATTTTTTAAGACACCATCCCCCGGTCACCACATCTCCCTGAATTGCTGTAATGTCAACTTTATATTTAGAAAGGGTATCGGCTAGCAAATTTAGCGCAGAGTAGCAATAACATAGATTTGGCTACCATTACCTAACAAACAGACAAATTAATGAAACCCAGTAAAGTAACCCGCATTTATTCGTCTTACGAATTTATTTGGTTCCCACTCTTTTCGCACCAATTGGTTTTAAGTTCAAGGATTTTTTGAACTACTTTTGCATCGCGTTCCCACTGTCAGAATTCCACCCCTCGCCAGTAATTAGTCGGAATATAGTTATCTAATGGGATGTGGGATGAGGAAGAGCAACTTGGAATACCAGCGATTCATTCCATGCGAAATCGGATACCAATATGGAGGTAAATTGTGCCAATGTCTTTGGAAAGACGCATTGTCTATTAAAATTGGGGCGCTGCGTATTGTAATCAATAATGCTCTCCAATTTAGACAATTTGGGCTCACAAGTATCTCGTGGATAATCACTCTACCTACCTACCTAGACAAAATCACAAAATTTGTGACAACAATTTAATACAATCCGAATATCTATAGTCCATATGACACGAGTCTTGTGGAGATTAGGGATTGAGCCCCGCGCTTACCCAGCTTTCGCCATTAAGCATACTGCATACTCCTTAATAACATATCACTCAACAGGAAAACCTTTATTTAATATTCCGTGTTTAAGTCCTGCACCATTCCAGATAAGATTATATGCTGCAGATTGAACCCCACGGGTAAGTCCATATGACAGTTAGCACTTTCTGTATCCTCACAGAGACTATCTTACTAATTTTCGAAACTGCCTGACTTCTTAGCATAAAATGCTTGAAACCTCTACTATTGAGGTCCCCTGCTAGCTAGCAAAGCAAAAGACTTCCGATTTAGAACCGATGTCATCTAATTAAATGGAGTTTCCAGCTCATTGCTTTTGATTTTCATAAATGCTTCTAAAAAGAGTTCCATTCTCTCTTCTTTTCTTCGTTCATGCGATCTAGGTGTTCTGCCCATAAGAGTCTACCACGTCTGCCAAGCATTCCGAAAACGTTTGTAAATCTTAATGTGGCTGAGTCTCTTGAATCTTTTTTACCCATACATACGGTGTAAGCCATAATCATTATCTGTACAAATTTATTATATCCCTCCGCTGCATAAGAGGCCATCATAAGAATGTCTTCTTAAACTTACTCCGTTCAGAAACGCTAAGAAGAGTAATGGCGAAAGCAGGCAGCCCTGCCTTATCCCTATATTGATGGTGAATTCGATGCTTTGTTAACACTCTCAAGTGGCATCTCTATATTCACAGATGATGTTGACGATTACTTTGGTAAGGCCGAAATTTTATAACTCTGTTCATATTGCAGATTAATATTTTGTGTCGACGAAGGACGAAAATCGACAAACACTAAAGGAATAGTATGAAACTATATTTGACAGACTGTTTAATTATTAGTGTTTTTTTGTTGTTGCTATAACCCGCTTGCTCCCTTCTTAAAAGCAATTTCATAGTTGGAGATGTTCTCTCTAATATTAGGGGAATGATCTTTTAAATATTATTGACTAAAGTAATAACTCGCCAGTTTTATGTCTATTAGTTACTGAAACCTTTTTTTGGGATGGTAGTGGTGGCGCCTTCACTCTAACTATTAGTTATTCGACCGCATATCTCTCTTATGATGGACAACAAATGATCCGTCAGGACTGAAGCGTTTTCAAAAAGTTCTGCAGCTCAATAGTTATCAGGTCCTAGAGCTTTGGTGTTTTTTTTTTTTTCAATTTTTCTATTGCCGCCATTATTTCGAATATTTCAGTTTGATATCTCTTCTAAGATTACGGTGGCTTTGACAATCAGGAAGCTTCAAATTGTTGAATTCGTCCGTGTTTCTTGTTTAACTTACGAATATATATAATAAATTATGAATGAATGAAGGATCGCGGTGTTATAGCTGGAAATATGGCTATATATAGAAAGCATGAAAACGTATCTTGTCATGGCGTTATGAGCAACTTGAAGTGTGCGAAAAGAAATTCAGTCCAAGGAGGAGTAAATATTTCTCAGAGTATGCTAGGAATGGTTTTAGGAGCGTTTGAACCAAGCTTAAGAGTACATCCCGGGGAGTGCAGACAGCACTTTTCCGCCAACAACAGAGTTTATATGACAGATAATGACTCCAAAAATTTTAGTCCATCAAAGTCATCATTAGTACAATATGGGATGCATTGCCATCAAGCATTATGCTAGCTAGGTCACTAGCCAGTGGCAAGTTCCGGGCGATTAACAGACATTGTGTTTTGCTTAAATTAAGTCGTATGTAATTTCTACTAACCCACTCATGAATGCGACCAAGATCATCATTAAATCGGGTAACACACACGCCGTTTGGGGCGTGAGAAGTACACTTGTACATCATCAGCGTACATATGCACATAAACTGATTTGCAAAGGTTCGTGATATCATTAATATATAAGGCAAATAGAAGTGGGCCAGGTACAGATCCCTGTGGTACTCCAGTCCTCAGTTCGAGTGTGGAGGAGTAATTACCGTTAAAAAATAGAAGTGGACCAAGCACAGATCCCTGTGGTACTCCAGTCCTCAGTTCGAGTGTGGAGGAGTAATTACCGTTAACAAATTCTTGCTGCGTTCTACCAGTAAGGTAATTAAGAACAAATTTAACAGCGGAATTACTAAAGCCGAAGTTTACTTTTAATTTATCGCACATAATATGAAAAAAAGTGCAGTCAAAACCCTTTGAGAAGTCCAGCAAACACAAATTGAAGATGAAACCCTTATCAAATTCGATAAGTATTTTTAATAATGCTGTATTGCAACTATGGCGTTTCTTAAAACCAGATTGAAAAGGAGTCAACATAGGACATAATTTGTTCTTTTATTAATATTTCGAGAATTTTAGAGATGCAAGGCAGTATACTGATCGACCTAAAATCTTCCAACTAAGTAGTACTGTTAGGCAATAGGTATGATTTTAGCGACCTTCCATGATTTTGGAAAATAAGAATGCTTCACACATTAATTAAAAATGTGAGCTAGTGAACTAATGAGATGTGGAGCTTGATAAACTTTAAGGATATATTATCCAAACCAGAAGCATTGGATTTAATTTTCCTAATCGCACAACTAACATCAACAAAGGTGAAAGTTCTAAAAGAAAATTGGGTTGGTAAATGAACATCTTCTTGTAAATCAAATTCAGGGGAGTAATAGAAGGACGATAACCCAAAAGCAGCTCTGACGACAAACATATTAAGATCGTTGCATATCCCAGTTAAAATTCCAGCACAGACGCTTAGATTACTAATATTTTTCCAAAGATCCATAGCTGGAAGCCTACAATCAAGATGGTTTTAGACTTTTTTTATTTCCGACACAACTCTATTACGCAGAAAACAGAAAGCGAACTTACGAACTATCATCAAGCTGCGAATGTTGTTAGTCAACCAAGGACATCTAACATCTTTTACTAGAACACGTTTAACACGTACACACAGATCAAATAAATAAATTCCTTCCAACAATCAAGCTAAAGCAATCAACCTGATCTGATATGAGAGCAGATACATTCTTGTCTTTTAAAGATAGTATCGGTTGCGACTATTCTTCACATATTGTAACATAATGCAGGCATTTTGCTATCAATATTCAACAGAATGTCACTCATTTAAGACTAAAGAATACTTTCTTGGCTTTAGGCAACTTTTGGCGTATTTTTAATTTCATGCTGCGAATAACCCTGTGAAGTTTACCATACTACTAAAGAACTCTACTTTAAAGTCAACTCCATTGCAATAATTTGAAAAGACATCTAGTGGGAAATATTTCAAATCCCTCATTTGAAGTCTTGTATCAAAATTCCAATTTAAAATTCTTCAGATAAGATCATTTTCATTTGCAAAAGTATACAGGAATCTTAAACTGTTACCAAACACCAATTTGCTAAGGTCCAAGCTAATCATAAACTGACACTAAAAACCAATGTCCGAATGAATTATTGTTCCTATTCTGGTTACACAGCTCTCACAATGATTTTAACAAAATACAAATGTTTCTCTTTATGTTGATAAAAATCTAGGGACAAAAATTTAAGTCATAAGACTCTTATTTTCCATTGTAAGAGCACTGTTAGCAGGATTCCTTGGTTAGAAACTATTGCGTACCGAACTTCTATCAAACGTTAGATGTCGCTTATAACGGACAAATTTACTCTATAAGACTACCAATTGGTCATCCAAAAATTCTAAAAATTTCAAAAGGATAAAGGTCGTTTTCAAAATGCCTGGAAACCAATTATATGTAGAAATGCGGAACAAAATCGTACACGAAAAAAAAAAAGAAAACAAAAAAAAAAAGATGAAAGCCTTTGGGATAATGTTTAAGGATGATGAAGCGAAAAAAAGGCCACAATACAGAAGAAGGACTTCACACAGAGCTGGGGAAACCAATTCCTATCATTATTGTATCTGAAATTAGCTTAGAATTCAATGCAATGCAATGCTAAGTAAGAATAAAAAAACCAAAAATTTTTTTAAGTATTTTTTTATTTTGATATTCATATATGTAGTCGTATATAATATAATTGTTTGTTGTTGTAAAATGCTTAAAAACTAAAACGTGGAAGACGATGATTTACAAAATTATTAAAGCTGTCTGCATGCTCTTTTACTCTAGCAGCGAAAGTGTCCCGTTTCTGGCCATCAAGTAAGCGCAACTGCATGTGACTCTGAGTCAAAATTAAAGCTGATCTCGTTTGGGGGGGGTTCTTTAGAGACGATGATGATGATGACACCCCAGTGTCTGATTAAAGCGTTGTTGTTGGTCTCCCGACCCATCTTGCTGATCTCAGGCATTAGTTGCTGTTGCGTTCGGCTTCGAGGCGTTCATTTTCCAGATTGTCGAACTCTTCATCGCTGGCGTATTCGATTTCGGTGTTGTTCTGATCAATGATGACCTCTTCCAAGACTGATGAGGAATCATCTTGAGCGGCAGTAGTAGCAGTAGCAGTAGCAGTAGCATCAGGAGAAGCAGCCAGTTGTTGATGTTTGATGGATGATGATTTCTTGAAGAATTTGCGAACTGTTTTCAGTGCCTTCTTGATTTGCCGAGCTGGACGGAATGTTGAAGATTTCTTGACAATCACCAAAGAAGCGACTGATGAAGGATTGACGAGTGTTTCGTATACCATTTTGGATATATATATTTTTTTAATTTTAGTAAGAAGTTAAAGAAAACTCTGTAGCTGTCGTTCGGATGACAATCAACTGAAGACTGATACATTTCCAATCGTTCGCTCGTCTATTTATATCAAAGAGCAGGTCTATCGCTCGACCAATCACAGGCGAGAACCAGGGGCAGGTGCATTTTCGGTTTTTTCGTGTTGATTCTTGTTTGCTCGTTCCTTCGTTCGTTCGTTCGTTCTCCTCGGAAAAATTGATTGCGCTTGGGCATGACACAACAAAAGGCATCGGAATGCAATGCATTGAGATGCACACGTGTTCGCTTAGGGGATTTTAAGGGTGCTCCAGCTACCTGCGAGTCATTCATACACATACTATCTACTACCTGCCATGGGATTACCATCAGAGTAACAACACTGAGAAGATCCTTTCAGATCGTGGGAAAGTAAAACGAAAATTTTTCCTTTTTTTCCTTTTGTTTGCAAATGATAATGGCTTTGCGTTGCACTTTGGATTTTTTTTTTTATTTTATGAACACACAAATCTCTGATTACTCCGGTTTCGGAATGTGCACAGTACAGAGGAGACCTGCCCTTGGAAAACCCAATATTAGTTTCGTGTAAATTTATGATTATTGTTGTAGCGGAGGGAAAATTAAATTGCGGATCCTTTTGTTAACCATATGGTCGCGTCATCGACTAACTGCAATGGAAAGACCAACAATTTGCACTTGGGGTAATCACGGACGTGCAAGTAAACGGGAATTTCACTTTAATTATCACTCATTTGACACTGTTTTGGTTTTTCCCCAATCACGAGACGTCAGCGAGTAAGAAGCATGAACAGATCCTTGAGAAGTTTACGTCCTTGATTTGGTGGTTGGTGATAGTTGCTGGTGATTCATTTATTACAGCACAGGTTCAAGGATTTCTGTTCTCTCTGTTGCTTTTACTCTTCAATATTGACAACTTGTATGCGACAGGTACGTGATGGTATGTGCTACACACGTGTAGTCATTAGTGTATAAGGGAAGAAATGCACTTTATTGGAAAACCCCAATTAATTGCCCGAGGTATAAGGGAAACGTCTAGACAAGAAACTAATAAGTAATGACCTTTGCAAGTCGCGACAGCTAAAATTTCTAGAAAGGACTAGGACGTGGACAACTACGGTTAATTTTATGGTCAATGACAATGCAAGTATCACAGAGGACCAAATAGTAAATGCAGATTATCCGTGAGAGTTATTCTTAGAATGATTGTTGTGTTTTCTTGACATTTCCACGGAAACTATTAGATGGACTGATGATGGACAAATTTGTATGCATTCGAAAATTCTATCAATTGTTTTGCTAGGAAAGATATGCATAAAAGTTTTGCAATCATTTTTGGGAATCGACTGCATATTTATAATGATTCCTGTTACCCAACGATAGTGGAATATTTATCAAAGATTGATAAATCCTTTTCTATTTCTTTCTATTTCTATTAAGCTTCATAAATCCTTTACGGTAGATTTTCTTTAAGTCCTTATCACTTACACTTATCTCTCACTCAGTGGATAAATCATTGGCTTTATCTTCGTTTAAAAATACGGGCCTACAGTCCGCATGGTACAGAAGTGTCCCTCTAGAAATAGGTCTTTTAGGTTTAACAGTTAGTTAAGCTTTATATAAAAGTTGTGTAATAAACAGGGGTGTCCAAAAGATATTACTTTATTTTTTATTGACTGGCGATCAAACCTGGACGCAGTGTGTTTGTGTATATTGTCCTATTGTTATTCCCATATGGAATACAAATATCGAGAGTCAAGTAAACAATTTTTTGTTTACAAATCCAAATTACCAAATTGAATGAACGTAGCACTTAACTTATCCATGGCATCCACATCCACATGTGTTCCGCACACTCGACTGAGTAGATAGCGCAATTTATGGACAATCTGCAAGAAATGTGTTGAACAGTTGATGTGTCTGTGTGTTTTCCATGGACATTTTTAATTTTAAGAATGTGTTTTTTGTAGATTTTCTTATCCCAAAGTCCTTTAACTGCACTGGTGAACTTTTTCTTTTTGACTAGGTACAAAAAATTGTGGTAATAAACAAAGTCCTGCTTAGCAGTAGCATATTACTTTTTCTGTTTTTAATTATCGTTAAAAATGTTCAATTTAACTAAAAATCGATTTCACGAAATCTGTTTATCTGTGGAATGGGCAGGCACCCTTTTGGCTATATTTACCATATAATACGAAGGAGAAATTACTAAATTTTTGACCTCTTTTTTAAATAATTATAATTTATCAGCCATTCGTAAATAAATACATTTCTAATTTTCGTCTGGTGCTTAAGTAAAATTTCTATTGTAACAATGTGACATGACATGATATGACGTGACATGACATGAAGTAATATGAGAAATTATGAAATTTATCTTTATTACTTACCCCCAGCGCTAAATATATCAAGGTAATCATGGATATGGAGCTTAGCTGGAAGGCTAACATAGAGATCAGGGCGAAGAAAGCGAGGGCCTATGCTAGCAGTAAAACCATCGGCACGAAATGGAGTTTTCAAGCAAAAATGGCTCTTTGGCTATATACCTACAAGTGATGAGAAAGATATACAATGCTACCAACCTCAGCTGATTAAGCGACTAGCAGCAGTTGGCCGGCACAGTAGCTGTACGGTCATGACCGACCGAGACCCTTAACACAAACTTACACCTCCTTACCTCCTGACATATTTATCAAGTATGTTTCGACAGTATGACTCAGAGAAACTGGGTGGTTTGCTACTCGACCATAATACATATATTGCAGACAGTACCTGAATGCAGAATACCATTATCTACTAAATACTGCATCCCTAAACTTAGCTTGTCGTTGTCGACTTTCCTACCAGTGGAAACTGGAAGGATGGGACAGTAACGAGGCAATTTGACGCAATAATATTCACTTACGGATCAAAGATGAAGAATGGAGTCGGTGCAGGTCTCTTTTTGGATGATTCCGATTCAGCTAGTATCTTTCAGGCAGAGATCTTAGTAATTAGGGAGGCCTGCAGGGCACTTAGTCTCAGTACCACACAAACGGGTGTTGATAGTCAATCTGCAATAAGGGCGATGAGTGCGATCACCATAAACTCGTACAACAGCTCCAAGAAGAATTGGCTTCGATCAGTTGATTCCTGGACATCACCATAGTCTGGATGCCAGAGCAAAGTT
This sequence comes from Nephrocerus scutellatus, assembly GCA_947095585.1. Lineage (NCBI taxonomy): Eukaryota > Metazoa > Arthropoda > Insecta > Diptera > Pipunculidae > Nephrocerus > Nephrocerus scutellatus. Next base: position 91,390,578 of record OX352765.1, on the reverse strand, counting down.
ACATAGAGGAAAATGAAAGGGGAACGAATTGGCTAAGAAGGGCGTCGCTATGGAGAGGGTTAGCTGTCAAACGAGCTCAGTCAAGGAACAAATACTCTCCTTTTTCAATACTAAGTCACAGCTCAGTTGGACGTCGAACGTGGAGCAGTCGAACTGCGTCATATCAAGATTGATATGGACATCCAGTAAAAGAAAAACCACCGTGTTGTTATCTAGAAACCAGAAGGATATTGCCAGAATTGTGGCTATCAGCACGGGCTACTGGCCAGTGGGCAGCCATACTGCCAAGCTGGGTATAACGCAAAACATTTTCTGCAGAAGTTGCAAAGATGAAAATAAGGAAGAAACTCACATACACATTCACTGCAGTTGTCCGGACAAGACACCGCACTTTAGGTAAACCATTTTTCGCCGACCTGAAAGAGCTCTCAAATTACAGGAACGATCTCGAATTGATCTCGTATCTGAACGCTACAGGCTGGATTAAAGCCGCGCAAATATCCATGCTATGTCCCTTGAGATTTATGGTATCAGAATGGAGTACTCTAGCGCTAGTTGGGGACCTCGAAAGTACAGCGAGGTTCACCACTCTACCGATCTATGAATAAAGCTATAAAACACTTATGGTGTAGTGTTAATATAAAGGCGAATATTAACTCATCTTTTATACTAATTGTTCGTATTTATTCTTTTTTTTTCCAAGAGTCTTACAGACTTGTAGACATAGTCTATTTCTTGTTCCTGTTCTTGACCTTGCACATTTAAAATTTGGATTTCTCTTGATAGTAAATGGTTAGTCTTGGTCTTGATCTTCTAAATAAATTTAAGCATTGTCCATGTATTTAAGCTAAGATGTTTGTTTTATACCGGTGTTGTTAGTCATTAGATCACCGAGAATAACATTCGCTTATGGCTAAAATTTGCAGCATTGCCACAGAAAACTTTGAGCTTCAAAATCATCATACATCTTACCATTTTATGAAAGATGACAAGGCACTTAGCACCCTAATAATAGCTGTATGAATTAGTCCAGAATGCCTCCATTGGACAAGGCACACAAACTGAAGTCTCATGGCTTACGCTATCAAGAATCATCTCGAAGTCGAAGGACTAACAGGTGAAGCGGAAATCATGATCCAAAGGTGTTTGGAAAGGTGCCGATGCAGAAAGAGACAGAGCGAAAACTTCCTTTTTCGATATCGTGGGTTGAATCCAAATGTTCTCTTATTCGCTTGTAGGCGGAAACTGCTGGCTGCTGCTACCACCTAACCCTATACTGCCATCATCGAACCATTGGACACGACGCAAGTTGATGCATCGTTCTCATGGATTACTGCCTCTTGCAGCCAGGACTCTGAGATGCGAGTAAATTTGTGACATACGGCCAGTAGTGCTCGAAAAGTCTAAAATTGGATGTCCAGAATGCGCTTCATCAAGAACAGCCGCGGTGGTCATATGCTCGTAATCATTTTCCAATGTAAATGCCATGTATTGATTTTTGAAATAAATCAAATAATTTGTTTAAATTGTCGTCTATTGATCTCTTGAATTAACGAAACAATTTGACTAAAATTTTATTTTTTGTGTAATTTTTTACAATTTCAAGTGCTAACGGGCTGAAAAAAACACCCTTTATAATGGAAACTGTCACAAGTTTTAGATCGAACAAAACAAAAAAGACGGAATGATCATCATTACCCAAAGACCTTCTAAATAAGGAATACCTGTAATATTAAAAGCATACGAACATGCGAACTATTCCGACGTACTTATTACCATAGACAATATATCTGTGCTATAACTTTACAAACAAAAAGTCACATTCAAATGCAGAACCAGTGAATCTGCTTAGCAGGAACTTAACTTAAAATGGCCATTCCATTTTTATCGAACCAAAAAGATCAGATTTGTTCAGCAGAGAGAACGAAGCTAAGAAAAGGCAATCCTGGAAAAGGTTTACAGGAAAAAATAAGAAAAATTTTGATATACGAGTTAATACAAAGAATAAATTTTATTTCGTAATTTCTCTTTCATATATAAATGTACAAAACTTATAAAGCGAAATAAAATGCTTTATATAATAATTGCGGAAGACATTTTTCAAAGCTTTTATTTAACTTCATTTAATTAAAAGTTTCAAGTCGGTGATTCTCCTGCTTCATAGTACTAACGCACAGCCTCCTGTTCCTCCTGAATGCCAGACGACAATTTGTCTGAATATCTCTCAATTCTCATGCATCAAAATTTAAAGTTTAGCTCCTTTTTAGGAGTATTCATCGAAGGTGGAAAATACAAATTTTCTCAAGTCCTTTAGGATTTTTCGTTGTAGGCGCGCAAAATACAAATTTTCTCAAGTCCTGTAGGAGATTATTCGTCGAAGGCAATTTACAATTTTCTGTATGTCCATTCCAACCGGCTGGACTAACTATATAATGATACTGCTACTCTGGGTGGTCTAACCCGTTGTCCTCCTTCACACCATCTAAGCACCACATCAATTGCACGCCATTTGCTCCCATTCCGCTTCGAGTCGTTCATTCTCCCAATTTTGGAACTCCTCTTCGGTGGGACAGTAGAAGTATTGCAGACTTGCTGAAGTACAATTCTCGGTCGACAATGATGTTAATGATGAGTCGGCTGCGTCGGCCCCGGCCACTTTGATGGATGCCAATGAAAATGGCGAGAAAAATTTACGTACACTTTTCGCCAATGTCCTTATGCTGTCCGCTGGACGAAATGATAATTTTGTTGCTGCTGCGACGGCGAATGTTGCTTTGACAAAAATTTCGTAAGACATTTTTATGTTTTTGTTGCTGTTGTTGTTGTCGGGTAAAAAAATTTAACACAAACTCCGAGATACGTCGGTGACCTCTAAGTACAAGAAGTTATCGCTGACTGCGACATATTTGGCAAAATAACGCCGGTTATATATACACAAGAGAGTGGCCAGGCCAGTGAAACCGCTTGTTGATTCTTGAGACTTGATTTATGAAAATGTGAGGAGAGGAGGATGATGGATGACTGATGAGAATGAAAAGGAGAACATTAAACTCACTCTTCTTCTATCTCTCTCGTTCTCCCGTTGTTCTTTCTTCTTTTCATTCTGTTTCTCGTTGCAAAAGTGTGCGTCTCTCCGTCTTCGCAGATACTTTTGTCTCAATACTCTATCCTTGTTACTTGTGTGCACTTGTGCTATACTCGTTTAAAAGGATCGCTCTGCTCTACGCCTCTGATCAGTAATATGATGATCACTTTTTTACCGATTCTCTCTTTTCTGGTACTGCTAAATGTCCAGCTTCCAGCATTTTGCACGCTGTGATTTGATGACATCCTCGCAACGACAAAACAGCGTCGTTTCATTGATTTTTTTTATCTCAGTCATTTGTTTCACTAAGAAGCTTAAGAAGCGAAGCGTTGATATCGTCCAATAAAAGGATCGCGTCAGCATCAATCGATCTGCTCCAAATGGTGTGTTCAACGATGCTTTTCCTGGTGCTGCGATAACGTAATTAAGCCGTATATCTTCTTTTAAGCGATGTATATAAAGTTATGTAGAAATTTTCTTGGAATTTTGTGTGGTTTTTGAACTGTGATACACCGTTAGACAGGCCATTAGGAAAACGTTTGAGAATTTTAACCTTGAACAGGAACTTGAATGAAGATTGACTTGTAAATTGTATGCAGTAATTCAAACACAAATTGAATCGCGATTGCAACTTATCTACGAGTATGTATTGTGTTATGAAGACGTTATAGTCCCGCTTGGATAAATGTAGAATAGGCAAAAATATAAAATGCTAATGCGGAATATCAAAAATACTGTATTTCAGCTCTTTAGGTCGTGTGAAAGGTTCTTAAAATTGACGTAAAAAAAAACACTTTTTCATGCATCAGACGCTCCACAAGTGACGCGCGACAAGCGCCACAAATTACGCTAACCAATTGTTTTAAAACAATTCCCTTCAAATTCCGTCTGGTAGAAGCCGATATACACAAGTGGACATACTGATAAACTGACAAACTTCAAAACTGATAAACTGTTATAGGCACATCGAAAAAAAGTTTCTGTCCTCTGATTATTTACAACAACATTACAACTGTTAATCTGTCAATCTGATTGCTTCACATTTCGTAGCTAGCACAACGCTACCAGAATGCGGCGTATTGTCGCCGCCTGTACTTTCAAGAGTACAGATCTACTTTTGTACTCGTCAAGTAGCTAGAGTAATAAATGATCTCAACATTCATTAATTTGCTGGGACTGATGGTATTCCTGCTATAGTTTTGAAGAGTTGTTCTTCATCGTTGGCATTGCCACTGCGCATGCTTTCCCACTTCTCTTATTCTTTGGAGTCTTCCCAAGGAATTTTCCAGCCTGTTCCTAAAAACGGCGAACCGTCATCTCTTTCCTCGTGCCGACCGATTGCGCTAACATCCATACTTTCTAAAGTCATGGAAGCGCTGATCAATCGTAATCTTATACAATATCTTGAATCACTTGAAATCATTAGCGACCAGCAGTAAAGTTTTCGAAGGCAACGTTCTACAGGTGATCTGATGGCATATCTCACCGAAAAGTGGATTTAAAAATTTGGTGAAAGCAAAGTCGATGCACTCGATATTTCCAAGGCATTTGACAGAGTCTGGCATCAAGCTCTTTTGTTGAAAATTAATAAGACCCTGCTTGTTTGGACTAGTAATTACCCTTCTGACCGTTCAATTCAGGTATTGGACGGTTTCTCGCCGTTACTTCAGAATCTCGATTCACTTTCTCCAAACGCCAGGTTGAAGAGGACACAAGTCAATCCATCCCCCTTTTCGGAGCCCGTTATAGATGTTGAATGGGCTTAATATGGATCCTGATATTTTAACTTGGCTTATAACATTGGTTATGGTCAACTTACATAGTCGTGTCAGTTTATTTGGGAATATCACGTTCGGATTTAATTGATTTCTTCAAAGATAACACTTTTTCTGGTTGCAGTCGATTCCGCATATTTACTTTTTTAATGCTTCGTTGTATAGTGTCTGTTGTTTTCTATTCAACAATAATCTGAAAAAATTGATTCATTATTACTACTTTACAAGTTTACAAAAAAAAAACAATGAGATTCCAATTCAAACGCGATAGTAATTTTTAGAATCCTTAGGTTTATATTTCATTACATTAAGAGCGTTTGTGAGTCAGCTAAGAAGGTATTAAGATCAGTGTCGTTGGTGTAGTGGTAACAACTATTGGCTCCCACTTGGAGGACACCGGGTTCGATCCCCAGCGCGTCCAAACAACACACGATTTTTTCTCACCGCACTGATTACAAATACACATGTTACGATGATGTACATGTGATATAGAGATGCCGCTTGCCGTATACGGTTGAATTGATGCATGAACTAATCTAGTGTCTAGACGTAGAGCAATCAATGGTGGGTTATGAGCACAATATTCTGGTTTGTGAGAGTGCTCGCTCTGGTGTGAACCCAACTCCAACAACCCACAACACTTTTCTTTCCTTCTTCTATCTAAAATATTTCCATACCAACGCTGTGCCTAGGCATAATGAGGGTGCATGCAATTGTGTGCTAATTTAAAAAAAAACCTAGTATAAGATTTTTTTAAATTATTTTTACGAGTTATTTAAATTTCTACACAGCATTGGCGTGGGAAATGTAGTACTGCGGACCATATGTGGCCTGCTACTGTAATTATGCAAAGGATACCCAGCTAGTGTATCAAAACGCAGCAATTTAAATGGATGGTTCAGCTAGGAATGTATACAAACGCTATTCTTTTCTCAGAAATATTTTTTGTTTCGGATATTCTTTGATAAGATGAGCGATGACAGAATGCAAAGGCCCTTCAAAGCTACAAGCCACTAACCCCCAAAAGTAAAAGTCGAAAAGTATTTCAAAACACATACAACACTCGAACTAACATTCATTTCGACGAACTCTACCCACTCTTCCAACTTCCAAGAAGTTCCATTTTGTCCCCTATCATTGTCATTCAATTTTTAAGGATTTACTTTAAAGCATTTTGCATGGTAACTAGGAAGAACTAGAAAAAACAGATAACATGGCCAATTGGTTCTGGATTGAGTCAACATCATCCCTATTTGTTGGCAAAACGTGACAATTTAATTGCAACCTCATATCGCCAACAAATAGCAACACAACCAACCACCTGTGAGTTGTTTGTCGCTTTCTCTGTTTGTCACAATTAAGATGCGTGCCAAATCAATTCGGCACATGATCAAAAGTAATTGGCCCGACCAAGTGTCAGAAATGCTGCAGTAGGTCTTCCGAATTGGCAATTGACAATGAGAATCAAATTGATTAAGGCATTAAGTGGAAATGTTGCCGGGAGAAACCTTGAATTACATTTGAATTTGGTCATTCCGTGAAGGCTTTTTGCACATCCACAACACTTTTTGATAGGCGGCACTAAAAGGCTAAAAACTTCAAAATCCGAAGGAAATTTATTTCTCACAAATTACAAACTGCACTACAGAGCCAAACTGGATGGAATCTTGAAGCTTAAAATCGGAACTGGATGGTATTGGTTGTAGAACCGAATATGCTGATGAAAACCCAAAGGGATTTGGCAAAAACTTTGATCAAATATTTCAAGGTCCATGTGTTCTTAAGGTACCTGAAAACATATAGGTACTTAAATGTAGGTATATAGGTGCCTGTCTATGAACAAAAACAGTGAAATTTCCAAGACGCTAAACTAAAGTTGACTTGACATTGATCGTGAATGTTACAGTTGTACATGTGTTTTTTAATGGCTGTGCCAAATGATCCACCTTACACACTTAAACCACTTTTTCCGCCGGATTGCGGTTAGTAATTACATCGCGAGGCTGGTTAGCAGATTCTTGTATGCCTTCTGCAATTTTTTGCTTCTGCTTCTTCTTTACGAAACCACAAATTTGCTTCCACTTGTCATTCACAAGATTTCTTCTAAAAAGACCTGTAGATTTGTCTCTTGTGTACGTTGATTCATTCTCTAAAGCGACTCCATTGGAATACTGCATGCTCCGTATCTTCCTCTTGGTTCGAAAAATCTGGGTAGAAAAGCGAGTTTTTTTGTCCAAATCGATGAATGCATTAACCACACAGCCGCCATGGCCTAACAGAAACTGCACAAGCTGGTTACTGTGACATGTGAGATGGGTTTATCTAAGCTTCAATCATCGTGAGCAGTTTGTAGGTCTATTTACCTTTAAAAGTATTGTCCTAACGAGTCTGCCATTTAGTCATTGAAGTGGCCTTCTCATCCTTCGTGACCGGAAGTAATCTACGTCGCACTGGTGGATTGAGGAAGTTCTACTGTAGAACCTATGCATTTTGACTGATATAACGATATCTACTGGATCTATGCCTGCTATAACGAGAGCTGTTTTATCTGCGATCGTTCGAAAACAGCTGATCTTCTTCGTACTTGATTCGAAATATTTTACAAGACGTGCGTTTCAAAATATACTGCGATAACTATTCACTTAATAATAATAATATCGGCGCGACAGACCATGCGGTCCAAGGCCTGAATTCTCGCAACCATTTGTGTTGAGCATGCATATTTTTGCACACAAATGGAGGGACCTACAATTTATTGCCGGATCCGAATGGCGAATTGAGAAGATTTCAGTGACAAGTTATTACTCTCGGACTTTCAAACTTTCGTGAGAGGTGGGACACCGTGAAAAATACTTTTGGTGTTACTGGAATTCGAACTATGAACCCCCTGCTCAGCAGTCCATGCTCCTATCCACTGAACCACGGTGCCTACTATTAACTTAAGTAACATGAATTTCTGTTCTTTACAAAAAATATCTACAGCAAATATCTATACGTAAGAGCGAGGCGTTTCTAGTGGGTAGGCAGAATTGTAGGTAGTTACATATCTGGATGTAGTTGCTTGGAAGGTAACAAAAGTCGTTCAAATCACTTCTAAGTTCATTGGAGGGAAGCCAAGCTTTAAGTCCCAGAGTCATACAAAAATCAAGTATGTAATCAAAGAAGTGGATTGTCTATCAGTCTATCAGCTATTGTCAAAGACTACATTGAGTATATGGGAGGTGTGAACTTGGTCTTTTCTTGGAAGACATAAAATAAAAATCAGATTTAATTAATGGTACCATATCGAATATTTTTTACCATTTAATAGATGCAACAGTTTGTTACTCCTGGCTTCCGAATTCTGAATTTTAGCCAAGGTATCCAAAGTTTTTTCAAATAATTTCTAAATTTCAGTGGATCTTTAGTGTTTCAGCTGTCGATAGTCGTGAAGTCACGACTGTAATGGGCTAAGACAATGACATAGAGCTCATTATCAATTTGGGTGTGTTTTTGGACCTCGACATCTTCAACTGAATTTAAATGTTCTGGCTCCTAATGTCTTTCTTTGGTTGAACTTTGCAACTCTATATCATATATAAATCATTAATAATATTCGGCGCGACAGACCATCGATCCAAGGCCTAATTTCTCGCGACCATTTGTGCTGCACATGTTAATTTTTGGACACAAATGGAAGGGACCTACAATTTAAGGCCGGATCCGAACGGCGAATTGAGAAGCTTTCCGTGACTCTCGGAACGTTTGTCACACATTCGCGAGAGGTGGGACACCGTGAAAAATACTTATGGATGTTGCTGGGATTCGAACCTGAACCTCCTGCTCAGCAGCCATGTGCACTTCCACTGAGCCACGGCGCCCACATATATAAATCATTACCAACTTCATATTCGACAACACTCTCATCCCAAACTATAGTTAATATTATAAAGAGGTAATGCTGGATTGTGTGTAGGAGGTAATCTTCGAAACTACTGGACCGATTTTAAAAATTTCTTTCACCAATATTTAGAATGGATTTTCAGAGTGAACATAGGCTATTATATTATGTATATATTATCCCGTTTAAAAGAGCCTTTCGTGCCGACCAATTTTGTAATTAAATAGCTAAAGTCGACGAAAAAACGGTCGGTCATCATAATGACTGCGTGCTTTCTGCTGTACTGCAAGCTGCGCTGCTTTCTGTGCTATAAGAACATCACGCCGTATAGCGGCATCACAATGACTGTATGCTATGTGATGCGCTGCTTCGTTCGTACTATAATCTATTTATATACAAATTAATGTCTGTTAGTTTGTAATATGACACTAAAACTCAAAAACTAGACAGCCGATTGAGCTGAAACTTTAACAGAATATGCGTCTTAACAAAATCTCGGTAAATCACATAGTGCGAATACGATCGAGGTGGCGCTTTTTTTAGGTTTAGGTAATAGTACACCCCTCCTGTGGTAGTGATGGCAAGGCGGTGATGTGTGCGGGAGCAGAGCGGTCTGGAAAAGCTAGTTGCTTTTAAATTTCAAAGTTAAAATACTTTAGCTACATATAAACACATACATATGTAAAATAATCGATTTTTTTGCTCAAATTTAGTTAAGCGTCAGGAAATGTCATTGCTTATGTTCATAGACTTAGACAGTTATCTATGTAGCTTCATTTAAGTAGTTATGTTCTATATATAAATATCACTTGGACCTTGAAATATGTGCTCGGATATTTGGTCAAATTCTTTTGTGTTTTGTAAGAAATAATTTTGCTTCGACTTTTTAGTCCTTGGCCTTTTAGTGCCGCCTTACAAAAATTTCACTTGCAAAATGTTGATGATGTGCCGAAATTATTCACGGAATGACCAAATTCAAATGTAATTCAAGGTTTCTCCCGGCGACATTTCCACCTAATGCCTTAATCAATTTGATCCTCATTGTCAATTGCCAATTCGGAAGACTCACTGCACCATTTCTGACACTTGGTCGGGCCAATTACTTTTGATCATGTGCCGAATTGATTTGGCACGCATCCTAATGTGACGAACAGAGAAAGCGACAAACAACTCACAGGTGGTTGGTTGTGTTGTTATTTGTTGGCGATATGAGGTTGCAATTAAATTGTCACGTTTTGCCAACAAATAAAGATGATGGTGACTCAATCCAGAACCAATTGGATGTTTACCACTCCTACCTACATCGAAGTTGGCTGTTTTCTCTACATTTACGTAAAATGCGATGTTTTGGGAGATGTTGAGTAAGTTTTTAAAAATTTCCGATTGATTTCAACGAAAGGACGCTAAGGATTGGATTCCACATTGCAGACTTCATCTCACTTCGTAGTTATACGTGCATTGCTCATTGTTTGTTCAAGTAAATTTTTAACTGATACTTGTAGTTTTGACAAGAATTAATTTAAGCCCCTTCAAGATACATTTTTCTTTACCACCCCTTTGTTATTAAATTTTCACTTTAATAAGTTTGGCAACATTTGGCTTAGTAGGATCATCAAGTCGCCCTTATTTTGAAATTCCGCGAGGCCAGGACCGGACCCTAGTTGTAGAGCCAAATGTTATGATGACATGTCGAGATCGCGATTGGTATTTCAGCAAAAGTGATAAATTCTGCGAACTTTTTCGCATCGACAAAAGTTATTCAAGGGTTATGTTATGGTTAAATTATGGTTGTGTTATGGTTATGTTATGGTTATGTTATGGCTATGTTATGGTTATGTTATGCTTATGTTATGGTTATGTTATGATTACATTATGGTTATGTTCGGTTATGTTACGGTAGGTAATCTTGTGGTCAGTTATTCGAACCCAAATTTCTACATCTCCACCAGGCGTTTTAACTGTTAACCGGTGAACCACGGAATACGTACAGGGACCGGCGATTGAAGTGTTACTTATTGTACGCTTCTGTATCTACCAAACGGCTGATGTCAGCGCGCTGATATATTGACAAACGTTTGTCTATTATGTTGTTTACATGTCTAAGGACGTATAGCGATATACGTCGTATTTGAAAAGAATATTCAAATTGGAATTTAACCGTAACAGTGTGTTTGCACTGTTTTTTGCTGGAAAGTCACAACCGGCTATTGTCAAACAGCTCCAGCATTTGAATGTGAATATTGATTATGAGTAATCGATTGACATTGGCAATTAGTATATTGATTTTGTTTTCTAAATAGGCGATGGTTCTGGTTTGCTTTAGCCGTTTCAAGCACATTCAGTAATCAACCATCTACCAGGTCAGATCTATAGATTATCTAATCCGCAAACTGCTCGATGATCAGACTTTTATTCGTAAATATGTCGCCGTGATCGCTAATGCATATGTTTTTTTTTTACTGGAAGCTTTCTGTACAAATTGCTGCTGCTCTGCTCTTTTAAAAGCTATAAAAATAATAAAAAAAATTGTAGTATACAGAGAAACATATATATCCAAGCTAACAAAGTGCTCGTTCGCCTGTGTAAAATTAGATTCACAAATAGCCAGATGGAAGGCCGCATCAATATACCATACGTTTTCTAATGTGGTACATATACATACATGTACGAATATGTATACTTACGAGTAAGTACAAGTACTTCACATGTCCCCCTCATGCAATCATTCACCTCAAGTGTGTAGTAGCTTGGCTTGGAAGAGCATTCTTATTACCAGATCGATAAAAAAACAAAAGTTTATTAACAAAGTTTCAATAATTGATAAGCTATTTGCCACCCTCCCAACTTCAGAGCAATTTGACTTAAGCGTCTTATTATTTATGTTTTTTTTTCAACAAATAATGGTAATTGGATTTATATTTAAACGAAATTCTTGGTAGTAATAAGGGGTAGCAGCAATGTGTAAAGTTTTGTTATCGTTTGTATTACTTCTTGTAAACTCATGCAGAGCAATGTGTGTGTGCTATTATTGTACCAACGCTTTCGTTCGAGTGGTCAAATTTATTGTGTTCTTATAGACAACCCTTTGGAATGCATGCATCGCCTTAAATTGCTTAAATTGTTTCAATTGAAGACATCCTCTTCGATAGGGAAGGGAGAGAGCAAATGTGCTTCTGAATGAAGATTCTAACCAGCATGTAGCCCCAGAAATCACAGCACGACAAAGTCGTATACATGTGTCCGCCCATTGTAAACATCAATCCGAATAATATACATATCGATCAAAAATTAAACCTAATGAAGCAGTCAGAAAACAAAACCTAAAGGTACAGTTCCAGCCAGCAGTGAAGTATCACAAGATTGCTCTCCACATGCAAATGATCGAGAATAAGCGAAAGGCAGAAGGACCTTTGGTGCAAATGAGGGCGCTCTCCTGGTTATGTATAAACGATAGACCATTAGGCTGGTTTTTAAAATTCATGAATTAATTTGATTTCTAGGTTTTGACAAATCCACGCTTTGGCTAGGCACTCAACTCCCCGCGTATCGTCTTTCCATTTCCATTTCAGCCATCAGCGATAAACAAATGACCTCTTCGGATCACTTATTGGAGTTTTATTTTTGTTTTCGCTTCCAATGCTGCTCACACACACACACACACACAAAACTGTGAACTATGCTGCGCTTTTGAATTTAAATCTGAATCTTTTTGAATTATTTGAGCTGTGTATTCGAATTTAAAATTCAAATGAGCAGACGCGACGACGAAAGATTACCCAGAGCCCAGACATTGTGTAGTGTAGGGTCTACTGTTCGGTTCAGTTGGGGTTCCATAGGGATTTCATTTACTTATATGTACACACATATATTATGTGCTCGTATGCCTTGGGGCATTTAAAAATGCTGGATGGAGATAGGATTATAAAAGTAAAGAACGTGTTTTGATACACTGAGAGAAAATTTGTTGGCGACGAAAACGTTTACAAAATGTTTTAAAAAGTTTTATGTAGGTACATTCTCAAATCTAAGATACGCATTGTGCAAAGTTTGTATAAAACTGGGTTAATGTTTTAAAAAAATAATACGGGAGCACCTATGCCCTGGGGCCCGATCACTTCCAAATTTTTACAGAAAGCGTTGTAAGAGTAAACTTTCAAGGTAACGATTTGATGAAAAAAGTACAATGTTATATAGAATACCATGATGGTTTAAAAATTATAGGAAGATTATAGAAAGAATTTATTGTAATTTAAACACTACAGTCATCCCAAGCTCATACTACGATCATTTAATCATCCTAAATTACATAATTTACGATACCACCTATAATTACCATGCACAATCAATCTAGAAACTTTCTATAAAAACTCTAAAAAAATATTTAAAATTGCCTATAATTATTTTTTAAGATTCTTGCAATCATCATTTAATCATCCTCTAAATATCTCATGAGTCTATAAACTTCCTATAATCGTAATATACGTACGTACTACTATATAATAATCGCCAAAATATCTACATTTCAAACCATTACACGCGCCACATGCGAAACTTGACACACGTCACAAGCAGAATATATATACCACTCTAGTCTACCTTCCTCCACCTGCCAATAATTTACATTGAAAATTTCATAAAATTCGCTTTGTAGATGTGGCGGATATTAACATTTTACTTTAGCCCACGGGACTTTTAAGGGGGAAAGGAGGGGCTACTATAGCCTATAACCTTCCGCCACCTGCAAATAATACACACTGAAAAAGTTCATTAAAATCTGTTTGTAAATGTGGCTGATATTTACATTTTATATTTCACATTCATACCACCATCTGGGAGGGAGAAGGGAGGTTTACTATAGCCTATAACCATCCTCCACCTGCAAATAATACACACTGAAAAAGTTCATTAAAATCTGTTTGTAAATGTGGCTGATATTTACATTTTATATTTCACATTCATACCACCATCTGGGAGGGAGAAGGGAGGTTTACTATAGCCTATAACCATCCTCCAACTGCCAATAATAAACATTGAAAATTCTATAAAAGTCGGTTTGTAAATGTGAGTTTCCACATATCTATCCATATTTATATAGATGCTATAATCTTTTTGGAATATTCCCATGAATATCCCGGATTTATTTTATAGTATTTCTTACCAAATCTTCCAATAATCTTCTAATAACCTTTGTATAAATATCCAAAAATCTTCCTATAATCTTCCTATAAAATCCGTATATTTCCTATTAAAAAATACACTCTAAAAATTATGTATTTCAAAAATTCCAATACAATACTTTTTGTGAAAGGTTGTTAATTATTCAGTCTGCCTTTTTTCTCTCAGTGTATACAGTTGTATTGATTATGTGTGATGGGGGGTGACCCATACGCCACTGGGTCTGAAAAGTGTGCGCCACAAACGTACGCGACTACATACGACTGAATATTTCGTCGCGTCGTGCTCATATCACAGATAAAAAACTGAAAAGCATTATCGCCCGAGACCCGAGTGTCGATATTCGATCGTCAAGAGTCTCGAGACCCCTGCCTGCCTGATGATATGCTGCTCACATCATCAGTCTTCGGCTATGCGAATGCGATGCGATGCTATGCGACAAAGTTATGCATTTGTGTGGCTCCATCGCGAGTGCCTTCTTCAAAGTTTTGTTCTGTTTATGTATGCATGCGCATGCGCGGCGTGCTAGGTATATGCAAGTTATATACCTTTATATGTAATAAACATCACACATTAGCATATTCATTAGGTAGTTTAACATTTTTATTTATATTTTGATTTTGTTATTTGACTTTTAGCTATTTCTTATAGTTCCTTTTCACTCGTACAAGCCATACTGACGATCCTATCAGAAGTACAGAAAGAGAAGGGCAGATCCAACGCATTTAGGTGCGATCTGCACTTTCTTTCAAACAAAACACTAAACATCCAAATTGACATTGAGTGTACATAATTTCATGTGTTGTTACTGTCCTTATAGGTTCCAATACACAGCAATACTTAGGCAAAATGGATTAAACGTCGATTTAGTGAATTTGAAGTGGAACTGGTTTTTCAAGGCAGAGCTTTAAGGCTCTACTCGATGCCTTTACTTTTAGTACGAGAATATATACATATTCGACAAGTGACGAGCGCGGAATATTCAATAGGTTGTTTATGGGGCCATATATTTTTGCGTATTCGAAAATATTTTAATAACACAACATGGTAATCAGTAGCTGTGATGGAATTTCAAACAAACGTTTCGTATAATGATTATAATTTTTTTTATTATTTATGATGACAGAGCGATGATAACAGGTTGCCAAACACGACGAGTCGACGACAAACCAACAAACGAGGGATGAAAGTCGAAAGATTACTTTTCCTTTGGTAGGTGGTTTCGCTTGTCCATCATATTCGCTGGAAGATAAAGAGGAACAACAACAAGCGAATTAAGTAAACAGAATTTTGTTTGTTTTGAGATTAGATTTTGGTATTTCGAAATACTCGTACATATATACATAGGTACATACTACCTACATAGTACGTTTTTCTCGCTCGTAATTACACTCAAGTAGGCTCAGTTTGAGTTTTTCGGTTGTAAAATTATATGATTTGGCGATAATGTTTATTGGAATGTATGTATTTCATCATCATTATCATCATCATCATCATCATCATCATCATCATCATCATCATCATCATCATCATCATCATCATCATCATCATCATTATCATCATCATCATCATCACTATACTCGTACGTTGTGTGGAGTCCCACATTTCGTGCTGCCCGCTTGTAGTTCTAAATTAATGTGAGCTTTTTGTACACCCCTTGGATTTTTGGGTATGCTATGAACATTGCCTGCTTAAGCGAGAATATTCATATCTGTATGAAAACTGTAAGATAATTATTCCTTGTGATGTAACATTTCGGTCTATTTTCTCTAGAGGAGGAAGGCCAAACTTCTGAAACAAATGAATTCAAATTTATTATTCACAAATGAAGGGAAGTGAATCTTCTTTGGGCGCGTTAGGAGTAAAATGTAGACGTCATAATGCAAAACGATTTTTAACATTAGGAACGCAAAGAGGTACTTGGCCAGAGAGAGAAAAGAAAAAGAGGGAACTGTGCTATATTCGTTGATGGGACTCTTTTGGGGTCCAGTGAGGGTCTTTTGAGGGTCTTTTGGAGGTCTTTTGGAGGTCTTTTTAGGTCTGTGGGGTGTCTTTTTGGGAGTCTTTTGGAGGTCTATTGGGGCCATTTCAAGATATTCTTGGAGGTCTTTAAAGGATCTTTTGAGCGTCTTGTGGGGTTTTCTGAGAGTTGTTTAGCGGGTCTTTTAAGCGTTTCCTTTGCGGTGGTCATTTTGGCGTCTTTTAAGGGTCTTTTGGGGATATTTTGAGGGTCTTTATACTTATAAATAAATAATAAATAAATAAATAAAGAATAATAATTAATAATTGTAAATAATGATCCTAAGATAGCAACGACAAAATCTAGAACTACAATAGATGCTGTTTTTAAACGATATCCAGATAATTTTGAGTCAAAACCGCTAAGTTATCATAACGCTATAGTGTCAACTATACCAATGCAATCATCATCAGATAAAACTATAAGTATCAAAGAAATATATCGATATATTACACAACAGAATGGTTGAGTTCACTGCGCCAAAAAATGCCACAACTGTATAAATCAGAATGCTCTCTAGTATAAAGTATAGAAATATGTATTAGACATTTTTTAAAAATTTATAAAAAAGGTCTTCAAAAGCCTCCTAAAAGACCATCCAAAAAAACTCTCAAAAGACCGCCAAAACATTTCCAAAAGAAACCCAAATACCCCCATAAGAAAGGGAACGAAGAAAGAATCCCAAAAGATCTACCAAAAGCACTTTCAAAATACCTCCTAAAATTCCCAAAACACTCCAAATAGTCCCCAGAACACGCTCTAAAGACCCCCTCCCCAAATACTTCCAAAAACCGCCAAAATATTCACAAACCATTAAAGGACACGCAAAAAACCTCCAAAAGACCCACCAAATACTACTCAAAGAGCACGAAAACATTCCCAAAATACCTCCCAAAACACTCCCAAAAGACCCCCAAATACCCCAAACTAATATCACTAAAAACTCCTAGAACACCCCAGAAGGACACCAAAAACCTTCCAAAAGATCCCCAAAAGACCCTCTAAAGACCCCCAAATTACCACAAAAATACTCTCAAAATACCCTAAAAATAACTCCCAAAAGACACCCAGAGCACTTGCAAAAGAACCACAAATATCTCAAAAAGACTCTAAAAAGACCCCAAAAGTACAACCAAGATGTTGAAAAGCGTCTTTAGTGGTTTGTGAACTGGATATTTGGTTGATCAGCACTGCGTTGCAGACAGTGGAAAAATTAAATCATGATGTCGCACTTTCGTAACGCTCTCAATCTGACCCTCTACTAAACGCGCCAAAAGAAATATAAGCTGTATTTTATTTGGAATCCGAATACGAATTGGAATGTCAAAACCAGCCAAACAGCAGGTTTTCAAATTCCAAAGAAACAATTCGACAGTGCAATTGTTGTTGTAATTCCTAATTCGAATTCATATAAAATGCAGCTATAATTTCAATAAAACTAATATTTTTCTCAATTTAATCCTTTAAATAATATCCTTAAATCCTGTAACTACTTTAAGTATTTTAAAATAGTTTTCTCTTTTATCTCTCTCTCCCTCTCTCTCTCTCTCTGTCACTAAGTATAAGTTATAAGATGGATTGCCAGATGAGAAAAGTTTCGGGGAAAAAATGGAGCCCTGTGGAACGCCAGCATTTATACAGGAGGTTTCAACTTGAAACTTGAATTGAACGGTTCGAAAGATAGTTACTAATCCAATTAGGCACTAGACGTAATCTGTGGGTAGAATTAACAAAATGTTAGTATTTTTTTTTTATCATAGAAGTGCCTATTCCAAAAGAAATCAATTAGTGGTTGTTTGTTGTTCATCTCGTCGCAGTTTCAAACTGAATACATACAGAAACCAGCAAGTGATGTAATTCTACTTGATGACTGCAATGTATGTATATCTAGATATATATATATATATATATATATATATATATATATATATATATAAATCATCTCACACTCTTTGATTTATGTATGCATCTACCCAACTTAACCCAAATTTACACCAAAGAAGAATCGCAGTGAATGCTGTTTTTTGCTAAATAAAAAAAAACTAAAATGGCACAGATAGCGGTAGCGGCTCGACAAAAATTCTCAGAAATATCAAGAGCATCGAATTATAGAACGAAAGGAGTGAACGATGTACGAAAACAACAACAAACCCCACACTCATCAGGTCATCAAAAAAACATCAAATACGTGGAGCTGAAAAAAAAAAATTCTGCAAAGTCAGCGTCAGCGCTAAGCTGTCGCTGTGTCAGAAAAACAAAAACTATAGCAGAGGCAAACAGAGGAGAATTTAGCGCAAAAAATAAAAAGATTGCAAAAATTTCATTTTTGGATTTTTATTTATTTTGTTGTCTTATATACATACTCACATATAGAGATAAATTTATGTTTTTATTTTTAGAAATTAGAAAATAATTATATTCTACTTCAAGTTTTGAAAATGGAAGACAATTGATTGAAGTTAAGAACATAAAGCGACGTACATAGAATTTTCTTAGAAATTGTACGACGTGCGACGACGAACAACATGTCCGTCCGTCCGACTGTCTAGCTAAAACACTAAATCACAATTCAATAAATTAATTTTTTTTTCGCACAAATAATTGAATATCAATTGAGATTATAAAGAAACGAAACAAAAAAGTAATTAAAACTCCTATCCTAGTATCACCGAGATTCTGCTGGATTTGTCCACACTCAATATCCGAGCGGGGCGGATATTGCGGGAAAACCAATAATTAAAGCTGCATCCTTCTGCTGTGCGTGGGTGGAAGTGTGTGGAAGCGTGTTGGGCGGCATCTAAGCTTGTCCCCAACGGTCCAAATGTGGACGTAGCATTTGCTCCTGCTGACGGACAACATCCATTGATGTCCAGAAAAATGTGCCATTGTTGGTGCGGGCGAAATGCACTGGAATGAATTTCTGCTGGCAATGCACAGGAACAACACGATTGACTGGACCTTGGCGGACGAGAATGGCTGCATTGGCTGGGCACTGGCGGATTTCTTCATGGATGCGTTGCTCCAATGCTTCATTGGCTGCATTGTCGCTGGATGCTTCCAAAGCGACCGGATCGTTGCGCATATCCTCCAGCGAAGAGTTGTAATCATTTTGCTCTTGAACATCGGCGATGGTTTTCTTCAGATATTGCTTCTTCTTGATGAGACGCAGCAGCGGCTTAAGAACTTTCTTGATGCTGCGCATCGCAGTGGCGCGCTGTTGCATCATGCTGGCTGTTGTGTCGAATTTGTATTCACGTGTTAGGAAAGCCATCGTCTCAATGATAGAGTAGTGTAAAGTTCGAAAAATTAAACCGACTTGAGTTTTACTAAAAATCAAAAATGCTTGGCGTAGTACGCTGACCGAACTAATCGAATGACGAACGACTGAATTCTGATTCGAAAACGTGTTCGCCTCAGCTTATATACAGAGAGAGTGGCAAAGCAGCCGACCAATCAGCTTCGAAGAAAAATGCGCATCAAGTGGTTGTTGAGAGTCTCTCTATAACAATTTGGAATGTGATGTTTGTGTGTTTCAGAGTTGTTGTCGACAAGAAGACGACGTGTAATTTTTCATATTTCATTCCTTCATTCTCCGACTATTCGATAATTTTCGTTTGTGATTTCAGCCAAAATTGAATAAAAATAAAGAGTAAAACGATAGCGTTAGCTTCAACTGAACACAACCAGAGCCGAATAAATTCTCTCTGGTTCATCTGTACTTGTTGTTTAATATTTGATCTTTGATGTAACATCAACAGCGTTGCCATATTTGTATTTTGTAATTCAGTCAAATTAAATTGTTTATCCAAATAAAAAATTTTGAAAAGCAGTTAGAAAATTTAGCTAAATTCTCTTTTCGACGTTAACGTGTGAACGAATATTATGTACATAATGTCCATATAAAAATACGGATAAATTGCCTTTTGGTGGTTAGGGCTTTCAGAGCAGAACTCGAAAACCGCAATCTCTTTTGGCGGAAATTCTCCCTTTTGGAGAGAGGAGCTTTCGGATTGTTGAGCTCTTTTTAGAAAAATTAATTTTTCTAAGTTGTTTCATGGATGTTAGGGGGTTAATTGATACCATACAAAAGGTAACAAAAATACCTTTCATCTTATAAAAAAATGATTATTTTTATGGGCGTGGTCCAATTTTAACGGATTAATTTAAATTTTATTACATATGATTGAGTTTGTTCCATACAAAAAGAGATGATATGATTCCAGCGCTTTATAGGGTTTATATTCAGAAATGAGTCTTTCCTTTTAAAAGGGGTTTTTGAAAATCACCGACACTATAAAATACAGTGCCGCTCAATTAATTTATATTTAGATAGGAGTTTTCCGTTTTATATATTTTTTATTATATTTTTTTTTTTAATTAATCGTATTGCTTATTAATAGACTTAATTAATTCGTATTTTAAAATTATAATATATGCCAATATTTCTGTCTTGCTGACCATTATCAATGCAAAATAAATTTTCTGACTTTTCAGAAATTAATGAAAATTACAAACAATTAATTTTTGTCGTTATATTTGGCCAAATTAAAAATTAAACTAATATGAACATTTTGCTACAGTAAATTACTAAGTGTAATAATTCTTGATAAGGGTAATATAACAAATGTGTAATTTATTAGTATCCACTTTATAGTTAAGTGGACTTTTGTATAACAAGCATCTTTGAATTGTCGTTTATGTTTCTTATCTTCATAGTCCAAAGTTATCAAAGTCATGTTTTAGTTGGTGGCAATATTTAGCGAGTGCTGATCTATAACAAGTCTGCTGTCCGTTTTTAAGTTTTTTTTTTTAATATTTCCAACATTACTTTTATGTTTTTTAATTCGTTGGGTTAATGTTTTACTTGTTTCTCCAATATAACATGCATTACAATTGTTACAATTTACTTTATATATCAAGCCGCTTTTATGACTTAAAGGGATTTTGTCTTTTAATTTTGGCGCATGCAACTACTCCCCCAAGTTTTTTAATTTGAAATCTTAGTATGTTTTTATAGCTACTGAAAATTCACAATTAAAAATTATCAGGACTATCTGTATGGGGTTACGAAGCTGTATGGGACTAGGAAAAATTATTTTATACGTTTTTAAAAAGGTTTTAAGTTAAAAATTTTTATTTTTATTCAAATAATTATTTACTTCTTTTTAGTCTTATTTGTATGGATATTTCTTATTTTTTTTGCATCGATAGTGTTTATCCAGTTCTGAGCTATGTTTAAACTTTCAAGTCTCTAGCTCACCGGGAAGTTAGTTTAAAATCAATTACGAAATTCCACCCGACCTAATATAAAAATGTTTTAAAAACAATATTTTAAAACGTCATATTCAGTGAACCGTTATTTTTTTAAATTGTCATATAAAATTTAACCAAATGGCAACGCTTTCTTTGACGCGCTGACGAGCCACGCTCTACGCTTTAATCCTATTGCCGTTGACGTTGAATGAGAAGTATTCTCTATGCTCAGAATATGATACTCTGTGGACTCTAGGTCTGTGCTCTGGGGTGCACGTGTGCATTGCACAGCAACAAGCTATCTCTGTATAAATCAAACAAGTAGTCACAAGTGCCTGTTCAACAGGTCCCTAAATTATGAAGAGAATGGGGAAGAGGGATAACGAAAATCTTATTTTAAGTATGGTTCGTGTTCGTATGAGTTGTTATGTGAAAAGGATCGAGGATCGACTACGTAACAGGTAGCCAAAGCGAAAACTTGTAGGATTGTTTGCCAAATCGAACCGGAGACCTGAAAAACCTGTATTATTCCCGTCATGGACACAATTTAAAATTCGTCACACAAACGCACACAGGTCAAGAAGGATTTCTGGGATTTGCATGAATTGTTTTCGATTTGTATTTTTCAGAAAATCCAAAGCAAGTACCTACCTACCTGCCTAAATCTTTTCAAAATTGCTTCCCATTGTCTGTCAGGAACCAGGATTTAACTGAAATTTACTTAAATTGAAATTACATTTCATTCTGAGTTTAAATGAAATTTTGCCAATGGAAAACAAGTACAACAAAATCCTCTGTAATTACCATGACGAAGATGATTTAGGATGATTTTCAGTCGCCCCGTTGATACCTGTAGGAATTTAAAGATTTACAGTGCATCGCACTGGGATTGGGTTTTTCTGTGAATTTGGTATTTAGGTATTTGGTGGTGCTGCGCACGTGTTATTTTAGTGAAAGAAAAGGAAGCAACAAGGATCCTACCATAACTCATTTATGATATTCGTCATTTACCCAGTGGGGTTTGTTGTGCATTTAAAATTCAAACACGACATTGGATCGTAAATATTCCCTCTTCTATGGTTGGGTATCAGTGCAAGTTTTATGCTCATTCCATGAATCCTGTAGTGCTGTAGTTTAAGCGGCCGAGAGCAACAAGCACTAAGCACGGCTGTGGACAGGTAGAAATATTTTTATGTAAATTTCTTCCCGATTCGTGTTCTTCTATGTGTGTACCTTACCTTACCTTTTTCCATCATTTACTTCTTATAGTCGATATAGTCGAGATGTACATAAGTATCCATTGGTATCTGGTAGAAAAGGACAGGTTCTTTTCGTTAGCATTGAACAAGTGCTGCGTGATCGCAGGTAGGTATCGCACCATCATCGTCATCGCGGGTTTCCCCCCGCCATTCCATTTCTGTTTAGATTCAGTGCCCGGCAACGCATCTTATGTTATCACGTTTTTTTTCTTCTTGTAAATATTTTGTATCTTGTGTACTATATGTATGTTTGCGTTGGTTTTTTTCTTTTCATTATTATCATTTTACCTACACTGTAGAATTTCTATTGTAACGATCAGGTCCTGACTTGGGTATTTATTTTGTGTCCCCGATTTTATCGCTGGGACGTGCTTTAGCGTGCGTTTAGCAAGTGCATCGCAGACAAACATACAAACAGTCAAACAAACAAGTTGGACGGATGATGGAAATATATGTAGCTAGTAAGGAAATCCACATTGGTGCTGTGTGTGTGTGTTCGTTCGAATATCAAAAACTAGAAATTTCCATTTGTGATGAAGGAACTTATGTAGGTGTAAGCTGATAAGATTTGACGTTTGGTGATTGATGTTTGGTTTGTTTTTCGTTACGAATATTGGGAGTTTTCCTGTTTCTATTAAAGGAAAAGTTGCTTTATATTCAAATGACGGAACAGTCAGGAGAATTAACATATCATACGAATTTCCTCTAGCCACCCACGATTTATTTAAACTTGGTTGCTTGATTAGAATCTATAAGAAAGCCACCAAAGAAGCCAAGCTGCGCTCTAATTGAATGTTTTTCTGGCAAAATATTTCATCAAGTATTCAGCTAGAATGAGCAAAATTCTGCCCAGACAAAGAACCCGTCCGAATATCAAATGACAGGTTCATGTCCAAATCTTCTAAATAATACCAACTTCCCTATATGCAGAGACTATTGCATAGAAAATCGACCTTGCATTCTGGACGAGTATATATGTGGTTACAAACCATAACGGCCTAACTCATGTCAGGGGGAAATTGGGTTATTGGCACCACAAACCCAAGATAGCTTATTTCTCACTTGACTCCATTTTTAGATCTCTAGCTCAACTACTAACGAATTTTTGGTCTTCAAACTAAGCCGGCTATGTCTATAAGTTGCTATAACAACCTAAGTCACATGAATTTTATTTTATTTTACCTCTAATATCAAAACTCGGTATAGGTCGTTTAAGTGTTTAATATTTGTTTTGTAATAATAAATTTATTTAAGTTAAGCTGTTTTTATTAAATTCTCTATATTAGCTTCGCGTGCCCGTGGCTGTATGGCTGGTCAGATCTTGTGATCAATTGTTAACCCAGTTCCCAAAGCCCGATTTTATTGAAATTTTGCACACATGTGTATTTTCGATGGACAACACTTTTTTTTTTTAAATTTTGAAGCCGGCGGGCCCCAGGGTCATGGGGCCCAAACAAGATTTTTAAAAAAAATAACTCGGTTTTCTTCAAATTTTATAAACGTATGTATCTCCGATGAACAAAACTTTTTGTAAACATTTTGGAGACCCCAGGTTCCTAACAATTTTTTTAAAAAATTACCCCCTTTTTTTGAAATTTTATGTACGTGTGTATCTCCGATGGACCACAATTATCGTGAAAATTTTACAGACGACGTGCCCCGGGGTCGTGGAGCCTCATACAAATTCAAAATAAAATAAAAATTAACCCGACTTTCTTAAAATGTTATACACATGTGTATTTCCGATTGACAACACTTTTTTAAAAATATGGTAGTGATCGGGCCCCGGAGTCGGGGGCCACCCATACAAATTTTATAAAATAAAGGACCAAATTTTCTTAAAATTTTATACACATGTATATCGAAAACATCAGCCTCCAAGCGGAAATAGGAAACGCAAGGGACTGTTTTGCTAACGCCAGAAATCTAACTAAAGACTTCCATCCAAGAAGTACAGCCATCAAAGACGGGAATGGAGAGCTGAGAACAAATGGTGGCTGATGTTCTCTCAGTATGGCAAACCTGCTAAATCGGAATGACGAAGTGACCCCCATTAGAGCAATAGCTCCTCCAGCTGAAGAGGTCTTCGTCGAATATCCCACAGTAGAGGAAGTAGATGCAGCTATTTGTAGATTAAAAAATGGAAAGGCACCCGGTCTCGACGGAATCCCCGCAGAATTGATCAAGCTCGGAGGCGCTACTCTTGCTACAAAAATATATACGATCTTTGCGTCTCTATTTGGGACCAAGAAGAGTTGCCGGAGAATTGGAAGACCGCACTCATATGTCCGCTGCACAAAAAAGGAGACCGTCTTAATTGTGGAAACTATCGTGGTATCGCTCTATTGAATACTGCTTACAAAGTGTTGGCTAATGTTGTACTTGCCAGACTCATCCCTTTCGCCGAAAACATCATTGGCGACTATCAATGTGGTTTTCGTCCCAACCGATCGACCACTGACCAATGTTTTACCATGAGGATGATCTTGGGAAAATGCTGGGAGTACAACATAACCATACATCAACTGTATATAGACTTCAGACAGGCATATGACAGTATAAACCGCGAAAACCTATGGGCCGCACTCATATGTCTAGGAATTCCAGAGAAACTCCTCTCTCTGTGTAAATTAACAACCTCTGGGTCTGTATGTAGAATCGTAAATGAGGGAGCTGTGTCAGACCCCTTCGAAATAACATCTGGTGTTCGTCAGGGAGATGCACTCGTGCCTGTGCTGTTCAATTTGGCGCTTGAGTACGTAGTCAGAAAAAGCAACATGGAAACTTCGCGCTGTATATTTAATAAATCAGGCCAAATTCTTAGATATGCAGATGATATCGTGCTTCTTGGCCGAAGACCTAGCGATATCAAGGACAGTTTCATACAGCTCGATCGCTGCGCAAGAAGACTTGGTTTGGAGGTGAACAGCAACAAAACAAAATTTCTATCAACATCCAGGAACATCTCCATGGTAAATCTCGGAATTGGCGACAGCGTCGAAAACTTTAAATACCTCGGGTCAGTTATAACATCGTCGAATGATATGCAGGCAGAAATAAAAGCCCGAATCAATGCCGGACAACGAGTTTTCTATGCCCAATCAAAATTATTGCGATCTAAACATCTGTTGCAGTCGTGCAAGCTCGCACTTTATAAAGCACTCATAAGACCTGTGCTGGCTTTCGGAAGCGAGAGCTGGACCATGACCTCTAGCGACTGTAGATTGTTATCTACCTTCGAAAGAAAAATCATTCGCTCAATCTTTGGTCCAATTAAAGTCGCGGACAGCGAATATCGGATTCGTATGAACCATGAGATAAGGCAGCTTCTTGGAGGCTGCGATATTATCAGATTCACCAAATCCAATCGAGTTAGATGGCTCGGCCACGTTACACGGTCTCCAAAACAACGAATGACCAATAAAGTGCTGGTGTGCGTCGTAGAGGAAGACCCCGACTGCGCTGGCGTGACGACGACGAGATCTACCAGCATTAGGATGTCGAAACTGGAGGACGAGAGCGATGGACCGAGACGGTGGGAGGACCTTAGTGCGGGCGGCAAAATCCCTTCATGGGATGTGAAAGCCAGAGAGAGAGAGAGAGAGAGAGAGAGAGAGAGAGAGAGAGGATCTCCGATTGACAACACTTTTTGTAAAAATTTGGAAGTGTCCAATCACTTTTTTTTTCGACTTCTTTGAGGTCCTTTTTAACCACCTCCCGCGTGACCTAGAGAGCTGAAATTTTCTGAGTGTGTAAGTCCAAGATATCATTTGTTATATTCCGCGCATGATGCGTGTCACATTTCGCTTGTGGCGCGTGTGATGGCTTGAATCGCGCCATTTTCTCGTTTTTTTAGGTCCTTTTTAACCACCTTTCGCACGACCTAGAGGCTCAATGTTGGTGGCCAATCTTGATATCTTGCGTTTGAAGCGTGTCGCGCAAGTTGCGTGTGGCGTGTCTGAAGTGTGGAAAAAAGAAAATACTTTGAAATAGCCCCGACCTCAAAAACAGATATTTTGGCGATTATTACCAAATAATAAAGGACTGTGTGGTGTGTTTCTATGTAAAGGAAGTTTTTTTTACATTTACTTGTTAATTTTACATTTTTCAGTTGAATGCCATTTGGAGAATGAAAGCAATTGTTTATTCCATACACGAAAGGAGTAGTGTGTAGATAATGTCCTCCATAAAGGAGGGATGGCAAGCCTAATACCATTTCAAAAATCTGCTCCTACTCGTAAGAAAAACTTAAGGCGTTCGCTGTACAGTGATAGATCCGTCAGTAATCGCCTTGAACGATGCAATTCATTGGTTAAAATGTTGATGGAAATGAAAAATTGCATGTGCTCCGATATCTAAAGTCATAAAGACGTATAGCAGGTATCCCATTTGCGGTTAATCGCAACCACAATTAATTCACAGACATTTATTGCGATTCAATTTATTTGTGTTGTGATGGAAAACTCCTCTCAATCTCCATCACATCACAGCAATCTGATTGTCTACTCATCAGCGAGTATATGGCGAGCAAAAGCCAATTTAAACTCTTTACAATGCGCACCTGCTAACAATAAATTCCAACAACAACAACAACTGCAATAACAACAAACAGAAATATCTTCCTGCCGTGATTTCTCCTAGCGATGCCACAAAAGCAATTTCCAAGAGGTCCAGAATACGTGCGCGGCCAAAATTGACATTGACTTCCATTCCATTGCATTCCCATGATATTCAGTTATTTCTTTTTTCTGTCGTTGTTGTTGCCAATTGCGCGAAATTGCTTCTGTTGCAAGTCCAATTTTCAACAGCAACTCTTGGAACTCTGAACTCTCGCCGGCGGAGCACCACGTCACAGCCATCAGTTCAACACACAGTGGCACTGGCAATTGTGTTACTTCTTCTCTCGGTTTAATGCAGTTTTTGTCGTCTTTCACCTCTGGAAGATTCATTCCTGAATGTACATATATCCATATGTAGATATGAGAGCATTTCTTGAAACCAGTTCTAAGATGCTGCTGTTTAAGAAGATACCATTAAGATGAAGCCAGAAAAGAAATCCCCATTAAGAACCCTTTTTTGTGTGTATCTGTGTACATGCTCCTACCTATATTCCGACTTGAAAGTAATCTTCTCGGTTCGCGTTTTTGTTGTTGTGTAAGATGTCGGCAAAAAGGCCATCTCCAGCGAGTACAGCAACCTTCAAAAGCGATTAAAAAGAGGTATAGCATTTATTTTTTGTGCCGTACATATAGGAGATTTATGCTAAGAAGAAGTAAGGGTCTTCTAAGTTTTAGTGTTGTTCAATGTATTCGTAGTGCTAGAGAAGTAATGTAGCTTGAGTGGGGGTATAAGAGCATAATACGAGTCGACAGACAACTGGAGTTGGAAAAATGGACAACCTTTTATATAGAAAAACTTTATAGCAATTTTGGGCGATGTGGTAAGACGTGAAACCATTGAACAAGAAAGCTTTATACGCCCTGTTTGTATTCGACAGCACTCGTGATTATGATTCCTATAAGGACTAAAATCTCCACAACTTCTCACTCGACATGGAAGAAGCGGTACATGTTTAATAACTTAAATGTTAAATGTATCATCCTATGTTTTTATTGAATATAAAATAAAAAGTAACAATTTTCTCACCTACTAATTGAACCAGTTGGAGCTTCGTAAGAAGCGCAAGATACTACTCATCCCCGTATCTTTTACATCATTAAGGTCGTTGTAAAAGAAAGCTCCTAGATAAAGCTTACGTTTATGAGAGAGGGCTGGGCACGTACAGAAAATATGTAGAATGGTCTCCTTCTCCCCCTCGTCCATGCAACTTCTGCAGAAGTCGTTCCAGAAGACGCCAAGCCTTTCTGAATGTTTGCCAATGACACAGTGTCCGGTGATGACACCTATAATAGCACCGCTGTCTTTCTTAAAAGATCAAACCCTTGAAGCGTTTCGGATCCAGCTTGAGCCAGATCTGTTTCCTCGCCAGACAAGTAACTCCGTTTGACAATCTACTTTTAGTTTTTTCGTTAGAATCCCTCTTTAACATGAGTTTACATGTAGCGATTGGCATGCCTAGAGAACCATTTTCAGGTAGCATGCATAGTAGTTCCGTGTTTGGCAAATTCGTTAGCTCTGCAGTTTTCTGGAACGTCTCAATGCCCTGGCATCCAGCACAGGTGAATGTTAAACTGCTCCGCCATTTCCGTGATAGATGATCAACAGTTGTGGGTTAGAATAGAGTTCGTAGAGACAGATTCCATGGATTTCAGCGCTGCTTGGCTATCCTATATCCTTAGCGAATACGACATTTCTCTTCAGCCCAGACAAGACTTAATGATTAATGAATCGCCATAATTTCAGCCTGGAAAACACTACAGTGCTTAGAAAGAGGTGAAAGAGAGACTAAGATTTAGGCTTTTTGAGAAAACACCTCCGCCAAATCCATTTTGACCCATCTGTGTAAAAGTGAATCCATCATCCTCTAATTCAATTCCACCTTCCCAGTATGATGTGGAGGGGGTGGTGACTTGGAAGTTTTTGTTGAATCGGAGTTGCGGAATAGTGTAGTCTGTATAACCTAACGGAATCCTAACTAAAGTCAGGATAGAAGAGTGACCGAATTTAATTACAGTCCACTAGGAGATTGCATAGAGACGAATAGCACGGCGGAGGGAAGTGTGCGAAGATCTTTCAACCTTTCTTACTTTGTCACAATTTACTACTTTATCTAACGCAGTCCACCATACAGTCACACCATATAGAAGCGTATACCGCTATAAATAGCCAATGAGTGATGAAAGCCCCATTTGTTGCCAATGGTTTTTTTGCAAGAGAAGAGTGCGACTGTGGCTTTGCAAACTCTTTCATGAAAGTTTGGTTCCCAGCTTAACTTTCTGTCTATTATTAGACATAGATACTTGGCTTTATAAAAGAAATTTAAGCTTGTACCTTTAATAGAAAGAGGGACATCATGTGGAATTTTGATCCCATAGGGGACCGCTATATTATACTTTTCGAAGGGTTACTTGGTAAAACTCGGCAGATAAAAAGGGCAAGACTGTTAGTACCTAGAATGTCTAAGATTGGCACTGTCTTCGTTTTAGCAGCCTGGTCTTACACTGCACCGGACCGTGATGTACCTGGGATAGTTTATATTCTAGGCGACCTAGGATGGCATGCTACCCTAGTGACAAATGATACTATAGCGCTAGCATTGGTAACATCAGGGACACCCTGGTAATACCAAATTCCTTGGTTCATCAGTGGTGCCTCCTGATGTTACTAGTGCAATGATGTGCTCTCTGTGGAGTTGCATATCTCAACCGGTTGTCGTAGGTAGGTCCTGCTCTAAGCAGTGAGTTATTTTTAGTACATCTGTCTAAGATAAACGTTGATTGTTATATAACAAATCCTTGTCCGAACAGGACCATGGAATTATGCCCTATGTTGGCGGTATTCACGTTAATCTAAAGACATTTCATGTGGAATTCTTTATCCAACTGAAGAGGATAAGTTCAGTTTTGTGTGGGTTTACTCCTAACCCGCAGCGATCTGTCCAATTTGTAAGTTTGTTGAGAGCATTTTCCAGGAGTTCTCGTTAGGGTGCTTTCCTGGTATGGCAATAGCAACGATATCCTTATGAGCGATCACTCGTCAGCCCTCCTTTCTTAAGCATAAAAGCAGCTCATTCACTATAGAAGAGGGGACAGGACTCCACCTTGTGGGGTTTCTCTGCAGACAGATCTTCTGGCAGACGATACAGCCAGTTTTGAATTATCAATCCGACTTGGGAATAGAAGGTTAATCAGTTCGCCAAATAAGTCGTTCACTTTTAATGCCGTCACTGCATCTGTGGTCGCAGATGTGATGACGTTATTAGAAGCGTCTTCAATGCCTAGGAATGCTACCATAGTGTACTCCTTGTAGTGTAGGGAATATTCAGTGGAACGTACTAGCGTATGCAAATCGGTGTATGCAATACGGATGTTGATCTGTAGACAGAAGTTTCTTGTCAATGCTAGTATATATGTGGATGTCTATCAGTCTTTCTAGTATTTTTAAAAGGAACGATGATAGTCTGATCGGCCTGATTTCTTTTGGATTAACGTGCGAACATGGACAGTAAAAAAGAATCCTGTAGTTAAAATCCCTTCTTAATTAGAATGAGGCTAGGTCGGTATTAGCTTGAATTACCGACTCTGTACTGTGTAGTTCGTTTCACAAATTGAACTACATACATATATGACATAAGTGAGATAGAGAGTGAAATTTTCGTATGCGTCTTTTCGAGTTAAACGGCCATTACTCTGATTTGCTTTCCCTACGCAATAAACGAGGTCGGCAGTCGACCTCAAAGTGAATTTTAAATATTAAGATAAGATTGAAGAGAAGCTTAATTTACGAAAGAGGATAGAAGGCATTTTATTGAAGAGAATGTTGGCCTCAAATTGGAATAAGTGCCTATTCAAAACTTGATTTCTTTTAAAGTGGAGCTTTTATCGATTATCCATATACCAGCACTAAACCTCTTCTTTTGGTATTGTAAGTACTTTTTATTCCATAGATAAATTTATGATAAAATCTTGCTATAAAATAAAAACCTGGAATAATAACCTCAATTTTTGTTTAATAAAATAAATTGCAACAACAATTCTTTTTGCCTTTGGGACTTAATCTCTTGTTTGTCCTCAAATCGAACAAAAAAAAATCAAATAAATGCGAGCGATCGTATCAAGCCGGTCGTTCGCGTTCGATACAGCCATTTGCTGAGCAGGAAAACCTCCACTGGGTGCGGCCGTATAACCAGAGTTGGCCCGACACAGCGTCGAAGAAAATTTCACAAGTTGGCGGCACAAGCTAAAAAACAAACAAAATCCAAATCTGAAGAAAAATTACATTCATATATGTTTTAAGAAGACAAAAACAGCAACAACAACAAACTAATACTGGTCTTTACGGTATATACACTCGCGAGTTTATGACCATAACACGTAGTTATGTGCCGTGTTTTTTTTTTTTTTTGCAGCAGCAGCATACGTTGAAGTATGCGCGATTATGGATGGCGCGCAGCAAAGCAACACGCTCCAAGCTCCAAGCTTCGATAATTTAACAAAGCAGCGAACAGCAGCCGTAGCACACACCAAACCAGTAATAAATGCAGCAGTGTGCTTGGCACAAGCGAGAAACACCATTTTCAGCGACTAGCCAGCCAGAGTACAGTGCCGTCGAGCGCGACCAGGAATCGGCGGCAAGAGTGGGAAGAGACAATTTCTGGCTGGCTGCGATGTTGTCGGTTGGTCTGTTGGCTGTATCTTGTGCCGTAGGTTAGGAAATTAGACCACATGATCAGCCTAAGCTCTTCTGTATGATTTTCTTTGCCTTTTCTTTTGGGAACGAATCGTGTGTCTTTTGACTGTCGTGCCATTAGCGACGAATGAACGAACGATAGTTGCGGTGGGATGGGGATTAGGGAACCCGTTCCATTAGGTCTTAACTGTTGACTTGGGGCCAAAAAAGACGATAAAGAAAAATAAGGAACGGCATCAGACAATAAATAAAATTAGAAAATAAAACAACAACATTTGAGTCATCATCGCACACACACTTTTCTTCTATATACGGAGATCCGTTGTAATTGCTGCAGTTTATTGCGTTTCTTATTGATCCAACTGCTTGAAAAAAATAACCATAGCCACTCGTATCTAACTTGATCAATGTGAAATGCAAGAAGCTGAAAAACCACTTCGCTAGAAATGTGAGTACTGCACACATGAATCGAAAGACTCAAGAACGAAACCTGATATATGCTGCTGTTTGTTGGTGGTTATCTGTGTTATGTTCGCTTAATTACCGTTTATCTTTAGAAAAGGGACAGGTTTTGAATGCAAAATATTAACATCGATTTACTGGATAGTAATTGTAATGTTATTTTCGAACATTACCTGATGCTAATGGGACACATTTACAATGCATTGCATTTGGAGATGAGGAATCTTTTAAATTTATTTTTAATTTTTCTTTTTCTAAAATGCGATAAAAATTGATTTGCTCTAATGAACCGTCGCTTATTTGTATTTTCCTGTAAAAATCGCAATTTGGTTAGGAAGCTAATTAGTGTCAAAGTGGGGCGGAAAGTCGCCACTTTAGTTTGCTTACAGTATTTCACAATAAATGTATAATACAAATAACAAGCAGCGCTCTATCTCGCTTAGAACAAATTTAATTTGTTCCGTCGAATAATAAGTCGCATAACTGCATATTCTGAAATTCATATAAAAGAGAGTTTCAAACTCTTAAGCAACATCAAAAGCCACTACAACTACAAGTGTTTCGTGTTACCGCAATATCAAAATAACATAAAGGAATTGTTTTATATCCTCAGGGAAACCCACTTGAACTCGCCTTCATGCTTGTGTTTGCCGCAATGATAGCAATTATTGGCGGAACTGCTGCTCAGGAAAAATGGGATCCTCCACCAATTAATACATAAAAGTTAATTAAAAGTAACAAAGGAATTCAATTAAAATTCATATTAATGTTTTAATACTGCAAACTGGTCTTTGATTTGCGATGTTAATAAGTCATCTACGAGATTTTGAAAGGACTTACTGTTGAGTTCATGTGTTAGTTTTCTCTACGAAGTAGCCATTACATTAGAATGCATGAGAATGGCGGAAAAAGTATGTCTAAGAAATCGAAGTTTAAAAGAAAAATTTACTTCTAAGACAGACTAATAGGGAAATGGACTTAACAATTATCTAGCTTATTCAAGAGTTCTATTTCATTTCCTTGCTGGGAACTCTTTTCCAATAATAGTCTATAATGCCACGAAGAGATCGACAAAAAAATCCCTTCAAGTTCGATAAAGCCTTGTTACTTTGTCTTAGCTTACTGGCAGAATTAATGACAAGACAAGACAAGACAAGACAAGACAAGACAAGACAAGACAAGACAAGACAAGACAAGACAAGACAAGACAAGACAAGACAAGACAAGACAAGACAAGACAAGACAAGACAAGACAAGACAAGACAAGACAAGACAAGACAAGACAAGACAAGACAAGACAAGACAAGACAAGACAAGACAAGACAAGACAAGACAAGACAAGACAAGACAAGACAAGACAAGACAAGACAAGACAAGACAAGACAAGACAAGACAAGACAAGACAAGACAAGACAAGACAAGACAAGACAAGACATATATAAGTTTAAAAGAGAAGCGTATATATAACTAGCGAGTTTATTAAAGTAAAAGGTTTCCAATGGATGAACATTGACTCATAAGCTATGCTTTCGAGAAACGTAGCTATACTGGGGATTGTAGCCATGGGTTGTTAGTTAGAAATTTCCTTTTTGCTACCTTTTTTAAGTAGAAGAATTATGTAAGTGCTCTATTAAAGATCTTCTGAAGATAGACAGTGGAAAGAGAGTCGTTGTGCCCCATAAATTTGCAAGCTGATACCCGAGTCTAGACGCTTAAAACAACGGTGTAAAGATTGCTATTCGTTGCAATACGTTTTAAAAATTATGATGATAGGTCGGAATATTTGCAGTCCGAAAAGCAACAACTGAAAAGGTGCTCATCGTTTTCACCGGTATATTACTTTTTCTGCATACCCTCTTTATTCATTCATCTTTTCATCAATTCATATTCATCTGTTTAGCTGTTTGGGCTTTATAAGCCGGTGTAATATAAATGATGAGATGAAGAACAAACGCTCGTGCTATCACGCTTCATACATATTACATATACAAGCGAAAATAAAATTAAAATGAAACGTGTTATATAGCGGAATAAATAAAACTAAGTTAATAACAACCGAGAAGCTGGGAAGTCATACAGTCAGTCAGAAGGCTCCGTCAAACAGAACGTGGCGCGGGCAGAACGCGCTGTTTCCCGCCGCGGTCACTGATGTCAAACAGAAAGCGGATAGCTTTCAGCGTTCCAGTTATTAAAGTGATACATGCCCAAGGCTACGCGGACGATATAGTCTTCGTGGAAAATGGGAAGTTTGAAGAAGTGCTCTGTGGTTTAATCCAAAACGGATTATACATCACGAGCAGATGGTGGCTAGAAGTGTGACTTAGGGTGAACCCAAACCAAACCACACTGGTACCCTTCAAACTGGGGCGAATGGACCCGTTTACCCTCAATGGAGAAGAGATTACTGTCAGCAAAGAGGTTAAAAATTTGATAGTATACTGCTATGGAATAAGCACTAACAGTCAGTAGTGAAAAAATCAAAAAGAGCGCTTATGGTGTGCAGAAGGGTGGCAGAAAAATCCTAGGGAGTTAGTCCCAGGATAATGCACTGGATGTACACCATGATAGTTATTCCAATGCTTACTTATAAAGCAGTGGCATGGGCGAACAGAACCGAGCTAAACACCACGAGAAGCGAATTGGAAAAAGGGCAGAGGCTGGCATGTATTTTAATTACAGGGCCCATGACGGGAATGGGGGTAATTCTTGGGTTACTCCCACTTCATATAGTAGTAGAGAACAAATCCGAGGAAACCAAGTTACGTTTGAGCAAGGTAGGCTGCTTCAAGGACTTAAGGTGAGGAGCATTAGTGGAATCTCTAACCAAACAGGTTCTTTTAGCCAGCATCCCTTGTGACAACATGGTGCCAAAGCTTGTATTCAAGAAAAACATTGAAGAAAAAGGAATTCAGATTTGAAACTGAATACCAGATACATCAGGGCGCCATAAAGTGATATATGGATGGATCAAAGAAAGCAGACGGCACGGGTGCGGGAGTCCATGCGCCAAGAATCAAATACTCTGAAGCAATGTGGCAGTACCAGAGCATAGGCAGAAGTACATGCCATCGTAAGATGTGCTCACTTTAATCTGGTTAGAAACTACGTGAGGCAGGAACTAGCTATAATGACAGATAGCCAAGCTGCGCTAAAAGCCCTAGATACATTCCACATCACGTCAAGACTGGTGGCGGTGTGTAAGGCGAAAACAGACTTGGCGAAGTAAATAAGGTACGTTTGTACTGGCTTCCAAGACAAACTGGCATAGAAGGCAATGAAGCAGCGAATATACTCGAAACAAAGGAGCAGAAATTCTGCTGGTAGGGCCAGAACCATTATGTGGCACTTTTTTTGGTGATCCTGGGTCAAGTTATGGCGCAAACCAACATCGATGCACCAAACGGTATTCAATGGCGCTTGAACGAAAGGCTTAACAATCTTGACTACGCTGACGATGTCAGCATGATGACTCACAGATTGGACGATACGACGCGTAAGCTTGAGAGGCTGATTTGTAAAGCTGAACAGGTCGGCTTAAAGCTTAACTACTCAAAGACGAAGTTGTTGCGAATCGAAACGACCGATAACCGCGAATTATCTATAACCACTAACGATGCAACGATAGTCATTGGAGACGTGAAGAAATTTAGTTACTTAGGGAGCCTAATTACTAAGAATGGCAGATCCGAATCAGACATGACAGCCCTCATAAAGAAGTAGGCGCTCTGCTTACTACTCACTGAACAAAGTGTGGCCAATGCACAACATCTCCAGGTGCACCAAGCTAAATATCTTCAACTCCAGCGTTAAATTGGTCCTCTTATATGGTTGCGAGTCTTGGAAAGTAAAAAACAGCATTTCTCAGAAATTACAAGTATTTATCAACAAGTGTCTGCGACGAATCTGTGGCATCTTTTGGCCAAACACGATCTCAAACTCGTATCTAATTGCCCGGACAAATCACGAGCCAATCCATATTAAAATTAAGGAAATGGCAATGTGTAGGGCACACCCTGCGGAAACCGGACAATGACATTACAAAAATGGCCTTTGAATGGAACCCCCAAGTAAGACAAAACTCGGGGCGCCCAGTGAACACGCGGCGCATATCAATCGAGCTTTTTCGCAAAGAAGTGAACCCGGATATAATTACTCGTAACACAAAAGTAGAAATGTTTTTTATTCTCGACTCTACAACTCAACGTGCATTTGGGCAATATTGTCAATTATCACCATGATGGACAAAATGCAATTGGTACAATAAGGGTACAATTCTTCAAGAAATTCACTTTCTCACGTACAGAAGGGATCTGCAGCAGTTCCTTACTTATTATTTCTTTTGAAATATACGCTCCTAAAGGATTCTACAAATGTGACACAAAGAATTAAGAAAAAGGTAGAACCAATTTAGTAGTCCTTTTATAAAAGAAAAGTATCCTAGATACGATCAAGAAGGTTTGTTATATTCATGGAAATTTGCTCATCTTACGAACAAGGACGAAAAAGCAACACAACAGGAACATAACAGAAATCATGTTCGGACATGTTTTTGCAGGATCTTCATACACTCCTTCCTTTGAATATGGGAACTACATTTTACAAAAACGTAACGCACCTTACGCATTACAAATACGAAGTGTAAGGGAATTACGGGTCTTTCTTTCGGTTGGCAAATAATCGAAATTTCTTCGAGAATATCCATCATCCATATAAATTCTATTGACTGTTTGAAAAGTTGCTTTGGTTGATTAAACATAATCCACACTGAAGGTGTTTGGTATTTGCATCACACCAGAAAGGATGTGTGTTCAATGTACGTGATATTCGTATAGGAATTTATATTGTGGGAAACTTTTTACTGAGTTTTCTTTTCTGTTTTCGGAAAATAATGAGTAGCTATGAAGAGGATGTGTGGGTGTGAGTGTATCGAACAAGGTACGTGATGTAATTAAAAATTTTTAATGAAAAATCCATTTTCAAAAGAATTTATAAAATTAAAAAGGGGAAGAGGTAGCACACCTCTAGGCGCATTGCGCCTACATGTCTAGCATTGTCGATGAATTAGCCTTGTCATATTTTGGTAATAACTTTTCAAAACTTAAAGGCAAAGGAAGAAGGAAAACAAATACCTCCAAAAGGTTTTATACACTTAAAATGCTGAAGGTGCAATTATAGTAATGGAAATTCCTTCATGTCACTTTTTAGTCTATTATGTACAAAGCATGATATATAGAAACAATAAAAGTGCTTTTACAAAAGAAAGAAATTTTCAATTATTTTATAGTCACGAAGATTGTTTTTTTTCCTTCCCTGGAAGAACTGGACATTTTCTAAAAATGTTCTTACTATCGCCCTAAGCCTTCTTGTTCGTAATTAACATTAAATGCTAGAATGGGAGCCACCTCTATACTTTAATTGACCGTTGTTTTTCACATTGTCGTATCAACTTGTTCCGGTAATTAGTGCCGTATTTAGGCGTAAAGTTGCCCTTGAATTACTTAACAATATTTTTATAATAAATTTATACCAACTGTTAAAATCTCTGCCTCCTTTAGAACAAATTCAATTCGTTTTGCTGAATAATTAGTCGCAAAACTGCATATTCTGAAATTCATATAAAAGAGAGTTTCAAACTCTTAAGCAACATCAAAAGCCACTACAACTACAAGTGTTTCGCGTTTACCTCTATATCAAGCCAGCAATCACTTTTGAAGATAGAAAAATGGTAATAAATGGAAATTGTTTAAAAAATTGTTTTATTTTACTAACACACAGGAATTATTTTATACCCGCAGGGAAACCCACTTGAACTCGCCTTCATGCTTGTGTTTGCCGCAATGATGGCAATGTTTGGCGTAAATGCTGCTGAGGACTCGCCACCAATTGAACCGTGGGATACTGCTACTGGAAAAGGTTAAATTAAAGTAACAAAGGAATTCAAATAAAATTCATATTAATGTTTTAAAATTGCAAACTGGTCTTTGATTTGCGATGTTATCAAGTAAGCTACGAGATTTTGAAAGGAATTACTGATGAGTTCATATATTAGTTTTCTCTACGAAGTAGCCATTACATTAGAATGCATGAGAATGGCGGAAAAAGTATGTCTAAGAAATCGCAGCTTTAAAAGAAAAATATTCTTCAAAGACAAACTGATACAGAAATGGGCTTAGAAATTATCTAGCTTATTCAAAAGTTCTATTTCATTTACTTGGGAGCTCTTTTTTAATAATACTCTATAATACGACGAACAGACGGACAAAAATATCCCTTCAAGTTCGAAAAAGCTTTGCTGCTTTGTCTTTGCTTACTGACAGCAGAATAGTGTAGTCATCGGCCATTGGAGAAGCCGCTAATTATTGTTTAGTTAGCTGACCATTTAGAAATTCAAAAAAGTGCCCTATCCTTTTCCTAAAAATGCCCTTGAAATAAGCGATCTGATTGCCCTCTTTGTCTTTTTGTGGTGTATATTGAGTTATGCCACGGACTTCGTCAGCGCCTGGTATAGCACTTTCTAGTTCATGAAAGATATAACTCTTGCATGCTGCTTTCTGTCGCCGGTGAACTATTGGCCGATATTCAGCTCCAACAAAATGTTTTAGATATCAAGTTGACAACCTGTCCAGGTCATCATGCAGCTGGCGAGAGTTAGGGTGGTTTGATGTATTTCATGTCGTCAGCATGGACAGAAAGTTGTAATTCATCAACAATTCAATCGACAAATGGCAAGACGAATAACAAAGCACTAACGGAGCTACCTTGAGGGACCCCAAAAGTCTTTGTAATGGGGTTAAATACAAATGCTTTTAGCATTATAGCATTTATATACAGAATGTATGCATTTTGATGGCAAATACTTGATTCCTTGGTTAATTTCGTGAAGTATACTTTAAGTATTTGCCACCTAAGCGGATATACTAGCTAGTTTTTAGAAAAAGTCAAAGTGGTTATCAAATAAATGAAAAAGAAACGTGCCAATATATCCTTTATTTTGACTTCGATTATTTAAATACACAATAAATCGACACAATGGGTTTGTGCAACGGATTGATTACTAATTTCTTAAAAAATTAATGAAAGAGCGCAACTCAAGAGTCTTCTACCGCGTGCAGAAGTACAGAACGAAGACGGACTGCCTGGAACGAATATAACGCCACCGTATATCTATTCAACAATTCCTCCTTCCTTCTTTTGTGTGGGCGTTGTTTATTTACTTCCTTCACTATAATTTGGGTGTTATTTGCGTCGATTTTTGTCTGTCCAAGTTACTACAGAATTGTAGCGAATAAACAATGAGTCATAAGCTATGCTTTTTAAGGAGTGTAGCTATTCTTGCGAGTCTAACTATAAAATAATGGTTTGAAATTTCCTTTCTATTACCTTTTTCTAATTAAAAGAATTATGTTAGTGCTCTTTTAAAGATCTTCTGAAGATAGATAATGGAAAGAGAGCCGTTGTGCCTCGTAAATTTCCAAACTGATACCCGATCCTGGTGTATATGCTTAAAACAACGGTGTAACGATTGCTTTTCGGTGGAATTCGCATTCGCTCGACCGTTTTTTGTCAACCATAGTTATTTAGTTACAAAATAGGTCGCCATAAAAGGCTCTTTTATTTTAAACGCTATAATATATACCCTATATTTACCCTGAAAGTCCATTCTAGATACTGGTGAATAAATTTATGAAATCGATATAGGATTTTCGAAGATTACCTCCTACATACAAATCAACCAACACCAACAGCGTTTTTTTTTTTACAAAATTGGTTACAAAATTGGTCGCCACGAAAGGCTCTTTTATTAAGGAATTTATAAAATCAGTCCAGTAGTTTCGATGATTACCTTTTACATACAAAAACATACTACCTCTTTATAATATTAGTATAGTATTGCTATTGCAATTGGAATGAAGATCAAACGCTCGTGCTATTGCATGCTATGCTGCACATTTAAGATCAAAACAAAACGTGTTATATAGCGGAATATATAATACATGACTCAATAATTACCACCGAGAAGCACATAAGTTAGACAGTCAGTCAGCTATGATGGAGGGCGATTGAAAACGAGATTTTGACTATGAAGGTGCGTTCTTTGGAGTACGAGTGCAGAAACACGAATCCGAAGCGTGACAGTCTAACAGATCCGACATATATTGTCTCAAGTGTGAAACACGGAACACGTTTATCTTTATGTGACCTCTCACCATTATCTATCGGATAGGGATGAGGTGTGAAACTGACAATTTGAACTTTTCCCCAAAGAAGTCAACCCGGGTGTAAGTACTCATAACACAAAAGTAGAAATGTTTTTTTCTCTCGACTCTACGACTCAACGTGCATTTGGGCAATATTGTCAATTAACACCATAATGGACAGAATGCAATTGGTACAATAAGGTGGTCACATCAGCTCAACAACATCCTGTAAAGATCTTCAAGAAATGCACTTTCTCACGTCCAGTAGTGATCTGTTTGGTTCCCTCCGTCAGCTCATTGTTCGATTGTCACCATTCATTTCAATGCTTTATGAGCAACTCAAACTTCCTTAAGGATCATACAATGAAATGAAGAAAGGAAGAACCAATTGAATAGTCCTTTCAAAAAAGAAACGCAGAGATCGACCGACAAGATTTTCTATCGTTTGCTCATCTTTCGAACAAGGACGAAAAGCAACTGAACAGAAAACATGTTCGGACTTGTTTTTGCAGGATCTTCCCGCACACTACTCCTTCGATTATAGGAACTGCATTTTACGTAACGCACCTTACGCATTACAAATACGAAGTGTAAGGGAAGGGACCCGTAGTCTTTCTCTTCGTTGGCAAACAATTGAACTTCCTTCGAGGTTAAAAGTACATTAAAATTCTATTGACTGTTCGGATAGTTGCTTTGGTTGATTAAACATAATCCACTCTGAAGGTGTTTGGTATTTGCATCACACCAGAAAGGATGTGTGTTCAATGTACGTGATATTCGTATTGGAATTTAAATTGTGGGAAACTTTTTACTGATTTTTTTTCAGATAATAATGAGTAGCTATGAAGAAGATGTGTGAGTGTGAGTGTATCGAACAAGGTACGTGATGTAATTAAAAATTTTTAATGAAAAATCCATTTTCAAAAGAATTTATAAAATTAAAAAGGGGAAGAGGTAGCACACCTCTAGGCGCATTGCGCCTACATGTCTAGCATTGTCGATGAATTAGCCTTGTCATATTTTGGTAATAACTTTTCAAAACTTAAAGGCAAAGGAAGAAGGAAAACAAATACCTCCAAAAGGTTTTATACTTAAAATGCTGAAGGTGCAATTATAGTAATGGAAATTCCTTCATGTCACTTTTTAGTCTATTATGTACAAAGCATGATATATAGAAACAATAAAAGTGCTTTTACAAAAGAAAGAAATTTTCAATTATTTTATAGTCACGAAGATTGTTTTTTTTCCTTCCCTGGAAGAACTGGACATTTTCTAAAAATGTTCTTACTATCGCCCTAAGCCTTCTTGTTCGTAATTAACATTAAATGCTAGAATGGGAGCCACCTCTATACTTTAATTGACCGTTGTTTTTCACATTGTCGTATCAACTTGTTCCGGTAATTAGTGCCGTATTTAGGCGTAAAGTTGCCCTTGAATTACTTAACAATATTTTTATAATAAATTTATACCAACTGTTAAAATCTCTGCCTCCTTTAGAACAAATTCAATTCGTTTTGCTGAATAATTAGTCGCAAAACTGCATATTCTGAAATTCATATAAAAGAGAGTTTCAAACTCTTAAGCAACATCAAAAGCCACTACAACTACAAGTGTTTCGCGTTTACCTCTATATCAAGCCAGCAATCACTTTTGAAGATAGAAAAATGGTAATAAATGGAAATTGTTTAAAAAATTGTTTTATTTTACTAACACACAGGAATTATTTTATACCCGCAGGGAAACCCACTTGAACTCGCCTTCATGCTTGTGTTTGCCGCAATGATTGCAATGTTTGGCGTAAATGCTGCTGAGGACTCGCCACCAATTGAACCGTGGGATACTGCTACTGGAAAAGGTTAAATTAAAGTAACAAAGGAATTCAAATAAAATTCATATTAATGTTTTAAAATTGCAAACTGGTCTTTGATTTGCGATGTTATCAAGTAAGCTACGAGATTTTGAAAGGAATTACTGATGAGTTCATATATTAGTTTTCTCTACGAAGTAGCCATTACATTAGAATGCATGAGAATGGCGGAAAAAGTATGTCTAAGAAATCGCAGCTTTAAAAGAAAAATATTCTTCAAAGACAAACTGATACAGAAATGGGCTTAGAAATTATCTAGCTTATTCAAAAGTTCTATTTCATTTACTTGGGAGCTCTTTTTTAATAATACTCTATAATACGACGAACAGACGGACAAAAATATCCCTTCAAGTTCGAAAAAGCTTTGCTGCTTTGTCTTTGCTTACTGACAGCAGAATAGTGTAGTCATCGGCCATTGGAGAAGCCGCTAATTATTGTTTAGTTAGCTGACCATTTAGAAATTCAAAAAAGTGCCCTATCCTTTTCCTAAAAATGCCCTTGAAATAAGCGATCTGATTGCCCTCTTTGTCTTTTTGTGGTGTATATTGAGTTATGCCACGGACTTCGTCAGCGCCTGGTATAGCACTTTCTAGTTCATGAAAGATATAACTCTTGCATGCTGCTTTCTTTCGCCGGTGAACTATTGGCCGATATTCAGCTCCAACAAAATGTTTTAGATATCAAGTTGACAACCTGTCCAGGTCATCATGCAGCTGGCGAGAGTTAGGGTGGTTTGATGTATTTCATGTCGTCAGCATGGACAGAAAGTTGTAATTCATCAACAATTCAATCGACAAATGGCAAGACGAATAACAAAACACTAACGGAGCTACCTTGAGGGACCCCAAAAGTCTTTGTAATGGGGTTAAATACAAATGCTTTTAGCATTATAGCATTTATATACAGAATGTATGCATTTAGATGGAAAATACTTGATTCCTTGGTTAATTTCGTGAAGTATGCCACCTAAGCGGATATACTAGCTAGTTTTTAGAAAAAGTCAAAGTGGTTATCAAATAAATGAAAAAGAAACGTGCCAATATATCCTTTATTTTGACTTCGATTATTTAAATACACAATAAATCGACACAATGGGTTTGTGCAACGGATTGATTACTAATTTCTTAAAAAATTAATGCAAGAGCGCAACTCAAGAGTCTTCTACCACGTGCAGAAGTACAGAACGAAGACGGACTGCCTGGAACGAATAACGCCACCGTATATCTATTCAACAATGCCTCCTTCTTTCTTTTGTGTGGGCGTTGTTTATTTACTTCCTTCACTATAATTTGGGTGTTATTTGCGTCGATTTTGGTCTGTCTAAGTTACTACAGAATTGTAGCGAATAAACAATGAGTCATAAGCTATGCTTTTTAAGGAGTGTAGCTATTCTTGCGAGTCTAACTATAAAATAATGGTTTGAAATTTCCTTTCTATTACCTTTTTCTAATTAAAAGAATTATGTTAGTGCTCTTTTAAAGATCTTCTGAAGATAGATAATGGAAAGAGAGCCGTTGTGCCTCGTAAATTTCCAAACTGATACCCGATCCTGGTGTATATGCTTAAAACAACGGTGTAACGATTGCTTTTCGGTGGAATTCGCATTCGCTCGACCGTTTTTTTGTCAACCATAGTTATTTAGTTACAAAATAGGTCGCCATAAAAGGCTCTTTTATTTTAAACGCTATAATATATACCCTATATTTACCCTGAAAGTCCATTCTAGATACTGGTGAATAAATTTATGAAATCGATTTAGGATTTTCGAAGATTACCTCCTACATACAAACCAACTAACACCAACAGCGTTTTTTTTTTTTTTACAAAATTGGTTACAAAATTGGTCGCCACGAAAGGCTCTTTTATTAAGGAATTTATAAAATCAGTCCAGTAGTTTCGATGATTACCTTTTACATACAAAAACATACTACCTCTTTATAATATTAGTATAGTATTGCTATTGCAATTGGAATGAAGATCAAACGCTCGTGCTATTGCATGCTATGCTGCACATTTAAGATCAAAACAAAACGTGTTATATAGCGGAATATATAATACATGACTCAATAATTACAACCGAGAAGCACATAAGTTAGACAGTCAGTCAGCTATGATGGAGGGCGATTGAAAACGAGATTTTGACTATGAAGGTGCGTTCTTTGGAGTACGAGTGCAGAAACACGAATCCGAAGCGTGACAGTCTAACAGATCCGACATATATTGTCTCAAGTGTGAAACACGGAACACGTTTATCTTTATGTGACCCCTCACCATTATCTATCGGATAGGAATGAGGTGTGAAACGGACGATTTGTACTTTTCCCCAAAGAAGTCAACCCGGGTGTAAGTACTCATAACACAAAAGTAGAAATGTTTTTTTCTCTCGACTCTACGACTCAACGTGCATTTGGGCAATATTGTCAATTAACACCATAATGGACAGAATGCAATTGGTACAATAAGGTGGTCACATCAGCTCAACAATATCCTGTAAAGATCTTCAAGAAATGCACTTTCTCACGTCCAGTAGTGATCTGTTTGGTTCCCTTCGCCAGCTCATTGTTCGATTGTAACCATTCATTTCAATGCTTTATGAGCAACTCAAACTTCCTTAAGGATCATACAATGAAATGAAGAAAGGAAGAACCAATTTAATGGTCCTTTCAAAAAAGAAACGCACAGATCGACAAGATTTTCTATCGTTT
This sequence comes from Nephrocerus scutellatus, assembly GCA_947095585.1. Lineage (NCBI taxonomy): Eukaryota > Metazoa > Arthropoda > Insecta > Diptera > Pipunculidae > Nephrocerus > Nephrocerus scutellatus. The sequence continues at coordinate 91,345,590 of OX352765.1, read as the reverse complement.
GCTCATCTTTCGAACAAGGACGAAAAGCAACAGAACAGAAATCATGTTCGGACTTGTTTTTGCAGGATCTTCCCGCACACTACTCCTTCGATTATGGTATCTGCATTTTACGTAACGCACAAACACGAAGTGTAAGAGAATTACGGGTCTTGCTCTTCGTTGGCAAACAATTGAACTTCCTTCGAGGTTAAAAGTACATTAAAATTCTATTGACTGATCGGAAAGTTGCTTTGGTTGATTAAACATAATCCACACTGAAGGTGTTTGGTATTTGCATCACACCAGAAAGGATGTTTGTTCAATGTACGTGATACTCATATTGGAATTTAAATTGTGGGAAAATGTTTACTGAGTTTTTTTCGGATAATAATGAGTAGCTATGAAGAAGATGTGTGAGTGTGAGTGTATCGAAAAAGGTACGTGATGTAATTAGAAATTTTTAATGAAAAATGCATTTTCAAAAGAATTTAGAAAATTAAAAAGGGGAGGAGGTAGCGGTCCTCTAAGCGCATTGCGCCTACATGTCTAGCATTGTCGATGAATTAGCCGTTTCACATTTAGGTAATAACTTTTCAAAAGTTAAAGGCAAAGGAAGAGGGAAATCAAAGACCTCCAATGGATTTTATACTTAATGTGCATTTGTCGTAGGAGCGAACATTACTTCATGCCACTTTCTGGTCGGAAATAATGGTTCTCCTTTCAAAAAGCGTTTAAGTAATGTTTTAATATTGCGGTTGTCACATGGTTGAGTTTGATACAATTGAGTTTTACTGACAACAACAGGCAGTGGCACGATCTCTTCAGTTTTGATCTGGGATAAGCATTACTTCGTTCCCTAGAAGAAGGATCCATTTATTGGTATAAAAGGCATATATATAACCATATATCTAGTTATCTTAGCACATTTAAAAAAGCATGATGATGGGAACCTTGTCGAAACAATAAAAGTGTTTTACTCAAAAGAAAGTGATTTTCAATTATTTTAGTCACAAAAAAGATTGTTTGTGGACATTGCCCGTAAAAATTGCCCTTACAATCGCCCAAATCCTACTTGTTCGCAATCAATATTAAATGCTGGAATAGCAGCCATCTACTTTAATTAACCGTTGTAGTTCATATTTTCGTAAAAACTTGTTCATGTAATTAGCGCTCGAGTATACAAAATTCGCTAAGTATCAAAAGCGAAACAAAACAGCTTTCTTCCTCTATTAGAACGAATTCAATTTGTTCTGCTGAACAATTATTCGCATAACTACATATTCGGAAATTCATATAAAATGGAGTTTCAAAGCCCTAACCAGCATCACAGGCCACTACAACTACAAGTATTTCACATTTTCTCGTAGTATCGAAACAGGAATCATTTCCAAACATAGAAACATGGTAATAAATGGAAATTGTTTAAATAATTGATCTTTACTAACCAAGTCAAATTATTTTATACCCGCAGGGAAACCCACTTGAACTCACATTCATGCTTGTGTTTGCATCAATCATGGGAATATTTGGCGTAAATGCTGCTGAGGAGAAATTGGCTCCTCCACCAGGTGTTTATTACTAAAAGACAAGAATTCTTTTGTATCCAAGGAAACCCACTTGAACTTGCTTTCATGCTTATGTTTGCTGTAACTGCTGCTGAGGCCTCCTCCTCACTCCGCACCCATTGGGTTAAGTTAAATTAACAAAGAAATACAAATAAAATTCATATTTATGTTTTGAAACTGCAACTGGTTTTTGATTTGCGATGTTAACAAGTCAGCTACAAGATTTTGAAAGAGGACTTACTGATGACTTCATGTGGTATTAGCTATCACATCAGAATGTATGAGAACGAGAGTAAAGGTGAACTTTCTGGTATTGCATTCTTTTTAAGAATTTGTAGTTCAAAAAAAAAATATTTTTCTAAGACAGACGAAATTTGGTTCTAAAAATGATCTTGCACATTTAGAAGGTCTTGTTAATTATTTGGAATCTGTTTGTAGTGATAGACTATACTACAAATGTTTGTTTAGAAAGAGGCGGACGTATATTTTTATATATAGAGTGTTCCCTAATTTAGAAAATAATTTCTGGGTATATTCTAAGCAAAAAATCGTTCTACAGTAAGGGTCTATCTCCAGTATTGAGGTTCTCTGCTATTTTGAGTGAGGCCGAGACTGTTAACTGCAGATGGTCATTCTCCATGTCCTTGCTTGATAGGATCTTTCACTATGCGTTTCGTAGTTCCTTGTTTTGGACTGTTAAGCGCCTGCTAATTTTTTCGTTCGTCTCATTCCTGCAGTGAGGAAGATAGATGTCGAAAATTTGATGGCGGGGATTTTCGTCCTGCCCAACAATTTTAAGACTGGCATTTGCCCAAGGCTCTAGGCTGGGAGCCAACTTGGTTAGCCATGCTGCCGTGTCATCATCCGCGCATTTTACAAATAACCACCCATTTCTGGTCATGCAGCCCAGAAAGTTAGGGCTAATACCATCAGTGGATAGCTCTGCCAATGAGTCAACGATGCTATCTTGGATCGTAGCCATTTGCGTCGCCTCCAGTTTGACATCAGGAAAGCCTTGGTCGGTGATTGGCAACCGAATTGCGTTCGTGATGCGTGGTGCATTTGCGATCCGCCCGCTGCCTCTTTTTCCCCTGCACCAGTTTTTTCTAAGTTAGTCGGTTTTTCGGCTACTGAGAGGGTGGGGTTGGTTTGCTTATCCCTATTTGGCGCGATTTTAAGGCTGGAGTCGTTTGAGCGAACTCCTTTCTTTAATTTTTGTCTGGCACTGGGCTAGCGCCTCGTCATCGGAGAGTCCCGTCCCGTTCTAGGAAATTTAACCGTTTCCTTGGGACACCGCTTAGGTGTGGTCTTTTTCTCCAACTGTCCAAGTCCAAGCTCGTGAGTCCGTCCCTTATGTCTGACAGAGTTGACGTGGGCACATTGTCCGTTAACACACTGGAGCCTTGTGCAGGGACATAGTCCACGGTGATGTTGCTAGACACGAAACGAAACGCGACACACGTCTACGCGGAATATAAAAAATGCAATTTCGGATTCGAGCGGAGGTCAGCCCTCTAGGCCGCGTGAAAGGTGCTTAAAAAGGACCTCATATAACAAGAAAATTACCTCAATTCCACCCAGCACACGCGCCACGTGCAAAAAGCGAGACACATCATACGCGGAATATAAAAAATGCAATTTGGGACTCACGCGGAGGTCAGGTCTCTAGGTCGTGCGAAAGGTGGTTAAAAAGGACCTCAAGATAGTCGAAAATACATACGAACAGGGGTCAAATCAAGTTAAATAAAAGTTCTTAAAAAGGGGAAGAGGTCACATGTAAAGGATTGATGATGAACTAGCCGTTTGACATTTAGATAATAATTTTGAACTCTCTCTGTGTTCTGAACTTTTTACAATTTCGATGCTATCTTTATGGATTTTCTCATCCAGCTTCATTGATAAATTATACAGCTCCTTCTTCCAATTGAGTCTGTTTCCTGAATTTAAATTTAGTGTATGTCCACAGGAATCTGCAAGTAACTCCGCTATACGTTTAGTCAAACTTTCCTGGTCCAAGGCGAGCTTTTTCAATATATAATCAAAATGAAGTTTTAGGAAATAGTGGGGGGGGGGGGAGACTAGCCTCAACTCGAAGCATACTATTTGGTGTGCTTTAAGGCAGATTAAGTATCTGTTTCAAAAAGAAATCCACCAGTATTTCCACGGTATCATACATCTCATAACCCCAACCTGTGCCGCTACAGCAAGACTGATTTAGAAACCGCTTGAAATATCTGATATTTTACTCTTAAGGATATGTGCTTATCTTCTAGACAGTTTTTCCAAGCCGAACTAATGGCTGACTTCATTGTTGTAAGCTTTTTTCTTTGAGATGTGGTTTCATCTTCATGTTACTCGGGAGATTGATACCGAGGTATTTGTACGATTTACCTATTTCTAGCTCTTGACCGGCAAAAAACAACTTTTCATTTTTCGAATATAGTCATCCTCCTTTTCTGAACACCATGACCTTGGATTTGGTTATATTGACCCTTAGTCTCCACTCGTCGCTGTATTTTTGTAACCTGTTTATCATTCCCTGCAAGCTCTCCGGTTAGTCAGCAAGTAGGACCAAATCATCTGCATATAGCATTCCATCCACCAATTGTAATAACCCCACATAGAGCTTCTGCTATGTCATCAATAAACATTCCAAATGCTTGTGGGCTAAAGTTACATCCCTGTTCATCAGTATATCCGAGGCTGATTTCGGGTTCCATAATAATAATTTTTCACTGGCGAGGTTATTGGCCTCGCGCCAACCTTATTTTGAAGGGACTAGACCGATCAGTCCGTTTTTCCTGCATTGGAGGAAAATTACAGGCGGCCACCACGTGGAGGTTTGATGGCACTTTCACCAATCAGAGATAGTTACGGCCACCCCCCTATTCTGCTGATGGCTGACCGCCGGACTTTAGATGTCATCGCGGTTTTTTTTTGACCCGGTAGACTAGACATATTGATGCCATATTCACACCATATGTTCGATTAACGATCCTTAAGATTTATCTCTTTTTTGAGCCTGGTAGGTGGCGCTGTAATCGAGATGTTTTTTAATATATGATTGTATATTAATATATATATCCTAATCACGCCTAAACCACTGGACCTATCTTAGCGATTTTAACAAAATATGTTCGATTAATGCCCCGACAAGTTTATATATTTTTGCCTGGCTGGTGGCGTTTGAGTGGAAATATTGGAGCATATGTGTGTCAGAGCAGCACGGCTAGTCGGAGCACACCGACGCTAAAATCAATGTGACGTTGTTATTTAAAGGACTCCCATTTACCAACCGATTTGTATAAAAAAAATTTCAATGTAAATTATTGGCAGGTGGAGGAAGGTTATAGGGTGGGGTGTAGACTATAGTAAACCCTCTACACCCTTCTCCCTCCTAGCGGGTGTACTAACGTAAAATGTTAATATCAGTCACATATGCAAACCGACTTTTATGAGTTTTTCAATGCATGTTGTTGGCAGGTGGCATAGGTGTAGACAACAGTACAACCTCCCGTGGTAGTAAGAGCAAGGTAGAGATTCATGTGTTCCGGTGGTGGAGCGTCCGCTAACATCTAGTATTGTTATAAAGGCGCATATAACTAAATATACAGAAACGCTCAAGTAGCAAGTATCTACCCCAATATATTTATGTACAAAGCATGATGATGGGAAATCTGCAAAAACAATAAAAGTATTTTTTCCATTATTTTAGTGACGAAAATCATTCTATGGAAAAAATGGGCATTGTCCAAAAATGCTGCCCTTACGATCACCCTTATCATACTTGTTGGCAATTAATATTAAATGCTTGAATAATTTTATTTGTTCTGGTAATAAGTGTCCGGGTGAGGAGGAAAGTTGCCAGCTGACTTAATTAACAATACTTCACCAATTCATACAAATTCAATTCGTTCTGTTGAATAATTAGTCCCACAACTACATATACTAAAAGTCCTATAAAAGAGAGTTTCAAGCCGCTAAGCAGCAACTACAAGTGTTTCGCGTTACCTCAGTATCAAGCCAGCAATCACATTCGAAGATAGAAACATGGTAACGAATTGAAATTTGGTAAATAATTGTTCTTTATTAACACACAGGAATTGTTTAATACCCGCAGGGAAACCCACTTGAACTCACATTCATTCTTGTCCTTGCCGCAATGATGGGAATGTTTGGCGTAACCGCTGCTGAGGAGTCGCAAAATCCTCAACCCTTCTTTGGATAGTAAATATGGTGAGGTCAAGTAACAGAGGAACACAAATAAAATATATGTTTTAAAATTGCGAACTTGTCTTTGATTTGGGATTTTAACAATTCAGCAAAGACATTTGAACGACTTATTGATAAGTTCCTCTGTCATTTTTCCCTACAAGGCAACTTCATTAGAAGCCATCCCATCAGAATATTTTTGAGAATAGGGGAAAAGTGCATTTTCTGTTATTCCAATTGCAGTTTTGAAAAAAAAAATCAAAAGGGAAATAGGTTTGGATTGAAGAATAGTTCATTTATTTTGAAAAACTTTTTCAGTAATACTCTACTAAGAGTGTTTATTTAGAAAAAGGCAGGCAGACAGACAAAAAATAAATCCTTCCAAGTTCAAAATTGTAACGAACGCCAAAGAGAAAGCCCACAGAACTGTCTACTCTTCCTAGCTTGTCAGCTAAGATGAGGTGACCAAAGGAATAGAACGTATGTAAGTAAATACGAATCCAAAAGAAGCACAAATCTGATAAAATCTTCTACGCATAACGTAGCACTCAAAGAAAAAGAAAAAGGCTCAGGTATCAGCTTGGAAATTTATAAGGCACAACAATTCTCTTCCCACTATATGTCGGAGAAGCGCTCACATAATTCCTCTACTTAAAAAAGGTAACAAAACGTAAATTTCAAACCATTATTTTATGGCTACACAGTCCAGAATAGCTACGCTCCTTGAAAGCATATAGCTTATGACTTAATGTTAATCCAACTAACTAACTAACTAACTAACAAGCTACTATATATAGATTGGTCTTTTGAACTTTCATATTTGATCCCATTATAAACACTTTTGGGGTCCCTCAAGGTAGCCACCTTGTTGCTTTTTTATTCATTTTGTCATTTGATAATAATGTCGAATGTATTATCAAAGAATCACAACTTTCTGTCTATGCTGATGATATGAAATACATCAAATCACCCGGACTCTCGACAAGATCAGGTTGTCAACTTGATGTCTATAAACTTCTGTTGGAGCTTAATGTCAGCAAATAGTTCATCGGCGAAGGAAAGCAGCGTGCGAGCGGAACCTCTTTTGTACACTAGAAGAGTACTTTAGAAGGCTCTGAAGTTATACCTAAAAGTCACAGGCATGAGGCAATACACACAAAGACAAAGATGGTTAAGTGATCGCTGATTTAAAAGGCATTTTGGAGGAGAGATGGAAAGAGGACTTCAATGAGTTTCTAAATAGTTAGCTAACTAAAGAATTGAAGGCTTGACTCATGACCGACGGCTACAAAATTTTTCCGCTAGTAAGTGTAGACAAATTAGCAGAGATTTTTCGAACCTCGACCTTAAACTAAAATTTTTTATATAGAATGAAACACCAGAAAGTTTACTTTTTCTCCTTCATCAGTAAATCTGTTAATTTCTTAGCTGAATTGTTAATATCGCAAATCAAAAGCCAGTTTGCAGTTAAAATAAAGTTTATTTGTATTACTTTGTTACTTTTATTTAACCGTTTCCAGTATGCCACGGACCTAGTCCTGGTGGATAACTATCCGAACAGTCAATAGATGTACTTTTATCCTCTCCTCGAAAAAAGTTCGATTGTTTGCCAAGGACGAGAAAGAAAGAAAGTAATTTCCTTACACTTCGTATTTGTGGTAAGGTGCGTTACGAAAAATGCAATAAAATCTTATGGTTAAATGGGCAGTATGCTCTTTTAAACCTTTCCAAGCTCCTGGCGGTGATGGGATCTTTTCAGCGCTTATACAGAAGGCAATCGATCTCACCCATCCGGGTATGATTGATTTATTTAGAGCCATCTACATCTGGAGACAGGTGAATGTGATATTTATCCCCAAACCAGGCAATAAGCCTAGTGAGCTGACTATATCATACAGACCTATAACATCATTTGCCCTCAAAACCATGGAGAGACTTATTGATGTTCATATTAGAGGCCGGCTAGAATTGTCTACCCCTCTGCACTCAAGTCAGTTGGTGAACAGGAAAGGCAGAAGCACATAAGGTGCACTTCAATATCTTGCAAAGAAGATAGGAGGAACTTTTCGTTCCAAGAAAGTGGACCTGTTTGATTTCGTCGACATTGAGGGTGCTTTCGATAACACTGGCTATGACTCTTTTGCTTTCGTTCCAAGAAAGTGGCCCTGTTTGTCTTCCGCGACATTGATGGTGTTTTCGATCACACTGGCTATGAATCTTTTGCTAGGGCAATCAAACGCATGGGTATCGAAGAATCGATCAATCATTGGATAAGGGCCATGCTTGAAAGTCGAGATATTATTACCTTCTCGGGATGAGTGTCTGTGTCTGTGACTGCATCCCCAAGAATGAGTGCTTTCCCCCCTTCTATGCTAACAAGTAATTGACCATCTTCTAGTCGATCTTCACAGATCAGGCTACATCGCCATTGGTTATACGGATGATTTGGCGATTTTTATGCACGACTATCAAGTCTGCCATCGAACGCGCCACTAGGGCCTTGTGGACCAGTAGACGCCTCTACTACAGAACTTGTGATCTAAATCCTAAAATGGTGCATTGGATGTACACAATGATGGTGTGACCTATTATCACGTATGTGGCCATCGTTTCGTGGCCGAAAGATCTTGAACGGACAACGGCAACTAAGCTTCAGAAGCTATAAAGAATTGACTCTCTAGGTATAACGGGTGCTATGCGAACCTGCCCTACAACTGCATTAGATGATGTTGTAGGGCTTTCACCCTTGCATATCTTCATCAGGAAGACGGCTGCTAAATGCGCTATTATGCTGCAACTAGAATACGGGTACAAACGGGGTGACTGTGTAGATCACCTAAAAAATTCTTGCCTCAATTCCTGATAGAGATATATTCTGCATTGTACCCGATATTATGTTTCGGAAGGAAATTTGTGGTAGAAATATTGGACCGGGTAAACTGGTGCAATAATGTTCCCGCACTGGGCGCGGATGGATCGAAGATGGAAACTGAAGTTAGGCCCAACAAGCGGAACTCCATGCCATTGGGATTAACTTTAATAAATGAATTAAATCCTCTAGAATATATATATATTTTAAGATAGACAGACAGCACTTAGAGCGCTGTCGTCCAATTTGGCACAACAAAGTCAAACTCGGTTGGATCCCTTGTCATCAGGGAACGAGTCTGCTGATGAACTAGCTAAGTCTGGCTCGGAAAATGCGTTCATAGGAGCTGAACCCTACTATGGTGTCAACTGGGGCGCCGCAGCACTGATAAATTGTGGAGAACACAAACCTTGTCTGGCCCCTTGGAAAAGCGTCCTGGGGCTTAAGCATTCCAAAAAATTAATTAGACCCTTTTCGTACATGGAAATCCTTAACTTTAATATTAAAAAGCTGGTGATCTAACAGGTCGTAATTTCCTTAACAAAATTGGTGTGGGTGCAGAGACAGAATGTAGGATCTGCCCGGAAGATGAAAAGTCATCCGAGCATATTCTCTGTGAATGCCCAGCATTACGTTGGTTAAGGAGGCGTATTTTAAATAAGGAAATATGCTCGACAGCGGAGTTGGGAAATTCTGCCACTAAGGATTTATTATCGTTCAGTAGGGAGGTGGTACGTCTCTTAGAATAAACAAACCCTAAGATACAATAGATCTTTCAGGCAGCAGTGTCTGCCATTTGTGCTAGGGCAGTATACAAAAAAAAACTGATATGATAGCTGCTTTTTAGAGAAAAATACCACAGGAACTCATTAGTAAGTCCTTCAAATCTCTTAACCAAATTGTTAACATAGCAAATCAAAGACCAGTTTGCATTTTTTAAACATTAAAATGAAGTTTATTTGCATTCCTTTGTTGCTTTAACTTAATTCCATGGTTCGATTGGTGGAATATCGAAATCGGGCTGAGCAGCAGTTACGCCAAACATTCCCATCATTGCGACAAACGCAAGCATTAAGGCGAGTTCAAGTGGGTGTCTCTGTGGTTATGAAATAATTCCTGTGTGTTAGTTAAGAACAATTATTTACCAAATTTCAATTCATTACCATATTTATTTTGCAAAGGAGTTTTGAATCGATATTGCCAGGAAACGCGAAACACTTGTAGTTGTAGTTGGCTTTTGATGCTACTTAGCGGTTTGAAAGTCCTTTTTATATGAACTTCAGAGTATTCAGCTAGGCGACTAATTGTTCAGCAGAACGAATTGAATTTGTTCTAGAGGTAGCAGAGAGTTACTTGGTGTTTTATTTTTATATTTATACGAATTTGCAATCTTATAATGTCTAAGCACAGCGTGGGGTTGGAAATATTGGGATAGAGGTCGGGTAGAATGTGTTGTGGTGGGTGGAGTTGAGTTCAAATCCAAGTACTCACAAACTGGAGTATTGTGTTCATAATCCCACATTATTTGTAGGCTCTACTTTCTTCTTTCATCAACGCAATCGTGCATGTAAATACAGCAGTACACGGCAACTGTATAACCCATGTACAGCATCGTATTATGTGTATCATCCAGTTGATCCGTACAGTAGTGTTGAGTTGGAGCGTGAGCCCCGCGCTTGTCTAGCTTGCGCTATTAAGCATACTCATTACGTACTAATGGGTGTTTTTTTAGGAGGTTTGTTTTTCCGATAGATGTCGTTTTATTTTATGACAGTTGTTTTGACAGCTCAAAGTGGCATTTCTACTCAGTATTGTTTGGCAAATCATTATGAATAGGTTAACTCCAGAACAACGTTTTCAAATCGTGGAAATTTATTTTCAAAATCAGTGTTCAATTAAAAATGTTTATAGAGCACTTCGTGAATTTTATGGTGCACATAATCGTCCGTCAGAGACCACCATAAAGAACGTAATTACCAAATTTCGGTCTACATTCACTCTTTTGGATGCCAAGCCACCGACAAGAATGAGAAGAGTTCGTACAGAAGAAAATATTGCTGTCGTTGAGGCCAGTGTCGAAGAAAACGACAATTTATCGATTCGTCGTCGTGCTCAGCAAATTGGACTTTGTCCATCGACTTTATGGAAAATTTTACGTAAAGATTTGGGTTTGGTGCCATACAAAATTCAATTGGTGCAAGAATTAAAGCCACACGACCATCGTTTGCGCCGTGAATTCAGTGATTGGTCGTTAAATCAATTGAACGAAGATCCATTTTTTTACCGTAAAATTCTCTTCAGTGATGGGCGCATTTTTTGTTAAATGGATACGTCAACAAACAAAATTGTCGCATTTGGAGCAAAGATAATCCACACGCCGTTCAAGAATTACCAATGCATCCTGATAAATGTACTGTTTGGTGCGGTCTATGGGCTGGTGGGATCATCGGTCCATATTTCTTTAAAAATGAGGAAGGACGACGCGTTACCGTGAATGGAAATCGATACAGAACCATATTAAATGAGTTTTTGTTGTCAAATCTTGAAGATATGGATATGGATGAAATGTGGTTTCAACAAGATGGTGCCACTTGCCATACAGCACGTGAAACAATCGACTTATTGAAAGAAACTTTCAACGACAACATTATTTCGAGAAATGGTCCGGTGAATTGGCCTCCGCGTTCGTGCGATTTGACGCCACTCGATTACTTTTTGTGGGGATACGTGAAGTCATTGGTTTATGTGGATAAACCTCAATCGATTGACGCTTTGGAAACCAATATTCAACGTGTCATTGCTGACATACGCCCTCAAATGCTTGAAAAAGTGCTGGAAAATTGGACCTCCAGAATGACATTTGTGAAAAATAGTCGTGGTAGCCATATGCCAGAAATTGTGTTTAAATGTTAAATGCCAAAAAATTATCTACCAAATAAAAAAAAATTTTGGTCATTTCATAATTTTATATGTGTTTTATTCAAAAAAAAAAATCGGCAACCTCTTAAAAAAACACCCGTTAGAAAATTAAATTAGAGGAGGATGACAGCTGCAGGCTATGTGGAGAAGCAGAGGAAACCCCGTGGCATCTACTCAACGACTTCGGAGCAACGATCCGCCAGAGAAGGAGCCAGCTGGGAACTCACGCATTCTCCGAGCTTGTACGTCATTCATTAGAACCTCTCTATATCATTAGGTTCCTAAAGGCCATTGGTATGGAGGGAGTGCTGTAGGGTTGGGCAGGTACCGTCCCTGCAGCGCTAGTCGGGGGGTGGGGGGGCGCAATAGATCCACAAGGGTCGCAGTGCCATTGATTCACCCCCATAACAACATCATCATCATCACGTACTATATTAGCAGTCCTCTCCTTGAGAGTAAACCGCAGCCCCCGCGTTGCATCCCCAGAACTAGCCTGGTCCTCACAAAAATTGTCCTTAGACCGGTCGAACCTTACGGTCGTCCTTATTTTATCTGTGGGCACGGACAATTCCCGCGGTACTAATTCGACCTTGGATAGGGTCTGACATCAATGGCTTCGAAAATTTCAGATATGAGTGCCTGGGCATTTGACAAGGCAAAACCCTGGCAGCATATCCTTCTGGAACTTCGAACCCTATCATTTGCCACTAGGACAGCAGCCATCCTAGGTCCACCCAGGATAGAAAGCTATCCTGGACCCTTCTCACATATGTTAGACTTGACCACTTAAATACGAAGAGTTTGCCCGAGTGTAACCATCTCTAAGTACCAGCGGCCCTTTCTAGGTCGCCAAGTACGAAGAGCATGCTCTAAGTACCCGCGACATTTTATTTATCTCCCGTGGAAGAGCCCTGCACCATAAACCAAAGGATAAAGCTGCTGCTGGACCTCAACACGGAATGGAATTTTAGAGGACTCTTACCCCAGACATTCAGTACCGCGGTGTTTTCTATACCACCCCTCACCGCCGGGGGAAGATGATCCGTACAGTGAGAAAAATTCGTGCTTTTATTTGGACGTGCCGGGAATTGAAGCCGGAGTCCTTCAAGCAGGAACCAACGAATCTAGCCACAGCACCATCGACACTACCATATTTGGCTTATATTTATGTTGCAATATTGTTAATTAATTCAATTTACATATTTCCGCCCCGCTCGGACTCCAATTATCTGAACAAATTGATTTTAATGTGCTAGCAACCACGGTCGGTTAGTAAGTGGCACCTTATTAGAAGCTAATATTAATTGTGAAAAATAAAAGTGATTGTAAGAGCAATACTTTTAGGCAATGTCCAATTTTTCTAAAAGAGAGAATTGCATCACAGCAATTTGTTCAGGTATTAATTGTTCGAGTGTGGCTGAATGTCACCCCATGAGTTAATTCACATTATTCACCATAGCATAAATGTAGAAATCAATACCAAGCAGGTTCCTACAACCTTGGAACAATCTTAATTTGCGGTGCTGAACAATTAGTCTCATAACTATTCTTAAGTTCCTATAAAAGAGAGTTTCAAAGCCACTACAACTACAAGTATTCCACATTTCCTCGCAGTTTCAACCCATCAGGCATCATTTCCCAACATAGAAACATGGTAATGAATTGAAATTGGGTAAATAAATATTTCTATTTTACTAACAAACAGGAATTATTTTATAACCGCAGGGAAATCCACTTGAACTCGCCTTCATGCTTGTAATTGCCGCAGCGATTGGTATGTTTGGCGTAAATGCTCCTCAGGATAAATGGGATCCTCCACCAATTCACGGGTTTTAAATTAAAGTAACAAAGGAATAATTCAAATAAAATTCATATTAATGTTTTAAAACTGCAAACTGGTCTTTGATTGGCTATGTTAACAATTCAGCTACAAAATTTCGAAAGGACTTACTGAAGAGTTCGTGTGTTATTTTACATTAGAATGCATGAGCATGGCGGAAAAAGTAAACTTACTGGTATGCTTTCTATATAAGAAATCGCAGTTTAAAAGAAAAATATTCTTCAAAGACAAACTGATACAGAAATTGGCTTAGAAATTATCTAGCTCATTCAAAAGTTCTATTTCATTTACTTGGGAGCTCCTTTTTTAATAATACTCTATAACACGACGAACAGACGGACAAAAATATCCCTTCAAGTTCGAAAAAGCATTGCTATTTTGTCTATGCTTACTAACGGCAGACTGGTATAGTCATCGGTCATTGGAGAAGGCGCTAATTTTTTAGTTAGCTGACCATTTAGAAACTCAAAAAGGTGCTCTTCCGTTTCTCTCAAAATGCCATAAAGATAAGCGATCAGATTGCCCTCTTTGTCTTTTTGCGGTGTATATTGAGTCATGCCACGGACTTCGTCAGCGCCTGGTATATCACTTTCAAGTTCATGAAAGATATAACTCTTGCATGCTGCTTTCTTTTGCCGGTGAACTATTGACTGACATTAAGCTCCAACAAAAGGTTTTAGATATCAAGTTGACAATCTGTCCAGGTCATCATGCAGCTGGCGAGAGTTAGGGTGGTTTGATGTATTTCATGTCATCAGCATGGATAGAAAGTTGTAATTCATCAACAATTCAATCGACAAATGGCAAGACGAATAACAAAGCACCAAGGTGGCTGCCTTGAGGGGCCCAAATATGTGTGAAAGGTGATCAAATATAAGAGTTTAAAAGAGGAGAGTGCATATATTACTAGCTAGATTATTAAAGAAAAAGTTGTCCAAAAGTTTTTTCCCTTTTTGTTACCTTTTTTAAGTGGAGGAATTATATAAGCGCTCTATTAAAGATCTTCTGAAGATTGATAGTGGAAAGAGAGTCATTGTGCCTTATAAATTTGCAAGCTGATACCCGAGCCTGGTGTACACGCTCAACACAACGGTGTAACGATTGCTTTTCGGTGCAATAGGTCTTAAAAACTAGGATGATAGGTGGGAATATTTGCAAATTATACTGAAAAGATGCTCATCGTTTTCACTTCTATTAACGGAATAATATTCTACTTTTTCTGAGTATCCTCTTCATTAATTCATCCTTTCATCATTTCGTTTTCATCTGTTTAGCTGTTTATTAATGATCAGTTGATTTTAGATGACACCGGAATATACACACATAATGGAAAAATAGCTAATAGTCACCCAGTATTTTCAATTTTGTAAATAAATAGTTTGTTCCGGGCGCTCCGCCACACGCACACTTGAATCACCGCCTTTCCCTTACTACCACGGGAGGGGTACACTATTGCCTAAAACTAAACAAAACGCCAACTATCGGATCGTATTCGCACTATGTGGCTTACCGAGATTTTGTTAAGTCGCATATGCTGTAAAAGTTTCAGCTGAACCGGCTTTTTGAGCTTAAGTTTCGTATTACAAACCAACATAATATATATATAGTGATTACGTTACTTACAAAATACAGCACAGAAAGCAGTGCAGCACATAGCGTACAGTAATAATGATGTCGCTATATGGCCACTATATGATGGTCGTACAAAACATAGCACAGAAAGCAGCGGAGCAAACAGTGCAGCACATCGCACACAGTCAATGCATTCGCTTGACCTTTTTTTTGTCGACTTTATTTATTTAGTTACAAAATTGGTCGCCACGAAAGGCCCTTTTTATTTACACTCGGACATAATAAAGCACCGATTTCGAAGAGCACAGATGTACGATACTGACATTCCATCGGTTAGAATGTATTTTGGTCATGACATTTAGCCACGAGCTAAATACAGCTACGGTACAATTGAACGGAGTATGTTGCCATTAGTGTTGTGCTGGGCTTTAATCTTGTACAAAATTCATGACCGCTCTATGGACCTTAAGTCCGTTTAAAGCAGATTATGCACTGGAGTGAAGTGGTAATAGTGCATCTGTGCCACGTGTAATTTTGTTGCACTGTTGCTGCAGGAACAATGAAACGGCATGTAACTTTTATTATATGTAGTAGTAGTATCAAAACCGGTGACAAACGGTGATGATGACGCGATTATAGACAGTCATGTCTTTAACCTCTCGCACCACAACTCCTATCTTATGCGTCCACGTCGCGTCACTGGAAACTCGACTAAATCAAGTGAACGATTTCGCTACCCAATCCAGGTAACCGAGTGGCGTCTCTTGAAACCTCAGGCGTTAAATCGAGTTTGTTGGCGGGCATTTGTTGAAGCCCTATGCTCACCCGCGGAGTAAAGACAAGAAAGAAAGAAGTATCACAACCAGCACCGCATCGCTCTTGTTGACCGAATACACAAATATTGTGCAATGGATTTCTAGAAAAATGGAATAGGATTTATAACCTTTACGACCATGAAGGTCGGTATGGCTTAAATAATTTAAAAAAAAAAAATTTTTCTTTCAAAAAACACCAACAGTGACCTTGTGTTCGAATCCTGAGTTATGCTCACAAGTTCATACATAAATCCAATTGGAAAACGGAATTTTTTCAGTTTTTCCCGAATTTTCTAATTCTCAGGGTTTCTATTACCATCCCGGGAGAATTAGGGGCATTTAAAAAAATAAATCTAATCGGTCCAGCCGTTTTGCATTGAAAAGGTAACAGGCAGACGACGTTTCCTTCAAATTTATAATATTAGTATTGATATATACAGGGCCCGGAGGTTATAGGCTATAATTTTGCGTCTGTGGTGAGTAGATGAGGGTGGGACTAAATGGTTTGCGTTGGTTTCAGTGGGGGGGGGGGGCGTGAAGGGTGTGAAGGGCAGCCAGACAACGCCTGTTATTTTAGCTTTTGGTGGGTCTAAACGGTTTCTTGATGCTTGGGGTCGACGGGTCCTCGGTAGCACCGGTGTTAAGGGCAGAGGCGATCGTAAAGGCAAGAATTTAAGACAATGTCAACATTTTCCAGGGGATGGAACAACGTTTATCGGTTAAGTAGTCAAACACCTAGTTTAAAAACCATTGCAGCTTAATGCTTAATGACAAAAACTGGGTTTGATGATAAATGCGGCAAATTTTTAATCTTCACGACTGCACATTGTAGGACC
This sequence comes from Nephrocerus scutellatus, assembly GCA_947095585.1. Classification (NCBI taxonomy): domain Eukaryota; kingdom Metazoa; phylum Arthropoda; class Insecta; order Diptera; family Pipunculidae; genus Nephrocerus; species Nephrocerus scutellatus. The sequence goes on along the minus strand of OX352765.1, from coordinate 91,328,983 downwards.
GCATGTCGAGAAAGTTGATAACTCTCCTTATCTTAGAAGTATTGTCTCGGCCAGGAACGCCAAAGTGGCGTTGCTATGCTTTTCAAAATCTGGAAGGCTATAATCTTTATAGCAATATAAAAGATTAATTTGCAATTTACAACAAAATAATTAAATTCATTTATTGGATGTAATCAAAATCTTTCAATCCACGGTTCAACTGTTGGCACATTTTGTAATTTCTCAGCAGCAGTTAAACCAAACATTGCGGCAAACGCAAGCATTAAGACGAGTTCAAGTGGTCTTCCCTGGATATGGAAAAATGTCGACAGTTAGTCAAGAAAAATAATTTAAGAAACGATTTTATTTTATTACCATTCTTATAATAGAATAGAATATTTCTGCGTTCGATATCGATAGAACGTAAAACGGCTGTAGTTGATGACTGGATGATGGCCTCTCTTTTATTGGAATTTCAGAATATGCAGTTATGCGACTAATTGTTCAGCAGGACGAATTGAGTTCGTTCCAAAGGTAGTACGAACCTGCTTGTTATTGATTTACACATTTCTGATACGGAGAATATTGTGAATTAACTCAAGTGGTAAATTTCCGCCTCACTTATTACCTCAATAATTTAATATAATGCCATTCCAACCTGTAGAAAAATTGGAATTAGTTCAAGAATGTAGCCATTACTTGTTGGCAATTAATATTACTTCACCTACTGTAATTGATCGTTGTTGGTGTCTTTTTCAGGCGGAAAGTTGCCCTTGAGTTATATGAAAGTATTTCACAATAAACTATAATTTAAACGGCATAACTGTAAAAATCAATATCATACAGCTATCCGCTCAATTTAGAAAAAAAGTAATTTGTTCTGCTAACCAATTAGTCGCAAAACTGCATATTCTGAAATTTATATAAAACCCTTAAGCAGCATCAGAAGCCATTACAACTAAAAGTGTTTCGTGTTTCGTAGCATTATCGAACCAGCAATCCTTTCCAAACATAGAAACATGGTAACGAATTGAAATTTGGTAAATAATTGTTCTTAACTAACACACAGGAATTATTTTATACTCGCAGGGAAACTCACTTGAACTCCCCTTCATGCTTGTCTTTGCCGCAATAATGGGAATGTTTGGCGTAAATGCTGCTCAGGAGGATGAATGGTGGTATTTAAATTAAAGTAACAAAGACATACAAATAAACTTCTTGTTAATGTTTTAAAAGTGCAAACTAGTGTTTGATTTGATCTGAATGACTTACTGATGAGTTCCTGTGCTTTTTTTTTCCCATTGGAATACATGAAAATGATATAAATTTCTGGTATACATTTTTTTTAAGAAATTATAGGAGAAAATATTTTAAAATTCCTTCATGCCTCTTTCTGGTGCGAACTAATGTTCCTCGTTAAAAAAAAAAACAGTATATTACATAACGAGCGAGGAAAGTGGACGCCTTTATTGCCTTTACACACTCTAGTGATTTAACATATAAATTGCTTTTGTTATTTACTGCAGTCACAGTGACCACACTTTCACAGAGTAATTTTGCATTGTGACATTACTCGCAGAAAAGTGCTCATCGTGCTCGTTAGATAAACTCCACTTTCCTCGCTAGTTTTCTAATATACCATTCCATGATTTGTAGATCAGATTGGTGGATTTGTTTTTATTATACGAAGGCCACATCGATCTCGACGTAGTGTAATAAGTCAATTAATTCCACCTTGGTGGTAAGGAATGCGAGAACATGTTCTCTGACGGAGCACACTCTCTCAGTGTAATCCAAGTCCAGTGTGACGCCCTTCTTCGCCAGTACGTCTGCTTTCTCATTGCCATCAATATCGAATTGCCCCGGCATCCGAACTAGAGTTAAGTCTATCCTTTGGCTTATTAAAACCAGCTTAGCTTGGCACTGCCTGACAAGGTTAGAAGTGGTTAGTAAAATTTGTTTCCTTAAAAATAAGTGAGCCCTCACCTGTCTCATCAAAACCATCTCCAATTGTATAACTTCCATTCAAAATATGATGCAAGAAATGATCCAAAATCAATCCCAAATCCTGCAAATCCCACCCAACAAATAAACGAATTCAAAATTTGCCATTGGAACGCCAACGGCCTTAGCCAACATAGAATCGAGCTCCAACACTTTCTTCTTAGGAACGAAATCGATATCGCACTAAATTCAGAAGACCATCTGACCTATAAGCACAACTTTAAAATAAAAGGATACGAGCCAACACCTCCTACAGAATTACAAAGAAAAACACCTCCAAGCAACTTCTATTTATCTAACTCAGTGCGGATCGAAGACATAACAACATCAGTCATGTCGCCTTAAGTTCAACATTACGACCTAAATATTCCTCAACTTCTTCAGCAGTCTTGGGAACGAATTATTAGCAGTTGGTGATTAAAATCCTAAGCACACCTATTGTGGTTCTACGCTAACAACTCCAAAATGCAGACAACTTTGTTACGCGCTCATGCAAAGTAATCTTGGCTTTGTCTCTGCGGGTCAACCAACCTACTGACCTACAGATCGACGAAAAATTCCGGATCTAATAGACTTTGCCATCACAAAAAATATTTATAGGCCCAGCCTAAAAGTCGAGACGAAATTCGATCTCTCATCTGATCACTCACCTGTTGTTATCACGCTAACAAATCTAAGAAGAATGGAACAAAGTTCACAAAAACTCACAAAGCAAATCGACAAACTGGCTTAAATATAGAAAATATACAAGCTCTCATATCAACCCGTTAAATCCTATTAATTCTTATGATGCAACATGAGGACTCAGATACTGCAATTCTCGCATTCAACCAAACACTAACACTTGCAGCTATCTCCGCGGCACCAAAACTCTCCAGAATAAAGTAAAAAAATACTCCATGCACATCAGTCAAAATTGAAGAAATGATCCGCAAATTAAGACGGGAGTGCCCAAAAGCACAGATCTCCTTTTAAGAAGCAAAAGCTGACGAAGGCTACGAAAGCCCTCCAAAGATTTCTCAAAGAGGAAAATGAGAAGATCCTAAGAAAATGTCTCGAAACCTCTCGCCAAATGCGACCAACCAACACTCACTCTGGAAAGTGACAAAGAAAACGATACCTACAAAGCAGCACGACCCACCAATCAGACTACCAAATGGAAACTGGGCAAGAACCGACGAGGAAGAAGGAAAAACTTAAACTTAAACAGTCCTACGAATGCTTGCAGCAAAAAATGTCCAGTACGACTCTCAAAAATTTATTTCTTGGGAAGCAGGACAGTCCGATGGAATAAATCCCAAGAAGGCAGCAGGTTACGACCGAATTACAGAGAAAATATTAATTGAACTCCCAGATGTAGGAATTGAAAACCAAACTTGCGCTTTCAACAGAGTTTAGGCCACTACCCCCAACCTTGGAAGACATCGAGGATAATCATAACCCCGAAGGTCGGCAAGGACCCTAACCTTGTATCGTCGTATCGACCAATAAGCTTATATCCAAAGTCTTCGAGAAACTACTACTAGGAAAAAAAAATAACTCCGTTCTTGGAAAAGAAAGGAATAATACCTACATGGCATGGCACGATCGAACAGGTCCACAGGGTAGCAGATGAGGCTAGAAGAATCTACCATAATAGACAGTACTGTACGGCTGTGTTTCTTAAATTTCGTTTTCGATAATCACGCCCATTGGCTGGTGGGCAGTCACGCAGCCAATCTGGGAATCCCTCATAATACCTTTTGCAGTACTTGCTTGGATCTGAACGAGAGAGACACTCTCATTCACTATCTTTGCAAATGTTCGGCCGTTGGAAGCCGTCATTTCATGTATTCCAATTGGAAAAAAAGCACAGGAACTCATCAGTAAGTCATTCAGATCAAATCAAAGACTAGTTTGCACTTTTAAAACATTAAAATGAAGTTTATTTGTATTTCTTTGTTACTTTAATTTAATACCACTATTCAACTGGTGGAGTAACATGGCTCCATAGACCCTGCTTAGCAGCATTTACGCCAACCATTCCCATTATTGCGGCAAAGATGCTGCTTAAGGGTTTTATATAAATTTCAGAATATGCAGTTTTGCGACTAATTGGTTAGCAGAACAAATTACTTTTTTTCTAAATTGAGCGGATAGCTGTATGATATTGATTTTTACAGTTATGCCGTTTAAATTATAGTTTATTGTGAAATACTTTCATATAACTCAAGGGCAACTTTCCGCCTGAAAAAGACACCAACAACGATCAATTACAGTAGTTGGCTTTTGTGCTTAAAAGTAATATTAATTGCCAACAAGTAATGGCAACATTCTTGAACTAATTCCAATTTTTCTACTGGATGGAATGGCGTTATATCAAATAATTTAGGTAATTAGTGAGTCGGAAATAGTTAATTCACAATATTCTTCGTATCAGAAATGTGTAAATCAATAACAAGCAGATTCGTACTACCTTTGAAGGTCATCATCCAGTCATCAACTACAGCCGTTTTACGTTCTATCGATATCGCAGAACTACTTTCTTATATAAAAATGGTAATAAAATAAACTCGTTTCTTAAATTATTTTTCTTAACTAACTGTCGACATTTTTCCGTATCCAGGGAAGACCACTTGAACTCGTCTTAATGCTTGCGTTTGCCGCAATGTTTGGTTTAACTGCTGCTGAGAAATTACAAAATGCTCCAACAGTTGAACCGTGGATTGAAAGATTTTGATTACATCAAATAAATTAATTTTATTATTTCGTTGTAAATTGCAAACTATTCTTTTGTATTGTTGCTATAAACATTAGCCTTCCAGATTTTGAAAAGCATTGCGAACGCCACTTTGGCGTTCCTGATCCTGCTGACCACATATTCGATACTACCATCGGCCGAGACAATACTTCTTAGATAAGGAGGGTTATCAACTTTCTCGACATGCTGTGTACTACAATGTACGGTCTTGAAGAATAAATCTTTGCCGCATTTATCATCAAACCCAGCTTCTGTCACTAAAACAATCAACCTTCAATTATTTTTAAATCAATCCGATAAACGTTGTTCCATCCCCTGGAAATTTTGGACATTGTCTGTATTTGTTGTCTTTACGATCGCCCTCCTGTGCAAGTTGTTTGCAATTAATATTATTATGCACGGGTGCCGCCCCTTCTTTTTGCAATTGCACACCAAATATACGCATAATCGGATTATAGCAGGAGGTCTGAAGATATCTACCGAAAATATTCACCGACTCCCGGTCAACAACATGCACGATGACCGCTTTCAAAGGACTTCCTGCATACGTAATAAAATTTATTGCTCCTCTCTTTTATGCACCCTACCAAATTTATTACTTCTTTTAAATTACTATTAGAAAAACGGTAGATCGACCGTAGTGGACCTCCGCAACGCCTTCTTCGTCTTCCTAGTTGAGCCCTCAACTACTACCTTTTTTGATTCAGGGCAACTTTTTGTATTCAAAAGAAAAATCTATTAAAAAATTTATATGCTTCGAGTTTATTTCAAAAACTGTCCCAATTCTTCAAGGAACGCCCCCGGAAAATCTTTATCCATTAACACCGCCCGAGTGATATCTAAAACTCTTGACCAAGACATACAATGGAATAATCATTTCCCCGATTCCGAAAGCGATTAGATAAGGAATCATTGAATTTTCTTTTCTATTCGGAAATGTGTGAGTTCTCTTTTATGTTGAAGAGAAGGAAAAGCAATGCTACCTGTTGCGATTCAGTTCGAGCACTCTATTACTGACTGACATGTTCGCGATAAGAAGCAATCTTTTATTCAACTGAGAATAATTGCGTAACATTTGTATCTCCCGGGTTATTAGTCACTTTTATCTGCTATCAAGATTTCACTTTTCTCACGAGCAAACTGATCGAAAAAGGAAGAAAGGACCACACAAATATTCATTATCTGATAGAAGTTTGCTTTTTATTTTATCTTCGATCGTTGGTGTGGTCCATAACCAGAGACAGAGTCCTTAATGTCATTATACGAATTCGATTCGAAAATTAATTAATTTGCTGATCTGTATGTTTTAGCGATACCGATACACTGAGGTTATAAGGTCTGTTCATTTGATTTTTTAGAAATATGTATTACAATTTGAGTCGCCAGGATACTTACTCACTATGTGCTCATAGGGTGTTTAATAGTCAAAGTTTAGATGTCAAAGAGGACCTTTGCGTCAAAATGACAATGTTTTGAGGTTAAACGTAAAAAATGTCAAATGCCAGACTTAATAGGGGAGCTCGAACGACCAAATATAAAGGTGGAAGGTTCTATATGGCTTAATAGTGAACGTTTAGACGTTAAAGTGGGCTTATCCGTCCATTTGAAAAAGTTTGACGTTTAATGGTTGATCGTCAAAAGTGTCACATTCCAAACTTTATATGGGAGGCTTGAATGAAGAATTGTCAAAGTGATTTTATGATTAAAGTTTAGAGACAATATAAGGGATTTACGATTAAAAGACAAAGGTTTGTGGTCTATGAGGGTTTTACGTTGAAATGTCAAAGGCCTGACTTCAAAGGTGCTTAAGCACGAAAATGTCAAATGTAAGAGGTCAGTGGGCTTAAAAATCTAAGTTTGGAGATCATACAAGGATTATAAGTCAACATGAAATATGGTTGCAGTGGAGTTAAACGACCAAATGTCAAAGGTAAAAACTGGCTCCCTGCAAAAAATCTTCACTGGTCCAGATTTTGAGCCGTAGTCCCTTAGTTAGATCTTGGTATATGCCCAGGCAAGAGTTCATAGGGGTTTAATGGTCAAAGTTTTGAGATTATTTTGAGCCGATGTCATCCAGTTATTCATCCCTAAAGTATGGGCGTCCTGGTCTACGCCATCCTTCAAGCGCAGATGTGGCTGGCCTTGGCCAACAATTCTCCGTTAGACTTTTATCTCGAACGCGGCTAAAAGGTCATGAATCTTTTTGCTAGGCACCCAAGTCTTGGATCCATGTGTAAATACTGGTATGACCATTGTCTAATATACCAGCATCTTGGATGTTATGGGTAGGTTCCTGGATTTAAAGAGTCGACAGGCTTTGTTGGCTTTGAGCAACCTTGCGCGTATTTCTGGTTCCATGTTGTAATCGGCTGCTACAGTTGATCCGAGATAGTTAAAGGATGGAACTACTTCAATTTCGCTCGATCAATATTGGTTCCTGGGACCATATTATTTTTGAGCCGATTTTTCGCTCTGCTAAATTCGTCTATGCTTGGTGGCGCGAGCATAATGTGGTCTTCGGTCATTGGTGGAGCCTGCAATTCCTCAGTTAGCTAGCTGTTTAGCAACTGATGAATGTGCTCTTCCCATCGCTATAAGATCATTTGAGATCGGCGATCAGATTACCCACTTTGTCTTTGCAGTATGTGCAACGCGGTATAAATTACGCCATACTGCGGATTCTTTGGTAGAACGCCTTGGTAGAGCGCCTTGCTCTCTGTACTGTTCTAGTGCACGGACGAGATTCTTCTCCCAGGCTGCTTTCTTTCGCCGGTGAACAGTTTTGTAAAATCTTCTGAGCTCTTTATATTCATCTTCGCGTGCCCGCGTTCTATGAGATTGTTGCATTGCTCGGTACGGAACATTCTTACGTTCAGTCACTATCTTACATTTGTCATCGAACCAGTCGTTCCGATCTCTACGACTACTGCCTAAGATGGAGTCAGCAGTACTAATGACAGCACTTTTAAGGCCTATCCATTTCTCTTCTACGCCTGACATCTCAGCTCCGGGACTTAGTCTCCCTGCAATTAGGGCAAGTCCTATTGATTGACCGCAGTTGTTTCTGGTCTCTTCGTTGCGAAGGGCAGCCGTGTTGACTCGGATCTTATTCGCGGATGCTGTCATTCGTGACGCGATTGGATCACACCATACCAACAAGTGGTCCGAGTCGATATTGGCACCTCGGCACGTTCGTACCGTCAGAATGTTTGGGATGTGGCGGCGGTCCATCAGCACGTAGTGCATCTGGTTGCGAGTGGCTCCATCAGGAGATACTCAAGTAACTTTGTGAATATTTTTACGGGCAACCTTGTACTCGCAACGACCATCTCTATGACTAGTTGTCCATTAGTGTTCTCATGTAAGCTATGGGTGCCAATGTACTGCCTGAAAACTGGCTCTCTACCTATTTTTGCATTCATATCCCCCAGAATGAATTTACATCATACTGTGGGCAGGCATGGAGTTCCTGTTCGACTGATTCAAAGAATTCTTCCTTTTCATCATCTAGGGAATCCTCTGTAGGTGCGTGAACGTTTATGAGGTTTATGTTTTTACATCTGCCCCGCACGCAAAGAGAGCATAGCCTACTTTCAAGCCGATAACGGTGGGTTTTATTCTTTTGCTGACTAGAAACCCCACCCCGAGCACATGATGTCTTGCATGACAGCTGTAATGTATGTCATATTCTGATTTTTGTAAGACACCATTCCCCGTCCACCGCATCTCCTGGATTATTGTTATGTCAGCATTATATTTGGACAGGATATCGGCTAGCTGGTGTGCAGCTCGAGATCAATACAGTGAGCGTACGTTCCATGTGAAACTTCTTAAATCGTCTAGCCGTTTTGGTTGCCGTTGTCGTCGTCGTTCATCAGTATTTCCGAGGCTGATTTCGAATTCCGTAATAATCATTTTTTACGGGCGAGGTTATTGGCATCGCGCCAACCTTACCTTGAATTGATCATTCAGCTTTTCCTATATTGGAGGAAAATTACCGGCGGCCACTACGTGGTGGTTTGATCGCACTTTGTAGGTGGACTTAAAATTAAAAAAAAAACTGTAATCCTGCAGGAGTTTTGGCAAAAGTATTACAAATTAGTTAAGCTAACAAAACCCTGGCTGGATTCCCTTGAACTATAACCTGCTGGTTGTGTGGGAGACCATTGTTTATGAATATACTAACACTTACTGTCTTAGGTATGTTTATGAATCTAGGTGTAATATCTCAATATATTGAATGGATATTCCACTTTTCCAGTGCAACGATTGACACATAATTACAATGTCATTTGTTGAATAAAAACATATATGTATTTATATGCATCCAATGCTTTTGCGACGCCTACACATGCAGGAAATTTGATTTATTCGAGCACAAAAGATTCGAAGTGCATCCTACATGAAGAATCTTTAAATTTGGTTATTGTTGACTACAATGACTACATATGTATGTATAGGTGTGTGGTTCTTTTACTCGTGATTCGATTATTGTGTAACATAATCCTCCCTCCCTATAACCAAATAAAAATTCAAATGTCGAGCAATTACGATTATTGTATCGCTACGAATGAAATAGAGTGCTCATGATTTAGGAACCTATTAGTCCCAGGTAGAAGCCTTTTTAACAAATAAATAAACCGAAGAGTAAGAAATAATGTCTTCAAGTGTCTTCCAGAAGCAGAAGGGAGTACTTCGCAACGCCTGAAGGCACACCAATCGATCAAATCAAATTGAAATCGAAATCGAAAACAGTTTCTGATCGTCGCGCATGATCAGCCAGTCACTTTAATGGATTCAGCCTTAGGCGGGAGTACCTAGTACCTAATTCTCTTGTATACACAACAATGCATCAGTATCTCCTGAAATATCCCTTTCAATCAATTATTGTGGATGCAAACTACTCACAGACAGACAACGAACGGTACGACAAGAAATTCACTGACTCATTCACTCAGAAATAGGAGACAATAAATATTTTTCTTAAGGTCTCTAAAATATCCATCCATCGATTATAAATCCCATCTCGCTTACCCTCTCACCTCTTCGTCATCAACACACAAAAACATTTCGTAATTGTAAAAGAAGGGTAACATTATTTAATCCCTTTTTTTTGCCAGTCACGATCACTGCTTCTTCCCTTTTCTTAAATTCCTTTGAAATGCCAGAAATTTGAATCACTTTGATGAATGATTACCGCTTTTTGGTTGCACAGATCAAACGTCCGGCAGACAGGATTTGTAAGCCTCTCTCTTAGCTGTAATATCGATGGAAAAGTTCACTTTCCTCGAGGCGAGATATCCTTTTATTCGAGAATTTTTATTAACAATAATGGTCGTAATAATGCATTTGAGGTTCCCAACTTATTTGTATAGGAATCAGTGGTCTCGAGCAGGTAGATTTTCTGATCGGTCGGTGGTTGATCGATAATTGATCGTCATAAGTACTCGTCGCGTCATGTTGGCGATGGAACTAACGTCGATGTTGTCGCGTCAGGAAGGGTACCAGTAGAAATCCCTTTTAGTAGATTCCTTCTTTGTCGTTGCCTCTTTCTTTGTTTTTTTTATTATATTCCGCACGAACTGAATTCAAATTTTTTGTTTGTTTGTTTCGATCGGTCCATCCTCGATCTTCACATTTTATGATCACGTTCGGGATGAATTTTTTTTCTTTTGTTGTTGTTTGTTCGTTACTGTCCTTTGTGATTGTCCGTTTTGCGCACCATTATGATCGGTTGAGGAATTATTTATGTGAGACGCATTGAAGATAGAGCTACCATACTGTAACGGATTTTATTACTGTCAGGGAGAACAGGGTGTTTCACATTCTTATATCTTGGTGCTACTTGTGTGTTTTTACAATGTCTACGCAATGTACTAGTTGAAGAAACTCTTCTTTAACTGTGCAGAGGATATGTAAATGGTTTTTCAATTAGGACGCCACATTTTTCTCGCAGGGTTTATTGGCTACGCTCGAAGTTAGCTTTGGTTTGTTTGACATTTCTACAAATGTCTACTTGCCATTAAATCATGAAGAATAACAAGCTTCACAGCGTTTGAAAATAATCCATCTTTTATATGAAAATTCGCGTTCGATTTGAAAGTCTGGTTAATTTGAGTTCATTTTTCAAATTTTCCCGGTGCAACAAGACAAAGAAACGTAATAAGTGTAAGTGGGGTCTCAAATTAGTCGATTTTATGTCGATCCCAGGAATTAGAAATCTTTGTGTCTAGTTTGTGGATAATTCTACATTCCTATAAGACTACTTTGACCCAGAAACTGAAAAGGAACAACCATCATCTGTAGCGTAACTTGTGCTCTAAACATGGAAAGCCAAGACCGTGGTTGTTGAGCCACTTATGACTATATGATGGCTACAGTGGAGAATCGAGCTGTCAAGGAGTTTGTCTAAATACTGATAGTTTTTGTTTCATTCAACGATTTTTGTTCTACCACACTTTCACATTTCCATCATTTGATAAATGATTAGGTTCATTATTTTGTGGTAGATAAGGGATAAATTTTAGGCATGGCTTAAATTACATTTGCGCACGCGAAAAGAGGTTCGCACCTTTATAATACTTTTAGTACATCGCGCATCACATTGCCGATTACAAAAAAACTTGCTCATTGATTGCAGCCTCGTCTTACTTAACTTTAGATCCTGTGGATTTCTCAGACAACTTTCTTCTATGCAACTCGTGACACTTGACACAACAGGTTAAGGTTGCCTTAATAGCGGTCTGCTTTTCGATATCGATGGACAGCACTAGACAGCACTAGATTTCAAAAGTTGTGTTGTCTTCTTCAGCGTCAAGTGTAGATTCGAAATGTTCTTTCATTTGCTCCAGTATTTTCTTATTCTTTTTATTTTTATATCTTCCTATTTACAATCTTTATACAAAATGCAGCACGCTAATACCTCTCCAGATTCGCATTCCAACAGTAGTTATTTCATTTCTTGGGTAGCTGGCCAAAATCACGCCCTGAAGTTTTGGATTTTTGTTTGGTACTAAGCTATCTGTAAATAAGTCTACGCCACAAATTCCTATTTTAGTACGTAAAGACCATCTTTTAAGCCAACATAATATACCTTAGTAAAACAAGACTCTTTTTAAAGCTTCTTATTAGAGACTCGTATTAAAGACATCAGAGCCTACTTTAGTCCGTCTAGACTCCTTTTAAAGGCTACTTTAGTCTACTAGTATGTCAAGACTCTTATTAAAGTCAACTAAATTTACCTTATTTCGCCTAGAATCCTTTTTAGTCTCTTAAGACTCTTATTATTGCTAACAAAACATACTTTAGTCTGTCAAGACATTATTAAAGCTAACTAAACCTATTGTAGTCTATCAAGGCTCTTATCAAAACCAATAAAGCCTTCTTTATTCCGTCAAGAATCTCTTTAGTCTGTCAAGGCTCTTTTTTAGCCAATAAAGGCTACTTTAGTCCTGTAAGACTTTTATTAAAGCCAAAAAGCATACTTTAGTCTGTCAATACTTTATTAAAGCCAACGAATCCTACTGTTATATGTCAAGACTTTTACTAAATAGCACAAAGCCTTTATTTCTTCAGGAATCTTTTTTAGCCTGATAAAACTCTTTTAAAGCTAACAAAGCCTACTTTACTCTAAAGATACTCTTTTAAAGCCAACAAAGCCTACTTTAGTATTTCAACTCTTTATTAAAGCCAGCGAATACTAACGTAGTCGGTCAACTAAAAGCAACAAAACCTTCCTTATTGCTTCAAAACTCTTTTTTAGTCTGTCAAGACAATTTTAAAACCAACAAGGCCTACTATAATATGTCAAGACTCCTAATAATGCCAAAAAAGCCTACTTTAGCCTTTCAAGACTTTCATTAATACCAACAAAGGATACTTTAGTCTGTCAACAATTTCATTAATGACAACAAAGCCTACTTTAGCCTGCCAGGACTATTTTTAGGGCCAACAAAGCATACTTTAGTCTGTCAAGACTTTTATTAAACCCAACGAATCTTACTGTAGTCTGTCAAGGCTCTTAGTAAAAACAACAAAGCTCTCTTTGTTTCTTCAAGACTCTTTCTTAGTCAGTCAAGTCTGACAAGACTTTTATTAAAGCCAAAAAGCATACTTTAGTCTGTCAAAACTTTATTAAAGGCAACCAATTCTTCTATAGTTTGTCAATGCTCTTACTAAAGCCCAAAAAGACTTTTTACTTCTTTATGACTCTTCTTAAGTCTGTCAAGACTTTATTAAGGTCAATCAATCCTACTTTAGTCTGTCAAGTCTCTTACTAAAACCAGCAAAGCGGGATTCTCTGAACCACCCTGTGAATACGTAGGATGCCGTCACACAAACAACTTTTCCTATTTCTGTCCAGGAAACCGCACAAAGGAAAATTTTATTTTTTTTGCCTACGCTTATTCAGAGGATCAGAATGATAACTCTCCGTCGACCCTTTCCGAGAAAATTTATGTGCATTCAATCCGTAATTCCATTCGGGTTGAAAAGTGATTTGAACACGTGCAAGGGTCAATGAGAGAAATGTAAATGGATGCAGGCAGGTAGGGAGCGGTTCTTTTTCAGATAACGATGATTCATTTATGGTCCATTTTTGGACGGTTACTCCCACAGAATTAGAGAATAGAAATACTTTTCAGTTACGGGTGACCTATTCGTGCATAAGAGTGTGTAACGAGCATTTTTGAAATTGAATACCGACGATAGAAAAATGGAAACAAAAACGAATGTTTTTTGGAAAAATACGTTACTTTTTGAGCATTCTTTTGTACCCCCAAACAATTATTCTCTCTTTTCCTTGATTTCGTTTTCGGTTGACCAATTGGAATTGAATATCAAACCAAAAAAAAAACCTTCTTCTATTTAGGAAATAAGAGTTCTTTCGGTCGTTTTTAAATAGACACCAATTTAGGATTTTTTTTTTAATATTTTTCGGATGATCAGGATCTATTTTTGTATATTGGTGCATTATAAAAGAAACTGATAAGAAAAATAGATTTTTTTCCACCGATGCTATTTGTGTTCTGTGCCCTTTATCGTCTCTTTTCAGCATTTGCAACTTCAAAGGCGTTAATCAGAATTTATGAACCTTTTAGAACGTGCTTCGTGTTTGTACAACACCCCAGGATAAGAGACAATGAAAGTGTAATTCAATCGAAAATTGGGTCAAATTGTCACTATGGGATTTGAAATTGTAGAAAGGATGATGTGATGTGATGCTACTATGAAAGTTTCTGGCACGCCTTTTGTTCGTCACTGAACACTTTTGATAATTGTTGGGTGGACAGCAGACAATGCAGCACGTGCACTCTTTTACAAGGATGTCATTAAAGGCTGACAATAAAGTGTTGACTCTAATGTTTATAGGTGCTACCTTGTATGCTCCTTAAAAATTCGTTCAATACGAAATAGCTGCTTGGTATGTAAGGAGCCATATAGTCATAAAGGAGTTATAAAGTATTTTCATAATGCGTTTATTTGGAAAGGGCAGACTTCGAGGTGAGTGGTAATGCAAAAATCAAAGGACGTTTTGAAAGACGAGAAATCCGTACTTTTTTCGAGTGGAGAAAAGGAGTAGCTTATAAGCTTATGACGTAATCGCGAATAGAAGCTTGCTATAGTAAGCGATGGATTAAAGTGCTTTAGGAAACTCTTAATAGGAACCTCTTCATGGAGTATTGACTAGACTGCACCAGATAATGAGAAAAAAGTAGTGAATCCGTGAGTTTTTGTAAATTTTAGAAGCAGAAGCAGAAGCTTAAAAAACCTGTCTTAATCACTGTTTAGCCTTTTTGTAAGAAACGGATGGAATAAATTAACGTTCCACCGATGTATTAATAGTAAAATTTTAAAGAAGTCGGCGCTGATGCAATCAGAAACATCATCCTAATTGGTATGAGAGAATTTATCCCCCCAGGAATAAGTCTGTCAAACCAAAGGAGAATGGATGTATGACTCGAGCTGTAAGGAGGCTTCCAGGATTAGAAAGGTAGGCTTTCGATTTTACAACGCTAACCCTACTTAGGATAACCGAACATAGTTTAAACGAGCCAGAAATGACTGCAATGCTCATCTTCGGAAAGTCAAATTCGCCTACTCTTTTGCTGACGACAGCACCTTTCCAGCTTGTTACTGTTTTATCGTTCTTCTACCAGCGGTGCTGAAGCAAAATAGCTAGCTGCATGCCAGCTCTCCTTGAATTCAACCGCAATACACGTGGCGCTCTATATGCTCATCAGTATACCCTCGGACATACAGTTAACTTCAGGATTCGTTATTCAGCCGTACAACACGTATGTGGAATGTTATGTCAAGCTCTGTCTTCCCACATCTCTATGATCCACACGCATTCAAAACATAAGCCCATAGACATTTCCTCCTTTCTCCTCCTTTTCATTAACGTCCACGCTGTGCCGAGCATATAGCCGAGCATTATAAGGGTGCGAACCCCTTTAAATGTACGCAAATTATAAAAAATGCTGGAATACCATCAGATCCCAGGCATTCATAGTTTTGAGCCGATTTATCGCTCTGCTAATTTCGTCTATGCTTGTTGGTGGCAGCATAATGTGGTCTTCCGTCATTGCTCGAGCCTCCAATTCCTTAGTTAGCTGGCTGTTTAGCAATTCATGCAAATGCTCTTCCCATTGCTCTAAGATGCCTTTAAGTTCGGTGATCAGAATACGCTCTTTGTTTTTGCAGTATGTGCACCGCAGTGTATATTGGGCTCTTTTTGTAGAACTTCCGCGCCTGGTGCGGTCCGGTCGTGTAAGCTATGTGTGCCAATGTACTGGCTCTATACTGTCTCCCTAACTATTTAGGCATGCATATCCCCCAGAATGGTTTTTATGTAATACTGAGAACACGCATGGAGTTCCCGTTCGATAGATTCAAAGAATTCTTCTTTTTCATCATCTGGGGAGCTCTCTGTAGGTGCGTGAACGTTTACGAGGCTTATGTTTTTAAATCCATTCATTTACTGAAACCCACAGTTATTGGCTTTAAAGACAACTGTCGGTTTCATTATTTTTCTGACTAGAAACCCCCCTCGAGTACATGTGAAATATTGTCTATCATAGCCATAGCTGGACATGTATCCCTCTTCTTGCTGTTATGATATTTGTTTTTCCTTTTCAAACCAATCGACGACTAATAAAAGATTCTCGAAGGATTTAATTCTTTTCTAAGGATAACCTACGTAACTATGATATTTTCCACACTTTTTTTACTTCTTTTACAAAGGATAAAACCAAATATTTACAATATTCTTTAATGTTAACACAACACAACCCTCCAAAAAATCCACATCATCTTTATCCTTCGTCTTCTTCTTCTGAGCACATCCATTATCATACTTATGCGATATTGAATTAAGGAAAAATGCACTTTTGTTTATTTATTTAGTTTCACTAACTTCTTCGTTGTATTTGCTCTGTTATAGTTACCTGTGTGAGTGCATTCTTACCTCACTTAACAGCGAATGTACCTGTTGAAGTGAATTATTCATGCCGTCCGCTAAAGTTCTATGTAAACACAAACTTCAGCATTACAATGCGAAAAGTAACGACAAGAAAGAAAACATTAGGAACTTGCTGAGGTCTTAAGTCTGTTTAGCATAAATATCATCTATCTTTATTTTTATTTATTTTTTTCAAACAAAGCACCAAAATATTCGTTGTCCTGTCCAATAGCAGAGGAGTATTGAAAAGAAAGAAGGAATAAACAATTTATGCAAACAACTTTAAGTCGACAGAGAGTCAGACGTGAGTTTTTGATATGAAAAAAAAAAATAAAGTTTGAAAAACACTCGGAATGTGACGTTGTGTTTACTTAGGATTAGGTATACGACTGCTAATGAACCAGCAAATCAATCTCAAATCGGTATCTATATGTGCAGGAAACCTTGACTTTTGTCCTTCCCGAGGAGTTCGCTTTGGGTTGTTTATTTATTTATATCAAGAGACTTAACATAAATAAATTAATTTGTATACATATAATTTACTTTAATATAAATTTATATTTATATTTCTATCATAACATTTGGCTCGGTCCTGGCCTCCTGTAACCTTCTCTACCTAAGCCCTGGTCCACGCTATTCTTTCAACGTATGCTTGGCTTACGGCTTACTGTTCCATAAATACTGCCGCCATCGACTTCCCGAGCAGGATACTCTTCGCTCACCGGATCATAATTCTCTTCATGAAGTCGACTTGGCGGTAACGGTAACGTAGAACTCATCATTATAGATCCTCCTGAATCGTCCTTACTTTTTTTCTATGGCTTACTGAGTCGACTAGCATTTTTCAGGCAGAGATTATAGAAGAGGTTTTTAGGTTTTTAATATGTACCCCATAAATCGGAAGTATTGGACTATGGCCACATACACATTTCAATCCGCAATTAGGGCCATTCTTACAACTGTTTATAACTTGGTACTTGCTATACAGTACCAAGAAGAACTTCCTTGCATAATCCAATTTCTGGATATAACCATCTTATGGGCGCCCAGGGCACAGTGGCAAAAATAATGATTAGGAAACGGATGAATTAGCGAAGAAGGTTGTCTCTCTGAACACCTGCTCTATGAAAATAGTCAACTGTCTACTGAACAAATTCTAGCTTTCTGTACCACTATAGGACACAATTGATGTGAGAAAACCTAATGTCCCATATTAAGGGCGATATAGCCATCCTGCAATAAGGAAGAACTACCATTTCTATCTCCAGAGCACGGAAGGATATTGGCTTAGTTGTGGCATTAAATATAGATCCCAAATTACAGCCATCCAGATAAGCTGAGAATCCTCATTGAAGGAACCTGGAACTGTTAGAACGTACGCGGAAAAGAAACTCCCATTTGGAATCTTTGGAAATTTGCAGCTCTTGCATCGCCCATACTCCTCATCCTGAGCAAACCATTGAGGACCTGAAAGAGCTTTGGGAGTACACGATTTTCGAACTGATCTCGTACTTAAACCCTTAAAAAAAACCTATCATAGGTCTTTCGAGAAAAATGCCATCAAAATGTCGCACTATGTCTGGAAGAAATTTTCCAACCAAACCCAGAGGAGCATGATGACTTGCTTGGCGAAGAACTGGCAAAAGAAGCTGAAGAAATATGGACCACATCGTCACCTGAAGTGAGAAAGGGAATACAAACTTTAAATGTGAAAAAAGCATCAGGATTTTAATTGATTACTGGTTAAATTCTCAAACATGCATCCTCAACACTGCATTTAAATTAAAATACATTCTACAGCTATGGAAAGTAGCTGAAGATAACATTACAGCTAAGCCGGGAAAACCACCTCACTTAGCTTTTTCCTATAGGCCAATATCTTTGCTGCCAATAAGGCCCACATTTTTTGAAAGACTGCTATTAAAAAGACTGCTACCAACTATAAAAGGGAAACATATTATTCCAGACCACCAATTTGGCTTTCGAGTG
This sequence comes from Nephrocerus scutellatus, assembly GCA_947095585.1. NCBI lineage: Eukaryota > Metazoa > Arthropoda > Insecta > Diptera > Pipunculidae > Nephrocerus > Nephrocerus scutellatus. Next base: position 91,310,810 of record OX352765.1, on the reverse strand, counting down.
AATCATTCAGCCATTGATCAGGTACACCGAATAAAGCAATTGGAGAGAAAAAAAGTTTGTTCTACACTCCTTCTGGGTGTAGCACAAGCGTTTGATAAAGTTTGGCATGAGGGATTAGTATGCAAACTAAAAAAGATACTACCCAACGAACATGCTGAAATTCTAAGATCGTACATTTCGGACAGTAGTAGGTTGAGTGGGACGAACCAGCGCTTTCGCTAGCTTTCGCCATTAAGCATGCTCGTAACAATGTTTCCATCTAGCGTTGCCCTCTTGCGAGGGTAAACCTTACAGCCCCAAGATACATCCCCAGAAAGAAACTGGGTCCGCATCATAGTTGTCCCAGTCCAGGCAGTCCTCCGAAGAGGTCCAACTGATTTCTTAGACTCGTTTTTCCCGACGGTCAACCTTATCCATTGGACAAGACAACTTCCCTGGTACCAATTCGACCTTGGATATGGTCTGACATCAATGGCTTCGGAAATTTCACGTATGAGTGCCTGGGCGATTGCAAAGCAGACCCTGGCAGCACATCCATCCGGAACCTAAGCCATCTCATTTGCCATCAGGACAAAGTTTTGCTTTATAGGCTGATCATTGTAAATGCACATTTCTACGTTAGGAATGAAACCTGGGCGTGGAATGCGTACAGAATGAAATACACAGATTCGCCAAAAATCATGAGGACCACTGCACTACCACATGAATCTTGAGACTCCCCAGCTCTTGGACCACACAAATCTAGTGAGAAGACTTAAAAGAATCAATCCTTTTGAACTAGTGCAGCATATATAATTATGTAATATTTATAGTATACATAGCATAGTATACATTAAATCGTCAATACTTTTAATCTGGTTTCTTTTATTAATTTAAGTCAATAAAAATTGCTTATTAGTGCTAAGTCTAGATTTTAAAATTTTACTAACACAGTCATGTGCATTTCAATAAAAAAAAGCCATAATTTAGGCTTCCGCAATTGTCCCGAGGACCACCACTCTACCTAACTACTATATTGAAGCTCCCATAGTCCCTAATAGATTTAATGAAAACTCTGGAAGAAGCGATTACTTATAATACAGTGCCTCTTTTATTGGAATCGATGACATGTTATTATTGGTCAGCATTTCGTGATAGATCAACAATTGAATGTGGAAAGCATGCAATATATGGACTAAGACTTTTAGTACTTACTAGATGATCGATGCATCTTCATGCATATGGGCAAAAGCACGAAAACTAATTCTCTTGTGTTGTGAGTAAGACAATAATTGTGCCATTAATAGAAATGTTACCACTGACAACTGGTAAGCATATGCTAGATTGTCCAACTGACTTTTTTAAAGATCGAAGACAATAGGCAACATTTTTATCCAAAAGTTAATTATTTCTCATATGGCGCACTTTAGAAAGTTCCCCCTCTGATAGTCAGCAGTCTGTCTTCATCTCCATAATATGGAATATGATGCGATTCAGTACGAGTGAATGCACAACAACCTTGGAAAAATTAGAAGGCAAAATGGTGTACAAAATTTTGCATTTTTACCTTCAAGTTGTGCGATTTACGATGCGACGAACAAAAGCCTCATACTTCGTATGGAGTTTTGAAATCAAATCACATATTCTGTCCCGCGTGCTCTCTTAGTTGCTTAGATTTTGTGCCACATAAGGTGAAAGGATATCCACTTTAAGATGAAAATTTATTCCAAATAAAAAGACAATGGAACATTTTGCAGAGGGTTTTAAATTTCGCAGAACATGTTGCGACCACGTGAGGCTCACACTTTGATGCTGCGTCCAAAGAAACAAAGGCTGCAATGCACGTGTAGAACAGAACACTATTTGTGTATAATATAAGAGAAAATTATTGATGGCTTGATGGTGTCAGTAGGCTTTTGTTAAGACACTTTAAGTACCTAAGCGCCGCGCGCCAACAGTTTTTGTTTTATTTTTCAGTTTCGTCCTTCCCCAGAACAATGGACAATTTTTAATGATGCGACGGATGATTTAAAATTTACTTACTTATGTCGAAAAACGTGTAAGTACCTTTGAGAATTGTCTCAGCGGGTGAAAGAGTGAGTAATCGCGGGGGCGTCTATTTCGATGTCGTGCAGTGCAGTGTAGGCGCTTAGTATTCTTTCAAAAGGTAACATGCGTATCGCACCTCTATTGTCTGAGGTGAATTTTCTAAATTTTCAAATATCCAGACATCGCTTCGCTAGACAAAGAAGCACCATTTGAAGCCGGCGCCAGACATTGAAGAATATGTTGAAAGTTCGAAGAGATTGTAAATGTTCGAAACAGGTCCTATTGTTTCGAATGAAATTCTGAAGAACTTGTTGCTCGCAAAAGATCTTAAATCGATGAAGGTGGATTTTGGTCTTTAGATCCTTAAATCAAATTTTATGGCCTTCGAATGCACCTTGCACATTTCACACTTGTCCACAGAAAAATGGTGTTTCATGTTGACACCTTCCGAGACAAAAAATGCGATTACTGCGTTTTCAAATGTCAAACAATAGCTGAGGTGAGTTGCGTCTTCAAAAAAAATGTCAAACAATAGCTATGGGTGATGGAATTCACGGAAAAAATTTCTATGAACCTACCGCCAGGCGCTAAAAATCAAAACAAACCCAATCTTTTCGTACTTCTGTTGTGCCATACATATTTGTCACCTTCAGAAGTTTCTTCAGATGCTGATAAGATATAAAAATCCAACAAAAAAGTGGATTGCTGTTAACTGAGCTGATCTAATGTTAAAACATTTTGAGATAACTCGCGAGAAGGCTTTACATGTCTTATAGAAAATTTGGAAAGGATTGGCTTTTTCTTGAGTTTTTCCATTTTTTCCCTTTCACGTTGTCTCTAAAAAAATATAAAAAGCAGCTAAGGACCTTGTAGGCCATTTTAAAGCTTTGCTTGGAAATTAATGCAGCAAGCTCATGCATCAACAGGCTTACTTAATTATTTAGGTGTCACTACAATTTGTTGTGAACCTTGGCTTCACAGCTCTCTAATAAGCAGAGTTTTGATAACTGGCTCTTTTGCAGGTGACCGATCTCTTGTGCTCCACTTCTAAGGGGAGTACTTTCAACACTTCGTTGTGCATATGGGTTACATTTAAAAATTCTGCAGGCCTTAACATTAATATCCTTTCACTATACATATCCTGTTCCGAAGAATTTTCGTTCGAAACGACCAAATATATCTTCAGACGCTTTCGATAATGTTTTAGTGCCATTGAGCATGCGTGGGGTGGTTAAGGTCTTATACAGGTGGTGGAGAAAGGACTCTACTACTCATTTGCCTTTTTAGCGAAAAAAAACAGCTATTTTTAAAGCTATACATATTTACAATTCAAGAACTGATTACTGATTACGGGCAAAGGTATTTTAAAAAAAACGCTAAATCATAGTCTCTCTTTCCATCTTCCGATCATGGCGATCAATGGGGTGTTATCTTGGCTGAAGAGGAATCTGATATCTGCTAAGTGTATTCGCATATTCAAGGATAGCCAAGCTATGCTGAATTCCCTGGAATCAGTCTCTAGCAACTATATTATAACCCTAAACTGCTTATCATCTTAAATGGAGTAGTGCTTTCCAGGCTGAGATTATGGCGATCAATGAGGTGTTATCTTGGCTGAAGAGGAATCTGATATCTGCCAAGTGTATTCGCATCTTCTCGGATAGACAAGCACCGCTGAAATCACTGGAATCAGTCTCTACAAACCCAAAGACATAGTTAAACATTCACCTGTGTTGTGTGCCCGGGAATAGAGACATTTCGGAAAATTATAAGGCTGACGAACTCGCCAAACATCGAACTGCACTGCCCATTTTACCTGATGATTTTTCTAAGGCATAACAGTCGCTACATGTAAACTCATGCTAAAGTGGGACGCTACCAAAAAAACTAACCGTAAGTGATCAGACGGAACCACTTGTCTAGCGACTAAGCAGATCTGGCCCAAGCTGCATCCGAAACGCTTCAATTGTTTGATCTCTCAAAAAAATTGCTAAATAAGAAGTTATCACTGGGGACTGTCTCATAGTCAAGCAGAAGCAGAAGCAGAAGCATAAGACAAGGAGGAGTAGGGGACCATTCTCCACCGTCTCTGTACATGTCCAGCCCTCTATCAAAAACGGAAGCTCCATCCGAGGGCTTTCTTTTAATGACCGTAACCAATACTGATATTATTAGTCTCTTGTGCTTGATACGAAGCTCCAAATGGTTCACCGAGTAAAATTTTCTCGATCCATGTAGTATCACAATGGACCATTACTGTTCTGAGTCTGTCGGCTTTTCCACCAACTGCCACCTGAACCTATCCTAACCTACCCAAACATCTGTTGGCAAAAGTGATTCTTCGTTTTCGTTCTGAGCTAGTGTCGTTATCAGATGTTGCAGCGGAGTCTAGATAGACAAAATGCTTAACAACTGCAACGTTATAGCTGTCTATTGTGATATTATGGCCAATACGCCAGTGTCGCTTCTTGTTGACAGAAAATACAAAATTTTAAAATACCTATAGAATCCATATATGCCAAGATGGCAAGACTCAGGAAAGTCTTTGAGGAAGATCTTTACTGACTAATAAATCTAGGACCGTAAGCTACGTAAGGTTTATTGGAGTACAAACAAAACAAGTTTTCAAAGTCCAATCTATGAAGCTCTGCGCTATTTACTATCCTGTTTCTGAAACGATAGAATCTGCATCAAACATAGTAGCTAAACGGCCTTCCTTGCTATAACAATATAACTCCAATCGATTTTGTGAGGTAACGAATCTATTCCTAGAAGATTCCAAATTTACAATATTTTGCTAAAATCAAAGCAAAGCTAGTTTTATTTAAAACCAAAAAGCCAATTATTTATTTACTCTTCCAATAATTATACCTAAAATATGTTAATACAATACAATACAAAAAAAAAATATTATCGAAGAAGAATTTGTTGTCATAACAAAAATTATGCCATTAAATACAAATACCGATGTAAAATCGGTCTACCAACTGTCAAGCACATTTGACAGTTGGCATTCGAAAACATAACGAAATGAAAACTTGGTAAGCTGTCATGGCAACAAGACGTCAAAAACTAACAGTAGTGTCATAACAAATCATCTTAAGGCGGATTAAAACAAATAAAGCTTTCAGTCTCTACTGTCTACTCTATCTTTTTCTATCCAGCACTAGCTATTCGCTCTTAGCTAGTTGAGCCACTATATCAAATAAAAAAAAATGCAGCAACAACAAAAATTAAGCTACTCGTACAATTACAACTCATTATCTCATGATGAATGTAAAGATACTTTTTTGACCTTTCTGCATTGCAACAGATAACTGCTTATTATCTGTGAGTTGTGCTATTGTTGATGTACAATTCACTTCAAACCGAAAACAGAAAAAAAACCCAAAGATACATTATTTCTAAATGTGATATCTTTATTATTTGTCTTAAACTAAAATTTCACAATCGTGTCAGCAGCCTCTTTTACAACAGTGACTGATAAATTTCACAAGTACAAGTGTTAAACCTAAAATTGTGCTCAATTGCATTGTGCTGGAGCCATTGCAGCCATCGGTATAGCAGGTGAATATACACGAACGGTATTCCATGCGATCGCCCTTGTTCTGTACATAGTCGCAGTAGTTGCCCAAATCCTTGGACGAGCAGAAACGCTTCGCTCCGATGCCTCCCTCAAAGCGGCCGATATGTTTAATGCAATACCTTGCCTCATGGACATTTGAACAATTTTGCGGTTCTATATCGGGCTTGTCGAATCGCTCAAACCATTCGCCACATTGGAAGGGGTTCTCCGTGTCCGATGCACTGCATACGTAACAATTGATGGACGCAGCCGTGTGAAAAGTAAAACAAATGACAACGATATGCAGCGCTAAATTAATCATAGCTTAGTGGAAAATTACTATTTTTATTTGAACAAATAGCAACAACAACAACAACAAATAAATAGAACAACACACTTTGTTTAAACACTGACTTAAAACAAAACACTGAATAGTCGGACTGTGGATAGTGTGAGAGCAACCAGCAGTAATGTGCTGTCATGCGAACGAAGTTAACACAAACACACTTGACCTGAAGCTATCTCCATCTTCTTCTTGGACTTAGTTGTTTTTCTGTTGTTTGTTAGAGCGCGCGAATGAGACAACAGGGTTGAGACTTGAGAGTGCTTGCCGAACAACGAAAACAACAAAGCTGAGTTGCCTCAATGCAGACTTGAACTGGAATTTAATTCCGTACAGGGGCGCATCGCAATATTAGCGCTTTTGGGCCTTTTGGCATTCAATTCCATTAGAGTTTTAACGAGCGATGTGCGTGCTCTAATTTGAAGTTATATCTTTCAGGCTTTGTATAAAGGTATTGTTTTTAACTCTAAGAAGTGCAGATTGAGATCAACGGACTGGTTGACACGTGAAGATATAAGTGAATAATGGGCGGTTTATATTACACTCGTAAAGTTATTAAAAGTTCTCCCTCGTTACAAGTTTGAATGGATTTATGGATCTATGGAAGTATTTTGTTTTTTAGAAAACAATTTTTTTTTATAATAATGTAATATAATGTAATGTTGGTAATGTTGTTTTAATGCTATGCACAGAGTGGCGTTAAGGTAAAAAAGGAGGGAAGAATATTATATGTCTATGAGCTTGCACTTTGAATGTGTAAGGATCTTATCCATGTGCGAATATAGAGCTTTACTCAGCATTCCATGGCTCAAAATGTACGTCCGATGATGGACTTAGGGGTGAACTAATGAGCGCTTGTACGGCTGAATTAATGGAGAGGCTGTATGCAATCGGACATTTCTCTTGCGTGTCGCTGGTGGTACTGGTAGCGACAAAACGGTGATTAGCAGGAAGCATTTAAGCGATCTATTGACATTGCAATATTTTCATCACCGATAAGTTATAGCTTATAATGCTAAGAACAGAATCATATTTTAGCAGATGAATTTTTTTTTCTGATGTACATGACAATTGTTCTCAAGTTTGGAGCAAGAAATATTTCACTCCATCTAATCTGGCTTCTATAGTTACAAGGGGAATCCAGATTAGATTGAGTAAAATACTCTTGCACCATGTATAAGAATACCTTAGGATTACGCAGCATTTCTGGCGACGACGATTATGTGGTGATTCCAACGAAGCAAATACCGAGAATTGCGAGTTGGTATGGTTCATGGTACATAATCATGAATAATGGAAGCAGGGTTACGTTTAGCTTTGACGACAGGAGACATAATTGGGTTTCGGAAACGTTAAATTCCATTCTATTTATTTTTCTGTATAGGTCAAAATTTAACGTTCAAATGATATGTTGTTGTTTGAGATTTAGTTGTCAATAAGTGGGACGTTCCCCAAACATTTATGAGAAGTTGAGAGTAAGCAAAGAAATGTATTGGATTAGAGGTAGCAGAAACGAGAATCTTGATAAAAGGTTTAGGAGAAACACTTGGGAGCGCCAGTAATTATGCGGTGAGTTTAAGAATTAAATCCCTCCAAAACTACTAACTGAGTAGTTAGAAAGAATATTACTTATCCAATCGACTCTATAAGCACTGATTTTTCTTAATAGCTTGTTACAAAACTGTATTAAATGCTTTAGTGAAGACTGGTTCCATTGTTCAGTGAGTTATGGCATTACAACAACATTCGAAATTAGTTGCGCACAGGAAAACCATGTACTGACCATCGTAAAGGAGTTCTCGTGATTCAAAATATTTCGAAAGCTGACGGTTAATAATAGTTTCCATTACTTTAGAAAGCTACTAGACCTGGTACGCGTCGGTACGAAAAAGGAGACATGGCTCACTTTTTTTTGGTACTTTCTATAAAAAGGCTGTTTTCCAACTACTCGGAAAGGGTCCAAAGGAATGTGATGATTGGAAAAGCTTACGAAATGGTAATTCCACCTTTAAAAACACCCCTTCAGAACTATTTGGAAAATATCATTTGTGATGAGATCACTTCAAACACGAGCATGTACGAATACGATAGTAAAACTGTCTTGTAAATTGTTCGATACTCGAAAGTATGAGTGGAGGCAATTCGTTATCTACAGGTTTGGAGCGGCCTGAAAAGGAACAGAAAGCAGATAGGTGTGAATGAGGAAATTATCTTTGTCTAAGATGGCTAACAGAAGAGTAGCAGCTTTTAACCAAATGTCTAGGCCAAAAAGCAAGAGTACGTACATAGCATATCGAAAGACAAGCCCCCTACTTAAAGATACAGCATTGATGGAAACATATTGCAAGAAAGATAAGAAGCTTCGAAGTTGCAATTAAAAAATATCAACATTTTAGGTGGTAACCTACGCAGTAGAATTGCAAAATCTGAACTCACAATATAAACTTTAAGCACAGATTATATAGTATATAACATCTATTAGATAAAGACAATAGGTGTCACTAGTAACACGCAACACAAAGCAAGAGCTATTAAAAAAAGAAACAAAGAAAAGAAGATTTGTTTGACAGGTTCGAGTAATAATATAACCAATACATTTAAGGCCTTGTGAACTCTAAAATCACTCCTTGGTTACATTACATACGAGTATACTATTTGATTCATATTCACCGTTCAATTACTTGCCAGTGTTTAGGTTTTATTTTCACTGAAAAGTTGAAATCAAATTAACATTTTGAGTTCATTTTTGTGGAAAAAATATGTGCAATCTTTTATAAATTTTGTACAATATGGTTATCGAATTGTCTGGGAAAGAGCCAACGTTCGTTCTCTGAGAAACTTTTCCAGGCCATCAATAATTTGTGCTCGTTGTAGTTAGCTTCACAGATGTAATACAAACGCTGACTACAAATTTCTCGCTTCCAAACGTATTCGCTACCCATTCGCCGCATTTTAACGCAATTACTCATTTCCCAATCTTCGCTGTTTGGTTCGCTGTTCGACCATTTGAAGAATTTCAACGGCGATCCAGTGCCAAACCATTTGAATAGACCCTCGGTCTCTAAGTCGTTGCCAGATGTCCAGAAGTAATTCATGATCACTGTAAATAAAATATTAATTTCATTTTGGTGGGAAAAATCAATTTACACTGGCATTTACATTGGTCATCTATAAGATAGCGTTGCAGTCGATTGTAATCCTTCTCGGATTCAAAACTAGCCAAATGCATATTTTGTTGTCTACACGATTGTGCCGCGCCATACCAGTTCAACTGCGGGGGGAAAACACAAGCAAATTTAAGAAGTTTGTGATTTTTTATTTTAAAAAGATGAGTTTTGATAATTTTAACAAAAAAAAATTAAAATGAATCACAAGCGACAATTTGGTGACAAGTGTCGTAAGGGCTTATAGTTCAACCATTTGTTTTATATCTTTCATTTATATCATACATTCCTATCTTTGTTTAATTTTTGTCTGAGAGTATTTCACTCTTTGTAGTCAGTCCATTAAATTCTTGGTCAACCAAGTTGTTTTGTGCTAATTGGCTTGTAATCATATTCTTGGTGGTCGTTTATTTTCTATTCGTACATTATGGCTAAGTGAGCGCCGTGGGTCAGTGATTAGTACTTAAGCAGGAAGGTCGAAGTTCAAATTAGAGAAAACATCAAAAAATATTTTCAAAGGTCCCGCCTTTATCCCCAAACCAGGCAATAGGCCTAGTGAGCTGCCTAAATCATACAGACCTATAAGTCTAACATAATTTGTTCTCAAAATTATGGAGAGACTTATTGATGTTCATATCAGAACCTGGCTAGATAAGTCTAGCCCTCTAAACTCAAGTTAGTTCGCATATAGGAAAGAAAAAGGCACAGAGGGCACCCTTCACTATCTAGTCAAAAAGATAGAAGCGACTTTTCGCTCCAAGGAAATAGCTCTGTGTGCTTTCCTTGACATTGAGGTTGCTTTCGATAACACTGGCTATGACTCAACAACAAGAGCTATCAGTAACAGAGGTATCGAGGGCTTGACCAACCAATGGATAAGGGCCATGCTTGAAAGTCGAGTCATTACTTCCTCCTCAGGGGGAGTTTCTGTGTTGGTGACTGAAGCTAAGGACTGTCCGCAAGGAGGCGTCCTCTCCCCCTTCTATGGTCACTCGTCATCGACAACCTTCTAGCCGATCTGCATAGATCAGGCTACATCGCAATTGGTTATGATGATGATTTGGCGATCATAATAAGTGGCAAGCACAGCACGACCATAACAAATGTCATGCATGGTGGAGCCAACACCAAAGTCTGAATACCAATGGATAAGAGTACCACTGTTTTTCAAGCGAAACTCCATGCCACTGAGGTCTGCGCTAGGATAAACCTTAGTAAGGGTATTCCAGGCGCTACGATTTATATCTTATCAGATAGTCAGACAGCACGAAAGTCGCCCAGCATAATGAAATCCCTGGCAGGGCTCAACAGGGTAAAACTCTGTTGGGTTCCTTGTCACCAGGGTGTTACAGGCATCGAACATGCAGATGAACTATCCAAGGCTGGTTCAGAATCTGCGTTCTTAGCACCGGAAACTTACTGTAGTATCAGCTGGGCTACCACCACAGCGATGATTAATAAATGGGAAAGTAAACTTTTTCTAGCCGACTGGAATAATATCCCACGGCTTAAGCGATCCAAAAGGTTAATCATGTTAAGTTAGTGAGCTTTCTCACAGGTCACAGTAGCTTGCGATATCACCTTAGCGATTCACAAACTTTTAACAAAGACATAAACCATAATGTCATTAATTCATTAACTCTTTTTTTAGGTTTCTCAGATTTTTCTTTCATTGATTCTCAAATATTTTTTTAAGTAATTCATAAACTTTTCTGTGAGTGATTCTGAAACTTTTAACAGAGACATAAGCCATAATGTTACTACCACATTCAATGATTCTCAATCTTTTTCTTCAGTAGTTCTTAAAGTTTTCTTCTAGTGATAATGTCACTAACTCTTTCAAACGGAGACATAAGCCATAATACCACTAACTCTTTCAATGATTTACAAATTTTTCATTGATTCTCAATCTTTTTCATTGGTAATTCTTAAAGTTTTCTGCCAGTGATTCTCAAACTTTAAACGGAGACATAAATATTAACGGCGATAATTCTTTCAATGGTTCTCAAATTCTCAAACTTTTTTCCCAGTGATTCCCAAACTTTTCTTTTAGCGGTTGTTCACAAACATAATGGCACCAAATCTTTCAATGCTTTTCAAACTTTTGTTTCAGTGATTCTAAAAGTTTTTAATACAAATTAGGAAATATTTTCGCTGGGAGCCTGGTTAAACGTAAAACCTGGCTGTCTTCACACTCGTATTTTTATAACAAAGTCACTTACCTTGGCACTCTGCTCGATTAAGTATATTTTGTTACCCAAACGCACGAATGGAAAGGTTAAATTGCTGCCTGAAACATAAATTGAATTTATTAAAAAAAAAAATTCGGAAATATCATAAAATTGAGTTTGAACACTACTCACCTTTAGGACCCAAAGATTGTGTAACGCTGCAGTGTGTAAGGGATACACATATCCACAAAAGATTACACACTATCCTTGATAATTGATTCATTGTAGTTGTATACATTGTACTCGTTAAATAATAATGTAAACGTATGCTCAGAACTATTGCAATGTTACTAACAATTGAGGGCGCTAACACCAGTCTTTTATAGAAACATTAACCGCTTCTTCAACTTATGTAGCCATTGTCCCTTGAACGCCTTTCAATGGTTTATCAAATTGCCGCAATTAAACGCGAAGTAATCATAAAAATTTGGGTTAGTCCCAATGTAATGTCAATAAGGTATTTTTTGACTGACAATTTTATTAGGATTGGGAGGGTAAACTTTTTCATATCTGAATTTGGAACTTTTTATGGTATGACTTGAAAGGTACTAGTACTCTGTAAAAGTAGAGTGCGGTTTGAGTATTTCATTTTTGTCTAGAGGTGTGGTTGACAATAAAATTCGATGAGCAATTTCGCAATCGTGTAATGAGTAGGATTGAGCATGACACTCGTAGTTACTTTTGTATTGAAAACAAGATAACAGAGACCAGTGATAATGTTTATATTTCTCCAATGTCCATCTATATAGTTGTCTGTAAAATGATAGATTATTATATTTATAATCTATTATTACAATATTTATTATGTGTGTCGTCTGCTAAAAGATCTGTCTGCAGAGGAACGCCGTAAGATGGAGTTCTATCCCCCTTCCATTGAACTTAGCGGTGCCGGAAAAGGGAGGGCTGCAGAGTGATTACTTATGCGGATGAGGTTGCTTTTGCCGTCTCAGGAAAGCACATTAATACCTTAAAGGAACTCTTACAGAATGCTCTTAATAATCTAACTTGATTGGCAGATTATTGTGGTTTAGGAGTACACCCCCATAAAACTGAACTTGTCCTCTTTACTAGGAAATATAAAATTCCAGATTTTGACCCACCCTCTATAAAGAGAATAGTTTTATACTCCCGGATGAAGCCAAATATCTGCGTCTTATTCTGGACAAAAAGCTAAGCTGGAAACAAGAAAGGGTTCACAAAGCAGGCCGTGTGGTTGTTGTGTGGTTGTTGTGTTTTGTATAATAAACGTGTGTCAATAATTTCTTTAGAAGCATTAATTGGCCACTTAATGCCAATAGTGGTGTGGTGTGCGAAACGATCACAAACATACTCCAGGAGCGTATGCGACAATTTATCCCTTCCAGGACAAAGTGTATCAAACCGTAGGAATTTGCTTGGTATATTTAAGCTGCAAAGAGACTTCTAGGAAGCGGGTGATACGCTTTTGGTCTTTTGGGTTACAATGCCTACCTTAGACGAGTCAAATTCAACTATGACCAAGAACTGAGACAAAAAATACTTCAAAAAACATTTTTGGTCATTCGTTAAACGAATTAAAAATACTGCCTCGTCATAATTTCCAACGATCATTCACAATGACATTCCAACTAGCAGCTCTATAGACAAGGCCAATCTGCTTGCATTCACATTTCGCAGCTAGCTCTACGCTACCTGATAGCTCCTTACCGCCGCTTGAGCTTGCGAGAGTCGAATCCTCTATGGGACAGATTCACTTTCGTACTCGTCAAGTGCCTAGAGTATTAAATGATCTTAACATGCATAAATCTGCTCGGCCTGATGGCATTCCCGCAATAGTTTTGAAAAGGTTTTCTTCAACGTTGGCATTACCACTGCGCAGGCTTTTACATTTCTCTTATACTTCTGGAGTCGTCCCAAGGAATTGAAAAACAGCCTTTATCCAGCCTGTTCCTAAAAAGGGCGAACCGTCATCTCTTTCCTCGTACCGATCCATACTTTCTAAGGTCATGAAAACGCTATTCCATCGTAAGCTATGCAATACCTTGAATCACATGAAATCCTTAGCGGCCAACAGGCAACGTTCTACAGGTGTCACCTGATGGCTTATCTCACTGAAAAGTGGAGCCAGTCTATTCACAAATTTGGTGAAAGCAAAGCTGTTGCGCTCGATATTTCCAAGGTATTTGACAGCTCTTTTTTCGAAAATTAATGCCAATGGAATTGATAAGGCCCTGCTCTATTGGACTAGTATAACTACCTTTCTGGCCGTTCAATCCAGGTCGTATTGGACAGTTTCAAATGCACATGTTCACCGCATAAACGCCGGTGTTCCACAAGGCTCTGTTTTGTCTCCGACACTCTTTCTGATTTTCTTTAATGATCTCATATCCACCACATCTAATCCATTCCATTCTTCCGCAGACGACAGCATTCTTAGCTTTCGTTATGATTTCACGCCTTCTGCACGTCGCAAGTCGAACTTGAACCACACCGTATGTTAAGAACGTTAAATTCTGACCTTGACTACGTAATATAGTTAAATTTAACGCTTCTATAACTCAATGCTGTCTTCTGTCGTCCAAGCATAATTTTAAACCCCAACATTTATCCGTGAATGAATTTTGCAAAAAAAGAAACTGAAAAACTCGCATGTGCATCTTGGTATGTGCATCAACAACAAGCTTCGTTGGAACGACCACATATTTGCCATCGCTCAGAATGCTGCGAAATGTTTAGGTTTCCTAAAACAGAGCAAGATTTAATGCATTTCTTCAGACCTGGCTACTATTTACAAGGCATATATTCGCAATAAACTTGAATACAACTGTATTGTCTGGGCAGGTGCCCACAAAACCACATTGCATCTACTAAACAGAATTCAAAACCGTGCGATAAGACCTATTGGTGACGTAAATATCGCAAAAATAATCGAATCACTTGAACATCGTAGGAATACTTCCTGCTTGTCACTGTTTTATCACTTTTTCCAAAAGCGGTCTTCAGATGCACCCCACCCATCCGTAATACCCGTGCCACAACTCGAGCCCACAGGTCTACCATTGGGCCTATCTTCGGACGGACTAACCAATTCAGAGATTCCTTCTTTAGTCGCACTATAGTTATGTGGAATGAATTGCCCGATTCTGTGTTCCGCATTTGTATGATCTGCAGTCATTTTAGACACACGTGCATAGACATCTTCATCTTTTCCTCTCCCTAACTTCCTAACGTCCAAGCTGTGCTAAGCCTTATAAGGATGCAAATCCCTTTAGCGTGCGTACATTATATAAAAAAACTAAATTTAAGCCTCAGCATGTGTGTTGGAGGTTCCGCAAATAAAATCTGTTAATGGCTCCGAATTGTATTTGATATTTAATAAATTTCTTGGATATTTTAGTACTTTGTAATTGTCTTTCTCCATCTTCACAAGACCCAAAGTCCTCACCATCAGTGGTTTAACGATCAACGCCGCAGTACATAAACCAAAACAAAAGCAGGATCACAAAAGATACGAAAAAATTCAAAACCCATAAATTATCGAAATTTCACTGGACATCATTTGGATGATTACAGTCCAAGCAAGCAACTCTACGACGGTGAACACGTGCACCGCGCAATGGCTTTGCCTTTATCTCCTTTTTTTTGTTGTCATAAAATTTTGGGAGCTACTTCTCACTTAATAAGGACAAATAAAATGTTCAGAAATGGTGAGGGGGAAGAAAGATTAACAACACCAATTATGTGTGGATTTCTTCAGAGTTTTGTCTTTCGTCGACGATAACAGGATTCCCAGTTAACCATGAGTGGCGTTCGAGGGCCATTCTTTAGCGCAGGTCTATATCGTTCATCTCTACACTCGACGTTGGTCGACACTCTTCGCCTCGTAAACATATACGAGTATATAAGAAAAAAAAAACAGAAATTAAAGGGAAAAAAAAATCATTCCCTTCCTACCCCTAGGGAGAATGCTGCGGTCGGTCGGTCGGTCGGGCTGGTTTGGTTTAGTTTCGGTTATCCGACAGGCGACAAGATCGATCCTAATCTCTCGATCTGAAGATTTGTTGTTTTTACTTTTCTCATTGTTCGTTCGTTTAGGCAACTTTTTGTTTCTTTTGCGTTGAGCCTTTTATGGGTTTTGTTCGTCGGGGTCCTTTTTCAAAGTTGCGATTGTGCACACGTGTTCACCAAAGATTTTCGTTTTTTTTTTTTTTGTAATTTTAAAATTGGGACTCGATTTGTTATGCCCCCTGATGAGACGAAAATGGGTTTCGGCTTTTATGTTATTTTAGGATGATTTTTGATTATTTTTCTTTTTCGGTCCATTCCACTTGATGGGTTTGTGTTACCGTATGTATAGTCAGTCAGTCCTTCGGTAGACATTGTAGATAATTAGAATTTGTTTTTCTTGTTTCGGTTTTTTTTTCTCCCGTCCTTAGTTTTGCTTTATCCGTAACGTAATGAATCATAATTGACTTGCGTTGGTAAAGATTTTCATTTTGTAGGCGGATTACGGCATCATGAAAAATCGTAACTCGCGTTTAGGAGTTTGAATTTCGAGAACTAATAGTTCCTCAATCGATTTTAATATAGCAACCCAATCATGACGGTTTGGTGTAAATTGTTAACACTGATCAGTGTTATACAGAGGAGGTTCTTGCAACTCAAAATGTGGGGCGTTGCGTATTTTTATTTTTACTGATCTGCATGATGTTGATTTTTCTCTAAATAAAGGAAATTTATTTTGTAATTCGATGAATTCGGTGCGTTTGTTTTGGGTTGCGGCGATAACTGCGAGAAGTTAATTTTCCGAAGTGACGTCAACAATTAGAGCAAACGGCTATTTATATCAGATTGATGTTTACAGACGATAATTAGGGCAGTATTCGTTTAAGAATCTACAGAACGTATTGCAAGTGATATGGGTCATCTTGCCGTTGATTTCTTCTAATGTATGGGCTTAGGTTGGCTGCAGCTATTTCTACTTTTCTCAGAATTGTGTTTGGGCATCAATAAAATTCAGAGTATTGTTGTTGATAAAATGTTAATTTGATGTCTACTAATGATGTCTAGTAATGATGTCTAAAATGCAAGGTATAATTCTAAAAAATTAAGAGAATTTTACCGACTCAATGTGTATTTTTTTTCGAATTTCTAAAAACTTTTATTTAACTTGACTTTATGGTATGCATGTTTTAAATACCTCATTCGTTAGTGTACCCCTACCCTACCGGAGCGTCGAACTTGAAGAGTTGTAGGGGCTTGTAGTAAGGTCAAAGATTCTTGGGAAATTTTTCCTAAGATGAGTCCTGAAACTAAAGGGCGCTCGTACTATTGTACCATCTTTCTTAATTCCTCCTACCATCTCCTTCATCTGCTATCCACATCCCCGTCCTCACCCACTGTGCTGGATTAAGGTTTCATATGACCCGTGCTGATAATCAGCCTGGCTGGGGGCCCAGTTTTTAAATATAGCCCAGTCTCGAACGGAGTGTCACGGATACCTGGCGCCCTCCTGACTAAAATAGCCTTATCTGTATATGGATGGACCTCCTTTCTCCATCTCTCGTGGGAATCAAATGGCAGCCAATAACAAAAAATAAAAAATAAAAAAAACTTCCAATACCGGTTCTTCTTTACCGGACGGTAGCACGGTGCAATCGCTGGCTACCGGTAGTGCCCCTGTAACGGTAGATAGTGGTTTATCTACTCTCGACAAGCGCAGAGCGGCTATTAAAGCTAAAAATAACTTTGCTTCTGTTAGTTGTGAGAAAACTAGCACTTCTAATACCGGTTATTCTTCCATAGCGGACGGTATCACGGTGCAATCGCTGGCTACCGGAAAAGCCCCTGCAATTGTGGGTGGTGGTTTATTCACTGCCGACAAGCGCAGAGCGGCTATTAAAGGGAATCCTTCTACCAGCAGTGGCAGGGTCGTGGCACCTCATGGCCCAAGCTTAAATTGGCCCAAGACTTTCTTGATAAGTACAGCAGGAAAACCAGCGGAGACTCTACGTCGAAGCAACAGGGTACAGGCAGGTCTAATAGGCGGAAGCCACATCTGGGAGCGTTTTCAACGATTTCAACGATTAAGCCCAAATTGACATTAATAGCCTATTGCGCTTTATACGAAGCTCCAAGTGGTTCAACGAGCAGGTGTTTGATTTCTAGATCCTCCTTGTGGTATCACAACGGACCTTCTTGGTATAAGTGCGTCGGTTTTGACTGACGGGCACTTCAAGAGGTAGCTTAGTCGCTAGTAAGCGACCTCCGAATACATTGCAACCTTCGGTTTAAACCCCAGTATTGCCATGACAAACCGGGCTCTGCCATGGGTGATATTTATTCCTAATGGGTATCAAAATTGATCCAAAATATAAATAGTTATGACATCGGTGCATCGCAAACTGCATCAACCTCGGAATCTGTTGTAGGACAGCCTATTGTAACACTAGAAGCTGATGTGCTTCGTACAGTTACTTAAACAAAGGAGTGGATTCATCAAAATGAACTCGCTTGAGAAAAGGCGGTTTAGACATGCTTTACGCACCGGCGGGAGTAGAGAGAGAGTGCTCTCGAATATGCCAAAACCGCTGCCCCTAACAAAAATAATAATATTCGGCGCGACAGTCCATTGCGGTCCAAGGCCTAGCTTCTCGCGACCATTTGTATATTTTTGGGCACAAATGAAAGGGACCTACATTTTAAGGCCGGTGAGTTGACAAGTTATAACTCTCGGAACGTTTGTCACCAATTCGAGAGAGGTGGGACATCAAAAATCCTTCAGGTGTTATTGGGATTCGACCCACGAACTTTGCAGGGTCTTTTCGCGGTACTTTGGGAGTCCGTTTAGTGTCGTTTTGGGGTTTTTTTTTGGCGGACTTTTGGGAATATTTGGGGGTCTTTTTGGTGTCCTTCTGGGGTATTTTTGGGGTCTTTTGGGAGGTCTTTTGGGGATCTTTTTGGGGGGTCTTTGGGGATTTTTTCTTTTTCTTTTTAATATATTTTTAAAAAAAAAAATTGAGATAGACATGCATATGTCAATGCAATGGTCTAAAATATATTTCTATATTTTATATTATAGGGCATTATTAATTATCTTTGTTGCGCAGTGAGCTCAACAATTGTACTACCTTATATATCGGTAATCGGTTCCAAGACTTTGACCTAAATTTTTTCTTTCAAAATACGACTACTGCAGTGTTTTTGATTTCATCTTTATTTTGGAACTAAGTGCTGCTAACTTTTGCTGTGGACGACATAGAAACTTTGGATACCACCTACAGGATTATTACGTTATAATATAAGGTTGAAAGAAGGCAATACATTTCGAGTGGAATGTTCTTTTAAAATAAAAAAAGATCTCATTGAAAAATTATCCTTCCAAACAAATGTCTTTGTGAAAACAACCCACATGACTTTCAATTGATGTAACGAAACTCAATTAAAATGAAAAATGGGAAATCAGTTCCAATTAATTAATTGAGAAGTGTCGTCGCTTTGTGTGGGTACTTTTAGGACATTCCAGCACATATGTTGTTATTATTCTAGAAAATGTGAAATTACCCTCAAATATGTTTCACTCTCTTGAACATGTTCCACTATCAAACATACGAACAAGGAAAATACATTCCCGAACTATTTCGAAAAGTAAAAAAAACTCCAGCCGCTGCCACAATTTATAATTACTAAATAGACATGACAGAACAGGACACAGGCGTCATTTCTAAAAGGGGAATGCACTCAATATTGTATCTAATAAGTAAATTAAATTTCTGTCCACGATGTATTTCCAACAAAGTGTGACAATGATTGCCTACTGCGTTGCTCCTAGCTCCTAACTCCAAACATCTCGCGAGCAGGTGCGATGCAAGAGCGCTTGCTTACATCAACCGGATCGTGTTCGTATTATAACAAGTGCCCAACAACATCTCCAATATCCATCCGAACGGGACACATTACACTCCGACTTTGCATGTCAAATGCATGTCGTTTCTATCACCCTGTCAAATGGCACTTCATAATACGAGCATGTTCCCTGGGGGTTCGCTCTATAAACAACACATTGTAAACTGATCCATCGCTATCCTCCATTGACATATTCAAATGTTTGCCAGTTAACAGAACAACAACTCATCCATAACCGAATATTTATGGGATGTAAAAAAATACACCCACCCATTTGTTATTATCGATCGTTGACTGAACGATAATAAAAAAACAACAACAACAACTGAGAATATTAAATTCAAGGGATGTAAGGAAAGTTTAGGAGATAGAGAGCGATAGTTCGTTCAAGTGCACTCATTGTTGGTTGGTTTAGGTTATAGTTAATTGCACTGACGTTTTATGTATCGGTACAGCTATGCCTTGAAATCATAAAAAGTCAAATGTGAAGGAATTTTTTTTAAAAACCATTCAAGTACCCAAAACCGAGACAGCTAAAGAGAAAATGGCATAATTTTTTTGTTGTCGCCACTTGAAAATTGGAAAATATTACTGACAATTAAATTTTGAAATTAATGGAGTTTAACTGAAGTTTTATAGTTACTTGGACAAACAAAAAAAATGATAATACACAAATGCAGTCTGGAGTTTGGTTACAATTTTCAATACTAATGGAATTTGTGGGTTTAACGTAGAGGTTTTTGTAATTTGGGAAATGACATTGTATTGTAATCCAAATAACCAATGGCACAGGCCAGTACTAGTCCTTAGTTATATAGGTAATTATAATGATGCAGAATGTCAATAAAACGAGGAACACATTAGCGTAGAAGATATCTGATTAGAAGACATTAGAAGAGGTTGGGAAAGTACGAGTAGCTGCGAAAATCTGTGCGAGATTTTGAGGAAGTGTATAACTTTTGTAATTAATGCGGGATTTCATACTAGGAACTGGTTAAGGGAAACGAAGGCATAAACCATCGAATACCAGGGTTGCACGGATAGAGCAGATTCTGAAGATCAACTCATATTCCATCAGTTCTAATGCCAACAAAAAGGGTGTGATGCATGAAAACTATCCAGTAATTTGTGCAAGACTTTTATTAGTAGCTACCTTCACTGGACAATTCGAGTCTTCTGGCCGTTATATTAGTGACAAACATTTAACTCTAAGTAGGAATTTCGAATTACATTGCAATACCTAATACGTAAACCTTTAGATGATTTTGCAAAAACAACCAAAATAGTTCTCGATCGTTCCAAAAACACCCAACATCATTATTAAATTTATATTAGGAAAGATTAATCATCAAAAATGTGTGGGGGGGGGTCTCTCAAATTAAACCCGACATCGTCATATCCAAATGCACCTGAATTTTGAGAAATGCCATTCTCTCAAACGGGTCAAAGAGGTATGAAGCGGTTACAAAAGACTTAGTGGCGATTTTCGAAATGTTTTGAATGCCAGACAATTCATAGTTAAACGTAAATCGGAGACTGTAAGTCTCATTACTGACTGTGACTCCGTTGCCAGCATTATTTAAGGAGAATTATGGGCCATTGTTTGGTGACAAACGGTGATAATGATGCGATTATAGACAGTTATGTCCTAAGCCTCTCGCATCACAACTCCTATCTTATGCGTCCACGTCGCGTCACTGGAAACTCGACCAAATCTAGTGAACGATTTCGGTTCCCAATTCGATTTCTATTAGCTTGGGTCGAGGCTAAATAAGAAGGGGACTTTTCCTTGGTCAGCAACGAATTTGATGAAGAAAGTTCTTCAAGATGCACACAGTGGAACATCAGACGAACATTTGGGAATTAAGAAGACACTAGATAAAGTTATAAGTCGATTCTTTTGGGTCAATTGACGCGGAGATGTTGAGGTGCAGAGCGTGTACGAAGTGTGCTGCAAGAAGAGAACTGCAACAAACAGCTAGAGGGAAAACTCATCGATACAAAATTGTAGCGCCAATAGTTGGGCAACCTAGGTTGCGGTTGGCCAATCACCACTTAACTGAATTAATTGATTCTTGAAACTAATACTAGTCTCGGATACATATCGAATTTATCAACAATTACTTTTGGCGCACGGAAAAGGACACCTTTTGGAACTTGGAACATTCGCACGCTCATCAAGAAAACAACGCTTGCACAATTAACAAAATAATTTCGTTAATACCATCTAGAGATTCTTGGGCTTAGTGAGGTGAGATGAGTGGCCTGGAGTAGGGGGAAAACGAACATCTACCGGGGAGTTTCTAATTTTTTCGGGTAAGCCTGCAGGAAAACACCATACACGAATGGAGTGGGATTTCTACTCTCTAAAGCCACGAGAAGATCGTTACACGAATGGCAAGCAATATGCGATAGAATCATTATTGCAAGATTTAAATCTGCTGTTCGACAGGTCGTGTTTGTTCAATTTTATGCACCAACGGAACAAGCTACCCCTGAAGAAAAAGATACTTTTTACTTGCATCTAAATAATTCATTAGATCAACTACGGAAGAGTGACATCGTTTTTTTGATGGGTGACCTTAACGCGAAGGTAGGCAGCGACAACAATGATTGGGAACATGTCATGGGAAACCACGGCCTTGGTTTTATGAATGACAACGGTTAAAGGTTTGCTGATCTATGTTCTAATCGCAGCCTAATCATTGGAGGCACAAAATGCCAAAGCCACAAAAGCATCCACAAAGCCACCTGGACCTCTCCTGATCACATGTACAACAACCAGATTGATCACATCGCTATAAGCGGCAATTGGCGATCATCGTTGCTGGACCTTAGAACCCGAAGAACCGCCGACGTCTACAGTGACCACCACCTTGTGGTTGGCAGAGTGCGATTGAAGCTTGCGGTCAACTCATCCACACGAAGTCAAACAACGAGAAAGCCAGTTGTAGCACCACTGAAAGACCAAGATGTGAAACTGCAATATGTATCCCGCATACAACAGTCTCTCTCTGAGATACAGCCCCAAACCCTAGAGTCTAAATGGTAGAAAACAGTAAATGCGTATACGGAAGCAGCCTTTACCATTTTAGGTTACCCCGACAAAACTAAAAAAAAAAATGGATATCAGATAGCACACGGAACACCATTCGTGAACGCCAATCCATCAAAGTAGAGTTAAACACCCGACCTCGGGTGCCGTGCGAAACGCATTAGCGCGGAAATATAGGGATCTGGACCGGCATGTTGGCTGTTCAGCTAGGAACGACAAACGAGCATGGCTAAGCGACCTCGCAACACAAGCACTGATAGTAGAAAATACAGCACAGTCTACCAACTCGTTCGTAAGCTGGCCAACAAGAAACACCACATCTACTACTACCTACTACCACAACTACCCTGTTAAGGCAATAGACGGCTCTTTGATCCTTACGGAGGAACAACAATTAACCCGCTGGACAGAACATTTTATGTATGTTTTCAATTGTACTTCGCCAGGCACGTCCATCAACCTCCAATAGGCTACTTAACATCAGAGTCGCTATACTCATTCGTTGGATGAGATAAGGACAACAATTCGTTCACTGCAATCAGGTAAAGCAGTAGGCAATGACAACATCTACGAAGAACTTCTTTAAGCCAACGTCGAGTTAACTACGCGAACATTGCATGCGATATATCAAGGTACCTGCGAATCTGAAATCACTACATCGTCATTTAAAGAAGGCTTAATGGTCAAACTCCCAAAGAAAGGTGATTTGAGCAGTTGCGAAAACTGGAGAGGAGAATTACCCGGCTAAACACCAAGTGATCTCCTCTATAATAGCAAATTGTTCTTGTACTGATCAAATTAACACCTTGCGTATAATCATTGAACAGTCAGTTGAGTATCGGAGCTGTACCGCGACTCAACGGTCATCTTGGCTCACCTTTCATCGTCTACTCGGGAGTCAAGCAAGGTTGCACCCTCTCACCATTGCTTTTCACAATTGTCATCGACTGGGTACCGTACTCCATCGGGTTTTCCATGAAATGTTTTTCACCGCCTAGAAGGCCTGGACTATGCCGATGATATCTGTCTCCTATCACAATCGCTAGGTGACATGGAGCGAAAATTAAGCTCACTAGAACTCCGCGCTAACAAAGTGGGTTTAAAAATTAACGTCTCAAAAACAAAACTACTTCGCATTAACGCCAGTGGAACATGTGATCTCTCGATTGATGTACATCAGATAGAGGAAGTCGATAAGTTTTTTTATTTGGGCAGCTGGATGTCAGTCTTTTGACCAGTTGACTATGGTTACGGTTTTAAAGGTTGTACATATATAACGCGCTAATAAGATCAGTTACGATATTTACTTTCTTGTCAAATTATGGACCAATGACAATGACAATTTTTTAATATCTTCTCAAAAGACTTTATATATTTCTTATACAGCCTATTAATAATCCCATTCAGCATCATCACTTGTTTCAGACCACTTATCTCATTTAACAGTCCCAAACGGAAGTTGTTATCAAAAGGTAAAATAGAACAGCACATCAATTAACTGAATGAATCTCTCTATCTAAATAGGAAAGACAATTATAACCACTTAGTAGCCTTTTCAAAAATAATTATTGTCACCACATCCTTTGTAGAAATCTTCCTATCAGAAAAAGAATACTATCTTAAAAGGACATTGCATGCATTTCTCGAGTGAGAGTGCAGCTTCTTGAAAAACAAACCAGCATCTCATTATCTTAATTGGAAACTCATTAACGCAAAGCAGGAAGCTGATGTTCGTGGATCGCGCTGCTTGTTTTTCAAATAAATTTTGAGTTAATTTGGATTTATTGCTTAGGTACTCATTGCATTGCGGTACAAAAGGATGCACCGGCATCTTCGAGGTAGGATGAAGGACCAATTAATGAAATCGCATGATATTTAGAAACCCATTGAAATATTTTCTAAACACAGCCTTCAAATCTCTCTAAGACGCCGCACCATCAGCATTATCAGGACTTTAATGGTACTCTTGAGTTAATTCCTTTAGTCCTATCACATTCGCGCACCTTAACACCGATAGCCCATTAAATAGGGGATGCTTTTCTGACTTTAGTGCGGTGGTCGGCGACGGCGGCACATTTGATCCTTTTCGTTATCCTTTTTAGAAGGTAATATATGCATACAGCGATAGTGAATTTCGAATGGCATGCTTGTTATATAATTTTACTCAATGGGTAGGTATAATTTGCCAACTCAAGGAGAATGATTTTTATATTTTGAGGTAAAGAAGCTTACCAACCATTAAGTTTTCATATCTACACTTTGCCAAACCCCGTGTTGAGCTTCCTTTCTTATTTTTTTACTCTCTGAAAACCAACAAAATATTCCGTTTCACTATCACTACCAGGACAACTCGTAATTGAAGTGCATCCTTACAATTTTATGTCCTTCCCGAAGTTATTTTAGTATATTAGTAAATTCCTTTACTAAGAAATGATCTTCAAATCTCCTTATCTCATAAACAAAGAAATAATGACAATTCGAGGAATCAACCAAATTCGGATATTCGAAACGCCACTTCAATAGTCCTTGCCGCAAAATGATCTCTCAACGAAATCAAAGTCCAAATTGTGAAAGACAATCTTTCTTTCCGCATTTATCTGGTTTATCGGCTTGTTAACATACAGCCACGTACAAATCTTCCCGCAAGGATATCCTTTTCTCCTTTTCTCCAATTCCGTTGTGTAAACATACCCGTAGTTAAAAGGACGAAAACAACGAATTTGTAATCGCTGCAGTTCTCGACAATTATTCTGTGTTGAGTTTCAAGAGCCTTTACTCGTAATACCATAAAATTAGAAAAAAAAAATTAAAAAAAATCGAAGGCGTTTCCCATTTTCCGTGATGGTAATAATGGAAATGGAAAATTTCTAAATTGTTTAGCGAGAAAATTCCTCGCCTCAGTGAAGATGCCGAAATGTCGATCTGTTGATCTGATGAAAGTGCACGAGGAGTCTCTGATTACAAGTTTCTTGTTTCAAATTTCTATGCTGAAGTGCCACAAAGGTTCAATTGGGATCTTTCTTTTACTACTCATGGGTCGACGTGCACATCACATCGTTTTCGATAATGGCTAGAGTTTCGGATATTTGATATTTTTTTTTTAATTTTTTATTCGAAGATGTATTAGGACGTGAAAAACATGAAACTCTCTTCAAGCGATAATTAACTGGGCCATATGTGTGTGATTAGGAATTATGAAAATTGGCATCATGAGCGCATGCATGAATGGCTACGCGTCATGGTGGGTCTTTGATAGAAACGATCAGTCGATGTCATTTCTGGCGGCGTTACATTGTAATTTGTGAGTGAGTTTTCTGTAAGGAAAATAACGCAGACATTTGTAGAAAATTATGGGTGGTTCGCATGTGTATATCTTTCATCCTGTTGCACGACACTTGAGAGTATAATTATTTAGTATTAGAGGCAATTCTGTTTATTTAGCTGCGCTTTGGTGTATCTTTACAATTTCATTCTAATCATTTAAGGAAGGTTACCGCTTTTTCTCTTTATTGGAGAAATAAGGATATATTCTGTCTAAGTAGGTTAATTATTTGTGTGGTGGAGTCTGGCAATGAATTGATTAAGAAATTTTGAATAAGAAGATTCGTTGCTTTGCTAACGACTGATAAATTGGTTTTGTAAAATAATCGAAAGGAATATCGCATCAGTGACTTGTTGTTCACTCAGTTACCTTCTACTTGTTGTAGATGGTTCACATAGTTTTTGATATATCGCAGTTGGTAAGACTGATGTTTCATTTCATCTCAAATGTTATTGTATAAAAACTATATACCGCTTACTGAAGAACTTTAAACCCTGCAGTGTATAATAAATTTGATGCTTGTTTGAGTTGAGAAAATTTTTCCATACCGATGTCAGTATAGTAAACCAGAAATTTGCAATTTGAAATTGATTTTAATACTAAGGTATGAGTAGATAATAGTAGGTACTCCTTCTTAAGATGGATCTATGCCAAAATTAGGATTTATTGTAATAAAAGATTAGTGGTTACATTTATTTAAGAAAAGTACATGTTATGTTATATGAAACTGCATAAATATTTACATTCTCTGATGAAAATCATAATACATTGGTGGATTTTTGTGGAGGAATGATATAGGTTTACTTACATGTACGTGTACATATTGTTGCAAATCCTGTGACAAAATAACAAAAAATAACCACTAATAGCGAGTATTTTTTGAAGGAAAATTTGTCCCAAAGCTTTCAATTACAATATCCGCATTCTATTGAAGGATATTTCGAATATCTTCAAAAGAAAACAAGCCTGCAAGCTTAAATGCAACAATGCTTAGAGATTGCCAAAAGCCTGCAAATTGATACTAAATGGCGACTTACAAAATAGAACAAAGATCCTCCTTGACACCTCATATACTGAACTCAAATTAGTAACATAGAAATGGGAACGACTGGTTCGATGATTAATGTAAGCTAGCGACTGAACGTTAGAATGTTGGATACCGAGTAATGTAACAATCTCATAGAAAGCAGGCACGCGAAAATGAAAGGATAAAGAGCTCAGAAGAAATGATATGAAACAGTTCACCGGCGAAAGAAAGCAGCCTGGGAGAAGAATCTCGGCCGTTAACTGGAACAGTACAGAGAGCAAGGCTCGCACCATGCGCTGAGGTTCTACCAAAAAGTCCGCAGTCATACGCAATATACACCGCGTTGCACATACTGCAAAGACATACCCTCTTTGTCTTTGCAGTATGTGCAACGCGGTGTATATTGTTCTAATCGCCAATCTCAAAGGCATCTTAGAGTGATTAGAAGAGCTCTTCCATGAGTTGTTAAATGGCCAGCTAATGGAGGAATTGGAAGCTCAACCAATGACCGAAGACCACACTATGCTGCCACCCCAAGCATAGGCGAAGTTACCACAGCGATAAATCGGTTCAAAAATAATAAGTCCCCGGGATTAGATGGTATGCCATCGGAGCTGATTAAAACAGGAGGTCCCGCAATACACCAAGCAGTTCATGAAATAATAGTGCAAGTTATAGAAGCGATTCCAGATGACACAACATGCAGCAATTATTGGCGTATAATGTTGTTGAGTACCGCGTATAAGATTTTCTCCTCTATCCTTCAAGACAGAATAGCTCCATACGCTAAAGGGATCATTGGTCCATACCAGTGTGGCTTCATCCCAGGCAAATCAACAACTGATCAGATTTACACCCTTAGGAAGGTGATGGCAAAATGTCTAGAGTTTCAAAACTCACTACACCATCTTTTTTAGACTATGATATGTGGGCCCCGTGGCTCAGTGGATAAGAGCATGGCTTCTGAGCAGGAGGATCGTGGTTCGAATCCCAGTAACACAAAAAGTATTTTTTACTTCGTGCTACCCCTCGCGAAAGTCTGACAAACGTCCGAGTGTAATAACTTTTCACGGAAAGCGTCTCAATTCGCCGTGCGGATCCGGCCTTAAATTGTAGTCCCCTCCATATGTGTGCAAAAATATACATCACCCCCTCCCCTTAGTTATCACCCCATCCCTCTGAAGCTGTCTTACCATCACCTATATGCTCAACACAAATGGTTGCGAGAAGCTAGGCCTTGGACTGCAATGGTCTGTCGCGCCGAACATTATTATTATGATAGCCATGAGGGAATTAACGGGCTCCAACAAGGGGATGGACAGGCCTGCGTCCTCTTCAATTGGAGAAAGTGATCAGAGAGTATGACGTTGAGGCGAGAGGAACTATTGAACCATTGAGAAACTAGCTTACGCAACCGGCATTGACATCATTAGTAGAAACCCAGGTGCTGTACAGGAAGCTTTCTTCCAGATTGAGCGGATGGCACGAAATCTGGAGCTGCACATAAATGAGAGCAAAACAAAGTACATGGAAGCTACGTCTGCGAGTAGAAGATTCAACATTGGCCCCATAATTAAAATGGTGGAGCACGAATTTAAAGTAGTCAATTGTAGCAGCCGATAACAGCATAGAACCAAAAATACGTGCACGGTTGCTTAAAGCCAACAAAGCTTACTACAGTCTGTCAAGACTCTTAGCTTAGCGATAACATCCAACCTGCTGGTATAGAAAACAATGGACATACCAGTTGCATATGGATCCGAGACTGGGGTGCTTAGCAAAAAGCATTATATCCTCTTAGCACCGTATATGAGGAAGGACGATTCCGGATACTCTATAATGATGAGATCGATGTCCACATCGTGAAGAGTATTACGCTCGGTAGGCTTTGGTGGGCAGGACACCCAGCTCGCGTGAGCGAATAGGATCCTGTGCCGAAAGTCCTTAGCCGTAGGATTTATGTAACATAACAGGGATGCAAAACTGGATGACATCGGCTCAAAACCGGGACCGGTGGAGAGACTTTTTGCGGGAGGACAGGACCGGATCCCGGTTGTAGAGCCAAATATGATGATGATGACTTAATTTATCACTTCAATGTATATTTCTAATTAAGAAGAATTCAGCTTTAGTAATACTAATAAATCGGTTGTACACTATACGAGAAAAATGTTGCCTTAAACGCTGACAATTTCTTCTAAACCTTTAACTTTTCCTGTAGGCTTATTGACAAAATTTATTGTACTTTTTCCTTTCACAAAACGGCTTTTGTTGACTTTATATTATTTGAGAATTTACAGATAGAGAGATATCCTCACGAAATTGAGTTCTTTGCCCAACAGTACATGTGTCAACATGACAGAAATCGTGTAGGAGGGTAAAACATGAAAACCTTGTTTGTTTGTTACATGGAAGGAAAGGAGACTTCCATGTAACAAGCGACTAACCCAAATAAATTCGAAACAACCTCAACCTTTGTCCACAATTCCTTGTGTACACCGTTTGGTTGGCCAACAAACCCCAGTAAGAACCACCTCAAAGCAGCGTATATAATAATAGACAAGATACCATAACGCGACCATAGGTTATACCACGATCCTTAGGCAAACAAAATAAAAGAATGTCTATATCCTGCAGATTTAATAACATAATGCGCACACACTAGCAATGAATGATGCATTTGCAATTGAATAGCATCAACAACAACAACACAGCAAGGACTCACAAGAGACATCAAATTCTATCAATTTAAAAGATTATTATATTATTTGCTGCCAGTTCGTCCTGTGAGCGTTGTTCGTTCATAGGTGACGCATAGAAAATAACAATTAACAAAGAACTCTTTTGTTTGCATTTCTCTGATGGCTGCTTGACACAGGACACATCCTCAGTAGGACGTGATGTAAATAGCAAAAGAAAGCAATTGAACGACGGGAATTAGGGAATCTTCCAACCGTCCTTAAATATCTCTTCGTTTCGTTTCTTTTGTGTTCGCTTTGGCCAATTGTGTTGGACTAATTCAACGATCCTACTAAGATCCTTTTATCCTTTAAGGTATTTTCTTGAAAAATCGAACAAAAAGATCACCTCGCATTCGAAATTTAATTTTTTAGCTCAAAGCAAAATAATTGTTGTACACAAAAGGAGGAAATTTTTGAAGCTCTTGTTCTGATTCCAAGATCAAGATTTATGCTCTTTTTTTCGTAATTTGTTTCTTTTCAATAACGTAGGAGTACATTGGGACAAGATACATGAAGGTTTGGTTAAAAAAAATTTGTATTCAGTTTGTTATTGTTTGGTGGCTGATTTTTTTTTTGGAAACTTATATATAGACTGGACTCTAGGCGTCCTGGCCAATGCCATCCTTTAAGCGTAGGCTTGGTATGCCTTGCTGTCGTGTCCTATAAATTATTTCACAAAGGACTTTACGATCAGTACACTAATCACCGAAGCCTAGCGAGGTCAATTCTCTTTACGATGTCGACATATCGGTATCGTTAGTCGATCTCATCATTATTGAGTTAGCGGAATCAGCCTTCCTCACAAATGGGCTGATTCCGTAAGATTTTTCACTCGAGCGCGGCCGAAAGAGCTCTTTTTTTATAAACACTTTTTCTTCTTTCTTTTCTTTACTCCGCGGGGGAGCATAGGGGTTCTACAAATGCCCGCCAACGTACTCGATTTGATGCCTGAGGTTTCAAGAGACGCCACTCGGTCCTCTGGGATAATCGCGCCATCATCACCGTTTGTCACCAAAAGCACACAAGTCTCCAATTAATGGCACTTCGGCTTATATGTTATAGTTCGATTAGTTAGATGTTATAGTTAGGTTAGGTTAGGTTGAAGTGGCTGTCGGTTGAAAAGCCAACACACTTAGACCAGTACTGGTCCTTTGTGCTACCACGTGGATCTTAAGAAAATTTTCTCGCCTACTCGTTGAACAAGTTGGACCTTCGTAAGAAGCGCAAGACACTACTAATATCCGTATCTTTTAGATCATTAAGGTCGTTGTAAAAGAAAGCTCCTCCTAAATGAAGCTTACGTTTTATGGAGAGGGCTGGGCACGTACAGGGAAGATGGAAAATGGTCTTCTCGTCCATGCAGCCCTCTTTAATATGAGTTTACATGTAGCGATTGGCATGTCTAGATAACCATTTTCTGTTAGCATTGATAGTGTAGTTCCGTATTTGGGCGAGTTCCTCAGCTCTAAAGTTTCCTGGAACGTCTCTAAGCTCCGGCATACAACACAGGTGTGTTTTGAACTACTCCGACATCTCCGTGAGAGATGAAAGACTTCATTAATCGTCATAGTTTCAGCCTGGAACACACTACAGTGATAAGGAAGACGGAAAGAGAGATTAAGATTTTGCCTTTTTGAGAAAACACCTCCGCCAGCTCCTTCATCATTCTTTGACCCGTCTGTGTAAAAGTGAATATCATGATCTGGAGGGGATGGTGACTTGGACGTTTTTGTTGAATCAGAGTTGCGGAATAGTGTAGTCTATGTTACCTGGCGGAATCCCAACCAAATTCAGGATAGAAGAGTGACTGAATTCATTTCCAGTCGTCCACTGGGAGATTGCATTGAGACCAATAGCAGCGATGGCGGCTATTTGTCTGCTGAAAATGTCTAGTGGTGTAAGGTAGAACAAAATTTTAAGCGCGGCGGTGGGTGTTGTGCGAAGGACTCCGCTCATGCAAAAACAAGCATCTCTTTGGACCTCGCTTTGTTTATCACAATTTACTGCTTTATCTAACGCAGTCCCTCATACAGTCACACAATATAGAAGCGTATGTCTAATTACCGCTGAATATAGCCAATGGGTGATATGGGTTTGAAAGCCCCATTTGTTGCCAATGTCTTTTTTTGCAAGAGAAGTACGAACTCTTTCTTGAATGCTTAATTTCCAGCTTAACTTTCTATCTAGTATATGACACCTAGATACTTGGCTTTATCAGAGGAAGTTAAGCTTGCACCTTTAATAGAATGGGGGTCAACATGTGGGATTTCGTATTTCCTAGTGAAGAGGATAAGTTCATTTTTGTATGGGCTTACTCCTAAACTGCAGCGATCTGCCCAATTAGCTTGTTGAGAGCATTTTGCAGGAGTTCTTTTAAGGTGTTAGGGTTCTTTTCTGAGACGACAATGGCATCGTCATCCGTATAAGAGATCACTCGGCAGCGCTCCCTTCTTAGGCATACAAGCTGCTCATTCACGATTAAAATCCATAGAAGAGGGGCAGGACTGCGCCTTGAGGGGTTCCTCTGCAGACAGATCTTCTGGCCGACGACACACCCTGTTTTGAATTAACAATCCGAATTACACTTAAGGCTGTTAGTGAATCTGGGATCGCAGATTTGTTGTTTAAGTTATTAAAAGCGCCTCCAATGTCTAGGAACGCTACTCTTCTATTCTTGTATTGTAGATGTTATAGTTAAAGTACATAAATTGTAAAGCCTTGACGGACTTTGTTACCTTAAAGTAAAGCTACCTGTCACAATGCTGTCATCAGCTGCTAAAATTGACCGGAGATAGTTAAATGATTGCACTATTTTAAATTCATGTTCTAGTATCTAAAATGAGGGACTGAGCCTGGAAGTTCTCCTTGAATGTTTACTCTAAGCACGAATTTTTTAAATCATTGATCCTTTGATTTAAGTTTCGTAAAAGGAATGGGTGTCTTGGCTCTAGTGGTTAATTCATTGGACTTCTGAGCAGGAGTTTCTAGATTCGGGTCACAGACAACAACAAAAGTTGTTTTCATGGTCTCACCTCTCGCTAATGTCTGACGAACGTTCAAGAGTTATAACTTGTCAAGGAAAGCTTTTCAATTCGTCCTTAGGATAAGACATTACCCTTCCATTTTTGTCTAAAAATATAACACACTTAACACGAATGGTTGCTAAAAATTATTTTTGTTAAAAGGAATAAACACAGCCACAGTCGAAATTTGTCCCACTGTGCTTTGGTAATCTAAATTCCAAAACAGCAAATATCCTTGTATCTGCAGAAAGCAACAATTCCTCACTTCCCTTCTATTCTTGTATTGTGCTATTGAGGTAGAAAATTCCGAAATTCGCCTATTGTCCACCCTAAGCTCAACCTCGTCCTCGCCGACGATCTCATATAGATCAGAGGCGGCTTTGGCAATAATTTCTGGTAGTATCGATTCATTTGTTATCCTTAATAAGCAGTGGCATTGACAATTGACAGCAAATGAGCCGATCGACAAAAAATCTTAGAGCC
The DNA here is from genome assembly GCA_947095585.1 of Nephrocerus scutellatus. Lineage (NCBI taxonomy): Eukaryota > Metazoa > Arthropoda > Insecta > Diptera > Pipunculidae > Nephrocerus > Nephrocerus scutellatus. The sequence continues at coordinate 91,277,944 of OX352765.1, read as the reverse complement.
TACCTTGCCTGCCCTCGCATACCTTTTGCATTCCCACAAAACAGAGAAAACAGCATTACCAGTGAGACAAAGCAAACGCTTAACAATGGCCAAGGTTTAATCCTTGTTTACAAATGTTTTCGTACAATATTTTCAAATTATCGGCACATCAATGCTGTGTTTGTTGTTCGATGTTGGCCATCAAGAAAACGACGTGCAGTCGCTGACACAGCAACAAGCTCCACAGTAATGATGCAAAGAAATTCAATACCCTGTCTATCCTGTCTATTGATTGGGATGTGACAAAATCCTGTTGTCGATTTATTTAGAGAGCGTTATAAATGACTCTATCGATTAATGGTGACAAAATTCCATTCGATCGTAGCCTGCCGTAGGTTGACTAGATTGGGATTCGTTTTGAGCATTTAATTAGATACACCCTGGGTGTGGGTTGATTTCTAGTGAATTTCTTTATTGATCTTGTGTGTTGTGTGAGTGTTTGTTTGCTCTCCTCTACCGCTTTGCCAGGAATTAATTAATATGTTTCGTAGAAGGTATTGGTTAATTTATTTATAAAAAAATTGGTTGCATTTTTTTGGGATTTATTGAAAATTCTTAGGGGAATAGAAATTATTTGGTGTGAGGTGTAGTAATATGGGAAGCCATTTATCGTCTTTAAATTATTTGAGCAAAATTTGTGTCTGTGTCTGTCAAATTAAGAGTCAGTTGAGAGTTTTATTTATTTAAAGTGCCCATAGAAAAAACAAAACGTATCCTTGCAAGTTCAGCAAGAAAAGTTAATTATATTCTTCAGTTTCATAATAAGCAATATAAGATCAAACAAAACTAAGGCAATCAAGCGCCAACAATGTAAATTGCTGTGTAATCTTAATGCCCTTTTAAGCTTAAAGTTTCTAATATGTTTTAGAGGTCAAAGTTTTTCGTAAAATGCCGTCTTAGCAACTATCAGATTACGTAAAAAGTTACTCCTATGTCCTATGTCATGTAAACTAAGTGATAGACTATGGGAGATAGTTACGCCATCTATGTTTCCTAAAACTGTCTTGATGATTTGTTTAAAACCATGCTTCAAAATTTCATCTATCACAAGGCAATTCTAAGTTTTATTAAACACTTTCTTACCTTTACGTTTCCACAATGAGTTTCCATTTTAGGGGCGTGCTATTGGGCATTATAATATTTTATTAGATTCTTGTGGTAGTTGAACAATTTTCGTGACTCAACAGGTTTCAAAAGATGTCAACCATTACATAATCAAGTCTATTTCTCCTTCTCGAACTAGGGTATTTTTCTTTTTCTGCAATAAAAGTACGCCATTGTCACTCAATTAAGCAGAGACTGAGACCTAGGCGCTCTGGCTTACATCAACTTTTTAGCGAAAGCTTGGTATGTTTCTATTATCGGAGCTTCAGCTTTACCCTGTGTGCATTCAAGACCGTAGCCTTATAAAGTTAATGTTTTGCACGATGTCACTTTTAGTCTACAGAATTCTTCTATATCACATAAGGGTCCTACAATTCTCATTAAGACTTTCCTCTTGAACACAGCCTGTTTGGTGCGGATTTCATACAATTGCTTTACCAATGAGCCTGGCAACGTCTTCACAGTTGCCACTTTGCCATGTTTACTGAATATTTTTGGGATAAATTGGAAACAGTGACTTGGAACATATTACGTGGTTTCACAAAATGACAGCAATTCGATTTCGTGTTATTTCTAGATATGGACCGCTCAATTGGCAGCCTCGTTCATGTAATTTGAAGCCACTGGACTATTTAATTCGGGGCTATGTAAAGTCCAAGGTCTAATGCTAATAAACCAGAGGTTTTACACGACTTCAAGACCAAAGTTGCCGGCATATCGCCTGATTTATAGTCATATAGTCAACAGTCATGTAAATTGGGTTCCGCTCATTAACTCGTGCGGGCGTTTTCGTGGAGGACATTACAATGATTTTGTCTTCCATAGATGGTATAGATAACAGATAACAGATAACAAATAACAGATAACAAATAACAGATAATAGATAACAGATGACAGATGACAGATGACAGATAACAGATAACAGATGACAGATGACAGATAACAGATAACAGATAACAGATAACAGATAACACATAACAGATAACAGATAACAGATAACAGATAACAGATCACAGATCACAGATAACAGATAACAGATAACAGATAACAGATAACAGATCACAGATTACAGATAACAGATAACAGATAACATATAAGAGATAACAAATAACAGATGACAGATAACAGATAACAGATCACAGATAACAGATAACAGATAACAGATCACAGATTACAGATAACAGATAATAGATAACATATAAGAGATAACAAATAACAGATGACAGATAACAGATAAAAGATAACAGATAAGAGATAACAGATAACAGATAACAGATAATAGATAACAGATAACAGATAACAGATAACAGATAACAGATAACAGATAACAGATAACAGATAACAGATAACAGATAACAGATAACAGATAAAAGATAACAGATAAAAGATAACAGATAACAGTTAGAAGATAACAGATAACTGTTAACAGAAAATCAATGACCGATAAGTGGTACTTTAACCAGAAATAAAATAAAATTAAAAAACCCATTTTATTGGTAGCTTCGAATATTTCTGTTACGATTTTAGGTTACTCGATAAGAATATATTCGACTGGCTACAGTCTTCGTTCCTTAACCTTTTCAGAGCAGCGGATTTGTTGGTTGTAAGGAATCGTGTGCGTATTTCGGATTTCAGTCTGTTCAACTAACCCAAATAAGTAAGAAGATTGCAGGGTAGCTTATAAAAACAAAGGGTGAAAAGGCACCTTAATCCTATAAAACATTTTTTCTTTCCCCCGAAAACCGAGTTTGTGGTTCACTTTTGCGTGCTCGTGAGCATTGTAAACGCTGGCAAAAGAATCTGATTTCCACCTTAGGTCCTGTGACAACAACGCACGACAATTTTTTGCGCCAAAATTATCGCCATGGTCTCTTCTACTTGCCGATTTTGTCGTCCGGCATTCACCCGCATCACCATCCACGTGTTTATCCTTTTGTTTGTCAGATAGCTCGAGCTCCTGCACAGTGGTCGTGTTTTAATCTTGTTGTTCACTTTAAGATTCATGAACGCGCTGCAGGAGCGCTTTGCCGTGTTAGCAGTTCGTGTCGTACATTTTCGATCCTTCGTGTTATCGCCTTCTTAGGTAACTGGTGCTAATGCACAAACATAATTGAATGCACACCGGTGATTACCACCGAATCCTTGAACGGATGGATGGATGGATAGGTGCAATTATCAGAACTTAACCTTTCTTCTTACTTTGGAACTGGAGGATACAATAATCTCGTCTTGAATTCCTACTCCGATGCTAACAATTATGATCCTGCCGATATAATAGTTATCCTGTTGTGTAATTATATTGTCTCTGATCTTATACCAGGATGGAGGATTTTCATTGTCCATCGCTATAACAATTATTTTGACTGGTTTCCTTTGCGTCTGACATCAGGGTGTCCCGTCGAAGTTTAGGTTTCCCTCAAAAACCTCTCTGTGTGTTGGCTTGTTGTACAAACAAAGCCTCCCAAAGGCTATTGTTCGCCCAAAACATGAAACATGCAACAACATATTAAGCAAACCATCAGCGGGCATAGAGGATTAGCTTGGTTTATTGTGTGTGTGTGTATGCATTGATTTTATTGTCTGCCTTTACGATTTTTTTTCCAATTATCCTGCATTATAAAGTATCACATCATGTACGAGTATCTGAGTTTGTTTGTATGGCCACTTTTTCGGGCCTAAACTGAAAGTGACTGTATATGACGCACAGGATGTGATCCTGTATGGATGTGTGTATTATGTGCAATTAAATGAATTGACAGTCTAACTCCTGCTGAGTGGCTTGTATTATTATGTGCGACGGATGATGCAGTCAGACATCGCTGAAGCTGAAGATTGTGAGCTGATATAGATCTTAAATTTGATTGATTGATGTTCGTATTTTGCTTACAGATGACCCAAAGATGAAGTGATTCAATTGAATCGAATATATCGTTTGGGGAAATCTAGGTTTCCATTCCCACATGAACACTACAATCATGCAATTGCTCAATTAATTTGTTGTTATTATTATTATATGAGTCGTCTTCCACACATTCGGAGACATCAATTCGCAGTACAACTTTTTCCATAGTTTCGAGCTAGGAGATGTTTGAATTTGCGAAAGGGGTTATACCTTTATAACGCTAGGTACAGGTCCATCGTTAACTGTCTATTAATGTTTATCGATGATATAATTTAAATGTTTTATCAAATCAATTTGACAAAATAAATACAACTTTTTACGATGGTTGCTTCAATATCGAAAGTTTTGACTGCTTCATACATTGAAAGATCACGCTTCGAGTTTGTCATCATCATATTTGGCTCTAATACCGCGGTCTGGTCCTGGCCTCCCGTAAAAAGTCTCTCCACCGGTCCCAATTTTTAGCTAATGTCATCCAGTTTTGCGTTCCTAAACTCTGGGCGTCCTGGTCTACGCCATCCTTCCAGCGTAGGCTTGGCCTCGCTGTCGTGTACCATAAATTCAACCGCAAAGGACTTTCTGAGTAGGATCCTCTTCGCTCATGTGAGCTAGGTGTCCTGCCCACCGAAGCCTACCGAGCTTAATCCTCTTCACGATGTCGACATCGCGATAACGCTCGTATATCTTATCATTACAGAGTCTCCGGAATCTTCCTTCCTCACATACGGGGCCAACAATTCACAGTAAGACTTTTCTCTCGAAGTATTTAGTATCGAACCCATATGTAAATACTGGTATGACCATTGTCTTATATACCCGCAGCTTGGATGTTATGGTTAAGTTCCTGGATTTGAAGATTCTTGACAGACTATGGTAGGCTTTGTTGGCTTTACGCAACCATGCGCATTTTTTTGGTTCCTAGATGTTATCGGATGCTACAGTTGACTCGAGATAGTTAAAGGATTGCATTTGCATTACGGGCGAGTCCTATCGCTTGACCGTAGTTGTTTCTGGTCTCTTCGTTGCGAGAGGCAGCCGTGTTGACTCGAATCTGATTCGCGGATGCAGTCTTTCATGATGATGCAATCCGCGCTCGGAGCACCATACCAACAATATAGTGGTCCGAGTCGACGTTGAAACCTCGGTACGTTCGTAGCGTCATCAGGTTCGGGTTGTGGCGGCGTTCTAGGAACACGTGGTCTATCTGGTTGCGAATGGCTCCATCAGGAAATACCCAGGTAGCTTTGTGGATATTTTTACGCGCAAACCTTGTACTCGCAACGATCAAATTATTGCTTGCTGCCTTCTTTATAACTCGTTGTCCATTGTCATTAGTGTTCTCGTGTAAGCGTTGGATGTCAATGACTGAATGATGGCTCCCTTCCTAGTTTAGCATTCAAAACTCCATTCTCCAAGAATGATTTTTACATCATACTGAGGGCGGGCATGGAGTTCCCGTTCGACTGATTCAATTAATTCTTCCTTTTCATCATCTGGGGAATCCTCTGTGGGTGCTTGAACGTTTATGAGGCTTATGTTTTTAAATTTGCCCCGCACGCGAAGGGTGTATAGCCGTTCTGCTTTAAAGCCCATAACGGTGGGTTTCATTCTTTTGCTGACTAGAAACCCCACTTCGAACACATGATGTCTTGCATGACAGCTGTAATGTATGTCCTATTCTGATTTCCGTAAGACACCATTCCCCGTCCTGTAGTGTTGTTGGGTTACTATTATATTTGGACAAGTTATCGGCTAGCTGATGTGCAGCTCGAGCTCTATAAAGTGTATCCAAGGGAGTATGGTGCTAGATTCTACCACGGAAGATTAATAAGGGCCGCGGTTACTAAAATTATGCTCATTATGGGCAACGTCTTCGTACTTTAGCGATCCTGTAAGAGCTACTAATACCTAGAGGATATTTATTGTGTGGAGTTCTTCTTATTTAGTAGCCTAGTCGTAACAAACTTGTGGACTGTGATGTGCCTGGGATAGTTTCTATCCTAGGCGGCCTAAGATTGCATGCTATCCTAGTGACAAATGATGGGGTTCGAGGTTCCGGATGATGTGCTGTCAGGGTCGGCTTTTCCTTCGCCGAGGAAAGTTGGTGAGATGTCAGATCTCACCAACTTTTGTTTGAGGACGCAGTTTCATTCTGGGCTTGACCTAAGTAGTTGCTGGTAGCTTACTACCCAAATGCGGGTAAAGCGATACCATTGGTAACATCAGTTTACGTCCCTGAGGGTGTCGAAATCAAGTTAGAAAAATGTTTGCTAATTGCTTGTGCACAGTATACCAACCTTATACCAGCCTTTGGCCTTTTATACGACCCTCTGACAACAATTAATTATCTTTAAATGCTTACAGAGCAATGTACGAAACTTTGATACAACTCTGCATATCAGTTACCATTTTACTGCTTCCTGTCTCCCTTCCGAGCAAATCGTTTTTCCAATGAATTGTAAAATTTGACTTCTGGTTATTTCTTTGAAAAAATTAGAAGCAATAAATCTGCATATACACAAAAGATGTAAAACATAAAATGCCGCCATAAACCGCACCAAGACCCACCGCCGCCGATAATGGAACGTGTTGAACGAGTTCTGCGGAAAACGACTTTCATGTTGAGCCGCTGTTTCAGATGGCACGCTGCGAGCCATGTCTTGGATGCAAAATCTCTGATGTCATCACAAATGGGACTTGGTCAGCGGTTGTGTCACGGCGGGTTCTTTAGTTTTTTTTATGTTCTGCATAAGTGTTTTTTTAGGAAAATTGTAGGTTCTTGAAAACAACAGACACAAATAAAATTTCTTCAGAGAATCTCGTTAAGTGTTTGCTCGTGCGCTATTGACGTGACGTTCATCTTATTGGGTGGTAGTGTGACTGCTTGTAAAGAGAACCAGTATGGTAACGTGAATGACAAATTGGAAGCGGAAAAGATACTTGTTTTGTGTGCACTTTACCTAATTTTTCGTTTCTGCATTCGTTAAGATAGTATCTTAAAAATCTTTGACATTCACAAAAAGATCCTTGCCATGCAGCATTTTTTTATTTTGAAGTTAACTGCTTACTTCAATAAAAATCTTCCTTCAAAAAAGATAATTATTCTTCCACCATCAATGAGAATCTAACACGTGTGGACGACGAAAATTCCACAAGTTTTTCAAATACAAGTGACTTGATATCGTTATTCCTACAAAAGACATCAATTGCGGCATGAACCTTAACATATAACGGGTGTTTTTTTGGGAGGTTTGTTTTTCCGATAGATGTCGTTTTATTTTATGACAGTTGTTTTGACAGCTCAAAGTGGCATTTCTACTCAGTATTGTTTGGCAAATCATTATGAAAAAAAAAAAAAAAAAAAAAAAAAAAAAATGACATTTGAAAAAAAAATCGGCAACCTCTTAAAAAAACACGTTATATCTAACGGGTGTTTTTTTAAGAGGTTGCCGATTTTTTTTTTGAATAAAACACATATAAAATTATGAAATGACCAAAATTTTTTTTTATTTGGTAGATAATTTTTTGGCATTTAACATTTAAACACAATTTCTGGCATTTGGCTACCACGACTATTTTTCACAAATGTCATTTTTTTTTTTTTTTTTTTTTTTTTTTTTTTTTTTCATAATGATTTGCCAAACAATACTGAGTAGAAATGCCACTTTGAGCTGTCAAAACAACTGTCATAAAATAAAACGACATCTATCGGAAAAACAAACCTCCCAAAAAAACACCCTTTATACCTTAGCTTCTTCTAGGCTATGCTCAAATCCTTGAGGATTTCTTTTGTTTGCTTTAGAAAATGCCAATAGCATTGAAGAGTCTAACAACAGTTTTCACGACCTTGTGATAAGCGCTCACAACCGGACAAATGTAATTTACTTCTCAAAGCAAACGTAGCTATTAATGCTTTAAGAATAGCAGGGTGCACTGTAATATAATTTTTTTAACCTGTGATAAGTGGATAAGTGTAGTTTCATATCATTTTAATCCTTTTCAGACTGTATTCCTCTATTCAGTACTTTTTTTAATGATTCTTTACTATATGTAAGGCATCTACTTAACATCTTATTATTTGCTGACTAAAAGAACTGATTAAGTTAATTAGGTGGTGCTACAGTTTGGGGTGAACCTGTGTCACAACAAAAAACTTATTTTGCTAGTTGCCTTCAATCCAATCCATTTCAGGTCACCCTTTACTGATACATATGAGTCAAGGCTTTTCTCTACTACCCTATTGCTCTGGGTTAGTTTAACCCCGGAGCGTTGATGTCTATTCACGCTACGTGTCGTTTCCAATTCAAACGTCCAGTACTTAGTTTCTTGACTAGGTCATCTCATATAATTCGTCATTCAGCCTTCTCCAAAGCCCATCAAAGACGCAAACGAACTAACAACAAATCATCTGAAGAATTTTTCTCTCGAAACGACCAAAGAATAATTACTCATCCACCTTCGATAGAGTTCATGTTTTAGCACTACAGATCATGACTGGGATGATTAAAGACATATACACGGTCTCTTGAGTGGTCCTAAAGAGGTATTTACTACACAATTGCCTTCTGAGAGAAGCCGCGATTGGCATACTAAGCTGGTGTCATAATCAGATATTATAACTGAGCTTGGGTGTACAAAATGCCTAACTACCCTGAAGTTGTAGCCGTCTATTCTGTTCAATATATTGATGTTGGATATCCTTCTTCTTAACAGAAAATTATTTGCCATGCCCTCATAAAGCACTAATCCCATTTTCATAGGCTCTGGTTCAATGCTGTCAATTACACTAGAAACAGATTTTTTTATATTTAAACGTATTGCAAAAGAAAATCTCCCAGAATGACTTGCGCCACGGCAGCAAGGTAAGCCCTTTATTAAAACGACACAGGTAAATGTAAAAAAGCTGCGTTTTTTTTGGATAAAAACTTTTATGTATATATTGACACACGCCACACAATCCTTTGGTATCGCCAATCGCCAATATATCTGTTTTTGAGGTCGGACCTATATCAAAGTATTTTTTTTCCACGCATCACACGCGCCAGACGCGACTTACGACACGTGTCACACGCAGGATATCAAAATTGGCCTGTAAAATTGAGCTTCTCACAAAATTTCAGCCCTCTAGGACGTGCAAAAGGTGGTTAAAAAGGACCTCAAAAAACAAGAAAAAGGATCACATTTCCACCCAATACACGCGCCACATGCGAAACGCGACACAAGTCACACGCGGAATATAAAAAATTTTATTTGGAACTTACACTCATGACACTCAGTCCTCTAGGACGTGCAAATGGTGGTTAAAAAGGACCTCAAATAAGTAGAAAGTACAGTCAAACAGGGGTTAATATAAATAAAAATTCTTAAAAATGGGAAGACGTCAAGCTTCTAGGGGCATTGCGCCTACATTTGTTTAGCATGTCATGAATGATGAATTCAAATAGCCGTTTGAATTAAGATAATCGTTTTTTTTTTAAATTTGAGTCAAAAAAGATGTCAGTTAAAGACCTCCAATGGATTTTATACTTAAATTGCTGAAGGTGTATTTCTCGTAGAAGCAAACGTTTTGAAAATTCCTTCGTATCCATTTGTGGTCGGAAATACTGGTATTTGTAGAAAAAATATTAAGGAAACATTTGATAATTTCTGTTTACATTTGGTTCAGTTTGATACAATTGAGTTGTAGTAAAAACGCCATCGCCAAGCATTGACACGATCTCTTCAGTTTTTTTTATGGAATACCTATTACTTCTTTCCCAACAAATTTAGCCGCAATAATCGCATCTATAAGAATGATATATATTTTTATAAACGGCATATTTAACCACATATATGTAGTTTTTTATAAGCATGTATAGAAAGTAGTGATGCCTACCTTTACCATCAAGTACCTATCCCCCAAAAATACTTACGTATGTACGATGATGGGAAATCTTCAGAAACAATAAAAGTATTTTTCCCAAAAAATAGCAATATTCAATTATATTAGGGATATAAATCATTCTTTGACCAACCACCCCTTCCCTGGAAAATATTAAATTATATTATTTTCGTATCAAGTGGTTCCGGTAATTAGTGTTCGGATGGAGGAGGAAAGTTGCCACCTGAGTTAATTAAGAATATTTCACAATAAGTGTGACTCTCCGCTACCTTTGGAACAAATTCAATTCGTTCTGCTGAATAACTAGTCCCATAACTACATATTCTGAAAGTCGTATAAAAGAGCGTTTCAAGCCACTAAGCAGCATTAAAAGCCACTACAACTACAAGTGTTTCGCGCGTTACCTTAATACATGGTAATAAATGGAAATTTTTTAAATAATTGTTCTTTAATAACACACAGGAATTGTTTTATACCCGCAGGGAAACCCACTTGAACACGCCTTCATGCTTCTGCTTGCCACAATGATGGGAATGTTTGGGGTAACTGCTGCTCAGGAAAAATGGGACCCTCCACCAATTGAGCCTTAAGTTAAAGTAACAAAGGATTACAAATAAACTTCATATTAATATTTTAAAACTGCAAACTGGTATTTGATTTGCGATGTTAACAATTCAGCTAAAATATTTGAGGAACTTACACTGATCGGTTTTGTGTTATTTTGCTGTACAAGAAGGCAACTTTTTTAAAATCCATACTATCAGAACACATGAAAATGACAGAAAAAAAATAACTTTCGGGCTTACCTTGTTTTTAAGAAATCATTGGTGGAAATTTGAAAATAATTATCTCAATAGATTTGTTGCCACATGGTTAAGTGTGAAAGATTTGTGTTCTAATGATACAACGAGAACGATAAGCAGAGTCACTATCTCTTTAATTTTTATATTAAACTAGCGGTTCGCGGGCACATGAACCCCTGCCTTCCTCTTATCACCGCTTGGTGTCTGATGTATTATAACCTATGACATTCCCCCCATCAGCCAATAATTTACATTAAAAATTTCGTATAAATCGTTTTGTAAATGTGTCTTATGGTGAAATTTTGTATTTCTCATTTTCCTCTTACCATGGGGATGGTGGTGGTATACTATAGCCTATAACCTATATCAAAATGGGTTGGTAAATGTGAGTTTCCATGTCATCCATATTTTCAAATAAGGTTCGATGATGCCACCAGCGTGTAAACCGCAACAAACAATGTATTTCTTTTGATATACTGGAGTCCGTATGGTCTTTTGTGGATTGGTCTTACTGCATATTTGGCAATTTTGCAATTTGTTTGACGGAATTGCTATGATGAACGATTATGTGCGCTCGTTGGCCAGTAAACTCTTCAGTAAGTTCTATCTAAGCAAAAAAAACACACTTTATATCTATATAATGTAACAAGTATATGCAAAAAAACTTCATTCAAGAGGATCACCTCTCCGTAGTGCACAGCCATTAACCTTTGAAAAATTTAAAAGTATTTGGGGATCTGCATTGCGATTGATTGGGAAACTACTGACTGCTCAAAACTTAGTTTGGGCCAGTAGCGCAACAATCAAGTTCGTGATGTAGTGCTTGCTTTACCTCCTATGTGATTGGGAAGCACGACCTCTGCGAACGAATGGCAAGTCCGATGGGCTTCAACTAACAGGCAATCATCATCCAACCAAATCGACCATGTGGGGATCGATCAGCCGACGTTTTAGGAGCTGTCTTTTAGACGTACGAAATAGACGAGAAGCCGACATGGGTATGGTACGGGATCATCACTTAATGGTAGCTACTGTCCAGTCACGTACTATATCAGTTCAAAGGATCCGCAATATCATCCGAATGCCTAGGTATAACATCGACCGGCTAAAGATCCTCTCAGTACGCCAACAATTAAGGGATCATTTATCGCAAGGAGTGAAAGCAATCAGCAGCCCACTGCCGACAACTATCCAAGAAAATTGGAAGGCTGTGAAAAATGTTTTCACATCTGGAGCGGAAAGTATTGTTGGTGGTAGCCAGGCAAGGCAAAGCACATGGCTTACCGAAGATACCTGGAGGCGGATTGAAGAACGTAAGCTACTTAAAGCTCGTATTGTAGAGGATCGAGCTAGAATCCCTGTATCGAAGCAAAATGAGAGAAGTGCAGCGTAGCTTAAGACGGGACAAACGTTATGATATTAATAACCTGACCTCCGAAGTAGAGGAAGCAGCGAGCAGTTGCGATAGCAGAAACGTTTACAGAATCACCAAAGAGCTGACAGATGGTCACCGCACTAACCAACATCCGGTGAAATGGTGCCATTCTCATTTCAGATGAGGATCAGCTCAAGCGATGGAAGGATCATTTCTCTACGGTCCTTAGCCGTGTATTTGCCAACGGTATGCCCCCAAAACAAACGGAGCTGCCGGAAGTAACAATTCGCACCTCAAATCCTAGTAAAGATGAGATCGCTACCGCGATCAACGCACTACAGAACAACAAGTCGGTAGGACTAGTTGGTATACCCGCAGGGCTTCTGCTTGCCGCTCCAACGACATTAGCAGAGATTTTATATACTCTTGTAGAGAGAGCTTGGGAGGCAGAAAGTTTCCCCGACGAGTGGAAGAAGGGAATGATTGTCAAGCTCCCTAAAAAAGGTAGTCTTATGGAGTGCGAAAAGTGGAGAGGCATTTGCGTTGCAGTTGCAATTAAGCGCGAATTAAGGAACATCTGGAAGATACACTCGATGCCGAACAAGTAGGTTTCCGCAATGGATCCTCCTGTGTCGACCACATCAACACCCTGCGGATCAATATTGAACAGTGCGAAGTCATCAACCTCGGCACTAACTCAGTAACTCAAGTTAACATTGCTGGACAGCCGGTAGAGAGAGTAGAGTATTGGGAGTATTGTCTCGACCGAAGGTGGAGCCGAACAGGACATTGTCAATCGAATTGGCAAATCAAAATCAGTGTTTGAAATGATGTCCATGATATGGCGAAGCAATGCGATCAGTTTAAACACCAAGCTGTGACTGTTCCGTTCAAATGCTGAATCTGTGCTGTTGTATGGGTGCAGCACTTTGAAGGTGACCGCTACTATCACAAAAAGATAACAAACGTTCGTAAATAGGTGCCTAGGGAACATCTTAAGAGTTTTCTATCTCTAACGAACATCCTTACCAGAGAACGGGTTAGAAACCAATGGGCACAACCATCCAACGACGGAAGTGGCAGTGGATTGGTCATACACTCCGAAAAGGCGACAGTTCCAATTGGGAAAGAGTTGGAGAGAGCTGAGCTCATTGCCAGGAACCGCACGCGGTGGCGCGTAGGCGTAGTTGAGGCCCTAGGACCCACAAGGAGATGTTGGATATAAGTAAAAGTATTTATTGTAGAAATGACATAATGATAGGAAGAAGATCACAATAACGTTTTGTTACCATTTGGCACGAAGAACGAAGAACGCTTTATCTCTTACGTTAAAGATAAATCTCCCGTACGACTAACTGTAGTTTATTTTTATTATCTCTGTAAGTAAAGATAACACATCGCAGTACACTGCTTGAAACAATCGAGGATCATTCAAAACACACACCGAGATAAATTTTTAAAAAAAAAAAACAATAAATTTTCTTTACTCGCTACAAGTGTGACCCGTATCAGACATCAACACCAGACATGATAACATATCGCATTGGCTCCTTAGGGAATTATTTTAGTCCGAATCTCAGTTGAAGGACACTGAAGACGAGTATTTCCAGATATAATTACTTTTCACAAAAAAGAACCCTAATGGAAAAACTAACACTTGTCATCATGGGAGGGTAGTAAATTCACGCTACGTGCGCTTATCGCTTATCACAGCCAGCAGCAACAACTATCCATACTTATCAGGATACCTGATCGCACTGGTCCTTTCTAAATATTTACTGTTTTGCTGTAGCCAAGCAACTAACAAAAAAAAGAAGAATAAGAGAAACATAAATAATTATCGAATGTTTGCTTATCCTGTGCGATACGAGGAGACGAAGTGCTTCACTGATTCACAGGCGACTTGTTGTTTATCTTAGGAATCCTATCACTAAAATAAATGAAAAAAAAACACAAACATATATAGAAATAGATGTGATAAAAAGGACGACGCCAATTTATTATTCTTCCTTAAGTTCAATAAAAACAAAAAAGGATCCTGACTTTAATAGCAACGACACCGATAAGTGATTATCATTATCAGATTTGAAATAGAATCCCAAATGGCCAATTTTCTGACATAATCGCGATCGTGAGATGTAGACGGAATTTAATTTTCGGAATTATCGCTGTATATCTGAGGCTTTTAATCAACCCAGACTACTTGCTTAATAGACAGAGACCTCTTCTACACTATCTTAACTGACCAATTTTTGAAATGTTAAGTATTGTGATCTGGGGACATTTGAAACTAATGTCCTTACTGTTGTAATTTGAGATTGTAGTTTTTAGAATCGTAGACTGATCCTGCTGAGTGTTGTTATATTATGAGTCTCTGAATAGTTTTAAAAGCAAAGAAGGAACGATAACGATCGCTGATCATGTACTCTTAACTCAAGATGTCCTCTGGGATTAGTTTTCTGCATTGGTCCAAATCTCAAATCCATAAGGGTTATCGCAAAGATCAATCTAAATACGCAGTGAATTGAGTTTAGAGAGTACATCATCAGACATATCCTCCCATTATTTTGTTAGCTCAAATTGTGTAGGAGTTCAATAATAATCCCTTCCTTTTCAAAATGATGATGCCTCTAAGGCAGACCCGAGATCACTACAAGATCAAGATGTCGATAAGGGAGTTGCACAAAGCACGGTACCAACACAATGCATCATACAGAGATTCGGGTAAAAAAGTTGCTGAATGCGAATTACTTTTAGGATTCCGGATCAATGAATGGAGCTCACTCTGTCGATCTCTCAATCTCTCGAGATAAGATCAATTTTCCAAATAATGAGTGTCTATCTATACATATACTTCCTTTCAAAAGTGAAAGATGGATTTATTTTTGAAAATATTGTGCTCACAGTAGAATTAGGCAGTCTACAGCTTCGGATTTTTTTCTGAACTGTCGCCCTAAGGACACAACAAAAAAATTATTGTGTTATTTTTTCAAAATAATGTTTCATAAAATAACAACGAATATGTGCGACTTTCCAAACATACAAATCAGGATAAAAGATGAAAAGATCAGGATTTTCATTCTTTTCAATAAATCTATTCATAGAGAGACTCTGAATTCTTCGGTTTTGCTGGTCAACCTCAGTACGGTTGGTTGAGTTTTTAGACCTTCCGTTAATGGACGTAGGAAGCATTTTACAAACACGCACACGACTCTTCGTCGTGGTGGCAGCAAACACAGGACAATAAGAAATCAACCTCTATTCATGCCATCACGTTTGTGTTTGTCTGGAGTGAGTCGTCGTCGTCGTCGAAGATGAATCCCTCCCTAAACATCAGCAGACACTTCCTTTTTCAAAGATTTGTTATCGAATTGTTATTTTTTCGAATTTGCTTTCATGCAATTGAGATGAGTTCTTGGGAAAAGTAAACAGTTTTGACGTCCTGTAAAAATAATATTTAATATTTGGTCCTTTTTGAGAAATGTGGGACGTCAATTATTCATTTTGGTAACAATAATTTATGCTATGGGCTCTGAAGAATTCTTCATTTTTGAATGAAATGAAATTAATTGTAATTCTTGAACATATAATTGAGGAATGCCGTGTGCTAATTGAGGAGCGTTTTTCAGAGATATGATGAGTTGATTAGAAGAGAATGTTTTGTGAGTTGTGATATTTGAATATTTCATTGTGAGTTATTTGTTTGTTCAACTGTTTGGAGGTGAAAAAAGTGCCCAACAAACCTACATTTTGTTTGCTATTCAACTTTTACAACAACTCCTATAACAACTCATTCAACATCTCTTCATTCAATCGAAGGCAAATCGCATGAGAAAAGCAAACCAAAAAGGTGAAACATTCCTTGTATTGTAAAGTACATAATCTGCGTTGGCCAATAATCAACAGAGCAGAAGGGGGAAGATCGGGAACGAGAAAAAAATTAGCCAAAAATTATGCTATAAAAATAAATGGAGAATATTTTTAGGAGCTCCTGTGGACGAGGAACGTAAAACTCAAAATATAGCATATACTAGCTATAGTCATGCTACTAGAGATCATTTGCTCGCGGTGGGATTTCTGGTCAGCAAAAGCAAAATGAAACCAACCGTTATCGGCTTTAAAGCAATAATTGAAGTCCTATGAACGCTTTGCGTGTGGGCCAAATTGAACACAAGCCTCATAAACGTTCATACACCTAGAGAGAATTCCCCATTAGATGAATGGAAGAATGGGAACAGAATAGGCATGAAGTCCTATCCTAAGTATGATTTAAAAACCTTTCTGTTGAATATGAATGCAAAAATAGGTAGGAAGCCAGTATTCAGATAGTACAATGTCACCCACAATTAACACGAGCTCACCAATGACAATGACATAGGACAACGAGTCATAGAGATGACAGCCGCAATAATTGGGTCATTAAGAGTACAAGGTATATACTTAGGTAACTCCTGATGGATCCACTCCCAACCTAATAGACCACGTGTTGATAGACAACTTCAACAACCCGAACCTGATGACGGTACGAACGTACCGAGGTGCCAAAGTCGACTCGGACCGCTATCTTCTTCATATGTTACTCCGAGCGCAGATTGCATTATCATGAAAGACTGCATCCGCGAATAAGATTTGAGTCAACACGGCTGCCCTTCGTAACGAAGAGACCAGAAACAACTACGATCAAGAGATACTACTTGCCCTAGATGAAGGGAGAGTAACTCCTGGGGCTGAGATATCTGGCAAAGAAGAGAAATGGACACGCCTTATGAATACTGTCATTAGTACTGCTGACTCCATCTTAGGCAGTAGTCATAGAGATCGGAAAGACAGGTTCGATGACGAATGTAAGATAGCGAATGAAGATAAGAATGTTGCGTACCGAGAAATGCAACAATCTCATAGAAATACGATGTCGATATCGTGAAGAGAACTAAGCTCGGTAGGCTCCGTTTAGCAGGACACCTAGTTCGCATGAGCGAAGAGGATCCTGCTCGAAAAGTCATTTGCGGTAGGGTTTATGGAACACAACAGCGAGGCCGGCCAAGCCTACGCTGAAAGGATGGCGTAGACCTGGACCAGGGATGTAAAACTTGATGAAATCGGCCCCAAAATTGGGACCGGTGGAGAGACTTTTTGCGAAAGGCCAGGACCGGACCCCGGTTGTAAATTACAATATGATGATGATGATGATAGCACAGCCAGAGTAGAACCCTATAAAGCCATTAAAGAATTCGGCATCCCAAATAAACTGACACGGCCATGTAGATATTCTCTTCAAATCCAAGAATTTAGAAATAACCTCCAAGTTGCTGGTGATTAAGTCAATGGTTATTACGATTGTCCTTATCCAACTGGTTCGCAATATAGCCAATACCCAAAAAAGGCAAGCAGTTGTCTCCTTCTTCATAGCACTTACATCAATTCTTTCTAAGGCCATGGATATGCTGATCAATTTTTAGCTCATGAAATATCTTGAAACCAACGAAATCCTTAGTGAGCGGCAGTATGGATTTCGTGGGCAACGTTCTATTGGTGATTTGATGGCATATCTCATCGAACAGTGGAACCGGTCTATGCATCAATTTAGTGAAAGCAAAGCTGTTGCGTCCGATACTTCCAAGCCATTTGACAGAGTTTGGCATCAGGCTCTTATATCCAAAATGCGTACTTATGGAGTCGATGATAAACTGTTTTACTGGATAAGAAGCTATCTTTTGGACCACTCAATTCACCTTGTATTGGAAGTTCATAACTTAAATGCTGCTCAGTTTTGTACCCGACACTCTTCCTCATTATTACTAATGATCTCTTATCCATGACTTGTTATCCAATTCACTCTTTCGCTGACGATAGCACTCTCAGCTTCTCATATCAGTTTGAGGAACGTCCCTCCACTTCTCATGTGGAGCTCAAACAACTTCGTATGTTAAGCACGTTAAATTCTGACCTAGGCAGCATAATAAAATGGAGAGAAAACAATCGAGTAGAATTTAACGCTCCCAAAAACTCTGCCAAGCTCTATCGTCCAACATCACTATGATCAACAGGCATTCAAAACACATGCTCATAGACATCTCCTGTTTTCTCCTCATTTTCCTTAACGCCCACGTTGTGCAAAGCATATAGCCGAGCATTATAAGGATGCGAGCCCCTTAAAGCATGCGCGAGTTATACAAAAAAAAAATGTTTCAATTGGAGCCACTTACTTTAATTGACCATTGTTGTTCGCATTTTCATATCAACTTTTTCAGGTAATTAGTGCCGGAGTCTGGCGGAAAGTTGCCCTTGAGTTAATTAACAATATTGCACTATAAATGTATACCAAATAACAGCGCTGCAATAATCAATACCAAGTAACTCTCTGCTACCTTTAGAACAAATTCAATTCGTTCTGCTAAGCAATTATCCCCACAACTGCATATCATATCAAAAAATTGTATAAAAGCGAGTTTCAAAACCCTAATCAGCATCAGAAACCACTACAACTACGCGTTTTCGCGTTTCCTCGATATATCGAATCATAAATCATTTACAAACATACAAACATGGTAATAAATTTCTTTTCTTTAAATAATTGTTCTTTACTAACACACTGGATTTATTTTATACTCAGAGAAACCCACTTGAACTCGCCTTAATGCTGGTCTTTGCCGCAATGATGGGAATGTTTGGCGTAACTGCTGCTGAGGACTCACAACGTCCTAGAGGAGAACCTCACCCGTGGCAAGTAGGAACTGGTTAAGCTAAAGTAACAAAGAAGTACAAATAAACTTCATTGAAATGTTTTAAAAATGCAAACTGGTCTTTGATTTGCGATATTAAAAATTCAGCTAACAGCTGAAAGATTTTCCGAGGAGTTCCTGTGTTATGTTTCTCTAAAAAGCAGCCATCACAACAGGATACTATTCAATGGGGTTGGAGGGGGGATTGCACTTTGTGTTGTCGCATTCTATATAAGAAATCGCAGTTTAAAAAGAATCTCCTAAGACAGACTGATATGGCAATGGTTTGGCTTGAGGAATCATCTTGCCCATTCAAAAGTTCTAGTTCATTTATTTGGGAATTCGTCTTTATTGATAGACTATACTGCGAAAGTTTATTAAGAAACATATGGACGGACAGACAGATAAAGGGAAACTTCTTCTTTGTCGCGGCAGCATTGCATAGTTATTGGTATTTGGTGAAGCCTCCCTTTCATTATTTAGCTGGTAAAGATATAGTAACATATAGTAAAGATGATGACGAAGAAGGCTCTTATTATAGGCAAAAAAGCTATAAAGGTCGGTCCACTGTATACGAGCAAGTAGCAAACTGTTCTCTAATATGATTTCAGGACTGCAACATCCTATGCCGAACTTTCAACTCTGTTTTGGCCGACTTAAAGTAAAGTTTTAAGCATGTCCCCTGAACGATAAATTTTCTTACTTTTTTATGAGCTGGTCGTTTTGCTAAACACAAGTTTAGGTTCGGTTAGGTAAAAGTGGCAGTGTTCAAACTGAAACACAGACCAATAATAGTTCATTGTAATACCACATGGATCGAGAAAATAGTTTCCCCCTACTCGTCGTACCATTTAGAGCTTTGTATGACGGGCAAGAGATCAGCAGTGTGATCACTAAGGTCATTATAAAAGAATGCTACTAGATGGTGCTTACGTCTTTAAAGGAGGGCTGAGCGTGTACAGAGAACGCGGGGAGCGGTCTCCTCTTTCGTTCTTTAGTACTTTGTTTTTATCTCTTTTGCGCACTGAAATTTAAGCTTTCTTTTCGGTCTTCTTGGGCAAAAGTACTGGCTGGATATGCGGTAAAACACCACCTGTGCGCAAAAGAGAAACGAACAAATTACTACGTTTTGGATCTAACTTAGGGCAGATCTGCTTTGTCTCTAGACAAGTTATTCCGTTTAACCTCTTACGGTTAGTTTTCTGGAGTTTACATTCAGCGATAAGTATGCCTAAAGAACCATTTTCAGCTAAAACGGGCAGTACAGTTCCATGTTTAGCGAGCTCATCAGCCTTACAATTTACCGGAATGTCTCTATGCCCCGGCACATAACACAGGTAAATTTTAAACTGCTCCGCATCTTCTTGAGAGAGATAATCGGCATTTTAGGGCTACAATAGAGTTCATAGAGATTGATTCCAGGCAATTCAACGCAACTTGGATATCCGAGAAAATGCGGATATCCTTAGCAGATATGACATTCCTCTTCAGTGAAGATAAAGCTTCTTTAATACAATGATTAGGAAGACGGAAATAGAGACTAAGATTTAGCCTTTCTGAGTAAATAACTCCGCCAACCCCATCATCAGTTTTTGATC
Organism: Nephrocerus scutellatus; assembly: GCA_947095585.1. Taxonomy (NCBI): domain Eukaryota; kingdom Metazoa; phylum Arthropoda; class Insecta; order Diptera; family Pipunculidae; genus Nephrocerus; species Nephrocerus scutellatus. The sequence goes on along the minus strand of OX352765.1, from coordinate 91,257,520 downwards.
CGTCTGAGTAAAATGTTTGTATTCATCTACCAAGTAAGCGCCTTCTTCCCAGAAAGTTCTGGAAGGATTGGTGACCTGGGAATTTTTGTTATTTTGGAGTTATGGAATGCTGTAGTCTGTGTTGCCCAGTGGAATCCTTAACGAATTTAGATTAGGGGAGTGTCTGATTTCATTGCACTGAGCTATCAGCTCTTTATCTACTGAAGATGTCGAGTGGTTGAACAGAATGTCTAGTTCGTCGAAAGAAGTTGTGCGAAGTGCTTGTCACAATTTACTGCTTTATTTCAGGCGGTCCAACATACAGCAACACCATATATAAGTGTCTTACTACCGCTCTATATAGCCTATGCGGGATATAGAGTTGATCCCATTTGTTTCCAATGGCTTTTTGCATGATTAGAGTACCACTGTGGCTTTATGAACCCTTTCTTTTATGCTTGGCTTTCTGCTTATTAACTTGACTTAAACCATTTATGCCTGTATTTTCGACTACATTGTCATCCTGTCTAGCCACCTTCCACACGACCTAGAGAGCTAAATTTTGTTAGTGTCTAAGTCCAAAATAGCATTTATTATATTACACTTATAACGCGTGTCGCGTGGGGCACGTGTGATGGGTTGACATTTTTTTTTCCACTTATTTGAGGTCCTTTTTAACCCCCTTCTACACGACCTAGAGAGCTGAGAGGTCCAAGAAATCATTTTTTATATTCTGCGTTTGACGCATATCGAATTTTGTGTGTGGTGCGTGCGATGGTTCGAAATAATGTAATTTTTCGTTTTTGAGGTTTTTTTTTAACCACCTTTCGCTAGATCTAGAGGGCTAACATTTTGTGAGCGGCTCAATGTCAGGGGCCAATTTTGATATCTCGCATTTGACGCGTGTCGCGTGTAGTGGCTGTTAAGCGTGGTTTAAAGAAAATTCTGGGAAAAAGCCCCGACCTCAAAAAGAGATACTTTGGGCGATTATTACCAAATAATAAAGGACTGTGTGTCGCGTTTCGATGCATACACAAAAGTTTGTACCCGAAAAACGATTTTTTTACATTGACCTTTTTTTCTATCCAGAATAAAAACCAGATAATTGACTTCGTCAGAGAAATTTAAGCTAATTCCTTTAATAGAGGGAGGGTCTACATGTCTACATGGTGTTTGTGAAGAGGAAAGGTTCAGTTTTATAAACCGCAACGATCTGCCCATATAGTAAGCATTTAAGTTGTTAGGGTACTTTCATGAGACGGCAATGGCAACGTTATCGCCATAAGCGATCACTCCGCAGCCCTCCCTTTTCAGGCATATCAGCAGCTCATTCATCAATAAATTCCATAGATGGGGGATAGGACTTTAACTTCCGGGGTTCCTCTGCAGACAGATCTTCTGGCAGACGTCACACCCAGTTTTGAGGTAACAATCTGCGTTGTGAGCAGAAGATTAATCAATTCGCTAAGTGAGTTATCTATTTGTATAGCTGACAGTGTATCCGCGATCGCAGATCGCTTGACATTGTAAAAAGCGCCCTCAATGTCTAGGAATGCTACCATTGTTGACGCCTTACAGTGAAGAACGATAGAACGTACCAGCATGTTGATCAGTAGACAGAAATCTCTTGTCAATGCTATTGCTTACGTGGATATAACTTTTTCTAGTGTCTTTGAAAGTAAAGATAAAAAAAGTGGTGGGTCTGAGATGTTTCGGACTAAGGTGGGAACATTTGCCGGCTTTAGTATGGACACCACTTTCACTTCTCTTCATAGATCTGGAATGTAGACAAGATCAAGACCTGTATTTCGAATTGTCTGTAGCAAAGTAAGGGCGCTAGACACAAACAAATTAGTAAATGATGTGGCTGAGTACAAAAAAGTTAAAGACGAAGAGACAGAGAAGACGAAATTTGTCCCTGTCACTCGACATTCTTAGAAATTTAGCAACTATCCTGCTTTTTGTATTGCGAATGTTACGAATTTTTCCAAATAAATTAGTCACAGAGCAATCATTGTCCTTCAGCCCAAGTACATCCCCTTGAAAATAGAAAGGAACGATTAAAAAATTCAAGTTGAATATTCATTCATTCAGTTTGAATCGTGAAATGTTATTTGTCACACACTGGAATGAAAATGGAGTACCTAAGCACATCAGTCCAAGGAATATCACAGTGGCTGTGTTTTTGTTTGGTTTAAGTTTGCGACACGAATTTCACAATTTACAACTATTCCTAACAACAAAGGAACAACATTGCATTTGTTTCAATTGGTTCAAAGCATCTTCAAAGGATTCTATAGCCAAACAGCGCAATTCTCTTGTAATACTCTCGCTCGTATATCCGAATGATCACAAAAAGATTTCGCAAAATACCACCACACGAGTGCTATATTGAAAATCTATTCAAGTCACTTCCTGTTGTAAATGCAATCCTAATTCCAACAGAAAAGAAGAAGCAACAATTGAATTAGTTTCTGAAGTACATTGAATGGGAATATCCTTGTTTTTCGGAATGAATGGATATACCTGCGGAGATCCGCTTGAATGCATTTCAATAAAAAATTAAAAAATAAATAAAATCTATGGTCTCGGACCTCCAGGGAATTCTCTCAATGAACTTTTTATTATCTTCGCTGCCATCACCCGCATCGAGATGTACTCGTCTCGAGTCCTTTTCACTTGAGTTGGAATTGCTTCACGCTGGAACAAAGCAGTTTACATACGACTCACACAATAACCCAATAGTGTCTGCCGCCGTCCAATTGCGAGAAACAATGGACGCGCGATTTCCTTCTTCTTTTCTAATCTAGCCAATCAATGGGGTGCTATGGTTGTAAAAATTCTTGAATGAACCCTGTACAACCGCTTAAGTGCAGCTGAAGTGATGCTTGACTAATGTGGAATTTTGTTCCTTTGCAATTTGGCGAGTAATTTAAGTCCTTTTTCGAAAGTTGTTTAAAATAACCTTTTGTGAATTGAGAATGGAACTTTTGTGACTCTCTATCATTTAAAGATCGTCTTGGTTAACAATTATGTGCACTATTTGTAGCGTGTACTAAACATTAAATTTTCTAAACACCTGGCCGAAGTGTTGGACAAGGTCTTAACAAAAAAAAAAAAAAATGGAGGTGTGGGCACAACACGACTTTCTTTTACGGACGGGGCCGGAATTTTCAGTAACTATATATATTTTTTGCATTTTCTTATAGTAGTTTACTACTACGACTACCACTTCCGTTTGGCCGATTTCCGCCAAAATCAACTGGGCCCTCCCAATTTATGTAAAAACTTAAATATGAATTTTCGTCTCAATCAATTCAGCCGTCTGGGCTGTAGAGTGGACACAGAGCCACAGACAGAGGTTTTTTTTTTTTGCTTTTTCTGACTCAGGAGATACGGTAATCTGCAAAAATCCCGAGTTCGAAAATTTTCATGATTACTATACTTACTTTTACCGCTGAGGTTGCATTATCAATATAAGAACCATATATCAACAATACATCAACAAAATATCGACAGTATATCAACATTACATCAACAATCCACTTAATATATATCAAACTTATATCAACAATATATCAAGAAAGTATCAACAACATATTAAGAAAGCATTAACAATACGTTAACAACACAATATATCGACAATTTATCAATATATCAAAAATATATGAACAGTCTGTCAACAATATATGAACAATATATCAACAATATATCAAATATATATCAACAATATATCAAGAAAGTATCAACAACATATTAAGAAAGCATTAACAATACGTTAACAACACAATATATCGACAATTTATCAATATATCAAAAATATATGAACATTATGAATTCGGGTTTCCGTGAACACCGCCAACAGAGGGCAAAGTTCCACTGTCCTTTTCGGACACGGATTGGTCTACGTCAATTAACGTCCATCTCAAGAGATGTAGCAGTATTGACTTAATGGCTAGAGTAGGACCCATTTTACATCCCTGCTAATCTTTGGTTCATGACAACCGGTTGAGACATGCAACTCCACATAAAAAACATACTAGCACTACTTACATCAGGAAAGACACTGACATACCATTGAAATTGGTAACACCAGGGGCGGCTGATGTACCAATGCTAGTGCTCTACCCGCATTTGGGTAATAAACCACCAGCCACTACGTAGGTATATACTGTATACTCAGTGGAAGAGCACATGGCTGCTTAGCAGGAGGTTCAGGTTCGAATCCCAGCAACACCAAAATTATTTTTCACAGTGTTCCACCTCTCGCGCATGGGTGACAAACGCTCCGAGAGTAATACCTTTTCACGGAAAGCTTCTCAATTCGCCGTTCGGATCCGGCCATAAATTGTAGGTCCCTTCCATTTGTGTCCGAAAAATAACATGCGCAGCACAAATGGTCGCGAGAAGTTGGCCTTGGACCGCAATGGTCTGTCGCGCCGAATATTATTATTACTGTATACGTTTAGGGTTTGATTTGCAATGATTATTAAAATCCACTGTTCACTTTCAAGCTTTTAAAAAAAATATATAAACAATCATTACTTCTCATTTTGTACTTTTATAGTTTAAATAGATTGCAACTGTCACTATATTTCATTGTATACTTTTAGGTTTAAGCCCTTTAGAAATAATGCTACCATCATTACTTATAATTTTGGCTTTTATGTTTAAACCATTTAATAAAATAGTACAGTTAAGATTTAATTATTTGATATATATTTCAGCAATTATTAAATTTCATGGCATACCTTTAGAATTAGTTAAATTGCAATATCATTGCATACTTTTAGGCTTAACCCCATTATAAATCGTTTATCTCATTTTATAATTTTAGGTATAAATACTTTAAAAATATTGCAACAATCATTACATCTCATTGTATACCTTAAGGGTTAAACCTTTTGACGTTTAAACCTTAAAAAAGTAACGCAACAAATATATCATATTATTGTATATATTTAGGGTTATATTTGCAATGGTCATTTAAATCAATTGTATACTTCCAGGCTTTAAAATTGCAACAATCATTACATTTTTGTGCATACTTTTGGGGTAAATATTATGAATGTAATATCAATATTGCAAATTTGGTAAATCGTACAACTTTCTGTTGATGGCTCTTTTAATGGAAAGTTTTTTAGGACGGTTTCTTACCGAAAATGAAATCCCGGGAGTTCTCCAGCTACTGGCTACTAGTTTTACAATCAATAACGCTTTGTTCTGTGGGTCACAAATCTACTGCTTGCGTAGTACGACTAGAAAAATGGATATTTGTTAATTCTATGACATATAAGCTCGTCCTTTGAATGAATTGAAGAAATAATTCTAAACAAATTAGGCATCATACATTCATTGATTATGTACATATTAATATTGGTTAATCTTGATTAATTCTAACAATTTATGTTAAAGAGGTTTACCTTTTTCACCCATCCTGTGTGTCTTTGAGAACAAAAAATATTTTCCACTCAACTCAACTCATAAAAATAGAAACGATCAATAGAAACATTTTCTGGACAATAAATTCCGAGTTCTAACACATGTCCTATTCATGATGATATGATGATTTGAAATAAAATTCCATTAAAATAGAAAAGAAGGACACCCATTCACCGCTTCAAATTGATTAGTTTTCGACGTCCGACGACACAAAGAAAAAAATTAAAAATTCATTCAAATTTAAGGGAAATGTAATTCTTCCTGAATAGCGTAGGTGAAACGAATGACACCACCACCAGCAGCACTTCTTTTCAAGAGTATCGCATCGGTAAGCGGATTCAATGAAGCGTTAAAGTGATCATATCACCAAAAAGCGTGCAGCACACTTAAAATTCGAAATCCTTGCCACACCATAATTAATTTTCACGTCCTGCTGATCTTTTGTTCGGAAGGAATTCTACCACTTGGAGATAAATTAGAAATTTGTAAGGCACCGAGACCGATACGAACGGTAACAACTACAAAATCATTTAACAGCAAATCACCTTAAAAGGACTCATAAAGAGCAATTTAATGTCAGCCCTATTGCACTTGGTGCGTTGTTGTGCACAGGACAATGAAGAGCGTGAATGTATAGTCTCGATAGCAGTGAATGACTCTGACTCTGAAATTACAAAAAAAAGGATACAAAAGCGACACTCTGCCTTGCAACAGTTGTAATAATTTCTCCCACAAAGGACCTCCAGTTAATAGCCAAAAAATGCAAGTCCTTTGAATTTTGAAATTGATTTTTGATTATTGTTCTGTTCTTCATTATATTTATTATTATTTTTCGTTTAAAAAATTTTGTACAAAAATTGATTGGATTCATTGTCGCCTTTATTAGCTGAGAGTTGCCTTATTCGGTGAGTCGTTTGTCACGGGGATTGACGTCCACATTCACCTCTTCAATTGCGATCTTCAATTATTGACTGAAGGTGTGTTTTTTTTTGTGAAAATCATTTTGTGTTCCATTAGCAGCTAAAGTGGACATAAAAGAGGTTCGAGTTCGGAATATATGTGTTCTTTTATTGTGTCCTTTTATTATGTTGCTTTTAACAACCAAATGGCTTTCAATGAGGTAGGAGTTGAGTAATGAATTACACGCTCGAACCATGCGAAAATCGCCGCAAAACATCTGCTGCGTTAAATTGCTCCTTTATCCTGATATATTGCCTAATTTTTTTTATTCTTAAGATCTTTTGTAACTTTAAAATGAGTAACGCGATCAATTCATAACAATTCTTTCGAACGTTTTGTGTTCTCCAATTGCTGAACAAAAACTTCTTTTGGAGGATGAGTGGCAGATTTCGCTGAATTTTTCTACTTTGTTAGAAAATTTCTTTAGGAGTTATTAGAAAACAAAGGCTAGTACCTAACTTTTAAGAAAAAGAAACAAACCATGCGTTTACAAGGATTTTATTAACATTAACAATGGGGCTTACGCTTTTTATGTAGAATTGCTTGGTATGACTGTTAGCAAGACTTCTAGTATTCCCTATAGATTATGATTCTGTCTTTCAATACGTATACGTATGTTCGTTTATCTAAATTTATAATTTAAATTGCACTTTTAGCTTTCAACTAAAAGTTTCTTAGTTAGAAATGCCTTTAAAGTTAATGAAAGTTCTGAGCAGGAGGTTTGAGGTTCGAATCTCAGACACATCAAAAGTATTTTTCACCGTTTCACCTTTCTCGAATGTTTGACAAATGTCCGAGAGTAATTAAGTTGTAGGTACCTTTGATTTGTTCGCAAAAATATAACAGGCACAGCATGAAGAAGGGTTGCAAGAAGCTTGGCCTATTGGAGTGCAACGGTCTGTTGCGCCAAATATTATTAAATTTATTATAATTTTTTCTTCATTAAAAGGTAGGTTGATATATACTATCATGTGTTGTTTTTAAGTCTATTAAGGTTTGGTCATTATTGACCGTATACCAGATTGACGTTTGGACTCCCTACATAAAATTTGTGTAGGAAACAAAGGCTGTTTTCCTACCTCCTCAGAACTAATGGGGAAATACCATCTGGGCCAGCAGATTTGTAAGTGTTGAGATCGTTTAAAAGTCTAACAACTGCACGAGTACGAATGTAAATCTTTTCCATAGAGTGTTCAATACTCGGAGGTGCAGACGGCAACCCTGCACAACCTGGAAGCTTGGAGGTAGCTGTAAAACGCGCAGCAAATAGATTAGCATCTGGAATGTCATTAATAATGAGCGTTGTAATCGACAACGTGGCTGTATTTTTTATTCTTTTCACGAATGACTATAGATTGTTACTATCTTTGGGGCATTGTAGTATTTTTTGCTTCAATTTTCAGTAATATAGGCGAATTTGACTCGCCGAAGATGGGCATTGCTCATTTACAAGCTGAATAAGCTTATTAAATTTCCTCTTCCCACTGAACCCCACCCAACTTACCAACCATCCACTAATCTCCCGCCAAATGAAAATTGAAAAATTTACAATATACTCTCCCACATAATATCACATTTGAAATTGTTTTTATAACTCTCCTTTCGTTTGTCCCACAGAAGTGCACTTCATTAAGTAGTTGCACAAATTACTGTTTGTAAGCTGTGGGTTATGCTTTTGTTAACAATATAGTTATCGGAAATCCTAGGTATTTGTATTCTCTCACTTTCGTTCGTATTGAAGGCTCCACATTTCATTGCGCAATTGCCTACCGCTTTTGCCTTTGAATATCGTCATCTTCCACTTTTCCAGATTAAAACTCAGGCTCCATCGCTTGCAGTACTCAATTGTATTCTGTGGATGGTATATAAGAGGAAGATGATGTCGTCTGAATAACATAAGTGCAGTGATATTTATGTTATTGATCGGTTATGTCATTGACGAATAGGATAAATAGATTCGTGCTCAGTATGCAACCTTGCTTCACCCCATTGATGTTCCAAACTCATCAGAAATAAATTCGTCATCCCAGACGTAAGCTAAATTGCCCTTAAAATATTGATGACTTTACGACACATTCCTAAAACGTGGTGTATATTAAATAGTGCTATGTGTGGTATTGAGTGAAAGGCTGCACGTAAATCGAAAAAAAGACATCACACAATACCCACTAAATTAGCCTTTTAAACAAAAGAGTTTCGAACAGCTTAGCCGATGTATTTAAGAACCTGTAGTTCCTTGAATCATCATTGGCGCCCTATTTGTGCAGTGCAAAATTTCCTGGTTTACAGCCGTCAATGGAAATGTTGGGGAAGAATTATTACATCGTTCCTAGCACAGCCAGCATTGCAGACTGTGGGGTAAAATTAGGGCTGGAAGAAGAGAGGAAGAGCAGCCACATGATATGCGAAAAGACAGAGGAGACCACAAGAAATCTTCTCAACGAATGCGGATCTACGATCGGACAGAAAAGAAATCTTCCTCGATCCTCGAGATATCGGAGTTTGACCGGTATTCTTAGAGTCAACATAAAACAATTACGTCTTTAAAAACCTTTGTTATTGAGCGAGAATTATAGGGATTAGGTTTCTCCATTTCTAGGGCACAAGTCGGGAAAGGCGTAGTACTCCTAATAAATCCAATCAATAAAATATACGGCTCTTTTTTACTGCTAGTGTGATTCATCAAAGAGCAAGACCAAGGACATAAAAAGAACCACACAACATAACTTTGTTACTTGTCTAAGAAAATCACTTTCCGGTAGTAAAAAGCAAAATCAATAATTCCATATGAAAACAAGGAAGTTCCCGCCTCACAGTTACACCTTTTTCCCTACCCTTATCCGGCTGCCTCTTATTCTTAGATCTGCTAACACATTTGAGTAGTCTTCTCATTTGGATCTAAATGTGCAATAATTGGACGGCTAATTGCAATGATGCTTAGCCGCTTAGTGAACATAACTTATCACAGAAGTAGGGAGTTTAAATCTACTTCCACTTGCTTCCAATTGATTAGTTTGGATGGTCATTTGGAACGATTAACATGACCATGACCAATTCATCTTCCCTTGATTGCTACTCACTGTAGAAATGGACTAACCTTCAGAATTAAATGAAATTTACTTGATTACAGTTTTAATGATCGTTGATGTCTTAAGGCCTTAAAGGGACGTTACCCGTCGGTAACCTAATTACAATGCAAGTGGTAGCTAAAAATATAGGGCGTTTTTCTATAATGCAAATTTTGAAATTTTGAATGGTGAGTAATGGTAATAAATCTAACTAACAGGGTAACGAAACTCGTCAAGTTTTATTTTAGTCGTATGTTTTTTAATTCCACATTCTATACGATCCACAGACATTTGGTAACTATGAGATGTCCATGCTCCTATGTTACATTCCTTTCTACGCTTACTCACTATCTGCCTGTAGGAGTAGAAGGGTGCAAATCCCTTGAGCGTGTTCATTAAAAAAATCATTGTTAAGATTACGACCTGCCTCTAAATTCATCTAAATTTTCGAGGAACTGTTGGTTTATTAGCCGCAGGCGCTTGGGTTCTTTCGATCGATCTAACCGATCGTTAATTTGACTGCATAATATTTGTTATACATTATAAAGGGTCCCAATCAAATAAACGAATATCAATTAAAAAACATTAACGCCGGCGCGATCGTCCCTTGTTCTTGTCGGGATACTTCAATGAGCCACCTTGCACCATAGCGGCCAATGAAGAATCAAACACCTCGTCAAATATTTACTCGACTTTGTCGGCGGCGCTCCTGATTTTTAAGACCTGAATTTTAATCGATTCGAAATTGGATTTCATCCTCAGATACCTACCTTGCGATAACAGCCGCTAATGACGCCGCTAATTTATTATCAGAGAAAAGGATCACTGAGTAAACATGCGCCAGAAGAGGAATTCAAGCAAAGCAGCCGCAACGTCTTAGTGGTATCATGTGGTAAAGGATAATGGATTCTCTAACCTGATAATGACGGTAAATGTCGGCATGTCCTGCACATACGAGTGAGTGAGTCGATTTATCAGCATCACACGTACTAATTAGAACCATCTCTAGCACGGCATGTACCGTAGTACTGTTGTGATGTGAAATAAAAAAACCTTGTAACATGTGTGGATTTTACCTACATACTCGCATTTGGTTCTGAACACACCTACCATACTTAAGAAAGGTAATATCTGGCCAGTGTACACGGCACGGAGACATCAAAGGCAACAAGGACCTATTTAGGTGCGGATATGATCAATCGCCGCCAGATACGATGATGGACGACAACGAGTGAAATGAAACACCAACACACTGCTAGTGGTGTTAGACAGGACACTCTCAACATCATCAACATGAACATTTCCTTTATCCTCGCACAACAATTGCCGTAACGGACCACCACAAAGACCGCATTTTCCGCTTTGATGCTGCCGTAACGGTGAGCGCCTAGTCGATCAGCGTGAATCGTTTGCTGTTTGCTGTTTGCCGCTTGCCTAACCTGCACACCAGGTGACGGTCGTATGACACTCAGACCACCAAATTGCACATAGAAGAGGTGTACAGTTTCGTACATTGATCGCGAGGAGCAAAAAGTGTAAACAGGACACAGGACGATGCTTTATTTAGTCACTTGGTTCTTCTTCTACTTGGACGTGGTTCTTAATGATGTTGACGAAAAATTGCTCTCAGCACGTAGTCCTGGTTGTCTTTTATCGGCGATTGTTTGAACTCTTTGCTGCCGAATACCGCTTTCAATGGCCACCACCGTCGTTACGCACGGACCACCCAATCGATTTGTTCCGGATGTGAAAGTGGACATATCATAACGCCTTACAGACAAGACGTTTAGTACGTATCGTGTGCTCTTCTATTTGGCATATTCGAGGAATATTACAGAGTTACACAAATCCCGGCTATGTAAAGATGCAATTATTTATATGAATTCGGGACTAAATTACAATTTCCTACGGAATAGGGTTCAGAACTGTAGATTTTATCTCATATTCATTAAACACAACTCAAAACCTTAAGGCTGATACAGCGACCTGGGCAGGTCAATTGTAGCAAAGGCCTTCTTCATTTTAAATGCGGCATACCACCTCCCTAATAAAGGATCGTACTTTCCATAGTATTTATGCAACTGCAAATTGAATAGCGCTTCTACAATTAATAAGTGCATTAAGTTCCTTCCTTTCTTTGAGGTAATCCTGTCGACGTAGAATAACTTACGCAGCTGCTACAAAGAAACATACAGCTTAGCTTAGTTCCAGAAGATACTCACGACAGGTATACTAGTCGAAGCTGAGTAGCAAACCACGTTTCAATTATTCAGCAACGGAGGAGTGTTCCCACCAAGGCATTCGAAACAGATGAGACGGCAGCGAAGTTATTCTCTACATGGAGTTAGGGGTGTCATACCTAGTTCAAGTTAGGGTCAAAGACTAGGTGAACACCTTTTTTGGGCTACTCGGCCTTATTCGGAGCTTTATCGAATTATTTATAGCTAATTATGTGTAGGAAACATCAAGCCGTCTCGGGTTTGGATGGATTTTAATGATGATGACCTTGCAAAAGTTGTCAGTACAACGATTCCTGATCATGAAATAGTTTCACTCTGAAGAGGAACTCATGCGGAGGCCCTAGAAGTGTTTTAGATTAGATTCTTTATTACAGGCGTAGGCGGAGCTGAGAATCTCTGCCACGAAGGACATATTATCCTTCATTAGGGAGGTAGTACGTCTCTTAGACTTATTCCACCATATGATATAATAGATCTTATTAGGTTACACTGTCAGCCACATGGGCTAAGTGCGTTTCAAAAAAAAAAAAAAAAAACCGGTAACTGCTTCGAATGCGAATTTGTTGTAAGCTGCAGACTTAGGCAAGAAGTTTCGACATTTGAGCGAAGATATTGCTACAATCCGCATTAAGTTTAAATATGCCAACATCAGCCTTATAGGCGCTCACGCCCATAAGGGGGATATAGCACCAACGATTTTTTCTATAAGCATCTCGACAGACTTAGGGACGAGGAATTCCCAAGATATGAAACTAATATCGTGTTAGGTGATTATAATGCTAAAATTGGGATGGAGGTCATCTTTGATAACACTGTGGGAAAACACAGCCGACATCATTTATGGAAACGGACTGAAAGGAAAGAAATGTCAGGCAAGCTCACGATTTCATCATCTCAATGTTCATAAGGAGGCGGTCCTTTGAGCAAGACATCGTCAACCAAATTAATTATGTTGCGATTGGAACAAAACACCGCTAAGTTCATTTTGGGAATATCCAGAAAGAACTGTCGGAGCATAGTCGATTTACTTACAGGACATAACCCGACTGGAAGTCATATGTTCAAGTTGGGACTTATATTGGATCCATTATGTAAGTCTTGCCTGGAGGAATAAGAAACAACTACATATTTCCTTTGTAGCTGTCCGGCTTACTCCACTACGGCTACAGATGAACGTTTTTGGAAGGGATATCATAACGATCGAAGAACTACGGTCGTTGAAATTAGACAGGAGGACAGACCAATAAATGTTTTCACGTACTAGTTTGTAATCGTCTCTGTCTGCTCATCGTTTGCTCGTCTGGAAATTCATTAAGAAGATAGGGTTTCTTTAAATAGTACCCTAGCACATATGGCTGACACTGCGACCTAAAAGATCCATTCTATCATAGGGTATGGGTACGAACTACCTTCATAAGTAGGATAGAGTTTCTTAACTCTGCTGGCGAATATATTTCCTTACGGAAAATACGCCTCCTTAACGAAATTAATGCTAGGCATTCACATGGAACGTGCTTGGATGATTCATCATCTTCCGAACAGAATCTACATTCTGTATCTGAGACTAGATCGATCTCGTTAAGGTGATATCGCAAGCCACAGTGACCCACGAGAAAGCACGCCATCTTTATAATGCTATTTCTGTCTAGATTAAGGATTTCCTTTTAGCAGTATGGTCTGATCAATCGTTTGGACTGTCTCAGCCCTGAGACAATTTCCTAGTGGCTCAGACGAAGCTTTTGCTCCCAATTATTAATCATCGGCAGCCCAGTTGACACCACAGTAACGTTCAGGTCCTACGAACTCAGCTTCTGAGCCAGCTCTAGCTAGTTAATTTGCAGATTCGTTGCCTGCAATTCCTTGGTGACCAGGAACACAACCGAGTTTTACTTGCAAGAGATTGCAATGCCTGGTAGCAGCTTTTAACGAATAAAGAGTCCATTAAGTTGGACGAAAGCGCTTTTAGTGCTAAGTACACAAGCTTTAACTCCGGATTCCATCTTCGATCCATCTGATGTGAACAAAACCTGTCCTCTAGCGCCAAGTGCCGGAACACCATTAGACCAGTTTGCACGATCCAACATTAAAGCAGATATAGTTAACAAAATGTATTTCTATTTAATCAATAATAAGGCTTCACTGTATTTTTTCACTATTTACAAAGAATAAAATGCGTACCTTAAGATTTAACTCATTGGAAGTAAACACGAAAGTTATAAATACGAAATACGAAATACGAAATTCGTTATCCTTTACGAGCATAATGGGCCGAGAATTTGAACGCTGTGCTGTGATTAGTATCGTACCTATGCACCACAACTAAATTGCCTTCATAGGCTTTGCTATAACATCTGATGATGACTCAAACTTAGAAATCGAACGAAGGCTAATCGATGCCAATTGCTGCTTCTTTGAGCTAATAAGGCATCAAAAATAGAGGGGTAACGTTAAGGTAGATATCATCATATTTTGAAAAAAGCAAAATATTTTTTCCATACCCATCTTACACTGCCATAGGTACAAAAAAATTGGCAAGCTGGTATCAAACAGAAAACTACATCTCTGTTGAAGAAATTCTCAATCGGTGACCCCTACCGACATTGATATAATCCTTGAAATCTAATGATACTTCTTTCATTGCTCCGCTGGGCGGAGATCAAACTTTCAGCACACTCAGAAAGCAGACTCCAAATAGCGTTCTTAGCTAAAATATGTACTGAAAAAAGCCTCCAACACTGGTGAAAGGACGACACTTCAAGTTACTAGAAGGATTTAATTTCCTTTGACAGGTGAAACCTCTAGCTTATGCATCAAAACATATTCTTCCACACACTTTAAGTCACTGACCATCTAACTAAAAACAAACCAACCAATTAAGTGAGCACCAAACCACCAAGCGAAACTAAATTCCTCGAAATCGATGTTTACTTAATTTACTCTCAGTCTTTGGTTGTTTTTTACAATTCCACCATTATCCGCATAAGGTGCCATATCCCAGACGTCGATTATATCCTTAAGCTAACTAAGATAATAAGGCGAACAAAATTTGGCGTAGAAATTAAAATTTCTTGCCTTAACACCTGGAAAACTAACATCGCAATTCAATTGCGACGAATTGTGACGAATTGATTTTCCCATGGAAAACCGAGAAGCGTGCAGGATCACTGTCTCGACTCGCATGGCAGAAGGTAACTCAAACAATAGGCTATGAAATTTTCGTGTCGCAAGCACTGAACCTGAAAAAGGACGAGCAAATGGGAAAATCCATAAAAAGTGACGAGCGTTGCAAATTGGTGCAACAGGACTCGCTTTTGTGAACGTATGCTGAAGGCGATCAGTGATTTTTAAATGGATCAATAGATCGTTATATATTATGAGCGACATGCGTAGCTAATCGGAATGCATTGGCTAAAGTTACCATCTTTTAAGCAGACGACACAGTTGCTGGTCGGTATTTGCTATTTCCTGTGTCCCATTAGTCATTATGAATTCAATGAAAAATGTGGCCATTTAGCAGTGAAGCGAGTCTTAGCGCAGCCATATTCGATTATTCACGGTTCCTTTGAACATGCACAGTGATCGCGATCGATGATCACCGATGTTGAGGGTGTACGTGTGCTTCAGCAGATGATTGCTGCACTGGTTTCTTGTAGATAAAAGAATGATAAGAAATGTAGTGCATATTCAATTGCAGCTTAAACTCCTTTCCTTCCATTAGGCATTTCATTCCTTAATATATACTAATATTTTTTTTAAATAAAACTACTTTGTGTTAAGCCTATATTGTTAATGGACTTGCAAACCAGAACATGAAGAAATGCATTCATTTGTCCTTTCCTAGGTTCTTAGGGTTTTTGATGGAAAAGTCTTAATCCAATATGATATTGATTGCGGCAGTAACTATACTCAGTTATCTCTAATTATATCTGTATGTGAGTTTTTCTTTGGAGTATTGGAGTATTGGAGGAGTATTAGTTCGTCCTTCACGGTGTAGACGGATACCCGGACAGGGAATATTACAAACCAGTAGATGAAAACATTCACTCATCTGTCTTTCTTTGCACCCTTAGAGCTTGCTGAAGGCAAACTGTGAATACAGGATGATTTTGATCTGTTCTTCAATATGCTCCCAGAGCTTACCAAAAGAAAAGGTGTTAATACAAGACAATTTCTTCTTATATAGTAACTGTTCCAAAGAACCTGCTATTAATATATGAAATATTTGTCACTAAGATCATGACATTAATTTCTTTTGATTGAACGGAATTGATAGTCCGCCCTTCGCAGCGCAGAGAATAACACTTCCATAAATTATTTAATTTTTCAAAAATTCTTTAGTATCAAAGGATCGATAATCAATGCAACCAAAACATTTGATCCTTTTCGTCCACTATGGTCGACTTAATCCGCGATATATATCAATATGTATCATGACCTGAATTCCTGATAATGCTCACGCTTAATCCATTGGTTGTTGCTCCAAAAATGGCTTACACATTGCTGAATACGGGTAAATTACAGACATTTAAGTCAACTGATAAAAAGTAGTTGAAACGTAAATTATTGAATTTAACCATCGTACAATAACAAATCCAAAAACGGTTAAGTCATCCCATTTCGTGCGCCCATACGTTTATCTGTTGCCTGATTTTCGTAGTTACCTTCCAAACTTTAGCAACTCAATAAGAAGTAAAATCTAGAGAATATTAGAGTTTAGGAAAAACTACTCAAAGAACTAACACTATACGTTCTTTCTTCCTTTATAGCCATTAATACCCCTGTGTTATATCCCTAGAAGAAAGTCAGTATCGCCAGCAATGATTGTTTTGCTAATTATCTGCTTAATAAATGGGGTTGCTCATATCTTCATTATTTCATGGCTCAAAAATTTTCCTCATTTTGGACCAAAATTCAAAAGTTAAACCGTGTGATCACTTTAATACTCGAAGACAAGCTGCAACTTGATATTAGACATTCATATCGCTTATGATTTTCTCTAAACTGCGGTAGGTTAAGTGGCTACCAAGATGTTTAATGGTTTCAAGTGTCTAAAAAACCATTAAATTCGGCAAGACAATGCCAGCAGGCCCAAAGTAAATATTTACCAAAAACAGATCAGCTGATAGATTAATCGCAAAAAAAAGCAACTGCTCTTCACTTCTCTTTGGTAAGAATTAACTGCATCAGAAAGAAGCTGCAAATGTTTATCTATCCATCAGTCTGAAGTTGTTGATTTTCCGCATGTTTAGCTTCCATTTATCCATTTCATTTGGTTGGATGAATTTGGTGTTCACAAATTATGGAACACCGAAGGCATTTTGTAGGAAATTAGTCGCCTAATGTGAAGGAAAGTCGATAAGCTGTTTTTTGAATTAGCAACGTGCGGCTACTGTGACTGTTGACACAGTGCTTAAGGGTGAATTTAGAAGCCTTAACAAACAGGGTGCATTAAAGCAAAGTAAATAATCATCAGCATCGTCATATTAGACTCTGCAACTGAGGTCCTTATTCCTATCCTCCCGAAAAGTTAATAATATATCTGCGAGAAGGTAAATTTTGTTGTTGAACGAAATGGTTACTTCTGGTGCTTGTTTTGGAAGGATGGTGATGTGTTCTTTGTTGTAGCAAATAAAACTTTTCATTTAAAAATAGTCTGGAGTTGTCCAAAATTGGCAAGCCACTGATGCGGATTTAAAGCGTAAATTTTAAAAAATTTATTAATATTTTTTAAAGAAATGTTATCTGTTGATAACAAAGATATTACCTTCTGACCATTTTCTGCAGTGTTTTGACTCTAAAGTGTACTTATACAACAGATGAAACATTTAAATTTAATTCCTTAGGCTATTATCAGACAAGATTCAATTGTAAGATATTAGACGATACGCTGCACGACAATACTTATAAAAGATTAAAAAAAGAAGACACCCAATCAAAAAACCATCTGTTTGACCGTTTTTTACTTCGTGTCTTCTTGTAAATACAAAAACATGAATTTATTGACAAATATTAAATATACTTAAGTTATAAATAAAGAAAAAAGCTTCTTAGCTTCGATGAGGATAGTAATATAGAGTAGCTTTTTAGATATTAAAGCCGCAAATACTGAATTGTTTAAGGCCGAATACAAAGGGTCATTAATTGGCAAAATTGTGATTCAATTGTGGTTTTGATTTTGGTAATTGCTATGTTCGAGGACCTGAGGATATCCTTTTACTATTTGATAATTTCTATTATGAAGCGTATGGAATTTTCAATATAATGAGATATAACAGTAGCATCATGTCTTTTACTTATGCAGAACTTAACCGAAATGTCGGTATACTCCACCTAATACTTAAAAGGGGATGACCTGACAGTTTGCGCCAACTACCGCCTTACTTTATTAATACAACGTTGCACATACTGCAAAGACAAAGAGGGTAATCTAATCGCCGATCTCAAAGGCATCTAAGAGCGATGGTTGGAGAACTTTCATGAGTTGCTTAATGGCCAGCTAACTGATGACCGAAAAACACGCTATGCTGCCGCCACCAAGCACAGACGAAGTTACCAGAGCGATAAATCGGCTCAAAAATAATATGGCCCCGGGATCAGTTGGGATCCCATCGGAGCTTACTAAAACAGAAGGTCCCGCAATATACCAAGCAATTCATGAGCTAACAGGGCAAGTATGGGAAGACTAGCGAAGAGGCATCCTGTGCCCCATACATAAGAAAGGAGATACCACAATATACAGTAATTATCGTGTCGGAAGTTTAATAAAAATGCAGTTTAGTATTTGTAATTTGATATCGACTTACTAAAAGATTAGATGACACAGAAAAAGGAAAAAAGTCTGCAAGTTATGTGGTCATAGCCGCTTCAGATAGTCGACGTCTAACGACGACTACAACAAAGTAACATCATACGCTTTACTTGAATTCCAATAATCATCCAATATCCCTTTTTTAGAAAAATGAATACGCGTTCCTTGAGTTTTTTTTAGCTTTCTCTATGCAGCATCCAACGAACTGAAGAAATTCTTGTCATATCATGCTGCAACAATTTCTGAAGTAATTCGTTCCAGAAGATTTCCTTTTTGTGCTTCTTCCTGTAAAAGGACAAGCCGAAGAATACGACAGACACACAAAGAATTCTGACCGTTAAAAATATCAGTGGTGTAAGCACTGATCCGTACAATGAATGCAAAAATAAATCCAAAAAAAGGACACATCGACATTTGACCTGTAAAAGCAGACAAACATACAACAATGCCTAGAAATAAATCCGACTGTAGCGATTCGAAACGCTCGGTTTTAGTGTTTTTTGTTTTTCTTATTTTGAGAACAATTTGAATGATGATGCTCCAGAAGACTTGTCTCTCCGAGCGGATGACCGTTTCTTGTTCGACGTTACGCTGCATTAAGGAAAAACCAACTTTTTCTTTGCTGCCAAATCGATTGGTTCCAACTCGTTGATATTCTATTAGATGATCATATTACTATGGCCATTGATTTTGGTTCCAGGTGTTAGCACCAAGAAATTTCGATTTGGACGCTAGATTCGCCGCGCCAAATCTCAGCGTAACCAAGAAGCAAGAAAAGCCAAAAATTCCATGGAAATTGTTTACTCTATTCACTGAGTATCGATTGTCAAGGATTAAGTTTGTTTGGATTTACATCGATTGAGTGTGGAAATTGGCAATTTAGTTTGGTATCGTCCGAGGAAAATTGAGACGAATTATTGAGCTTTGACTTTTGAGGTGTCTGTCTCATTGGGTAATTATTGTCTGTTGTTTGTTGGTATGTCCTTGTTGTCGCAGCAAATGGGTTTTAATTGGAAATCAAACGGTTGTTTAGAAGTGATTAGAACTTTATTTGAGCGTAATTTAAAGGAAAAAGGATGATTACTTTATTATATGGTGGATAAGGATAAATAGAGATTCAAAAGAAAGAGGACGAAATATTGGACAAAATTTGATCTGACTTTTTTTTGCCCCTATATGTAGAACAAGAACATGACTGATTGAGTTTTTGAACTAAACATTGACTGTGAACAAGGATGAGTTGGTTTGCAGCTTACATATGTTAAGGCTTAACCATACACAGCGTTGTTTAGAGACTAATTCCTTAAGAAAATTTATTATCGCAAGCGAATAAAAGTGCACCCTGGTTTACCTTACATTAAGTCGGTCAATATTTCAGTTCAGCATATAACATAACTCGATAAAAGTAAAGATGGACTCAGTTAATAAATTTCAGTGTTTCTATTATATCCAATAAATAATGTCAATAACATAAAATGTTAAAAAATCCATACACTTTTGACAATAACTCGATTTCCCCGACGATCGCCCAAACTCACAGGATAACCGATGCATATCCTTTTAAGATGTGAATGCCGACACCATTCATTACCATCATCCCTTTTAATTGAGTATGTGTGTGTGTGTGGACATACGCATTTATTTATTTTACATTTTCTAAATTTAGCATTTTAGCGTATCCCTGTTAATGCTTTCTAACTGGGATATTGAATTAACAAAAACAAAACCCTTTTGCTGAGCATTTCTAAATATTTACATTTCTCGATCCATAGGGGATGGGTTTATTTTTGTCGGTTGCCATCAAAGCGATGCCAATTCGAAAAACGAATTAGCTGCAACTTAAGACAAACATCAACTTGAAGTACAGCTCAGCCGCCTGTTGGAACAAATTTTGTATAAAATACCGACATCTTAAGGAATGTTAAATGCTAAATAGATGTATAGGGTAATATGTGCCCCGATGCCATAGATCGCACCCTATCAAGTTGCTATATAGAATTCTATTGATTGACATCTAGGATAGCAACTGCATGTAAGGCACACCAGTGACATCTACTGAAGAAGATGCATAAGCAAAGCTTATACTTTATATGATTGACTCGAAGATGTGTATAAAAAAGATGTCTTCTTCCTCATCTTCTGCTTAGTTCGCCATAAAAAATGTGATTTCTACGAAAAAGCCCTAAAATGCAGTTGAATTCGATATCTCTCCCTTTAAACCCCCTCAAAACCTTCTTATTTCCTCCATAAGACCACCACAAGGCGCCCTTTCACACAGAGTGGAGCTTAAATCAACATGGGTCGTTTCCAGATCTGTGAAACTGTGAAGTGATAAATAAAATATAAATTCATAACTTCTAAAATCAATACAAGAATCGGGTTGAGAATTTATTTTAATTGGAAAACCTACAAACTGACCAACTAATTTGTATAAGTGTCCTGACTAACTTAAATTTTTCATCAACAGACAAATAACTAAAAATTGTATGTTAGTCGAAGAAGGAGCTGAGATCCAGCTCCGTTTATTCTCCAGTCTTTTTAACACTCTTCGACCACATAATATTGAAATAACAAAATACACATCTTGTAAATAAATCGACGGATTGGAATTATTATACCAGACTAAGCAACTAGGCATCGCATCTCATTGCTACTTCTTCGTCCCCCAAACTCGATTTCGTTTCAATAAAAATCAAACTCCCCTATTGAACCATACCAACTTGCTATTGATGCCATTGACCAAATAATAGACTCTTCTGACTCCCTTGACAACATCCTTTTTTCCGGCGACTTTAATTTGCCTCGACTGCACTGGACTCCACCAGATGATGAATACTTTTTCATCGCTTCATATCGCAACTAAACTAAGGAATATATATTCGTAGATCGGCTTAAAGACTCAAGTGTATGCCAAGTTATTGGTGCCCTAACTACATGGGTATGCAAATAAGACCTTATCTTTACAATTGATTTCATAAATTTCTCTGTCTCGCTTTGTCCTCTAACTCTATCGACTATTGATAATTTCCAGCCCCTCCTTCTTCTTTCTTATTCCATAACTCTCAAATACAGTCCACTCCTCACATAGTTCTCTCTTCCTATGACTTTTCTAAAGCTAATTTCCTCAAAATCAGAAGGTCTTCATTTGGGTTTTGCAATCTATTTTTAAATTATGCCATCTCCATTTTTACAGATAATTGTATAATTCTATCACTTTTTACGTCCCATTTTGGCGCCATAAAACTTCATCTACATCCTTTCCATGGTATACCATCGAAGACTTCAATCCTTACGAAACAAGAGAAACAAGTTATGGGCAGCTCAAGTTCGTACTTATTCTTTTTTTACCTATATCTCGGTACTTATTATCAACTCCCTCTAAAAGCGCTTCCTTAATAACGCGCAAGCCAATCTCATAAATGACCCCAAGTCTCTTTTTCAGTTCGTCAAATTTAAAAGGAAATCCGACGTCTACCCTACATCACTCTCCTACTAGAACACATCGTCAACCGAACCACATACTATTGCCAACTTTATTACTACCTTTTCCAAACAATCTTTCGCCGAAGACTCCTTCGTACCGGACTCATCTTATTGCAATTAACTCCTCTCTCCCATTATTATCGAAAATTTTGGTAACATATCTCATCAATTTACCCCTTTAAATTGTCAGTCATCCCTTAACCCACATTGTTATCTGAAAAAACGTCTTTATTGCGTTCATTTCAGGTCAGTCCTATCTAACACATTTTTAACAACTTCTGATATTCCATTAGGCAGCCATTTAGACCCACTTCTCTTCATCCTAACTATAAATGATCTTGATATGGTCATTAACAACTCCGCGCTCTCTATCTCTACGCTGACCTTTCCAATTTTTTCAAACCCACTACTTCTCTACAAGATTCCTGTCTACTTCAACAAGACCTAAATAATTTTTCGACCTGGTACCTCAAAAATTGCCTCAATATCACCAAATTCTGTTATTATCTATTATTTTATCACAAGACCAACAAGACCACTCCCCGACATTACCTTCTACACGGCCAACCCATATCCCGCGTGCAATATTTTCGTGACCTCGGCCAATTGTGCGACTTAGAGCTAAATTTCCGTTCTCATATTAATGATATAATTCTTAAAGCCAACTAACTCATCACTTGGTACAAAGAATTTCCAACCTTTTTGTGACCCAATCCCTATACTTTCACTTTTGAGTATACGTGTTAAGCGTGGTGCCCCTTTCCTCAAGTTGATGTGTCCAAAATCGACAGCATCCAACGTCATTTTCTCTGATTTGCTCTTTGAGGTCTACCTTGAACCCTCAAAAACTTGAAAACCCTTGAGCAATGCAGGGACATTGCGGACATTCTTTTCATATATCGTCTCCTCTTAGGCTCCGTCTATTGCGCGTCTCTATACAACTCGAAATCTACGATGCGTGTACGGTACGGTGTACCGTGTACGTGGTGTACGTTCTATCGAACTTATCACTAAATCACTCCAATCTCTTAACTGAATTGTTAACATCACAAATCAAAGACCAGTTTGCAGTTTTAAAACATTTCGATGAAGTTTATTTGTATTTCTTTGTTACTTTAACTTAAAGCCCCGGATGCCATCCTCGATGAATAGTCGCATAGTAATCGTCCTGAGTAGCAGTTACGCCAAACATTCCCATCATTGCGGCAAACACAAGCATGAAAGCGAGTTCAAGTGGGTTTCCCTGCGGGTATAAATTAATTCCTGTGTGTTAGTAAAATAAAACAATTATTTAAACAATTTCAATATATTACCATGTTTCTATATTGGAAAGTGATTGCTGGTTTGATATTGAAGTAACGTGAAACACTTGTAGTTGTAGTGGCTTTTGATGTTGCTTAGGAGTTTGAAACTCACTTTTATATGAATTTCAGAATATGCATTTATGCGACTAATTATTCAGCAGAACAAATTGAATTTGTTCTAAAGGTAGCAGAGAGCCAATTGGTATTGATTATTGCCATTTGGTATACATTTATGGTAAAATATTTTTAATTAAATTAAGGGCAAATTTCCGCATCAATACAGGACTAATTACCTTAACAAGTTGATACGAAAATGCGAACGACAATGGTCAATTAAAAAAGGTGGCTCACATTGAAACATTTAATATTAATTGCGAATATGACAATGGCGATCATAACGACCAGAAACTTGGATGTTGTGGATAAATTCCTGGATTTGTAGTAAATACCTAAACCAGCTATTCAGTTTATTTAGTTTCTTTAGTTTTTTTTAATCCCAATTACCATAACATTATATAGTATGATGAATTCTTTTTTATAGCTTTATAAAGTTATAATCTGGCTGTACTTTCATGGGCTTTAACCCTAGAAGGGTAATCTTCGTCGATTCGACGAACATCAATTTTATTTTTTCAATTATCTCTTTACTATTCTCTCTGATGGCGTTTTATCTACGTGTCACGTTAGTCATCTCTAAGTTCTTGTAGTATGCGAGCGTTCGATGGCTTAATTGCTTGGGAAAGTGTTGTTTTTTATCAAAAAATGGTCCAAATGTTCGTCGGAATGACAAACATTACCTTGTATGTAACTTTTTGTGTTCGATTAGATTTTGTAATGTACAAAAACTTTTTAAATTCTCTATATTAACTTCGTGTGTCCATGGTTGGCTGGCTGGCTGGCTAGTAGAATCTTGTGAACAATTTTTAACCCACTTCCTAAAACCCGATTTTATTCAAATTGAGACCAATATGTCAGACTTTGAAGTCGAAAATGCCACTATAAGGTTGACGAATAGTTCTGCAATAATAGCTCTGATAGGAATTTTAGTTTTGACAGCCGCACTAAAAGAGAATCATCTGACAAACTGAGGAACTTTTTGATTGCTCCTACCCTGGAAACAGGTACATTTCCACAATGAGTGAAGCTCGATATAAATTTTTTATCAGGTGTTTGCGATTTGATGATAAATCTATGAGACCAAATATTATTACTGACAAATTAGAACCAGTAAGATATTTGTGGGAAATTTTTGTTCAGAAATGTCCCGAAAACATGTGTAGAAACATGTCATGTTCCCGTAAATTGAATAGATGGCCCATGTATATATTTTACGGCATCTTGAATCTTGAAGCCAGCCAAACGGAGGCTGCATTCGCGACTTGTGACGCTTGGATGAAGAAGCGCTTAGAAGCACCAAATTTACATGCCAGGATTATGGCTTATATTGAAAATAATAGGACCGGCAGTAAAAAACCGATAACAGAGGACAGCGTAAGTTCAATAAATATAAAAAACAGAAAAATTTGAAAATATTGTCCGTACATAAAACGACGCATGACTAAGTCAACATGTGGTAGATACATAGAGAGCATATGCGGAAAGCATTTATTTGAATTTAGCATAAAATGCTCAAAATAAATTTTTTTTTGTGATTTTTTTTTTATTTTTTTATATATGATGAAGTAATTTTTAAGTTTCAACTTTTTTATGAAATGTGTACGCTATTTTTTTTTTTTTTTTAAACCTGATTGATCTAAAAAAAAAGTGTTCAAAGAATATTTGAAAAAATAGAGAATCATATATTAAAAAAAAAACAACTATTTTGGATTTTTATTTAAAAAAGGGACTAATAAACATAAGTTATTCAAATTTATTAGAATTTGTCAAAAACTTTTCCGAAAAATTAGAGTTCAATATTACTTCGTCGAATCGACGAATGATTACCTTTAATGTACTAAAAAATATGATTACCCTTCTAGGGTTAAAGTTTTTAACCTGCGATGAAGTCACACTAGTAGGGGACTTTGGTGTATGGGCAGAGGTTAAAATCTTAATCGCGGTACTCAACAACGTTATATTACGATATCTTCAGGCACAAGATATCTCTAATGCAGTCTTCTGGCATCGCTTATTCTTACCATACCTGCAGTATAAGTTCTTGAATTGCTTGGTGAAGAACAGGCCTTTCAGTTTAAATCAGCACCGCTGGAATGCCATCTGAATTTGATACCTTATTTTTTGAGCGGATTTATTGCTTATTTTTTAACTTATTTTATACCAGATGGCAGTGTGTTGTCATCGATCATTGGTGGAGCCTCAAATTCCCCACTTAGCTGACCACATTTATTAACTCATGAAAGGGCTCTTCCCATCACAGCAAGATAGATTTGACATCGGCGATCAGATTACCCTCTTTGCAACTCGGTGTATATTGCGTCACTCTTTGCTAAAGTCCTCACTATCTGTAGTATTCTAGTTCATTGACGAGTTTCTTTTGCCGCTGATTTTTTTTAATAACACACGAAATGATAACTTATATAGGGACTTCGAGATAGAAGTTGTCGACAACGTCATCAAAAAGTATCCTTAAAACGATTAAGGTTCTCCAACATATTGACAATGCTTTCCCGGTTAGAAGACTCTTATAAGACTAAAATGAGTGAAGCAACTTAATAAAATTAAATGTACATATATACAGCAGACTTTTATTAAGAACTTCCCAGTCTGATTCGGTAGTATAGTCAATCAATGAGGAATAGTTTCCAACTAAATGAACTAGAACTTTCGAATGAGCAATATCATTTTTCAAGCCAAACCCATTTCTATATCAAACTGTCTTAGATGATTTATTTTAAAACTACGCTTTTAATATAGAATGCAATACCAGAAAGCTAACTTTCCCACCAAATTTCATGCATTCTGGTGCACGTTCTATCGAACTTATCACTAAATAATTCCAATCTCTTAACTGAATTGTTAACATCTCAAATCAAAGACCAGTTTGCTATTTTAAAACATTTAAGTGATGTTTATTTGTATTTATTTGTTACTTTAACTTAAATCCACACTTGTTCAGGCTCCCATCCTTCCTGAGCAGCAGTTACGCCAAACATTCCCATCATTGCGGCAAGCACAAGCATGAATGCGAGTTCAAGTGGGTTTCCCTGAGGGTATAAATTAATTCCTGTGTGTTAATAAGGAACAATTATTTAAAAAAAATCAATGTCTTACCATGTTTCTATTATCAAAAGTCATTGCAGCTTTGATATTGAAGTAATGCGAAACACTTGCAGCTGTAGTGGCTTTTGATGCTGCTTAGGATTTTGAAACTCTCTCTCTATGAATTTCAGAATATCTAGTTATGCGACTAATTATTTAGCAGAACAAATTGAATTTGTTCTAAAGGTAGCAGAGAGCCACTTGGTTTCCATTTATGGTAAAATGTTGTTAATTAACTCAAGGACAAATATCCGTCTGAATCCAGGACTAATTACCTGAACAAGTTGTTACGAAAATACGAACGACAATGATCAATTAGAAAAGGTGGCTCCCATTGTAACATTTAATGTTAATTGCGAACAAGTAGAACAATGCCGATCGTAACGTCCAGCAGCTTGGATGTTGTGGATAAATTCCTGGATTTGTAGTGAATAACTACATCGTCATGTCACTTTATTTGAGATGATGAATTCTTTTTTATGGCTTTATAAAGTTCTAATCTGGCTGTACTTTCATAGGCTATAAAGTCTTGAACCTGCGATGAAGTCACACTAGTAGGGGACTTTGGTGTATGGGCAGAGGTGAAAATCTTATTCGCGGTACTCAACAACGTTATACCACGATATCTCCATGTACAAGATATGCAGTCTTTTGGCATCGTTTATTTCTACCATATACCTGCACTATAAATCAGCACCACTGGAAGGCCATCTGAATCTGGTACCGTATTTTTTGAGCGGATTTATTGCTCTGATAACTTATTTTATACTAGGTGGCAATGTGTTGTCATCGGTCATTGGTGGAGCCTCTAATTCCCCAGTTAGCTGACCATTTATCAACTCATGAAAGGGCTCTTCCCATCACACCATGATACCTTTGACATCGGCGATCAGATTACCCTCTTTGCAACTCGGTGTATATTGCGTCATTCCGCGGACTCTTTACTAAAGTCCTTACTATCTGTAGTATTCTAGTTCATTGACGAGACTCTTTTTCATGGCTAGTGTCTTTTGCCGCTGATTTTCTTTAATATCTTTTGGAGTTCTTTATATTCTTCTTCGCGTGTCCGCGATCTATGAAAATGTTACATTGCTCGGTACCCGACATTCTTACATTCAGTAGCCAACTTACATTCCTCATCGAAATACTCGTTTAGATATATACGTCTTTAATGCCTAAGATTGAGTCAGCTGTACTAATGACAGTATCTTAATAAATTAATCTTAAGAATAATATCTTAAGAATAAGAATAAGTCCATTTCTCTTCTACTCCCAGCATCTCAGTCCCAGGACTTACTCTTCCTGCATTTGATCCTAGTCATATCACTTGACCATAGTTGTTTCTGATATCTTGGTTGCGAAGGGCGGCCGTGTCGACTCGAATCTGATTCGCGGATGCATTTATTCGTATTGACGCAATTCGCGATCGGCGCACCATACCAACAAGATAGCGGTCCAAGTCGACGATGGTAACTCGGTGCGTTCATAACGTTATCAGGTTCGGGTTGTTGCGGCACTATATCATCACTATATATCTCTGTATAGTAGCGAGTGGCTCCATCAGGAGGTACCCAGGTAGATACCTCTTACTCGCAACGACCAAATTATTGCTTGATGCCATCTCTATAACTCGTTGTCCATTGTCATTATGTAGTCTTCTCGTGTAAGCTATGGGTGCAAATGTACTTCCTGAAGTTTTGCACCAGAAGAATTTTCACAGGTATGGGGTTCCTGTTCTTCTTCTTTCTATCGTATCGGGATCCTCTCTAGGTACGTGAACGTTTATGAGGCTTCTGTTCTTAAATCTGTTCCGCACGCATGAAGGGTTAATAACCGTCCGTCTACAGCTTTAAAGCCAATAACGGAGGGTTTTATTCTTGTGCTGACTAGAAACCCCACTCCGAGCACATGATGTCTTGCATGACAGCTGTAATATATGTCATATTTTGATTTTTGTAAGACGACATTCCCTGTCCACCATATCACCTAGATCTCTGTTATGTCAGCATTATATTTAGTCAATGATTTGGGTAGAGTCAAAAGTTAAAAGCAATAAACTGTCCAATTCATGTTAACTGAATTCGCATTCAAATTCAGTCTCAATTGAAGTGTTTTCAGTCGAATTTTTGATTCCAAAATTAATTTTCTTTACATGTTTTCTATTCCTCTATGAAATGTCATGAATTTTTTGTTCAAAACTAAATTCGAATACCTTTATCGATAATCACATTGCGTCAAGTGTAGTAAATCATAAACATCCGAGCAGTGAATGGATAACAACACGTGTGCATTGGATATGTGGGGCACGTACCAATCGACTCTGTCAAAAAGACGATAAACCCCAAAATAAAAATTCAAAATAAAAATAGATTTGAGATTGTTCCATGACACACCATTCACCTTCCATCCTACCATAATCAGCGTCAATAAATCTCCACAATTGCGCCGGAATTTATATGGAAACAACAGGTACAGTCAGAAAATGCAGGATATCAGTGTATACCTCATACAGAGTAAGCAACCAGACAACAAGGTAGCGTCCTTTTCTGCTCTCTTTCTCTCGATCATCCCTTATTCCTATCACGCAACAATTTTTCTATGAATAGAGTTTCACGCTGTGGCCAATCAGTGCGTAGGAGCGAAAGGAAAATCTCCGATAAGGATCAGAAATCAGACAATGAACAATAGGAAAGATCCTTTTCACTGAGACTAACAAATATAAATCTCGAATCTCACAGGCTTGCGCTATCCGACTATTTCCCTCTAACTGCATCTCGATAGTTCGTTGCAAGGCCTATAAATACCGTGCGGCAGTTTCCAAAATCATACACTTCAAGTGCAACGTTCTTCAGTAGGACATCATCGCTTTGGTCCTAAGGACCAAAAAACCACTGCACTTGTGCTGGCGCAGCATTTTTGTCGTTTCACCATCACCGTCAGCAGTGATGGGAAGTCAAACTGCCGCCATGTACAGTGCACTTGAGACACCACCCTAGTGTTCAGTGGTGGTTTAGTGGCCGCCAAAATTATCTGTATATATACTTTGGTCGGCTAACCTGAAACCACCGTTATCTCCAATCAAGCACCTTCCTAGGAAAAAGACTGAAGAGGACATAGACTGACGATCCTGCACAGCCGTATCTGATGGTCCGACCAACAGTAGCAGCCAACAACGCAAAATAACTCCAGAGTTGCATTCAGCGCCAACCCAATCATGCCGAATAGGAGATGGACCAGCACATGTTCACTTCTAGGGCAAGGAGCCGCATCACTGGTGATCGTTGTAAAAAACAAAAGCTTTAATTTTTTTCTACACATTTTTTATTAATTAACTGTGATCGAGAAACATCGAAAATATCATCAGCAATAATTAGTTGTAGGTTTGAATAATCATTGTCTTCCAACAATTTAGTTTCTAAGGGTACTTTTAGTTTTAAGGTCATTGTCTTCCGGTTTGTTTGTTTTGCTTCTTATGTTTAAGGATTAGTTTTAAGTTTTCATTTTAGTGTACAGTTTGTAAATAAAAATATATTATCTAAGAACACCCGAAAAATATCTGCATTTTTGGTTTATTTTTGGTTAATTTTCAGATATCCTCTTGCAGCTGTGAGTTTCACATCAGTTCTACTTGCAAATGTTTTGTGTTCTCTTCGCTTAAAGTGTTCCTCCTCACTTCACAGTTCAGGTGTAATTTAAAAAAAAATCTAATGCCAAGACCATATGGCCAGAACACTGAGAAAGTGAGAAAATAAACGATATTCCAGGTGCTCTAGTTTCAATGATCCACTTCGAAACATCTAATCATAATCAATATATTTATATTCCATCGTATGGTACGAGTAAAAGGAAAACAATTGACTGTGACGGAATTGGCTAAAACAGTTCAGGACTTATCCTTGAATTAATTTTAATTATGTATATTATCTTTCTTGGGGAACTTTTCATATATTCATCTTTAACAATTTTATCATCGTATACCCAAAAAAAATGCCATACCAGCCAGCGAATCTACTGATCTTTTTAGCCAGGTTTGGAACCATCTCGTGCGTTTTAAAACTTACTCCACCATATTAATAATAGTCGAGATCGAGTTGCTTACTTACGCACGCACGCACAAATACAGGCCTTAAATCAGGCAATGCGCTTTTGTGGATGTGAATGTATTTATTTGAGAAGTACTTGAGTGTAGTTATTATATAGAACTCAATTTTTAGATGTAGAGGTGACATATAGTTAAAAAAGAACAACAATTGATTGGAGAATAATTCATCATCATATTTGGTTCTACAACCGGAATCCTAGCCTCCCGCAAAAAGTCTCACTACCGGTCCCGATTTTGAGCCGATGTCATCCAGTATTGCATCCCTAAACTCTGAGCGTCCTGGTCTTCGCCATCTTCCAGCGTAGGCTTGGTCGACCTCGCTGTAGTGTTCAATAAATCCTACCGGAAAGGACTTTCCGAGCAGGATCCTCTTCGCTCATGCGAGCTAGGTGTCTTGTCCACTGGAGCCTACAGAGCCCAATTCTCTTCGCTATGACGACATCGCGGTAACGCTCGTAGATTTCATCATTATTGAGTCTCAGGAATCGTTCTTCCTCACATACAATTCTCCGTAAGACTATTCTCTTGATCGCGGCTAAGAGGTCAGAATGCTTTTTGCTAAACACCCAAGTCTCGGATCATATGTAAGTACTGATATGGCCACTGTCTTATATACCAGCAGCTTGGATGTTATGATTAAGTTCCTGGATTTGAAGACTATAGTAGGCTTTGTTGGATTTAAGCAACCGTGCGCGTATTTCTGGTTCCATGGTGTTATCGGCTGCTACAGTTGACCCGAGATAGTTAAAGGTTTGAACTCCTACAAATTCGCGTTTCACTATTTGAATTGAGGGACCAATGTTGGATACTTCTACTCGAAGACGTGGCCACCATGTACACACTTTGTTTTCCTCTCATTTATGTGCAGCCCCAGATTTCGTGCCGTCTGCTCGATCTGGATGAGAGCTTCCTGTACAGCTCTATCGTCTGCGTAAGCCAGTCTCTAATTGGACTTACAGAGGATCGATTCTCTCTGCGTAACGTCAGAGTCTCGGATCATTTTGTCTAACGACAGGTTGAAGAGGACGCAGGCCAGTCCATCCCCTTGTCGGAGCCCGTTATAGATGTTGAATGAGCTTGATAGTGATCCGGATATTTTTACTTGTTTTATAACATTGGTCATGGTCAACCTACATAGTCGTGTCAGTTTATTTGGGATGCCAAATTCTCTCATGGCTTTATAAAGTTCTACTCTGGCTTAATTTTTATAATTTATAAAAAGACGGTGTAGTGAGTTTTGAAGCTCTTGACATTTTTCCATCACCTGCCTAAGGGTGTAAATCGGATCAGTTGTTGATTTGCCTGGGATGAATCCAAACTGGTATGGACCAGTCATGACTTTAGCGTATGGGGCTATCCTGTCTTTTTCCTTTCTTAGGTATGGAGCACAGGATGCCTCATCGCCATTGCCTACATGGCATCGCTTCTTCCTTCGATACTTGCACTATTAGTTCGGGGGGCCTCCTGTTCTTATGTTTATTGCTTATGTTTTTAAAACCGTTCATTTACTGCTTTAAAGCCGATAACTGTGGGTTTCATTGTTTTGCTGACTAGAAACCCAACCCCGAGCACATTATGTCTTGCATGAGAGCTGTAATTCTGATTTTTGTAAGACACCATTCCCCGTCCAACGCATCTCCTAAATATGCTGTGGTCGTCGTCGTTCATCAGTGTATCCGAGGCCGATTTAGGGTTCCGTAATATGGTTTTTTTACGGGCGAGATTATTGGCCTCGCACCAACATGGAGGAAAATTACCAGCGGCCACAACGTGGAGGTTTGATCGCACTAGTCAGAGATAGTTGCGGCCACATGCATTTCTGAAGCATTCTGTGTTATTCGCCCTACTCTGCTGATGGCTGACCGCCTAACTTGACAATAGATGGTTTATAATAACAATAATATTATGGCGCGACAGTCCGTTCCGGTCCAAGGCCTACCTACTCGCGACTATTTGTATTGTGCATGTATATTTTTTGCACACAACTGAAAGGTTCCTACAATTTACAATTTACAATGCGATACCAGAAGGTTCACTTTTCTCCTCATTGTCATGCATTGATGATGTGATGGCTGCTTTTTAGAGAAAAATATTACAGGGACTTATCAGTAAGTCCTTCAATCTCTTACCTGAATGGTTAATACCGCAAATCAAAGACAAGTTTGCAGTTTTAAAATATTTCAATGAAGTTTATTTGTATTTCTTTGTTACTTTAGCTTAACCCGTTCCTACTTGCCACGGGTGAGGTTCTCCTCTAGGAGGAGGTTGGGAGTCCTCAGCAGCAGTTAAGCCAAACATTCCCATCATTGCGGCAAACACAAGCATTAGGGCGAGTTCAAGTGGGTTTCCCTGTGTATAAAATATTTGCTATGTGTTAGTAAAGAACAATTATTTAAAAAAATTCAATTTATTACCATGTTTCTATGTTTGCAAGTGATTCCTGATTCGATATTGCGAGGAAACGCGAAAACTTGTAGTGACTTTTGATGGTGCTTAGGGTTTTGAAACTAGCTTTTATATGAATTTCAGAATGTGCAGTTTTAGGACTAATTGCTTAGCAGAACAAACTGAATTTGTTCTAAAGGTAGCAGAGAGCAGTGGTATTGATTTTTAAAGTTATGCCATTTTGTATACATTTATAGTGAAATATTGTTAAATAATTCTGTCTGATTCCGACACTAATTACATGAACAATTTGATAGGAAAATGCGAATAACAACAGTCAGTTAAAGCAGGTGGCTCCCATTGTAACATTGAATATTAATTGCGAACAATTGAGAACTAGACATAAAAAGAACAAGTGAACTTGTGTGTAGAAAAGTATATGGAAATTAAATTATAGGTTAGTGTATTTGTCATTACATAACTTGACAATAGGTGGCTTCTAATAATTATAATAGTTATTTTGGCGCGACTGTCCGTTGTGGTCCAAGGTTAGTTTGACAATAGTAGCTTTTCGCGAGCTTTTTTGTTTTGTGCTGTATATCTTTTGCAGACAAATGGAAGGAACATACAATTTAATGCCGTATCCGAGCGATGAATTGAGAAGCTTTCCTAGACAAGTTATTACTCTCGTAAGTTTGTCAGACATTCGCTGGAGGTGGGACCGTGAAAAATGCTTTTGGTGTTTTCTGGGATTTGAACCTCGAACGTCCTGCTCAAAAGTCCATGCACTGACCACTGAGCCACGTCGCCCACAGATGGCTTATAAATACACAGAAAATAATTAAGCGTAAGACATCTAGATATTTATTATCTTTGACTGTAGATTGACCATCAATAATGTATAAAGTGAAGTAAAGAATTTCGATTACTCTCAAGTCCAATTAACGTCAACAATCGTGTGATATATAATGTGTAATGTGTAGTATATTTTAGTTCGAAGTGTTGAATTTGAGTTTAATTTACAATCTACATAAACAAGTAACTAATTGTACTCGGAACTTTAAATGGAACACAGAAAATCGAATACTAGCTGCAAGACAACGGTCTTATTGAAAATTTCCAAAAGGATTTCATAGTAGTATTGGCTAGGTATGAGAGAAAGGCCGATTCATGATCACCAGATCTACCTGCTTGTCTGACTGAAGAAGAAACTGCTGGGAAATTAGTTTAAAGTAGGATTTATGGACCACAAGACCGGCCATTAAAAAGCGTATAATCCTATATATTTCACTGTCAAGCTTTTGTTCATCTTAGTTCAACACAAAAACCAAGATTTGATGAAAAATTAATTGCCAGTGAATTAAATTTTTTCCATTTTCTAAGTTGGAAGTTCTGGCCTGCCATCTAGTGACAAGAAAATGAATTACTTTCGTAGACGCATAACTTATGTCGATAACAAAGTACATATTCAAATCGTAATTTCTTTCGAATATATCCGGAAGATGTCCGATATGGTACGTTAAGTTCATTTCAGTTAACAGCCAGTAAACATTTTCCTAAACTGATCGATTGTGATCATCGTTAAATATCATTCTATACATCAAACAAGTACTTCTGAAAACACGCAGCTTCACTTTATTTAATGATGTGTTTATTTATGTATTGTAACAAAGAGTATAGAGAAACCTCTATACTCTTTGATTATAATCTACTTTGCTAAGAATTGTCAATGCACATCAAGGTGTCGCAGCCGAAAGCGAACTTTGATAAATTTTTTTATAGTTTACTATAGGTACAGATAATATAATATTATCTATGTTATAGGTCTGTTAAGAAATTTAGTTTTAAATTTTATTTAATGACTTGTGGTTACTGGATTGGGATTGCCTAATCACTTCTGGTAGTCTTTTGTGTAGTAGTCCATAAAGGATCTCTAAAGAGTTGAGTGAAATTTCAGACCAAGCTCGTTCTATGGTTTCAATTATCTCGTCCGCATTATTATGTAGACTTTTTTTGAGAGCTAAGTTAAAAGAATACTTGTCCTTAAACAAGTAGTATGTGTATTTACTTAAATTTCTATACTTCTTGGTAAAGTATAATGGAACTGGGAAGATGGATGGAAGATGGGATGTATTGTATTGTGTGCCATTCGTAGTTACGTCGATAATTTTGTTTTCTGAATTTACAATTTATTGCTAAGAGATGGCTTGATTGATTTTTACAAAAGTGTCAAACTTGGTTTTTATTTTACTTTGGCATGTATATAAAGTGGCGATTCATTGATCAACTACACACAAGTACTTTTGCTTACCTTCCAACGTAAATGAAGTCTTTGAACCCTATTCACAAACCATATTCACTTACAAAATCAAACGAAATCGAGATCACTGGTTTGTTGCTATCGACGATCATTAAGCAAAATAAGGGAAGTGTTATTTTTTTTCAAAAATGTAAAAGTAAAAGTATTGCATTAGAACAGATACAAGATCGTTCGATTGATCGTTAACTTTTGGTTTTTTAAGTCAAGCAACCGTTCTATAAGAGAAGGTATGTATACGTGAATTTAGTTTAGTTTAGTCAGGAGGAAGAAAGGATCTATATTTTTTCTATATTGCATTTTAAAACAATTTGAGGAGAAGGACGAAACACTATCTTGGACTGTGACACACTGTTTACTCATATTCCATCATAACATGACGAGCATGCCATTTACTACTGCTTCATATACAGAAGCCCAAATTTTTAACAATGTCTCAACTTGTAGTGAGTTAAATGCATTGTCTGACTCTATAACTAGAATTTTGTCCCTTGATCCATTTTCTGAAATCGTCATTGCGGGTGATTTCAATATACACAATTTTAGTTGGCTTAACAACACCGCAATGAAAGGATGTTGAATTATTTGCTGATTTTAGCTCAGCTTGAGAATGAGCCCACTCGGATTCCAGACATTGTAAGTCATAACGCGAATACCCTTGTCTTGTTTCTTACCTCTCATCCTAACAAATACACCGATAGTGTATCATCACCTCTAGGCTCTTCATACCATTGTGTAGTGTCAGCAAACTTCTCGTTGTCGAACCGCGCAGTGAAAGAAAAAACCACTAAAAGAAAAGTATTGGTGCACGAGAAAGCCGATTGGGATGGCCTCAACAATTTCTTTAAGAATATTAACTGGCCAATTAAGGCCAATAGTGGTGTCGATGCCACTACGATACGATCACAAACATCATCCAGAAGGGTATGAGACAATTTATCCCTTTCAGGACAAAGTGTATCAAACCGAAAGAAAATGCTTAGTGTGATTTAAGCTGCAAACAGTCTATTAGGAATCGGGAAGTATGCTTTCGGTTATATAAAGAAAACCCCACTGTGAAAAACCGAACCAAATTTAGAAGAGTCAGAAATGATTGTAATGCCTACCTTAGACGAGTCAAATTCGACTATGACCAGAAACTGAGACAAAAAATACTTTAATGTCCCAAAGGAAGGACAAATTTTGGGTCATTCATTAAAAATGTTGCCTCGTCTTCAATTCCTATGCTCATTCACAATGGCATTCCAACTGTCAGCTCTATAGACAAGGCCAATCTGCTTGCATCACATTGCGCAGCTAGCTCCACGCTACCAGAAAGCGCGTTGTTACCGCCGGTACTTGCAGGAGTCGAATTCTCTATGGGACAGATTTACTTTCCTACTCGTTAAGTGGCTAGGGTATTAAATGATCTCAAGATAAATAAATCTGCTGGGCCTGATGGTATTCCCGCTATAGTTTTGAAGACGTGTTCTTCAACGTTGGCAAGGCCACTGCGCAGGCTTTTTCATTGCTCTTATTCTTCTGGAGGCGTTCCAATGAATAGGAAAACAGTCTTTATCCAGCCTGTGCCTAAAAAAGACGAACCGTCATCTCTTTCCTCATAACGATCAATTGCGGTAACATCCACACTTTCTAAGTTCATGGAAACGCTGATCAATCGTAGGCTTATGCAATACCTTGAATCACGTGAAATGCTTAGCGACCAGAAGTACGGTTTTTGTAGGCAACGTTCTACAGGTAACCTGATGGCTTATCTCATTGAAAAGTGGAACCAGTCTATTCACAAATTTGGTGAAAGCAAAGTTGTTGCACTCGATATTTCCAAGGCATTTGACAGAGTCTGGCATCAAGCTGTTTTGTCGAAAATGAATGCTTATGGAATTGATAAGGCCCTGCTTGAAACTACCTTTCTGGCCGTTCTATTTAGGTCGTATTGAACAGTTTGAAATCTAATGTTCACCGCATAAACACCAGTGTTCCCCAAGGCTCTGTTTTATCTCCGACACTCTTTCTCATTTTCATTCGTATGATTTCACGCTTTCTGCACGCCCCTCTTCACCGCATGTGGAACCTAAACAACAACGTATGTTAAGCACGTTAAATTCTGATCTTGACAGCATAAAACGGTGGGGACTACATAATAGAGTTGAATTTAACGCTTCTAAAACCCAATGCTGTCTTCTGTCGATCAAGCGCAATTAAAACCCCAACCATTATCCATCTTCCTTTAAAGAAACTGAAAAACTCCCAATTCTCGGTATGTGCGTCACAAACAAGCTTCGTTGGAACGACCACATATTTGCCATCGCCAAAAATGCTGCGAGATGTTTAAGTTTCCTAAAACGGTGCAAGATGTACTTCACTCCTTCAGATCTGGCTACTAATTACAAGGCATATATTCGCGTTAAACTTGAATACAACTGTATTGTCTGGCGGATTGCATCTACTAGACGGAGTTCAGAACCGCGTGTGAAAACTTATTGGTGACTTAAATATCGCGAAAACCATCGAATCGCTTGAACATCGTACGAATGTTTCCTGTCTGTCGCTGTTTTATCGCTTTTTCCACAAGCGGTGTTCAAATCAAATATCCAGTTGCATCCCGCCCATTCTCGAACCCATCCGTAATATTCGTGCCGTAATAACTCGATCCCACGGGTCCATCATTAAGCCTATCTTCGGACGTACTAATCAATTCAGATATTCCTTCTTTAGCCGCACAATAGTTATGTGGAATGAATTGCCTGATTCTGTGTTTCCGCATTTTATTGATCTGCAGTCGTTTAAGACACACGTGCATAGACATCTCACCTTCTCGTATCCCAAATTTCCTAACGCCCACGCTGTGCTAAGCCTTATAAGGGTGCAAATCCCTTTACCGTGTGTACATTATAAAAAAATATATTTCGGACTTTGCGTTAAACTTAAGGTGTATTGTAAAGAGTTATATTTTTTACATCAACATCATATTTGGCTCCACAACTGTGGACCTTGCTGTTTTTTTTTAATTTGATTAAA
This sequence comes from Nephrocerus scutellatus, assembly GCA_947095585.1. Classification (NCBI taxonomy): domain Eukaryota; kingdom Metazoa; phylum Arthropoda; class Insecta; order Diptera; family Pipunculidae; genus Nephrocerus; species Nephrocerus scutellatus. The sequence continues at coordinate 91,219,195 of OX352765.1, read as the reverse complement.
ATGGAATTTAACATCCCTTGTAAACAGGTGTGTTTCAACGTCCTATATTGTCACTCCTTCTTCCCTTGTATCTTTCTAAAGATCACTTAATTCGTTGTATGAAGTATTCACTTCAGCTTCATGCACTGTGACATCCTAGACGTTGCAAATTTCTATAAATTAGTTACAACTCCACTACACTCCGACTACAAAGTACTTTTACACATCAAAGTCCGATCAAAAACAATGTACTGCCACTGGCTCCCTACATATTTTGAAATTCATATTCCCCAGAATGATTTTTACATCATACTGAGTGCAGCCATGGAGTTTCCATTCGATTTAGAAAAAGAAGTCAATCGAATCGTATCGTCTTCTGTCAACCTCATTTTTGTTTTGGCAATCCTGCGATCTCAGCGATAAATTCTATCACAACTCGTATGCAGAGGGATCAACATCAAAGCAAAAACTTAAGAACATTCCAACACAAGCTTATAAGAGAAGGCACCTCGAAAACTCCCTGTAATTCCGCATTATATCGCTCAATATTTTCACTTTTTCATTATCATTATCCGATATTACACTTTGATCGGCAAAATTCATGTGAGCGCATGCGCAGGCGTAATGGTAAATGGTAAGTGGTGCAAACAAAAAAATCCACTTTAGCATAAATTCATCACCGCACAACATTAAGACCACAATTTGAGCTTAAAGTTAAATCGTTTTACAAGGAAATATAATTACATGGTATATGGCAGAGGCAAACGCGATCGTGTGATGAGCGTGCGTGCGTCCTCTTTGAGCCCACTGACTCCAACAGGCGGTGTGGACTTGTTTCAGTGTAGCATCACATGAGGTATCATTAACGCTTCATGAGCGGCTGTCGGTTGTTTTGTGGGACACATCTTCTTTTGTACTTGTACTTAGGCGACCGCAGGGTGACCCTCTTTACACATAATTACATGATCGGGAAGCAATTGCGTCTTAATGAATTTGTTCAGTTGAACAACGGCACGTTTAATGTTCCGGCAAGAGAGAGAGAGAGAGAGAGAGAGAGAGAGAGAGAGAGAGAGAGAGAGAGAGAGATGGCTGTTAGGAGGCACAACTGCAAAGCTATGTGTATATTATGGTTATCTCTGCCGAAGTCCAAGATAGTTGAGCATCCAAAAAAAAAAAATTACCCCCAAGGGATCCAACGGTTCGATCGACTGGAACTTTATCTCTTTGTTTTGATATCGTGCGATGCAATAAATTGCTCGACGACTCGTTGCGTCTATAATTAGTTGCTGTGGTTCTTGTTGGTGGTATTGTTGTTGCTGTTATTTAGGCACACTGACTTGATAGTGATGTCCAGCTATGGGAACTCCTGACTGCGCGAAAGAAAGTGAATTAATTTTATTACGTACATACGAGTATTATGAAAAGCAGGTCATCGCGATTAATGGAGTTTTCGATTCCCTAAGCGTTTGCCACAAATGACATGAATGCTGAATCAAGAGTTTCAATTTGTTGATAATTTAATTATACACATGAGGATCAGGAAAATGGGAGCTGCTTAAAAACCAATGGCAGGAACAAGCAATTGATAATTTTATGCCCCGTTTTTGTTCCCACAATACTGACATTTTTTTATTATATTTAAACGTATTGCCAAGCGAATGAATGACTTGTACCTCGGTAATATGGTGGGCTAAGCCCTTTATTTAAGTTAAACAGTCGAATGAATGTAATTTATAATATATCACATTCCTCACGTTTGTAAGCCGGTTTCAATTTATTTGCTCAGAATTCTCCCTGAATCATTGAAAGATGCAATGGTCAGGGAAAACTACGAAAACCATTGACCAAGAAAATATTACAAATAATTACGTAAGAGAGCTTTCAAAGTTCTTGGAACCTCTATTGAACCTTCAGGAACTAGTTGACGTCTTTATTGAAGGTCAACAACTTGATACTAAATTGTACCGGATTCGTTTGTAGTAAAGACACGCACAGCTATCGAGCCAATAAAATTAATAATAATAATATTTGGCGCGACAGCTTCTCGCGACCATTGCGCATGTATATTTTTAGACACAAATGGAAGGGACCTACAATTTAAGGCCGGATCCGAACGGCGAATTGAGAAGCTTTCCGTGACAAGTTATTACTCTCGGAACGTTTGGGGACACCGTGAGAAATACTTTTGGTGTTACTGGGATTCGACCCACGAACCTCCTGCTCACTAGACACGCGCATTTCCACTGAGCCACGGCGCACAATAGGCTTATCAAATTCAGCTTCCAAAACTGAATGAGCGGAGGAGTTAGATTCAAAAAAAGTTTGCAGGAAAAGAGAAAATCTCTTTTCTAATGAGGTCCTTGACGATTATTTGTGGTTCTTTGTAGCTAGGCCAAGTTCCAATGCAGGCTTTTGTTGAATCATAATCATATTTGGCTCTACAACCGGGGTCCGGTCGTGGCCTCCCGCAAAAAGTCTCTCCACCGGTTCCGATTTAGAGCCGATGTCATCCAGTTTCCCTAAATTCTGGGCAAACTGGTCAATGCCATCCTTCCAGTGTAGGCTTGGCCAGCCTCGCTAGGTGTCCTGCCCACCGGAGCCTACCGAGCTTTATTTTTTTCCCACGATGTCGACATCGCGGTAACGCTCGTAGATCTCATCATTATAGAGTCTCCAGAATCATCCTTCCTCACATACGAGGCCAACAATTCGGACTCTTTGGTAGAACTGCCGCGCCTGGTGCGGTTCTTGCTCTCTGTACTGTTCCAGTTCATGGACGAGATTCTTCTCCCAGGCTGCTTTCTTTCGCCGTTGAACTGTTTTTTTTTATATCTTCTGACCTCTTTATATTCATCTTCGCGTGCCCGCGTTCTATGAGAAAGTAGAAAGCCGGGTACAAAACATTCTTACGTTCAGTCGCTCGCTTACATTCGTCATCGAACCAGTCGTTCCGATCTCTACGATTACTGCCTAAGATAGAGTCAGCAGTACTAATGACAGTATTTTTATAGCGTCTCCATTTCTCTTCTACGCCTGACATCTCAGCCCCAGGACTTACTCTCCCAGCTTTTAGGGCGAGTCCTATCGCTTGACCGTAGTTGTTTCTGGTCTTTTCGTTGCGAAGGGCAGGCAGTGTTGACTCGAATCTGATTCGCGGACGCAAACTTTTGTGATTATGCAATCCGCGCTCGGAGCACCATACCAACAAGATAGTGGTTCGAGTCGACGTTGGCATCTCTCGGTCATCAGGTTCGGGTTGTGGCGGCGGTCTATAAACACGTGGTCTATCTGGTTGCGAGTGGCTCCATCAGGAGATATCCAGGTGGCTTTGTGGATATTTTTACGCGCAAACCTTGTACTCGCAACGACCAAATTATTGCTTGCTGCCATATCTAGGACTCCTATAATTAGCCTATTTTATATAAACATACATAGTTACCTCTAATCATGTTAAACTTGCCATAAACATTACATTTGCCTCCTATAAACACCCCATAATCATTCTACATATAATCTCTCTGTGATTAAGATCCAAAAGCTATGATCCGAAATATAGAATCTTAAGTAACGATCCAAAAACTGACCACTAACTTAAAGTTTACTATCATTGGGCTTAAAGAAGTTTCACTTCAAAAAAGAAATCAAATCCACAAAGCTCACTTGCGTTTGAACGCTATACTGAGAATTCCACATGAAAATCATATCAAAGATGCACTCAAAAACCCGCATATCTGGCTATGGTACGATTTTTAGCAACCAAACCAATCGCCATAGTTCATGGTTCAAACTGAAAATTTGTATTACAGTCGCTCGTGCAACAAAACTGCGATTTCACCTTCTAGCCGGCACTACACACAGCACAATGTGTTACACTCTCGGGCAGCCATGCTAATGCATCATCTTCGCCAATCCGAACTGCATCATGGAGTGGCACTGGTAGCGTAGCATTGAAAATTTGCGATATCTCGCGTTCAACTCTCGCCCGAGATGGGAGTTGTTGTGCAACTATTCTGCCAACAGTTGGACATTTCTAGCCGTTGCATGGGCTAGGGATAGAGAAATAGGAGACTAACTACACTGTGCAACAGGTAGCACCACGCACACAGTAAGTCACTGAATAATGCGCAATGTATCCGTTTGTTGTTGATGCGACCGTTCGTCCAGTCACATTTTTATTTATTTGCGCAAAATCAATAAATGACAAGCAATAGGAAAACAGTAAAGAACAGAGGCGCCGACGGTCCTCTGCCCGACCGATCATCGATTAAAAGCAAACACACTGATGCACACAGTTGGTAAGGTAGGTAGCCAGTCTGTCGTCGTAGCAGCAGCGATAAAGACGATGATGTTGTTGGACATCACAGTTCGACTCGTGTCGGGAATCTGCATTGATAAGTAAGCTGTTGTTGTTGTGGTTGTTGCTGATCTTGTTGCCTATTTCTCTGTGTAGCGGTACAACAGTTCACTTTGTTCTGAAAGTTGTTTCTGATGTATTCCTGGGTGAATAAAATAGAAATGACCCAAGCAGCATTTTGTTGCATTGTTGTTGTGCTGGTAAAACCAGCACGCCCCTTGGGACTATACTCCGATCTGCTCCGAACTGATGTGATCTCATCTATCGTACAAGCTAACAACACTGATCTTTTCCTTATATATCTCTAGCACCTCATCTTCTTATATTCTCTTTTTTGTTTATTTTATAGTTTTTCAGGTAATTTATAAAAAAAATACGCGATATTCTTGCATCAATTGGCGATAATGGAACAATAAAATTGCTATCTCTGAATGTATTCGTAGTTTCTAGTTGGAGTTTGAACAACGCGTAGTGCAACAATAACAAGAATCTTGTTTGTTGTTTGTTTAATGCCCAGTAGTTGTTGTTGTAGTAATTTTTTAACGGCAATTACGCTTTTAATTGCAATACAAACATAAGGTTCAGTAGGTAAACATTTTATGGAATTGGAGGACATTTTATAGAAAGCCATTTTACATTCACTTATTTGCGACTTCCGGAGACTCTGGCTAAAAAATCAGCAGGCTCACGACGATGGTGGCATCTGATGAACCTGTCGATCGCATACATCGCAGAAATGTTCATAGTTCTACTAAACCGAACTTCGAGTCTAAGTACTCTGTTGAGCTTTCGAACAGAGCTTATTGAAGGACTCTGGCGGAACGACGGATCCTACATTAAGGACACAGCCGGTGCAATACGGTTCTAGTGCTTTTCACGAAACGAAGACTGTCCGATATGGGACCTATCATCATAAAAGGCCCTACATTAGGGTATTCCAGTGAGGTTAAATATCTCGGAGTTCATCAAGTCCGCCATTGAACTTGCCACTAGGGCGCTGTAGACCTGTAAACGCTTCTACGGCAGAACTTGGGGTCTTAATCCTAAAATGATACATTGAATCTATACAGTGATGATGAGACCAATTATCAGGTACGCGGCGATCATATGGTGGCCGAAAATTCTTGAACGGACAACTGGTAATTAAGCTTCAGAAGCTACAAAGAATTGCCTGTATAGGTATAACGGGTGCCATGCGCACCTGCCCTATGACTGCATTAGAAGCTGTTGTAGGGCTTTCACACCAATCTTCATTAGGAAGAAGATCGCTAGATGCGCTATCAAGCTGCAAATAGAATATGGGTAAAAACCAGGAGACTACGTGGGACACCTGAAAATTCTTGACTTAATTCGCGAAAGAGATATGTTTTGTATTATCCCGGACATCATGACCAGGGAGTACTCTTTCGGCAGGTTATTTGAGGTAAAAATACTGAGCAATCTGGTCGAATGGTGCTCCAGCACTGGACATAAGATGTCTGGTCTGGTACGCAGACGGATCGAAGATTGATTCTGGAGTGGGAGCTTGGGTATTCGGAACCCAACACCAGTGCCTCAATACCAATGGGTAATAATATCGCCATCGTTGTGGCTGATGGTTATAAGCAAGGTCCTCAGGATACTTGAGCTGGACAGGATAAAAGCCGCTGGGTATGCAGACGAAGTGGTGATACTTGTATCATGATAGTACCCTTTTGTGATTAGTGAACTCATGGCAGGGTAAGCTCATGGAAGCTCTTATCTAGGAGTTAACTCAAGCAAAACTGAAATAGTACTCTTAGGCATTAAGTCCAAAATACAGAATTTCACTCACTCACACTTACCTCAGAGGCTAAATATCTCGGCGTGATTCTAGATAGGAAACTCAGCTGAAAGTTAGGGCTAAGAAAGCATGTATTGCTTTATATCCTAGAAACAAAAGAAATGGGGCCTGCAGCCGAGGATGGCTCTATTCTCACCTATGAAGCGCTAGTCTGGTAGCCCGGCGATTAACAACAAGTACAACGCCAACTATCAAGAATGAAAACAAAGATCAGTAACTGTTGGTGTAACTGGAGCACTACGGTTCTGACCTACCGATGATCTAAACACAATTCTAGACCTATTACTAACAGGGAACATGTTCTCACCTTCCATACCACCTAGGCTCAATTAATGTAGAATGACTTAACCAGCTGCACTACATCGAGGGCGATGTGGCCTTCCTACAATAAAAATATATCCACCGACCTGATGGCCAGATCAAGGATAGATATTTCCAGAGTAGTTGCTGTTATCACTCGTCATTGGCCGGTGGGCAGTCACGCAGCCAAACTAGGGGTCCCGCATATTATATTTTGCAGAAGTTGCAGGGATGTTAACGAAAAAGAAACTCTCATTCATTATCTCTGCAAATTTCCAGCCCTGATCGCTTCCAGCTTCCGACTCCACAAATTGGGAAAACCTTTATTTGCCGACCTGAGGGAGCTTACCCAGTGCCGGATTACCAATCTGATCTTGTTTCTGAATGCTACAGGTGTGTTATAACCATTGCGTCTCCAGGTCCCAGGTATGTGGTTACAAAACGGCGCACTCTAGCGCTATGACACTTCAATGTATGATTCATATGCTGTGCTGAACCAGATCGATTCTACTCCTCCGTGTGGCTTTTTTAGTAAACACACAATCGGCTCGGCGCAAAGACATTTTGGGTGAAAAGAGATCATCGCTGAAACGGAGGCCTATTTTGAGCACCTCGACGCATTATTCGAAGGGCATACAAACTTTGAGAATCGTTGGATGTAGTGTATCCAGCTAAAAGGAGCAATAAATTGTGTTATGTTATAAAAAAATTGGTTTTCTTGTCTGGACCGATTACTTTTCAGCCTTGTATTAAAGATTCGCAATATTCCATACAAATAAATACGTTTCCATTTGTCATATTTAAGATGAACCAACTTTGTCCGTCGAATTGTTGGTGCAGATCGTCGTCGTTCACATCGTAGATGAAATTACCTCATCATCGCTACCTCGAACTCCTCGGTGCGGTGACTACTCAACAATAACCGAAATGTCAATCAACCTGTCATAGGATTTGATATTTGCTGTTTCTAGCAGGAAAACGCGACTTTTTCGGATGACAACACAATGGCAGTGAACACAAGCAATGGCCACTGCCGCGACAAACATAATGGAGAGATCCAGGGATCTATGTTTGCTGCTCGTGCTTACCAAGGAAGGAAATGCACAAGATTGATGGAACTTGCGATCATCCTGCATTTATATGTAGTTCAGTTCGTTCTCCGTAGTTCGAAGCAGAGACCAGCCCAGATCTATTGACTGTGACTTCAATCAACTGGTCCGTCGTTCCGTCCGTCCGCCGTCGGTCATTTCATATCAATTCATTTCAAGTAATGCCACCGATTGCGCGCACTCGCACAAGGTCCAGCCCAGCCATCAGCCAGCCTCCTTCTGAAGTCATTGGCTAAAAATGAATAATGGCAGCTTCAAAACTGGGCAGTCCAAGTCATCTGTGAGTAACGTCTTGTCCAAAGACAATATGAAATCCGTCGCCCATCGTTCAGGCCGCCGAATTGAATTGCATTTGAATTGAAAGCAACAAAATGTCACTGAGGATGACAAACAAACTGGACTGCTGGCGGCCGCCTGAGCTCGCGGCATCGGCATCGGCATTATCATTTATGATTCAGTTTCGACGCGGCTCCTTATAATGCGGCACCAACCTTATGTCTCTGCAATGTTTGTTGGGCACACGTAGCACCGTAATCGCGCATAACTGGAGCGATTACCGCTTTCAATGAGCATGCCATGCGGTCGGGGGCAATGTTCGCACACAGCTACCCACTTCCTTAAGCCTTCGGAGATTTATTCTGAAACTGTCAAATGGGGGATTTTGTTTGCTCTGTAATCGGCGATGATGGATTTCAATTGTCCAAAGTGAATTGTTGAACCGATTTTCCGTTTTGTGGGAGGTATATAGTATACTTATCGTATAGTCGTGGAGTGGTCCAGCTTATTGTTTGCGTTGTCATCAGTTGAAAGCTGATTTATGGGTTTTAGATTTCCATTTTCCCGCAATGACAATTATAATGGGATAGGGTTTTTTTTTCTCAAATAATTCTCCAATTTCATAGCTCATGTGACAAGATCGATAGACTGTCGATCTATCGAGTGAGGAAGCATGTGATGCAATGTGTGGTAGTTAGGTAATCTTCTACGATTTAAAAAAGCTTTTTTTTTTGAGTCAGAAAGTAAATGGAATAATCAATCCGTGACGTCTTTACGTCTGCCTTAATAAAATTTAATATTAAGCCTGTATGGTTTTATAATACTGTGCGGTGAATGGGAAAGGCATTGCTGTTTAAAGTTATATACGAAGAAACTTAGTTTTAAAAAGGAGATCTATAAAATCTCTTTTGTTTTTAAGTGTCCATGTTTGCGTGTAGCTCATAAAGTTCCGAGTAATAGACTCCATATCAAAATGGATCTCAGTAACTCTTAGAAAAAATAAAAGAGCTGACGGACATAGAAAATGTAGTATAGGATCCATTTTTTCCTTCGAGTCATGTTAGGTACAGAGGTTAACTATGGGTATTCGAAATTTAATGAAAACTTCACTGTTAACGTGGAAACACATCGAAAAAATTACAAAAATTTCGGTAAGGTTGTTTTGATTCATTGATTTTGGGGCATATGTTATGATAAATGTGATCTCTATAGCACTCCTTCAATATCAATGGGTCTTAAAAACCCAATAGCCTGGAGTGGATTCTGAGAATGCAGCTCTGAGATAACGTGGGTTCCTATTTTGTCGAATCGTTGTCCCGTATTCATTAAGATGGTACCCCTATATTGCTAGGCATAGGATGCAGTTGCCATCCTTTTCTAGTCCTAATTTCCTTATTCATTGTCATTATCATCATATTTGGCTCTACAACCGGGGTCCGGTCCTGGCCTCCCGCAAAAAACCTTCCACCGGTCCCGATTTCGAGCCGATGTCATCCAGTTTGGCATCCCTCAACTCTGGGCGTACTGGTCTATGTCGTCCTTCCAGCGTAGGCTTTGCCGGGGTCTCTGTCGTGTTCCATAAATCCTACCGCAAAGGACTTTTTCCGAGCAGGATCCTCTTCGCTCATGCGAGCTACGTTCCTCCACACCGGACCATACCGAGCTTAATTCTCTTTACGATGTCGACATCGCGGTAGCGCTCGTAGATCTCATCATTGTAGATTCTCCGGAATCGTCTGTCGGCACATAAAGGGCTAACAATTCTCCGTAAATCTTTTCTCTCGAGCGCGGCTAAGAGGTCAGAATGCTTTTTGCTAAGCACCCAAGTCTTGGATCCATATGTAAGTACTGGTATGACCATTTCCTTATATACCAGCAGCTTGGATGCTATGGTTAAGTTCCTGGATTTAAAGACTATAGTTTTGTTATATATAGCTTTGTTGGCTTTAAGCAACCGTGCGCGTATTTCTAGTTCCATGCTGTTATTGGCTGCTATAGTTGACCAGATATAGTTAAAGGGTGGCCTTACTTCAAATTCGCGCTGCTCCAATTTAATTGCGGGACCAATGTTGGATTTTCTAGTCGCAGACGTGGCCACAATGTACTTTGTTTTGCTCTCATTAATGTGTAGCCCCAGATTTCATACCGCCAGCTCGATCTGGGTGAAAGCTTCTTGTACAGCTCTTGGGTTTCTACCAACGATGTCAATATCGTCTTCGTTAGCCAGTATCTGAATGGAATTATAGAGGTTTGTTCCTCTCGCCGTTACGTCAGAGTCTCGGATCACTTTCTCCAACGCCAGGTAAAAGAGGACGTAGGCCAGTCCATCCCATTGTTGGACCCCGTTATAGATGTTGAATGGGCTTGATAGTGATCCGGATATTTTTACTTGGCTTTATAGTCATGGTCAGCTTCATAAAGTTAAACTCTGTCTATGCTATCATAGGCGGGTTTAAAGTCTATAAGAAGATAGTGTAGTCAGTTTTGGTACTCCAGACATTTTTCCATCACCTCTAAATCTGGTCAGTTGTTGATTTGCCTGCAATGAAGACACATTGGTATGGACCAATGGTGACTTTAGCGTATTGGGCAGACAGGATGTTTTGAAGGATAGAGGTGAAAATCTTATACGCGGTACTCAACAACGTTATAACACGATAGTTGCAGCATTTTGTGATATCTCCCTTCTGTGTATGGGGTACAGGATGCCTCTTCGCCAGTCTTCTGGCATAGCTTCTTCCTCCCATACATGCACTATTATTTCATGAATTGCGCGGTGTAATAAGGGGCCTCCTATTTTTATCTTTGTCCTTGCAGTATGTGCAACGCGGTGTAAATTCCGTCATACCGTGGACTCTTTGGTAGAACTTCCGCGCCTGGTGTACTGCCATCTGTACTGTTCTAGTTCACCCACGAGATTCTTCTCCCAGGCTGCTTTCTTTCGCCGGTGAACTGTTTCTTCATATCTTCTGAGCTCTTTATATTCATCTTCGCGTGCCCGCGTTCTATGAGATTGTTGCATTGCTCGGTACGCAACATTGTTAAGTTCAGTCGCTAGCTTACATTCAACATCAAACCAATTGTTCCGATCTCTACGACTGCTGCCTAAGATTGAGTCAGCCGTACTATAACCAGCCTACTATCCAAAATTCTCCTTATACATTCTATAATCAGATTAAGACCTTCCTATAATCCTTTAATTGTCTCATAATCATCTTGTGATCTTATTTATAATCATCCTATAGTCCTAATTTCTTATAATCATTCTAGGCTCCTATTTACTATCATCCAATATTTATCCTATAACCTCCATATAAACCAAAAATTATCCTAATGCTTCATATAATGCCAAAGTCATCTTATTATCCTGATCCAAAGTCATCCTGTATTATCGTTATGCATTCTATAATCATATAAGAAACTTCCTATAATCCTCTAGTCTTTCTGTAATCATTATTCTGTAATTCTGAAATTATTTATTTTAAAAACATTTAATAATTAAACGATACTATAATCAAACAGTATTTTTTTTGCACTTCAAGTGTCATCAGGAAGTCATGTTTCCTGGCATTCTTGATTGGGCCTTAAAAAACGAATATGGAATGATTTGCCAAGCTCTGTGTTATCGCACCATTCTACAATCCACAAGTATTCAAGATAAAAGCTTCATAGATATCTATCTCATCCATATATCTATCTCATATATACACCTATCTCCTCCACAATTGCTTGTGTATTTAAGCAAAGTGTTACCATTTGGCCTTTAAATTATATTGAATAAAAAGAACAATAACTTTTTTTTCTGGCAAAAAAAACAAAAATATATTATCGATTTTAAATTAATTTCACTACAAAAACTTCATTAAAAAAAATAAAAATTACATTAATAAGAAGTGTAGATGTATTTATGTGTCGGTAGAATATAAATAATAAAATCTTTCTAGAATAATAATAATGAAAGCAATAATTTAAGTAAAACAATCCGTTTATACACTAAATGAAATTCATTTAAAATAATTAACTAAAAAATTACAGAAAAAAATGTACAAAATAAACAGAAGAAAGATCAACACATCGGCCACAAAAGTACAGACAAAAGAAATAAAATTAAATAAACATAATACATGGCCACGCTTGAGAATAATTAACGGTGAATTTATTTACAACAATTCAATTAATTTACTTAAAATTAAAAATAATATCTTCGAGTTTTTTAATAAATAAAAATATATTCCTATTTAAAAGATAGAAAAATAATTCTAAATATGGTTCTTAGGGCTGCTAACGCATTTACAATTTACTTAAAAATTTCATTTCATTTATTTTATTGTTGTAAAAAAATTTGTACAGTTTCTGGCACCAATGTATGTATGTATATATTTTTAGGTTAAAAATTAATTTATGAATAAATATTTTGTTCATTTTTCTATCTGGCAATGCCTAATGTGTTCCGCATTACCTTCAAAATGTAAATAATGGCAAAATCTTAAAAGGCTGACACATTTCATTGTTTTCGGTCGGAAATATTGGCCTAAGGCAAGAGCAAGGCCTCTGCTGCATTTACAGTTATGTACATTGATTGTGGTCAGTAGCCTTAACCCTATTTACCCAACTAAGTACCTATGGCACGAAAGAATTCCTTGCGGTGCGGTACATGTGTGATGAAGCTACTCATCCAGACATCGGTTGTGATCGGACGAGAGTCAGATCGAGGGGCGCAGGTTTTGGTGCAACATCCAGGGAATTTCGCAAAGGCGTTGACATCACTGACACCGACGGGGATGTGGTCCGGCAGCGATTACGTGACTTCACTGACAGATCGATAGGTTCCTCTTGGACACTGACACTAGTGTTGGCTGCCGTTAACGCTAACAGCGGTGGTGGTGGTGGTGGTGGTGGTGTGAGTGGAGTTCCGATGATTGGTGGCGTAAGATTTGTAACTGCAAAAGCGCCAGCGAAGGGACTGCATTTAAACGATGATGCGCCAATGCTAGGCGGCGGGAATTTGTTATTTAGTGGCGCCGATGAACTGCGCAGAATCGTAAGAAAATGCTTCCCACGATTGGCGGCATAGTCGTAATCATCAGAGTCTTCCAGTGCATTCGATTCATTGCCGCCGCCACAATCACTTGCTCGAATTGGACTGCTACTCAGTTGCGCACATGGCTTTCCCCCCTGACTTGTTGTAATGCTCACACAGTCATCTGCAGGGTCTCCAGCTGATGATGCTCCCGAATCGCTTGGCGAAGAACTACTAAGGCGGGGCTCTGACTTGGTCTGTGTGATACTCGTACTGCCATTCAGGAATTTATTCGATGCTGGCAGGAAGCCGTGCGCCAGTCGGCGATGATGATTCTGATGGAAAATCGTTGGAGGTGGTTGCAGTTGTGTTGTTGTTGTTGTTGTCGTCGTCGTCATCGTCGGTGACATGCTGGCAGTCTTAATGGAAGGATTCATTTTGTCCTGGTAAGTTTGTCGCGCCTGCTGATGTTGCTGATGGAAATGATTCTTAAGTTGATCCAGATTTGAACCGGCGATGGTGCCATGTTGCTGATGATGAGGATGATGATTTTGTCCCACAGCCGATCCGTGCTGTTGCTGGTGCTGAGATTGTTGCTCCTGCAGCAGGCAATGAATTTTAAACCAATTCGAACGGCGACCATAGCGTGATCCACTTTTTGACATTCCCACCAGGAGACATTTCCGCAGGCGGCATGCCTTACACGCGGTTCGATTTTTCTTGTTGATCACACAGTCACCGTTATTTTTGCAGCCTGCAATCGCTGAGATATTGTTGTAGGTGCGGCCAAAGAAGGACTGGTGGAAAAAAGGGAAATAAAAAAATTTGTTAGATTCGAGATAAGTAGCAAAAGGGTCGAAAAATAATTAATTTAAATGTGTTTGGTTGAAACCTCGGCCCAACCTGTGTCTTAATTAAGATCTCACAAAGCTTAACAATTATTTCAATGAAGACATAGCTCATAGCTCTCATCATAAATATATAAGGTTTGATCTGAACCTCCAGACGGATCCGATCAAAACTTATCGAAATATCAAAAGAACTCACTGGATGAAATTCGGCAAGAGTAGCATCAGGCAAATTACCTAATAATGAGATAGCTTCGACTGAGGATTGGAATATCGAAACGTTTGAGAAATCAATGAACGTGGCTCTGAAGGTATCCTACCCAATCAGTCGATCAATCACTCTCCGTGGTCATCGAAGATCTTAGTAAAGTCAGGGGTATGACTAGGTCGATCTTTAATATTTGCAATACCAAATAATATCGGCAGCCTTAATAAAGGTACAAGAAGGCCATCAATGAAGCCAAGCGACGCTCGGGATGGACCTCTGCCCCAATCAATCAAATTCGCCAATTACTATACTAGAATTTGCAAGATCCTGTCCAAAGAGAATACCTTCCCGACTCTCAGAAAGAAAGCAGACGATGACTGGACGGCATCTGTGGCAGAATCCTTGAATCTTCTCACTAACGGACACTTTCTTTCCAGCAGTTACCAATGCATAGACAATTTGGAGAGGATGCATGCATCTGGTCCCTCGTGGTGTAGTGGACAATAGCATAGCGCAGGAAAAGGTTTCCTGAAAAGTTCTTTGGCCTACAAGTCTCTCGGCCTAGATGGCATACAGCCGATTATGCTAAACAAGTCACAAGTTATTGGAGCTATCGACTTCCTGGTTAATGAAGATTTTCAATAGCTGTCTGCTACTAACCTATGTTCCCGGAAGCTGGAGAAGAGTTCGGGTAATTTTCATACCCAAAGCAGGCAGAAGAGGCCATGAATCAGCGAAGGATTTTATGCCCCTTAGTCTCTCACCGATCTTGCTAAAGGCTCTGTAGCGCATTCTAGAGCATCATTTCATCAACTATTTGAAGTACCACAAGATTTCAACGCTCATATCACAAGGGCAGGTCCACAGAAACGGCACTTCATGATGTAGTGCTAACGATTGAGCACACGATCAATTACAAGTAGTTTACACTAGCCACCTTCTTAGATGGAGACGGGGCAATGTACACATTGAGGCCATTCAGGAAACTCTGACCCAGTTATGAGTGAAGTCCTTCCTAACGCAATGGATCACATCCGTGCTCGGTAGTAGGACTAGGCATGCCAACCTTGGCAGCTGCAATACTACCAAACTAATCGACAGAGACACTCTCCAAGGAAGGGGTCATCTCTCCCTAACTGTGGCTAATGGTAATTAATAAAATACTACTGAAACTTCAGGAGGATATAATGAAGATAATTGCGTACGCAGATAACGTGACTCGTATCAGGCCAGCACCTTTCCGTAATCAGCGAAGTTATGGAAAGGGCCCTGGGTAAAGTCGGCTCCTTGGCAATAAGCTGTGACCTTGGAGTTAACCCAGTTAAGACTTAAATGGTACTGCTCACCACTAAATCTAATATACTGGCTTTTATCCTTACAAAACTCAATGGGCAAAGTCTCAGTCTTAACTCTAGCGCCAAATATCTCCGAGTAATCTTGGATAGGAAGCTTAGATGGAATGCTAACATAAAGAACATGGTGAAGATGTGCAGTAAAATCATCCGCAGGTCTTCAACCAAGGATGGCTCTTTGGCTATACACAGCTGTTGTATGGTCAGTTCTTTACTATGGATCGCTAGTCGGGTGGCCAGCGATGAGGAAGAAGTACAATGCTACCAACATCAGCAGATTACGCGTCTCATGGCTCACGCTATCAAGAATCATCTTGAAGTCAAATTTCTGCCCGTGTACCTTTTGCTGCTTGAAAAATCTCAACAGACAGGAATGCCATTAATTCTCAACGCTTTGTTTTTCCCCAATACTTTAATTTATTTATGGATTTCGGTGCTGGTCTAAGCTTTAACCAAACTTGGGTCTTGGGATACACTGTCGTCCAACTGTTTCTAAATCGTGGTGATATGTTCACTCCACCTTTTAAACTAGTCGTAATAAATTGTGTTATTAAATCTCGGACTCTCTAGCTCTCTCTCAGTAAACCATTAGGTCACTCAATAAAAGACAGAAAATAGACCGAAGAACATAAAATATTAATTACATAGCACGCAAAACTACTAGCGAGCATTTCAGAAATTACGATGACCCATCCACCTAAAGACCATTGATCATGTCCAATCTATTTGCCATTACTATTATTTCAGCCATTATAAAGGCAACAAATCTGTTAATTTTTCGTCAAAATTTTGTTCAGTCATTGTGACCGCATTAGCACAACATAACAAATTAAATGTCGATTACATTCGAATAAGAAGGCCGTCCACCCAACTCAAGCGAACACGTCTGTAATTCCAAACAATGGAAAATTACATGGCTCCATTCAATAGCTCAAATGTAGATCAGTTTTAAGTCCATTGATTGATTTACTTTTAAGTATATCCGATCGTAAATTTGTTGCAATGCTGAGTTTGAATAGAGATCTTGTTTTTCTTCATGACTTTTAACCCCTCTTTCACCTCCTTTTGTGAAATCTATTAGTGTGTGTGGTAAGTGTAGTTTTTTGGGCGATGACTTGTATGTGGATTTCTCCTCTCAACGATCGCTTCTCATAATCAAATACGGATCTCGAGGATGATTTGAATGTTTGATCTTGCAGCTTTGGTGGTTGGAATTCTCTTAATGATCGTACTTATATCAAAGGTAATTAAAACAATAAACAATAAATCGATCAGAGAGAACATAATTTAAAATGAATCGATCGATGAGTTGGCATTTTTTACGCCACTGATCGTTTATTTTTTGTAAATCAAATGGATTGTTTTTTCTTTTCTTTTCTCAAAAACACATTAACACTCCACACTTATTATCGATTGTTTGCATGGAAAGACAATTTCATTGCGCATTGTGTATGTGTGTGCAACCAGACGACGATATTGATCTTTCAAAAGATCAATTTTTCAAATAATAAAAAGCTCTGACCTTGTGTAATATGGTAGCCAGCGGCGTCGACATAGGTCCGATAATGAATTGCAAAATGGGCCAAACTAATAATAACCATTCAACTCCACTCTAATGATCTTGTGCACCGGTCACTGCGGCGATCGCGCTCGTGTTTTACTTTTATTACAATTAAAATAGAATCAGCGCATGTTATGGTGATGGTAGTAGTAGCTAGCAGTTAATAAAAATCGCTTCAAGTGTCGATGTGTTTATGGCTGAATAGGTCACAGCATCCGTCCAGATCATCAATATTGAAATAGGCTCACCATTATCATCAGCAGACCAATAAATATTTATCTAAGCACTTGACTAAGTTTAATGGTAAACGGTCAAGACCATTTATTTATGCATTGCATTCGCAGATGTAATGGCCAATATATATATATATAGCAAGTGTCTTGCTCCACTCTGCATTTAATTAAAATGTCGCTGTGTGAGTGTTAAGCTGCATTAAGAGGATTATCGCTCTTGCTTTTGACCACCTCGAATGTGATGCAACTAATCCGGATCTCATCGATTCATCGCATATATAAAAATTTTAGTATTTGTTTTTATTGTTTTTTAAGTTAAATGTTAAATATCGTAAAACTGTTTTTTTTTTATATTTTTATTAGGGGTTTTATTTTTAGTTTTTAGTATCAATACACTTTTGCGTAGATGTAGGTGCGGCCATAGTCAAATTTTTATTTAGTTTTTGATTGTGCATTAAAATTCTTACATTAAATTCAGTTTGTAGCAGCAGCAGCAGCAATGCTCACCATACAGGTTGTTTCTGAATGAGTGCAAATAAGATATAAAAAGTTGATTAATAAATTACCTTACACAGTCTGACACAGTTCTGAAACAGTTTTCGCTTTCTTGGGGATCAACGGAATCAATTGGTAAATACCGGAACTGGAAAACACCGTCATTCCAGTAACACTACATAAAAATAGTGATATTAGGCTATTTCCTATTACCATATTATTATTTTATTGAATTCTATCTCAAGAACGACTTCAATTCTAGATTGCTATTGTAACCAGTATACTCTGAGGACTACATTGGTATGTTTTGGACCAACTGATTGGAAGAGAACTGACATTTTGCAATGAAATACGGAATTATTATTCAAATATCACTACGGGGGTGATAGTGACACTGATCTTCGATGGTGAATGGAGGAAGTAAAGTGTCCGGGTAGTTAACCCAATCAATTTCAATATTTTTTTTGATATACTCCTTATATTTAAATACTCAATATTTGCTTGGATGTTATGGTTAAATTCCTGGACTTGAAGAGTCTTGACAGACTACAGTAGGCTTTGTTGGCTTTAAGCAACCGCGCGCATATTTTTGGTTCCATGCTGTTATCGGCAGCTACAGTTGAACCGAGATAGTTAAAGGATGATTGCACTTCTTCAAATTCGCGCTCCACTATTTTAATTGAGGGGCCAATGTTGGATCTTCTACACGCAGACCTGGCCACCATGTACTTTTTTTTGCTCTCATTTGTGTGCAGCCCCTGATTTCGTGCCGCGCCTACTCTATCTGGATGAAAGGTTCCTGTACAGCCCTTGGGTTTCTACCAAGGATGTCAATATCGTCTGCGTAAGCCAGTCTTTGAATGGACGTCAGAGTCTCTGATCCCTTTCACCAACGCCAGATAGAAGAGGACGCAGTCCAGTCCCTTATCGGAGCCCGTTGTTGATGTTGAATGGGCTTGGCTTATAACATTGGTCATGGTAAACCTAAATAGTTGTGTCAGTTAATTTAGGATGCCGAACTCTCTCATGGCTTTATAAAGTTCAACTCTAGCTATGCTATCATAGGCGGCTTTAAAGTCTATAAAAAGATCGTGTAGTGAGTTTTAAAACTCTAGATATTTTTCAATCACCTGCCTAAATGTGTAATTTGTTGATTTGCCTGGAAGAAGCCACACTGGACCAGTGATGGCTTTAGCGTATGTGGCTATCCTCTCTTGAAGGATAGAGGAGAAAATCTTATACGCAATACTCAACAATGTTATACCACGATACTTGCTGCATGCTATAATATTTCCTTTCTTTTGTATGGGGCACAGGATTCCTCTTCGCCAGTTTTCTGGCATCGCTTCTTCCTCCCATACTTGTTGCACTATTATTTCATGAATTGCTTGGTGTAATGCGAGACCTCCTGTTGTAATCAGCTCCGCTAGTATACCATCCTATCCTGGGGCCTTATTATTTCTGAGCCGATTTATCACTCTGCTAACTTTGTCTATGCTTGGTAGAGGCTGCATAGTGTGTTCTTCGGTCATTGAAGGAGCCTCCAATTCTTCAGTTGGCTGGTCATTTAGCAACTCATGAAAGTTCTCTTCCCATCGCTCTAAGATGCATTTAAGATCGGCGATCGGATAAGCCTCTTTGTCTTTGCAGTATGTGCAACGCGGTGTATATTGCGTCATACCGTGGACTTTTTGTTAGAACTTCCGCACCTGGTACTTTCGTACCGTCTTAAAATGGGTACTAGAAGCTTAAAGGTTAAATTTTTTCCCATAGTAAGCTACTTACGTTGACTTTCTTCGCCAGCTTCCAAGACTCTACTGTAGTATTGCAATGAGCAACCCTTCAGGCTTGCACAAAGAAACAGGGAGAAAATATATATATACATATATATATAGACGATCTCTCATTTCGCACCTCATTCAAATTCCAATAGCATTTCCTATCATCGTCGTTGTGTAACTTCTGTCTCTAAACTTACAATTATGTCTAAGATGTCTTCCTGCTTGGCCATTTGTATATCTGTCTATTTGGTTATCTCATCCCTGTGGCACAATCGTGTGTAATGCACTCATTCGTAAATCGTGTGCCACACGGATAATTGTAGCTCCACCTCGTCCAAATACATATGCATGCGATGAGGCAAGAAAAAATCCCCTTCCCGCCCATACTCACAACAAAATATCTAATGTATCTAATCAAATAATGCGATTATATCTCAATGCGATTGCAAATGAACTTGTTGCTGGCAACTTGTACGACATGTGGAAACACTTGTTTCCATATTGTAGCACATAAATGATCTGGAAAGATGTGTTGCATGTTGGGTGTAGAAAAATTTGAATTTTTGATTGTCACGTTCACGTGGGACGACGATGCTTGGTTTGATTTAGATTTTTTTTTAAATTTTTATATTAACTTTGCATACAGATGTGTTTGTTTGTTTGTTTGATGCTGGCTGACTGACTGGCCAATTTGTGTGAACAATTTGTAATCCACTTCTTATTAAAACCGATTTTATTCAAACTTTGCACACATGTCTATCTCCGATGACAACACTTTCTATAAAAATTTGAAAGTGATCGATAATTTATCTTAATACTAACCCAATTTTATTTAAACTTTGCACACATGTCTATATCCAATGAGAGAGTTTACATTTTACTTTAAAATTATCAATAATGATCATCACTGTTACAATGGAAAGATCAAAAACGGCAATACATCAAAATAAGATGGCACTCCCTATTGGTCTTAGTATATATAAGAAAAACTGTTTATATAATCTTAAAAGAACAGCAATCTAGTTTTATCATATTGATGTGAAATATTTAGAGGGAAGCAACCAACTCTTAGGCAAGGACACAAATTCATTGAGACGTATAATGTAATACGATGCTGGATTGAAAATTAAGCTGTATGAGCTGTATGCTGAAGTAAAAGACCATTGTATGGTTTCAACGATAAAGTAATGAACCATGAATCAAGCATATCTCACTTGTTGGTAAAAATCTGCGAATAACCACTCTTGATCGAATGGAAACAGCTCCAGGCCCCCGCAAGACAGCGTTAGTCGATTGCCTTTTGGAATATTAGGTAGTAAAAGTGAAAATGTGGAAACAATTTAAAACTTAAACTATTTTTTAACAGACAATGAACTTCTCAATCCCTTCTTCCTTAAACCTTCCTTACTTTTAATGGTGTAATAACACACAATATTGCTTTAGCTATTACACATGGTTGTGTAATAGCCCTTAGTGATATTTCAGGTATACCGCAAGGAAGCCACATAGGGCCATTGCTTTTCATATTATGTATTTGAATGTTATCCTGTCAACAATATCAATTTTTTTTTATTGCATTCTGATTATCATTGTGGCATTTATGCTACATCGGTGATTTCTCACCATGCCCCCTTAATGCAGTACTTTCAAGTTGAAACAAACGTATCGCCGGCACCTTGAATGCGGATAAATTTCAAATACAAAGCCTTAGTTGCGCTGGAAAATTAAAAAGTTTTTCTTAATCCCGTTGGAACGGTGTATGGTAAAAGGTATTGAAACAAAAATTTTAGAGGCAGCTCCATAGGGGAGTTTGAAACAAGGAATTAAAAAAAATTGCATAGGGACCTAACAGATATGTTCTACATCCTACCTTCCATAGATAAATTAGTGATAGAAGATTTCATATAAAATATGATTATTTGCTATACTGAGTCTTAAAGACATTGTGGAAGGTATACCATAAGGTAGCGCTTTGGGACCAAAAGAGTTTCGTACATATACAATGGTACCATCTATTGGATCCTTTTTAAAAAAGAAACATTCAATATCAGAGTACTTATATGAAACAACTTTGTATGTTCGTTCTCTGTAGCTCCAAAACTTATAAGTCCACATTTTCTTAGATTTTCCAATACTTTTAATCTAATTTATTTGTAAGCTCCAGAACTTGTGGGCTTACAGGTCTTAGGGTCTTAGTCACTAAAGAGCCATATTTTCGTCTATTGTGTATAAAGGCATATAGTTATACAGAATTAAGTTTAAAACTAAGCCATTTTAATGGACCGGGCTAGCTGATCTGATGGTGTTCCGGCACTAGATGCTAATGGTCTGGTTTGGTTCACTGATGGATCTAAGATGAAATCTGGAGTTGGTGCTGGCGTCTTCGGACCCAATACAAAGGTGTCGATACCAATGAGAGTAAGTCCCACGGTCTTCCAGGCTGAACTCCATGCCATAGAGATCTGCGCTAGGATAAACCTTAGTAAAGGCGTTAAGGGCGCGAGAATATATATCTATTCAGATAGCCATGCAGCACTCAAAGCACTGTCGTCCAATTCAATGAACTCGTTAACAGTTAAAAGCTGCTACGATGTACTGCAATCCCTGGCCAGACACAACAGGGTTAAGCTCGGTTGGGTGCCAGGTCATCGAGGAATTGCAGGCAACGAAACTGCAGATGAACTGGCTAGGGCTGGTTCGGAATCTGCGTTCAAAGGACCTGAACCCTTTTGTGGCGGCACTCCAATTGACGCTGATGAACTGTTGGGAAAGCAAACTTCGCCTGGCTCAATGGGAAAATACCCCGGGGCTAAGGCAATCCAAATAACTGATCAGACCCTTCTCATATAGAGAAATCCTGTATTTAGATAAAGGCAGCATTAGGAAGCTAGTGAGTTTTCTAACTGGCCATTGTGGCTTAAGGTATTATCTTAATAAAATTGATGTGGGCTCTGTGACAGAATGTAGGTTCTGTGCGTAGGATGAGGAGTCATTCGAACACGTTCTCTGCGAATGCCCAGCACTTATTTGGTTAAAGAAACGCATATTCGAAAAGGAATTATGCTCGGCAGCGGAGTTGAAAAGCTCTGCTACTAAGGACATTCTGTCTTTCATCAGGAAAGTTGTATGTCTATTAGACAATTAATGCCCTATTGATACAATAGATCTTTTAGGTTGCGGTGTCAGTCAGTTGGACTAGGATTATCAAAAAAAAAAGCCATTTTCATAGGACAAAGCAAAAGGTCATATCGCTACCAACATTCTAGAATGGAGCACTAAAAGCGGAAATACCCGGCGTTTCCCGGCTATCCTATCCCACTGTCCATCACCAAAATGACCACCCACACAATAATCCCCAACCAACTGAACTCGGTCAAGCCGTCCTCATGTGATTCGTTTCCCAACGTACAGCATTTCATTTTTATTTATGTAGATAGAAGGTAGATACATAAGAGGTACGAGTACGAGTAAGGAAACGTAGCGCGCGGGGCCTACTTTCTATTTGTGAGGTTTTTAATAGCTGTAGAGCAGCTATATATAGGAATTATTAAAAAATACGCCTGGCTCTTTAATTAGTGCGCCTAAGTTATCCGCCCAGCAAAAACAAATTACATTGAATGAAACACAACTTGTTGCTTTTAAAGTGAACCACTTTATTCGCCATTAGGTATACGACAACTTAGCCCATATAAATCATAACTATAGAAACAAAATATCTAAAAATCTATGCACAACAAAGATCTCTCTTTCTCCTTCCCAAGTACTCCTAGATGCCATATTCCCAATTTATAATGCATAAGTCCACTGCACTTACCTTACAGCCTTCACATGTAAAAGCGCCAAAGTGAAAACCAGCCGCCGGTTCACCGCAGACTTTGCATAGCTGGTTCATCTGCAAGAAGAAGAAGAAGAAGAAGAAGAAGAAGAGGAACAGGAAGAAATATATAAGAAGATGAATAAAGAAACAACATAAATAATAAAACTGAAATCTGAACGAAAGAGCAATCTCAAGTGACATTTATTTATTGACAAAAAGAAGAGCAAGAAGAAGCCGCAGCCGAACAATGCGCATTCGCAATGTTATCCTGCTGCTGGTGTAACGCAACTGTACACATACTACTCATATCCTGGATTAAGAAAATTCACTCAACAAAAGGCGCACCAACAAATAAACGCAAACAAATGCTGCGAACTCTGAACAATCATTGCACACACAAATCAAATGCCGCCGCTAGAAAACAACAACAACAACAACAAACGGGCGGTCGACGATAACAATTGTCAAACAAATCTAGAAATTTGCTCCCATTGTAGCTGTAGCTGGATGGCGACATTTGCCTCCTCGCCGACCTCAGCGACTGCAATAAATAACCGCGTAAGTGTAACAATTTGTTTTTGTGCTGCAGCACCATGCAAAATGGATGGCCGGTCGGATATACATTGGCCGACTACGAAGACGACGGTCTCTTGGGAGCTAGTTAAAGGAAGCGATGCTACATGCGGTAGACATGGTATGCGCCGGAATAAACAAATCGACCGGTGGAGTGTACACAATCACAGTAGTAGCACCGCCTTTCTGTGCCGTCCACAGTGCCGCGCCGACAATGCGATGACAAAAAAAAAGTGTCGCGGCTTTTTCTCTTAGAGAGGCGATGCGGCAGCGAACAAACTGCCCAGCAGAATAGGCGTAGAGTTAGCGGATATTTCTCTGTATACCGGTTACTTTGTTCCATCGTCAGCCGCCGTTTCCGTACTATTTATTTTTTCACACTGAACGATCCCTTTCGACATTGATCACGCAGGGACTACCACAGTGGAGAACATCCTTCTTCCCTAAAGATCTCATGGGGATTGTTTCACGCTTGTTCTTAGAGGAGAGTGTAAGATTCCCAACTAAATGTCCAACATAAAAGGGGCAGCCAAATTTCCTTCTCTGCAAAGATCACCAAAACAAACAACTCCCTGCGGACGCATTCAAGTGGTGCTGCGCTGTGTTGTTCTACGATCCATCCGCTCCGCATTCAAAGTCCAAGTTGAACAACAAACTGCATCGTAGAAAACCGCCACTCAACTTCAAAGCAATCTGTCACTTGTGCAATCTCAAGTGCGCGATGATGTCCTATAAATGATTCCCGCCGCCAGCGCTAAGAACAATAATTGTGTCCCATCCCGATCGGATTGCAGGTACTTTGCCATTTGACATTAGTTGTGCGGCAGCTAAAGCAATGAAGCGGCAGTAACAACAAAAACAACCGCACTCCGAACTCTAAACAAATAGACAATTAGTTGGCAATCAATCGGAATCATCAGCGAAGCTCCTGGGTACTTAAGCCGAGTTCTTGTCGTCTGTTGTAGCTGGTGGCTTCTTACTGTACAAGAGCAAGCAGAGATACAATTTAACTCCACTTTGCTGTCTGTGACATTTAATGTCAAAGATGTTAGGAAGCTCTGCAAGTTCTGCTCCAATGCAATGTTGCCGCTCTGGTCGGTCGGTACCTTCCGAATCACATTTCAACATTTCAGCCATCAGCTGCAACTCCATCTGCGTACTCCCCATCGGCATTAATGGAAGATGACGATCGTCCGCCGACTTGGTCGCTACTATCTCTCAAAGTTTATTTATTTACATGTGCGAGCGCGTTTTTCAAGTTGTTGAAGTTGCCAGAGTGAGAGAGGGAGATTAAGAAGTTTTCTAGGACGACTTCGGCGTCGAGAAAACCCACAAAGAAAAGACCGCCGCTATGCCAGACGACGGAAGACCCCTCTAGTGATATTGTGTAGTACTGCACCCTGTTTAGCACAATCTTTCTCCAGAGATCACAGTTAGATCTCTCGAGCTCGAAGAAAAAGATGATGACACAGACGAAGGCAAAGGAAAAGGGAAGAAAAAATGGAAGCGTGTCAAGTTTATTGTTTCACAGGCAATTTGCTGGCAATAATTAAATCAGGTGCGCTTATTCGTCTAATGGCTAACGACGATGACGACGACGAAGCTGCAGTGCCGCCGCCCGTCACAGAAGTAAAATTGTACATCAAAATGGATCCCAGACGGCTGACGGCCGGACGGCTGACTTTTGAGCCAAGTCGTCGTCGTCGTCGTCTTTCGTATGTAAGACCTTGCTTCGGATCAGCTAATTCGCGGTCTCACTTGGGGGATTTGGGCCCACAGCGAAACGTCAGATCGGCTGGCTGTGACAGCGAGCGAACAAATCACAGTACCACAGAAGTAGAAGTCGAAGTAGAAGTAGAAGAAGAAGTGTTTGTGCGCGCATGTGAGCTCAGCCTGACAATTTATCTACATGTATGTCAGCCGCCATCCGCCGCTGATAGTCGTGTGATCGTGTGACTTACAAGAACAATTGGAAAGCCACCGAAAAGCGACTGCCCAAGAGCGACCGGCACACAGCACACAACATCAATGTTGGCGGCCAGCTTGGCGTCCACATCAGAGACGACGACGACGACGACGACGACGACACTGATGGTGGCTATGGTGCCAGCGAGCAGCTCTAATTCCTAATGGCGGCAATAATTGGCGACCGGTGGCAGTGATTGTGACAGAATGATGTTGTTGTTGTTGTTGTTGCTGCTGCAGCACAAAATCAGCGGCAAGGGCTGCCTCTTCAGTGTCCATTCGCTCGTTTGTCGTCGTCGTCGTCGTCGTTTACATCACATGATGGACGACGGACACAATTGACAAAGGTAATTTATCATTTGATCACCTCACCTCATGGAGTCGTCATTTCTTCCTTCTTTCTGCTGCAGAGAGCAGCAAATTGATGGTTTGCATGTTGGCCATTTGTCTTCCAGCTGACGCGATGGATCTGGTTCGATGCATCTCTTGTGTAACTTGTCTCAAATTAATTACTTCAAAGCTCCAAGTGCAACAACCACCACAGTGTGTGGCTTATTAAGAAATTATACGACACTAAGAAGCTGGAAGGGAAGCGTGCAGTATAAGAACAAGAACAGGAACAAGATGAACGTTCCAAGTGATCATTTGATAGAGTAATGGCACATCACAATCACATCATTCACTCATGTGGAAATGAAATTAAGTGATGTTGTTGTGTTTATTGTCGACGGGTAGAGTGGGAATTGTGTCAACACCACTCAGTGAACGGAGCGAATAAATAAATCAGCTGATCGTATGAGACGAAATTGAAGAGTAGTTCGAAGCTGGTTTTAAGATCAACGTAAAATGACTAAATAGTGATGGATGGACAATAGCGTTATCGTACAGTCTCTAAAGGGGTCTTTAAAAGGGAAGTTAATAGTTTCAAAATGGACTTTTATAAAGTGAGCTAAAAGTTCTATTTAAAACCTTTTCTAAAACACTAATTTTAAAGTACGAATCTCGTGGTATAGTACTCAAGTACTAAAGAACTAACCATCAGGTTTCAGATTTGCAGAAGAATTACAAAATAGGTTTATCCATTCCAGGAAATATTGATAACAGAAAAGATAGACATAATATTTTATTGAAAGAGTTGGTGAGGTCTCCATGAAGCCCGACTCATACCTAGTAGATTATATGTGCCCCTACAACCTAGGTTCGATACTAGCCTCGCGTAGAACGTTTTGCCGCACTGATCCGGTTTGAAACTCATAAATTTTGAGTGTCCTTGTCTAATATGCCACGCTGCAATGTCCCATAAATGCTTCGGTAAAATACCGATCCGAGCCTGATACCTGACAGTTGTCCGCTCTACGTAGCGGATAACACTCGTACATCTCTTTACTATAGAGTCTTTGGAGACGTCCTTCCTCATATACGGCCCGAACAATTTGTTGAAAAACTTTCCTCTCGAACATGGCTTACAGATCAAAGCACCTTTGCCTAAGTAGTGAGCCCATAAAGTACTGGTATTTACAATTGCATTTTATGGTTAAAATGCTGCATTTGAAGAGTCTTCTAGTCATGTCATATCATGTCCCATAAATTCTTCCACAAAACACTTTCCGAGCTTGATACTCAAAGCTCATAGGAGTTAGTTGTCCGCTCATCGGAGCCTACTGAGCTTGATTCTATTCATGATCACGTCAAACTCACGATAACGCTTGTATATCTCTTATTTTAGACTAAGGAGACGCCATTCCTTATAAACGATGCCAACAATTTGTCGAAAGATTTTCCTCTCGAACATGGCTAACAGATCAGAGCCCATTTTGCTAAGCACCTAATTTAAAGATCATCAGACAAACTGTGTAGGTTTATTAAAAAATACGATGGCACCTAAACGCCAGACCGTGATGATACAATCAGGTTCATATCCCAGGTTGGTCTACTCGTGCACCATAAACGTAGCCGAACGTATCTGACCAAAAGGTCTGTATTACTAGTAGGGCAAATAGTTTATCCGTTAAAATTTCCAGTCCGGATACGGTTAAATGGGTAGTAGGCTCTTTTAAAAATTTCAAAGTTCCCGGTGGTAATGGGATCTTTTCAGCGCTTCTACAGAATGTAATCGATCTCATCCTACGGGGTATGATTATTTTATTTAGAGACAGCTACAACTTGTAAGCTTCAAAACCTACAAAGAATTGCCTGTCTTGGTATAACGGGTGCCATGATCACTTGCCCTGCGACAGCACTAGAAGCTATTGTGGGCTTGTCACCCTTGCAAATCTTCATCAGGAAGATGACTGCGAGATGCGCTGTTAAGCTGCAACTAGAATACGGGTACAAACCAAGGGACACATTATTGACTCAATTCCTGAAAGAGACATGTTCTGTATAATCCCCGACGTTATGCTCAGGAAGTACTGTTTCGGCAGGTTATTTGAGGTAGAAATATTGGACCGGACAAACTGGTGCAATGGTTTCCTTCACTGAATGAATAAAAGTTTTTTCTGTTTCACTGATGAATCGAAGTTGGAAACTGAAAGCTTATGTCCTTGGACCTAATACAAAAGTCACGCTAACAATGGGTAAAAGCCCCACGGTTTTTCAAGCGGAGCTCCATGCCATTGAGATCTGGGCCAGGATTAACCTTAGGAAAGGAATTAAGAGCGCTAGAATATATATCTTTTCAGATAGCCAGACAACAATTAAAGAGTTGTCGTGAACTCGTTATCAGTCAAAAATTGCTGACAATTAATTAGACCCTTTACGAAAAAGAAAATCCTTAATCCAAATAGGGATAAAATAAGGCGGCTGGTGAGTTTTTTAGCGGCTGATTGTGACTTACGGTATCACCTTAACAAAATTGCTGTGGGCTCAGAGACAGAATGTAGGTTCTGCTCGAAAGATGATGAGTCTCTGTGTATCTCCAGCATTATTTTGTTTAAGGAGACGCTTTTTTCACAAGGAAATCTGCTCGACAGCGGAGTTGGGAAACTCTGCCCTAAAGACATACTATCATTCACTAAGGAGGTGGTACGTCTGTGAGAGTAAATACAGTCTAAGATATAAAAGATCTTTTAGGTCGCAGTGAACGCCACAGAATCCTGAGTTAGTCTCAATCCATTATCTCAATTGTGGAACAAATGCTGGATCTTTTTCAGGCAGACGTGGCCACCATATAATTTGGTTTGTCCTCATTTATATGCAGCTTAAGATTTCGTGCCACCCACTGGAGTTGGATGAGAACTTCTTGCAGAGTACTTGGGTTTCTACCACCGATGTTAATATAGTCTGCCTAAGCCAGTATCTGAATGGACTTAGAGAGGATTGTTCCTTTCGCCGTTCCAACAGAGTTTCGGATCATTTGCTCAATCTACTGGTTTACGAAAATGCAGATCAGTCCATCCTCTCATCGGAGCCTGTTTTAG
Source organism: Nephrocerus scutellatus (assembly GCA_947095585.1). NCBI lineage: Eukaryota > Metazoa > Arthropoda > Insecta > Diptera > Pipunculidae > Nephrocerus > Nephrocerus scutellatus. Next base: position 91,190,083 of record OX352765.1, on the reverse strand, counting down.
ATGTTAAATAGCCTAGATAGTAACACGGCTTGGATTGGCTTACAACACTGGCCATGGTCAACATGTATAGTGATATCAATTTATTCGGTATGAAGAATGGCTAACTTTAAAAAGCCAAGAGAGAATTCGGCATCTCTAGTTAGGCGGCTTTTAAGTCCATAAACAAATAGTTATGAGTGTTTTGGAACACTAGATATTTTTCTATCGCCTGCCTGAGTGTAAAAATCTGATCAGTTGTTCATTTGCCGGGGATTAAGCTAAACTGGACTGAGCCAATTATGATTTTAGCGGAGCTATCCTATTTGTTTGTTTGTTTGTGTGTTAGTGGCCCAATCTTGTGATAAATTTTTAATCCACTTTCTACAGCTCTCTTTTTATTCAAACTTTCCAGACATCTGTATCTCCAAAAACAACACATTGTATAAACATTTGGAAGTGACCGTTCCCCAGCGTCGAGGTTATTAAAACTTTCCCCACATATGTATCTCCGAAAACAACACTTTCTGTAAAAATTTGGAAGTGATGAGGCCCCATGGCTAGGGGTCTTCCTTCCACATATTTTTGCTAAATTAACCCGAATTTTTTAAAGTTTTGTGCACCCATATCTACGACTAGAAGAATTTACACGAAAAATTTTAATTTTTTATTTATCCCAAAGAGTGGTCATCAGTTCTTACAGCCTCTTGGAATTTACGCTCAAAGCCTTTCATTCTATAATAAGCTGATTAGATATCATCAGAGACATTTTTATTGTTGAAGGTAGCTTGTAAGGACAGAATTAAAAATCCTTAAATCCTTTCTAAGCTCATTATCGTGTATTTGTTGTTCCATCGCTGCAAGTCTTCCAATCCACAGGTTGCTGTGTCATTAGTTTCTCCCGCACCAGCACCACTTCACTTAAAATGACAACAAATTAAAAATTATCCCTTACTGACAGGATGATGACAAAAAACAAATTGGTTACATGATTTGCCGCCGTTGTGCTGTGGTGTGGCCGTCTGTCTGTGTCGCGTCGCTCCTCATCATAACACTCATCAACCAACGAACTGTTAATGGTTGCGGTCTTCTGCTAATGATGTCGATTTAATTTTGCAACCATCTTGAGCCATCATCCAACCA